>CM050165.1:129486147-130686147 GCA_027410445.1 Discoglossus pictus | reverse complement strand
CCTCACCTTCTTCCCATTAATATACTTAAAAAAAATATTTTATGGTTAGGCTTACTCTCTTTTGCAATTCATTTTTCATTTTCTATTTTAACCAGTCTAATAGCCCTTTTGCAAGCCTTGTTGATTTCCTTTTACTCCCGTAAAGCAGTCTCTGTCCCCTCTTGTTTGTATAATTTAAATGCCTGTTTTTTACTCCCTATCTTGATCTTTAAATCATTCTTAAGCCACATTGGATGTGATTTACTCTTTTTACTTTTATTCCCACTTGGTATATGGTGATAAGTATGTATATTTAGTAAGGATTTAAATGATGACCATTTATATTCAGTATGTTTACCCGTCAGTTCTCTGTCCCAGTCTATACTTTGTATTGCTGCCCTTAGACCGTTAAAATCTGCCCTTTTAAAAATAAAAGTTTTTGTTGGCCCCTTAAAATTTTTTTTTTTATTTAAATCACAAATGAGACTGTGTTGTGATCACTGTTTCCCAAAGGTTGTCCTATTTCAACATTTGATACTATATCAATATTATTTGTTATGACTTAATCTAAGATAGCTTCATTTCTAGTAGGCTCTTGAATAACCTGGGCCAGATAATGATCCCTGAGTGTACTCAACAACCTGCTCTCCTTAGCTGAACTGCTGGTCTCATTTATTCAGTTTATTTCAGGGTAATTAAAATCTTCCATTATTAGAACTTGAATAGCTATATTTGGGTGTTTATAGCATACTCCTACTAATATTCTTTTGAAATTTGCTGCTCCGCTATTTAACTCTACCCACAATCATTCAACGTTATCACTAGTTCCGCCATAAATATCTTCTCTGACTATAGGCTTAAATTCAGGCTTAACATACAGACAAATCCCTCCTCCTCTTTTACCATTGCCCCTATCTTTCCTAAATAGGTTATAACCATCCAGATTAACAGTCTGCCTTCCTAATAATATAGTCCCCTACCACCAAAACCTTTCTGTTACTCTGCCTAATCTGCCCTCCCTCTCCTCCATTAGAGCTGTTTCCCCGTCTGTTAGAGGGAAAGCTCTATCTGGCATTGCCATTCCTGAATAGACATCCCCAACAGTTTCACTCTGGCAAATCTGTTGGTACTTGCCAACTCAGAACTGGCCTGCCTCGTCCTGTGCTTCCCTTTGTAACTGTAACCAAGCTACCTACATGGATGTCCTCACTAGTTCCAGCTCCACCCTTCATGCTAGTCCCAGCTAAACTGTGCTCACTGAGCACCAACTCCCTTTCCAGTGGAGCAATGTGATGAAGTGTTGCAATTCACCTCTACAGTTCTCCAATTTGAGCTTCCAGAGAGGCAACCTGCTCACACCTGCCACAGAGGTATGGACTCTGGATCAGCTGCTCCAACCGTACATACATGTGGCAGGATGTACACTCCATGAGGTTGCCACTGGACTGACTCATTATTACCAGTTATAAAAATACAGTAAGAAAAAAGATCAATATACTGTTTTTCGAGAACTTAACCTAAAAAAAAAAATATAAATATATATGTTTTCCTTTTTAACCCCTTTTCTTTGAACTCCCTCCTTTTATTTAAACTCTCACACTTGCACAACAACCTCACTTACACTAGAACTGTTCGCAAGCTCCCAAGTTCGCTCCTTCCCCTTTTAAAATAAGTTCTAAGTACTCACTTGGACAACGATTACAGACCACAGGACAGAAAAAAAACTTTAGTTTCTAGCACTTATTCACAGATCAGATTCAATCAGGACAACCCACAAGTGCACAGAGATATACATTTACACAGGCAACCCCACCCCCCCTCTCACCTGGACAATGATTAAAGAGCACAGGACAGAAAACTCTCTTTAGTTTCTAGCACTGATCAGATTCCATGTAGTTATAATAACAGAGAAGGGGTCGATTTAGTAACAAAAAAAGTATGCTGGGGATTATTGATCATGTCTGCCTAGTCTATAATATAATTCTGGGGTCCCCCTAGACCTCTTTAACAATTAGTGGACCCTTATAACGATTCACATGAGCCCTAACACTCCTCCCCTGTTATCTTTAGGGTGAGCCATAATGCAATCCAATCCTCCAAGGGTGGGTGCTAGTACCCTAAAGGGGGACCATTGCCCCACCTTATATCCATGGTGTGTGCAACTCTACTTATATCTCTGAAGCCTCTTCTAATGGGTTTCAGAGCTAAAAAGCACATTATTTAAAGAAAAATAACAAGATAAAAAAATATTACATAAACATAAAAACAATACATAAGAAAATATGTGCAGGAAAAATTGCAATTAAATAAAAAACAATTCAATCTGAAATAGAAATTAAAGGATAGATAAACCTGTCATACTAGGTTATGAATCATCTCTTCAGACCTGATAAATGGGCACATCCATCTTGCTTGAAGCCTTTGACCCTCTGTTTGGACCATTGAAATCACCATATCCATTTTGAGCTCCACACCCTTGATCCTCTCTTTGAGACGATGGAAAATGCCTGCATTCAAAGTGTTGCTACTGTTTAAAGATAAAAAAATAAAACTTTTGCTAAGCTAATGGTTCTTCTTCTATGGGGATGATAGGCATATTTAGGTCTTGCCCTCACCTTTTATACAAACCTGCTAGGCTTCTGGTTGCTTCAAATAGCTGTCATTCAAACTTCAGCCAGTCAGAACAAAGATAATAAAAATACCCAGAGGAAATGTCAAAAACACCCAGAAAAATCAGCGCCCCCGCTTATATATATACTTTTGTCTCAAAATACTTTTCCAACCACCCTCTTCACTCTGTTCATGACCTATGTGCACACTGTAATTTTTTCTGCTTTCCAAATGGAAAATGCTGGAACTTTATAAATAAAGAGTAATAATAATGGTTACATTTATTTAATACTTACATGCATACATCAGTATTTCTCTTATCTCTCTGACCTGTGCAACCACCCGAGACCCTTCACATACCAGCCTTTACAATGCCCCCTAAAATGCCTCTTCCGTCTTAATGTGTGTTATTTACTATGTGAGTTTTTTTACCTTCTTCATTTGTTAATAGAAATAATTTGTTAAATGTAATTGACTTGAATTATAATAAATCTTTGTCCAAAAAAAAAAGGTATGGCTGTATACTGCAATACTCTTATTATTAATTTGTCTTATAGTAATTGTTTATATGCTGATGCAATTTACAACACAATTCATTGATACAGTATGCTGCAATTTGTAATTAACATGTCATAACAAGTTTATAACTATATTATATTGTCCATCTGCTGGCTGTTAGTAGGCGCCACAAGTTAAACATATTTCTGTCTTAAAATAGAAATTACCCTGTGGATGGAAAATATAACAATATAATACAGTAATAACCATATTCATAACATTTTATTACAAAGCTCATCAAAAATATACAACTATAAAATGTTATAATTATGGCAGTAGACACATGACAGATGTGGGATGAGAGGTTGCTAGGAAATACCACCAAGGCTTATAAGGTGCTGAGATGGCTGATCCTGCTACTCTTTGCTACCCCAGAGACCTTTGTGAAATTAGCCTACAATGCTCATGTACACAATTTTAAAATAAAGCTATATTTACAATTTATTGATAAAATTTGCAAATTTCGTGCTAATATCCATCCAACTTCATTGGAGATGATGATGAGCCAAATTTATATTGCCTTAGTGTGCTAGTGGGTCGGATTTAAAATAATAACTGAAAAATTTATATGAAAATATATAAATTGATATATTTATTAAAAATACTAAACATTTGGGGATTTATATTCTATACACCACTTGTTTAAACTGTACCAAGTGTATTATTTTAATGATAGATTTATGAGGCCATTTTACCTGTCAATGGGCCGCACAAGTTGGCCTGCCAGCTGGACAGCACTAGTTTAGAGAAATGTTATTAGTATAAGCACTTACTCTATTTTAAAGTGACACTATATAATTAAAACTTTAGGTAATAGCAAATACTTTATAAATGTATTTAAAAATAGTATTTTCCTATAGTAATTTTACATCAAAATGTGGATTTTTTACTTGTCAGTCAGCCTATTTTTCTCAGTGTAAGTCATGCGCAAAACAAAAGACAAGGCATGCTCAGACCCCAGTGAGACAAATCAGATTAGACAAATTACTCCCTGGGGTCTCGGCATGTCTTGCTTCGTTTTGCACATTGTATACACTTAAGACAACAAAGTCAAAGGGGCAGTGATCTAGTGTTCTTAGTGAGTGGATTAGAAAGGCTGACAGATAAAAGATGCAAACTTTAATGTAAGTTTATTGTAGGGAAATGCTATTTTTTAATGTTCAGTTGGTAAAGTACCTGTTATTGTCTTTAGTTAGACATTTTACAATATTTGCTAGTGAGGCCACCCCAGTGTCTCTTTTTCCCCTCTCCCTCCCCTGTGTCTCTTTCCCCCTCTCTCCCTCCCCTGTGTCTCTTTGCCCCCCTCTCTCTCCTATGTGACTCTTTCCACCCACTCCCTCCCCAACATCTCTTCCACCCTCTCCCTCCCCTGTTTCTCTTCTCTCCCTCACCTCTTTCATTTGCAGGCTTGGTGGCGTAAAACCTATAACTTTTTTTCAAGCCCGCAATGCTTGAAGTTGAAATTGGTATTGCTCCAAGCCTTGTGCTCTTGAAAATAAGTTACGGGTTTAACGCCGACATTTTTTTTCAAGGTTGTAACTCGGCAGCGATTTGGAGGTCACCAAAAAACTCCAATTAAATAGCAAACTAGCTTTATACCTCACTTATGGACTCCCTACCTCGGGAGGAGGCAGAGAGCCCAAAAGTGAGGTTGGTAGCCAATTTTCATTGCAAGCCTCTTCCCTCTCCTCTACTTTACAGGCCTCACGATGAGCACCTTCAGCACTCATTGCAGCCCCCGTCTAACCTGTAACTTTTGGGCCACACAATGATCGCCTTAGGTGCTCAGTGTGAGGTCTGCAATGAGCGCCTTCGGCGATCAGTGACCATGCGCAAGCCCCTAACCTTTAACATTGCGTGACGACAACTCGCAACTATTATACGTGATAACCTAGTCTGTGTCACTTTAAAGCTCAGGAAAGCTTTCTTAAAAATAGATTATCATTAAGGAACATTAAGAAGTAATAAAATAAAGTTTATAGCAGAATTAACTGCAGTGAAATGATTTGCAAAGCTAATTTGTTACACTGAGTCATATCACTTGATTGATTCACATAGAACGTATCATTAATATAGTCTTTGTCAGTAATGTAATAGAATCCAGAGTGGAACTTGTGCAAAACTTTTCTAAACTCTGTTTCTGGAGTGAAAACTACAAAGTAGCAACAAATATTCTTTCAAATGATAATTACCATATTACAATGCTAATAGACCAATTAGTGTAAATAGAGCAGAGCAGCTTATTAAAATATGTTTGATACTGAGGAAAAGCAGCTTTGCAAAAATACGATATCACTAAGCTATTACAGGGTCCATGAAGGGACATGAAGGACTGCAATGACAATTTTTCCTATAGAGGACAGTGCAGTCTTACTTAAACAACTTTGCAACTCCTGCAAAGCTTAGTGAATCTAAGGAAATGTCATTATGTCATTTTGACATACTCAGAATTGTGGATATTAGGGCACTGCACCAGTTAAATAATTGAAATGTATTCAGAATTCATTTAAATTACACCAAAAGTGTCATAGTTAGTTTATGTTCTTATGCACAACACAACTATTGTTTTCATATTAAAAGGACATTGTATCTCCAGCAGGAAGTTGATTCCAGACCATGAAAAAATATATTGTACTAGCCTTTTTTCTCTACAGTAAATTATTCCTGAGAAATACATCATTGTTTTTGCTGCTAATATGTGGCCTAATATGCTATTTCACAGCTCAGGGTACTTGCTTAGGCCATGGAAGGGGATCTAACTGTGGTCATACTTTTAGCTACCACAGAGACAGTCAAGCATACTATCATTCTAATTAGAAATCAAAGCAGCTACTTACTATAAGTATCTAAAGCACAACATGAAAAAAGAAAGAAGGGAGGGGGAGAAAGCACAATAGATACTCCTAGTGCAGATTACTTTGTGCCTCTTTATAGTATTAGACAATATACTACGAAGAGGCACAAAGTAAT
The DNA here is from genome assembly GCA_027410445.1 of Discoglossus pictus. NCBI lineage: Eukaryota > Metazoa > Chordata > Amphibia > Anura > Alytidae > Discoglossus > Discoglossus pictus. The sequence goes on along the minus strand of CM050165.1, from coordinate 130,680,030 downwards.
CTGCACTAGAAGTATCTATTGTGCTTTCTCCCTCTCACTTCTTTCTTATATCTAGTACTTTAGATACTTCAGATACACCACATTTCCCGGTGTACCAGGAGAAGAGGCATCCTCCAAGAGTGAGATCTACAGAGCCCTAGGAATATAACAACAAGACCCATCCAAGATCCCATAGAAATAGTGTGGAAATACACTAACATCCACATATTATCCACATCAACATATTATCTACAGAAACCAAGAGAGAATTATCTTGGACTGACATTATCTAAGTAAACTAAGCGCTAAAGCCCAAATTGGGAATACAAAAAGCCCAATACCATATATAACTTGAAAAGAAGTGACGTTATTACAATGTATAGACAGTTTTTCATGCACTTTAAAAATAACATAACAAAAACTTAGTTTTGAGGTGTCACTTCTCCTTTTACCTTGGAGAAGTGGGAGTAACTATGAATTCAGACTATACTGTATCTCTATGTAGTTCTGTTGAAAACTGTCTCTTTAATTGCACACTTGACAATATTATTAAAAGGAAGAGAAATTAACATTATGATAACCCTCCCACTCAAGCTAAAGGTAGGCTATCAATCCAAAATGGAAGCATCCATGACTCAAGCAGAACATTTTCTCCAAAATCATAATAATGTTGATGTTTTCGTATATCCATCATAGAGTTGAAATTTTTCCCAAATCATAGTGGTCACCAATCAGTACTTATCAGCATGATTACCTGATAAGTACATTAAATATATCATTCTGCCCTTTATGCAGCACTGTGGGGAAGGTTTTCATACATTGGGATATAATGGGGAAATTGCCCCCCCCCCCCTCATTTGGGGTCCTGTGGAGAGATCAGGGGGCAAGCTCAGTGGTGATTAAGTGGTTTTTAAATATCCCTGCCCCGGGCGGGGTGTCTTCTCACCAGGGCTGGGAATCCCAAATGACATGTTATCACTCAAGATTACCTGCCCCAGCAAGAAGACATGCAGACTGGGGCAGGGATCTTTGAAAACCATTGAAAACTTTCCCCCATGACTGCCCTACAGGAATGAATTGAGTGATAAAGAAAAACTTGTTTTCATTTTGCAGCAAGAGGTCCCTCCCCAGCAGATGTAAAGGACATTCAGGCATGTATAGCAGTATAGAAAGCTGTGAGTAATAGATGTCTTCCTAAATTTGCAGTGTTAAAAAATTTGTGCATCTATAGCTCCAATTATGGGGACTGATAATTGGTCGGGTGGGGGGGTTGGTGACAACTGAGTTTTTGTGCTCCTGCTCCTGGGCAAATTAGAAAGTCTATTAATTTGTTTCTGACTCCTATGGAGACCTTAGACTTGGAGGGTCTGTCGGTGCTTGCCCGGTCTGTCTTAATCTAAATCACTAACTCTTTCTCTGCCTCTGTCTTTCCATGTCTCTTTGAGCAGTCCTTTCCAATGACCTTTCTGCTTGCTTAGGGCACATTGTTCTCTATCTAGCATTGGTCAGCCTCCCGATCTAGGGTTGATCTTCTTTCTATTCCTGTCCTTTCTGGGAGACCCTCCCACCATTGCTGCTGCTACCAAGCTTGCTTGCTTTTTCAGCTTATTGTCTTCCTTCTTTTCATTTCCCCTTGTCCTGTTCACATACACTTTTAGGGCTATCTCAATAAGTTAACTAATCTCCAAAGCTATTACCCCATCTATTTTCAGAAATTTCTTTCTGATATTCTCAGTCGAACAAATATCATATTAACTATTCTCTTGTTCTTCTCAGCCTGGAGTTTAAGTCAGTGAATTGTTTGAATGCAAGATAAATCCTTTCCAGGAATGTATCTGGGTCTTCAAATGACTCTTGTCTAAATACAAGCACTGTATTCAATTTTTTCTGAACACAGCTTTGTCTGGATCCATTAAGGATCGAGGGCCTGCCATCCTGTTTCTGTGTTTGGGTACCAGTCTGGACTTAATGTAATGGAAAGACAGTGGGTGACTCTAAGTTTGTGTCCATGACTATTGTCTCTACATTTTCTCATGCCTTCATCATAACTTTACTTTTCTATTCTGTGCTAAGTAACACATCCAGACTTAAAAGAGCCAATCAAATTCTCCTGTGCCGCATGTGATGAACTCCTGTTGGGCTTAATAAGAACCCAGTAGGACCATCTGGTTAATTTTATATCCCTGGTAGCAGGAACAGAACCAACCTAGCTTACATCTGCCAAAGTGCCCAGAAGATCACAGGAACCAGTATAGTCACCCAGTCATTGTTGCTGATTGTAAAAAGGGCCAATGCATGTTCAGCAGTGTTCAGCAGTAATAATTCCAATGATAATGATTATTATTCCCACTTAGTTCAAACTGACAAATACTTTATTGATGAACGCACTGCACATTTATAGGCACAGTAACATTAACATAACTGGTGTGTAAACACTTCAAACCATATTAAAGGAGGTCAGTCCTAGTCCCATATCAGGAATTTCCTTCCTGCTCTTTGTACTTGGTATGATGGTGGCTAACTCCCCATCTTGTTGTACCCCTTACTTGTGCCTCCCTTAGCTGGAAGTCCCAACAAAAGATAGTTTTTTAGAACCCCCAGGGGAAATCCTGCATTTCATGACTAAACATGACCATGTCTTATCCTAGGGACATACAGTGCTTTGCAAAAGTATTCACCCCCTTTTTACAAAACATGCCCACAGCTTTGAAGATGTGTTTTTTTTATTGTGAAACAAACAACAAATAGGACAAAATAACAGAACAAGTCAATGTGCATAACTATTCACTCCCCTAAAGTCAATACATTGTAGAGCCACCGTTTGCGGCAATCACCGCTCCAAGTCGCTTTGGATAAGTCTCTATGAGCTTGCCACATCTTACCACTGGGGGTTTTGCCCATTCCTCCTTGCAAAACTGCTCCGCCTCCTTCAAGTTGGTTGGTTGATTTTCTATTGGATTGAGGTCTGGGCTTTGACTAGGCCATTCCAACACATTTACATGTTTCCACTTAAACCACTCAAGTGTTGTTTTAGCAATGTGTTTGGAGTCATTGTCCTGCTGGAAGGTGAACCTCCGTCCTAGCCTCAAATCAGGCACAGAGTGGTACAGGTTTTGCTCAAGAATATCCCTGTATTTAGCACCATCCATCTTTCCCTCAACTCTGACCAGTTTCCCAGTCCTGGCTGCTGAAAAACATCCCCACAGCATGATGCTGCCACCACCATGTTTCACTGTGGGGATGATGTTCTTTGGGTCATGTGTTGGCATTGCGCCAGACATAGCATTTTCTTTGATGGCCGAAAAGTTCAATTTTAGTCTCATCAGACCGGAGCACCTTCCTCCATATGTTTTGGGAGACGCCCACATGCCTTTTCGCCAACTCAAAACGTGCCATTTTTTTATCTGAAAGTAATAGCTTTCTTCTGGCCACTCTGCTATAAAGCCTAACTCTATGGAGTGTACGGCTTATTGTCGTCTTATGTACAGATACTCCAGTCTCTGCTGTGGAACTCTGCAGCTCCTCCAGGATTACCTTAGGTCTCTGTGCTGCCTCTCTTATTAATGCCCTCCTTGCCCGGTCTGTGAGTTTTGGTGGGCAGCAGTCTCTTGGCAGGTTTGCTGTTGTGCCATGTTCTTTCCATTTATTTATGATAGATTTGATGGTGCTCCTGGGGATCATCAAATATTTGGATATTTTTTTATAACCTAACTCTGACTGGTACTTCTCAACAACATTGTCCATTTCTTGTTTGGAGAGTTCCTTGGTCTTCATGGCAGTGTTTGGTTAGTGGTGCCTCTTGCTTAGGGCCTTTCAAAAAAGGTGTGTATATGTAATGACACATCAGGTGACACTTAGATTGCACACAGGTGGGCATCATTTCACTAATTATGTGACTTCTGAAGGTAATTGGTTGCACCAGAGCTTTTTATGGGCTTCATAACAAAGGGAGTGAATACACACGCACATGCCAATTTTCTGTTTTCTATTTCTAAAAAAATGTTTTATGTATATATTTTTCTCATTTCACTTCACCAACTTAGACTATTGTGGTCTGATCCATCACATAAAATTCAGATTAACAAAACATTGAACTTAAGGCTGTAATGTAACAAAATAGGTAAAAAGTCAAGGGGGTGAATAGCTTTGCACAGCACTGTATTACTCAGTAGTGCACATTAAACCATATTCACTCCTCAGGAATTATTACTTAGCAGATAATAGCATTGCACCCATGCTTATCCTGTTATACAGATCAAATGGGGAGTTATACATTACGCTGCAATTCCAGTTTAAAAAAAAATATGATGTATAAAATTGAACTAGCCTGTTCCCCCATTGCTTTGTGACTGTCTCCAAATTGCGAGGTCTTTGGATCATTGCCCTTGCCTGAGAAGAGGGAATTTGCACATCAGTGTCATTAGCTAGTTTTTCCTTTGGCAAGAAGCCAAATGGCAGGAATGATATTTTAAAGCCCTTTTGCAGACATGGTGTCTGATCAGCCCCTTTCATGTACCTGGCTAGCCCCAGCTTTAATCTGCTGGAATCCTTCTATCCCCCCAAACAGATAATCCCATAACTGGAGCCCCTCTTTCCCCAGGGTCCCCGATTATACACTTTATTAAACTCACTGTGAAAAATGCCGCTTTTCAATTCCGAACATGACCGGTTGCCTCTATTACATCAATAAAGTCACACACCAATACAATAATTCTGATTAAGCCCATATTGTGGCCCCCTCCATGAATTACATGGTGTATCCACACATCATGGCACACAATAATAATCTAGCTGTCAGTATAGGTGTCCAGACTGGGTGGACAGGGTCAGGGGAGAGAAGGAAGAAAGAATAGCAATAGTTTGTGTTAATTCAAGGGCCCCAATAGTCCAACAGTCCCACAAAGTCTTGGGGCTCCCCCCCCCCCTGAGACAGCACACCAGGCAATACAGGTACTTTCCCTTTCTCATCACCATAATACAACATGCTCTTATTAACAATGGCTTAATCATTAAATCACTAAACAATATCCCATATTCATACTCCTCTCATGTCCACTTAAGTTGTAAAAAAAAACAATAAGTTTTACACCACAATATAATCACAGGATCCAAATTGTGGCCATTTCTCTTGGTTATTGAGCTAATATTGGGGCGACTCCTGACTAAAAAATGTAACCAGTGTAGACTTTTTCATCTAGGGGAACATTCTAAAGGGGAACATTCAGGAACCTTAGACTGACCTCCTCCCATGGTGAGTTACTATGCCCTTTGCTGAGTATCTTTCCTTTGGTCTACAATGCCTTATTGGATGGTCTCTGTAAAAGCTCAGTCTATTCTATTCCCCAATCTCCCACTACCCGGTTTTATAAAGTGGCCTTTATAAAACAGTGGCCAAGGGAAAATATATTTTGTCTTATCGGGTTCCCATGGGGACTGTTGATGACTTTAACCCCGCAATCAGCTCAGACATCAAGGTTCTGTTTCATTCTGTAAATCTGTTGGTATTGCTCACTGTGGGCCAGGAATTCAGGATGTCACTGGGGACAGACCCCCTAAATATATATTCCGGAGCCAGCTGAAGCAATGTCATTAGTGCTGCCCAAGGCCTCTCAGCTCACAAAGGCCTCTCAGCTCACCAAGGGTTGACCTACACCCTGTCCCATCTGGAGTACCAAGAAATGTTACGGATCAAAGTCCTCCAGGACTAAGGTGATCAGTTTTAATAAGACACAACCAGGAGTGGAAACAAAAGTTTATTCAAATTGCGCATTTTGAAGGCACCAAGGAATATTTTCACAGTGTGAGCAATTCTTTGTTCAATAGTGGGTATTAGACTCCTAGCATACAGGCACTGTTAGTAGAGGATATCGTTTCATATATTCATTGTTAGTTTGTATCTGCAATGAGACATAGATATGTTCATTTGGATGCTATCATTTAAATTGGGCTTTTTTCGAAAGTTTTTATTGTGTGCTTAAATGATTGGTAAAAGCTTTATCATCTAAAAGAGCTAACTAATGTACTCAGAACAAACTCTCTGTGCTGTATATATTACTATATGTGTCAAAAACGTATCAATAATCATGATAATAGAATGGTAAAGTAGTGATATAATACATTCCAAAGAGTTACACAACCCCTATCCTGTGTCGCAGTCACAAAATTAATTTTAGTAAGCACCTGAAGTTTCTAATTTACAGTATTCCATCTCTTATCAACTGTATAAGAACTGCTTTCAAATGCTGCAGTGCTATATTTTACAGCACACAGGTAGTTTACCTTGAGGGTTATCTCCACACCTGCACCATATGCAGATATCAAATACAGTGTTTAGGATTGTTGTTCCTATATATTATTTTTAATGTTTTAATCATTTATCAGAACTAGAAATTACAAATAGCTACTGGATTAAGCAATTCAAATGACCAGCTTTATATGTGTCTTGACAACAACCTCTCCCTCGCCGTTGTGAATTATAGGCTACCAGTGAGCGCATCAGAAGGAACCCAGAATTTAGTAGGAAATAAAGGAGTGACTTTTCATTTGGATTGGTGACAAAATAGAGAGCAACATTGTCACGATCTGCTTCTTCAAGGGGGCTTTATATGAACCTATTTCAAACCTACCCCAGCAGAATCATGTAGTTCCTGTTCTCTGTGGCACAAAAGATGGCTTCTGAAGAGGGCAAGGCCCTAAAGGGTACCGGCAGAGAATAATGTATACAGGTTACAAGTTGCCCATGGCAAGACCACTCCCCAAGTCAGGATACAACACACAGATATAGTCTCACACCTTGTTTATGTGAAAACTATCTCTCAACCTTTATTGAATGATCAAAACAACATATGTATACTCTCCAATACCACGCCCTTGTGTACATTTGTGAATGTGTGATGTCAGACCATCTGGCTTGCAACCTTGGGCTATCAAAGCTCTTGAGATCAAATTCACCAGATATCTAGTGAACAAACCTTTATGTTAAACTCAAGTGTTTGCTTAGGACTACTTGAAGTACATGCATCTGTCTTGACCCAAAGTCTGTATGTGTGAGTGTGCAATAATCTGCAGCTAACTTCTTTGCAGAGCATTTATACCAATTCCACATATGTTCTATATAACATTTTCCCTCTTATAATATATTAGAACTAGGATACATTATAACCATGTACAGGCAACATATAACCACACAATAAAACATGATCCCAATGTAACAATGTCATGCTCCCTTGGACATATTCATAAATTACTGACAATATGAGTCCTTAAACAATGAAATCATGACAACTTCTCCTCCTTCCTTTCTAGTATAGCATAGAGGATCATCCTGATGGATAATTCTCTAGCTATACTGCTTTTACTTGTCCTCCTGTCTGGAAAGTCCATCCGTGTGATAGCCTCAGTGGCTCTCTGGGTACCCTGCCTCCCCCTGTCCAGGGCCAATACTCGCTCCTTCCCAGTGGCCTAGTTACTTTCGGAAGCTCCTGGGGAGACTTATGAGACAACTGTCATGGAGGACCCTTCAAGGTAGTCCAGGGGAAAAAGTACATCCCAGCTAGTAAGTCCAGCATAAACTTGGGAGGATCCTTACCCAGCAAAGCCCTCTCGTTCCAGGCTAGGGAGACCTCTTATCCTGCTGATTCTGGATCAGCACTCAGTCCCATGGGTAAAATTGAAGAGTACAAGGTTCCCTTTGTCAGGACTGAGCTTTCTCCTGAATAAACTGGGATGCTAGAGTTGCAACATGGGCTAGTGACATTCTCTGGTGGATTAAGGTGCAGTTCTGACACAAGCCGTTGTGTTTCAGTAGCCAACCTCTTTCCCAACAAGCCTGGCCAGTGGCTGCATGCCAATCAAAGTAGTTTTCCTGCCAGCTAACACTCATCCAGCCAATGGATCACGGGGTAATTGTGACCTTCAAGGTCTATTATCTTCGCTGCACATTCCACCACTTCATTGGCAAGACAGACAGCAAGAACAAAGAATCTATGATGGATTTTTGGAAATAGTATACCAACATGCAGGCCATAACTAACATTGATTTGTCCTGGAAGGAACAGCCCATCATTGATAAGATTCTAGACCTGGTCAATATGGCTGCCCGGGAAGATGCAGACAACCAGGACATTGAGGAGCTGGTGCAGGCTTCAGGTGAGAGCCTTACCAATGAAGACCTCCAACAACTGGCAGATCAGGACATTCTGGAAGTCCAGGAAAGTAGTGACCCCGAGGAACCAAAACAACTATTCACAGAGTTCCTCACCAAGCGTTTGCAGTCCATCCATGAAATCCTGGATGATTTTGTTTCTAATGATCCAGACAGTAGACAGAGCAGAAATGTGAGACACAGCATTCTTGGGCCAGTGCCTTCCCACCAACATCGGCTGGATGGCTATAGAAAGCAAAGACAGATGTCTTTAGACAAGTTTGTGTCCAAAAAAGCCAGAATGGAGGATGAGCAAGAAGCTTCCACATCTGCCATTTAAAGCAGACTGTTCAGTTAATGTTTGCAGCTTCTTAAAAGTTTATATAAAGCCAAACATTTTGAAAATTCAATTGATTTTGTCTATGAGCTCCCCATACCCTATGCTAAAATTACCCCATTTAGCGCAGTTTCGCTTAACACTCCTATTGCCCGGAACCTATGTAAAGCATTAAATGGAGTATTGCTGTATATATATATATGCAGTGAGGGAAAAAGTATTTGATCCACTGATGATTTTGAACGTTTGTCCACTGACAAAGAAATTATCAGTCAATAATTTTAATGATAGGTGTATTTTAACAGTGACAGAATAACAAAAAGAAAAAAAAAGTAAAAAAAAATGATTTGCAGGTCAGTGAGGGAAATAAGTATTTGATCCCCTATCAATCAGCAAGATTTCTGGCTCCCGGGTGCCTTTTGTACAGGTAATGAGCTGAGATTAGGAGCACTCTGTTAATGGGAGTGCTCCTAATCTCAGGTCATTACCTATATAAAAGACGCCTGTCCACAAAATCAATCAATCAATCAGATTGCAAACTCTCCACCATGGCCAAGACCAAAGAGCTGTCCAAGGATGTCAGGGACAAGATTGTAGACCTACACAAGGCTGGAATGGGCTACAAGACCATTGCCAAGCAGCTTGGTGAGAAGGTGACAACAGTTGGTGCGAATATTCACAAATGGAAGAAACACAAACTAACTGCCAGTCTCCCTTGGTCTGGTGCTCCATGCAAGATCTCACCTTGTGGAGTTCCAATGATAATGAGAACGGTGAGGAATTAGCCCAGAACTACACAGGAGGATCTTGTTAATGATCTTGAGGCAACTGGACCATAGTCACCAAGAAAACGATTGGTAACACACTACAGTGCCTGCAAGGTCCCCTGCTCAAGAAAGCACTTGTACTGGCCCCTCTGAAGTTTGCCAATGAACATCTGAATGATTCAGAGGAGAACTGGGTGAAAGTGTTGTGGTCAGATGAGACCAAAATGGAGCTCTTTGGCATCAACTCAACTCACCATGGTTGGAGGAGGAGGAATGCTGCCTATAACACCAAGAACACCATCCCCACCATCAAACATTGGGGGAAACATTAGGCTTTTATTTTTTTCTGCTAAGGGGACAGGACAACCGTACCGCATCAAAGGGACAATGAACGGCGCCGTGTACTGTCAAATCTTGGGTGAGAACCTCCATCCCTCAGCCACGGCATTGAAAATGGGTCGTGGATGGGTATTCCAGCATGACAATGACCCAAAACACACAGCCAAGGCAACAAAGGAGTGGCTCAAGAAGAAGCACATTAAGGTCCTGGAAAGGCCTACCCAGTCTGCAGAGCTTAATCCCATAGAAAATCAGTGGAGGGAGCTGAAGGTTCAAGTTGCTAAACATCAGCCTCGAAACCTTAATGACTTGGAGAGGATCTACAAAGAGGAGTGGGACAAAATCCCTGCTGAGACGTGTGCAAACCTAATGGCCAAGTACAAGAAACGTCTGACCTCTGTGATTGCCAACAGGGGTTTTGCCACCAAGTACTAAGACAAAGGAATCAAATACTTATTTCCCTCATTGACCTGCAAATCAAGTTATAACTTTTTTGTCATGCTTTTTTATTGGTTTGTTTTTTTGTTATTCTGTCTCTCACTGTTAAAATACACCTACCATTAAAATTAGACTGATCAATTCTTTGTCAGTGGACAAACGTTCAAAATCAGCAGGGGATCAAATACTTTTCCTCCCACTGTATGTGTATTTATATATATATATATATATATATATATATATATAAATATATATTAATTAATATATATATATATATATATATATATACACTCACATGTGGAACATATAGACGTGTGAGTAAAAGTTCCCTTTCATTTCCCTATATACTGACCCCTTTTCCTTACCTTCTGCCCATGATGCTCTGAGAAATGGGTTTGCAGAGATTTGGACAGGACTTGCAGTGGTGTCCCACAAGCAAGGGACATCTGAGCCCCCTCCCAACACAACAAGCAAATCTCTCAGTGTCACATGCCTCCATTGATCTGATTTGCTGCCTGCACTGGTGGTAGTTCCACCCCTGTTTCCAATTATTAGGCAGCTAAGCAGCATATACTGATATTTTTTTTAGAAAAATACGGTATATATTATATTATTATTGCATACATTATATCTTTATATAGTAAAGATATTTTAACTTTGAGATAGTCCTTTGTGCAGTATTTTTTATTTGTTTGTTATCACCTCTGGGGATACAAGAAGAAAAGACAATTCCTTTTGGAAGCAGCAATGGTACTTATCTGCTTCTTTGTTTTGCATCTTTAATACTGAAAAACACTGGAGATCTACTATAATATCTTATTATAATGAAAGTTTTAGATCAACTTAAGCCGACAATTCATTCCAACCCATCAACCCACCATATAATTTATAAATCTCTTATGTGTAGTACCTGTACTGAAATATTCTCAACAAAGCAGTTTCTCATACGGTTATAATTAAAAATGTAAGTCTGAATTGTGAAAGTAAAACATACTTTTTTACGTCTTTGATATGCTTTGAAAAAGTAATTCTGTATCTTTCGATATTACAAATAATAAAACAGAACAGTTTTAAATTGCTTGGGGAATTATGTATCTGTTACAGGAAAGATAAATGATGCTACTTCTGCTACCGGTTATCACGAAACTAAAATCTACTGACACTTCTTTCTTCTTCCTATTACTATCTAAGCAAGACCTCATTGTCAAAAAATAGGGGAGCAGCGTGACTTCCAAACACACTAATCTGATTCATTCAGTTCCTTTTTAAAATCATGCCTCTCTTCTATTATCTGTATATTTTTATTTGAGTAAATAAAGCAATTTAAAAGTGTGTTTAAGTAAAAGAAGTTTGATTGAAGTGCAAAAAATAAAATATAACTTATTAAATATGAAATTCTTACCTAAATTATGAATGTATATGAATATGGAAGAAGTGATAACTAGTGAGATAACATTAATCCAGTTTGTCAAAGGGACTCTATACTTTGGAAAAAAGATATATTATTTTAAAGTGGGATTGAATTTTGGATTTCTAGTCTGTTTGCCGCCTCAGGGGGAGAGTTATCATATTCATATAATACTTAAAAAGAGACAAAGGAATGCCGTTCTATTGGTGCTCACCCTTATACCCAATCTCCTTAAGGAGAGTAATATGTTAAAACGTAACTTTTATTGTTATTCCTTTTAAAACAATTTATTAAATCTTTAAAAACTTGAAAAATAGACGCTGTGCTTGTTATTAACTGAGTCCATATATCACTTAGACAAATAGTCAAGATCATTCCATTAATGACTAGAAAAAGAGGATAGTGGACTTTATTTATTTCACTAAAACCTCACTGGATCACAATGTATCTATACCTATAAAGTGTTATAGTTTTAAAGTGCCAAGTGCTAATATTCCTTAAGTAAAGTGCTAAAGGATTCTTTGGTTATAAATACGATATAGCTATGAATAAAGTGCTTACTAAATACTCCCTTTTAATAGTGAATCCAGTTTATCTTTCACAATAGTGTTAAAGTGCTTTAGTGCCTAAGTGCCATTATTATTGACATTCAAAGGGGGAATTGTGTTTTAGAATCTATTATAATAAAGTTCCTTTTCTCATAATATTAGTCTTTAAGTCATATATGGTATCTCATTGCATAGTAGCCGATTTTCTATATGAAGTGGTAATCTTTAAATATAACTGAATAGAGATCTTATCTAAATATATTGCCCCCATTCCTCCATGGTTTCAAAAGATTTTGGGAAAACAAACAAAATGTCTGTCATTATAAATAATTTATTCCTTGTTTATTCCCTTTATAGGCTGATACATTAGTCAATTAGAGAAAGGCTACATCATGAGTTTTACTGTTTTCTGATTGTTAATGATTAAACAGAACATGAAATTATGTATTTACTTATTTTAGGCTGTGTACAAACATTTTGCACATTATCAAGCTGAGCTCTTCTAAAGAGCACACTATAAATATGGCACTTCAGTGAACCTTTTAAAAAGTAATAGGTGGTTGAAGCAATCAACACATATTATTATAAATTAATCTATATTAACAACAACACGTTTCATAATGAGCCTTTACTTTTATCATCCATTCAGTTGTGGTGTAGTTGAATTTTGTATTTAGCCCATTATATCATGTGATGCTTTCCTATTATTATTTTATTTCACAGCGATATTAGTTTGTTTGATGCATCCGCCACTGGTAGCAGTCCGACTTAGGACCTCACTACATTCTATGTGTGAAAAGTATATGTAAAACTTAGCATAGTCATTGCATACTGTATGTAACTACCCTAATGTGTAACTCTTTCGGAGTGTGTGCCGCCTATACTTGCTTTACATGATTTTTTTGCCTACGGTGCAAATAAATGGGCCCTGCAATAATTCAACGTCTACAAGCACTCATCATGGCCCTAAAAATAACATACATTATGAAACATACACTAAACCATCAATATGGGGTCTCTACTTCCAGCAAATTACAAACAGACACTACAATCTAAAAATGTGTAAATAATTACAATTTACATTAAATAAAAAAATAGATGACATTAAAATAATAAATTGTTCAATAAATTGTGCTACAATTACAATAAACAAAATAATTAAATTGAGAGGGGAATACAAAGAGTATATTCCCTTTTTCTGATTGGCTGCTACATTAGCCAATTAGAGAAGGCCAATATATTGAGTATACTGTTATCTGATTGACTGTTAATCAATCAGATTAAGGAATGTAGTTTTTACTGATTGATAAATATGGACTAAATAATAAATATCATTTTATTGACACCTATTGCATCCAGTCAGATGCCTAGAACGTCATTATTAAAGGCTTGGGCAAGGCCAAACTGCCATGGTAACTTCTCATAGGAGGGGCTTGGTTCATTTCGATTTATTCTTCTAAAAAATTTTAGAGTGGTGCATTTTTCCTTTCCCTGGCCACAAAGATGAGGATTGTTGCCATCCAGCAAGAAAGAGAACATTTTCAGGAGGCCTAGAGTTGAGATCCTAGAGCTTTAATTAACATTTATTAGAATTGAATGTGCACGCTTATCCAGGGCTGAAGACTGAAAACCTGGGTTCTGTTTCACAACATTGGATCCAAGGAAAGTAAATGTATTATTTAACAAAATTAGTTTTTTACAGGATTAATTAATTTTTATTTTTATTACAGTACCTTTTTATTTTATTGTGATAATTATTTTAATTAATTTATTTTTTGATTTTCTGGAAATATATTTTCTGTGTTTATTTTATTCATTATTTTTTATAATTTAATTATTTTTTTTTGGATTTGTATATTAGGCTTTGAGAGGCTAGTGTTTGTTAGGCACTATGTGGGTCCACATGGACCCCCATGAGCAGGTATGGTCCATGGTGGTCCCTAAGAGTCAATGGTAGTGACTATGGGTATCCATAGGGACATCCATGGGTGAAGGTAGATGCCCCATAGGGACTGACATGGACACTAGTCATCAGGAGACATGGTTCCCCCAGAACTTCTTGGGGATAGGGGCTGTAGGGGATTAATGGGACTTACTTAGTGGTAGATAAGGTGGGTGCTAGTGATGGGCAGCCTTAGCCTACAAGGTTAAGCTTTAACACAGCTTCATTTAGTTTTTTTATGGAGGATATAGGTGAAAGAAGCCATATCTAATTTTTGCAAAATGGTTATTGATGTTGATATGGAGACTACTGTGTTCATAATAGCATACTCTTCATGGGTGAACACATTTGGTACTGGAGAGCCCCACACAGGCCTGTATTTGATGATATCCTTTCTGTGCACTGGTGAGAAAATCTGGATGACTGAAGAAGTAATTGACTCACCTGTACACAGCATGTATATCCTAAAATCCTGGCCTACATGGGACTTCCCAGGACCAAACTTGCATATCCCTGTCTTAAGTGTATATGTGAGTGGTTTATGAACTAATTTAGTTTTGTGAATAGTAGATACAGGATTAGAATACTGAATAATTAAATTACTATAACCTATTTTCTTTGGTGGCGGCAGGTTTATTTGTAATAATTTGCATAGTTAGATTATTTTAACAAACAATATCTACAATCTATGGCAGCTTACTATGAATTAGGTTTTAACACAAATAATATAGATTCATATTCAGAAGTCAATTAATTAGTTTTGGTAATATTCTTGAAACTAATATATGTCATACAGATGCTTCTCCTCCTACTAAAATGTTCTCACATCAAATTGTTGAAGCACTTTCAATCCCTTGTCCAGAATCAGAAGATACCCAAACAGTAGGTTACACATTACATAGTTACATAGTAACATAGTATTTGAGGTTGAAAAAAGACTTATAGTCCATCAAGTTCAAACTTTTAAGATCTCCTCTGATCTGCAATATGCAGATTAGTTGTTAATTGATCCAGGGGAAGGCAAACAGAAAAAAAAAACATTGAAACATTGCCAATCGTCTTAAATGAAAAAAAAAAAAATCCTGACCCCAGAAATTGGCGATTGGATTCTTCCCTGGATCAATACTAACTCTCTAATTAATCGGGATAACCCTGAATGCCCTTTTTATTTAAAAACATATCCAGTCCCTTTTTAAATTTATCTATCAAATCTGCTGTCACCACCTCCTTTGGTAGAGAAATCCACAGATTAACCACCCTTACTATGAAGAACACTTTTCTTACTTTAAGGTGGAATGTTTTTACTTCTAACCTCAAGGGATGTCCTCTTGTCAGTTGAAAACCTTTTAGCACAAAATGCTCCCTTGACAATTCTTTATACTGACCCTGGATGTATTTATATAAGGTAATCATATCTCCACTTAGATGCCTTTTTTGTAGAGAAACTAGGTTTAATTTGATTAGTCTTTCTTTATAACTTAGCCTCTCCATTCCCCTTAATAGTTTTGTTGTCCTTCTCTGTACTTTTTACAACTCTAAAATGTCCTTTTTGTGAAGTGGTGCCCAAAATTGTACTCCATAGTCTAAATGAGGGTTTACTAGGGATTTGTAAAGTGGCAGAATTATATTTGCTTCCCATGCTTCTATACCCTTCTTAATACATGCTAATAATTAATTTGCCTTTGCAGCTGCTGCTTGGCATTGAACACTATTACCTAGGCGGTTGTCCACAAGCACTCTCAAATCCCTTTCAATATCTGATACACCTAGATTTGCTTCATTAAGATTATAAATTGCATGGCTAGTTTTCCTTCCCGAATGCACAACTTTACATTTATTCGTATTAAATTTCATCTGCAATTTAGATGCCCATTCCTCTAATTTATGTAAATCCCTTTGGAGGGAAAGTATATCATTATCTGATTTAATAACCTTGCACAACTTTGTGTCATCACCAAAAATGGAGAAACTATGTTCCAGTCCTTCTAAGTCATTAATAAATATGTTAAAAAGGAGTGGACCTAATACTGACCACTGAGGAACCCCACTTACCACATTAGTAAAATCTGAGTTTGTTCCATTTACCACAACCCTTTTGCTTCCTGTCTTTTAGCCAGCTCTCAATCCATGAGCAGATATTTCCTGCAATTCCTGCATCCCATAGTTTGAACAATCTTCTTCCATGTGGCACTGTATCAAAAGCCTTTGCAAAATTCAAAAATACTACATCCACTGAGTTGCCTTGATCCAAGTTCCTACTAACCTTTGCATAGCAACTAATTAGATTTGTTTGACATCACCTATTCCTCATAAATTAATGTTGACTCCGACTTATAACCATGTTCAAAAGATATATTCTTGTATATTATCCCTTATTAACTCTTCTAAAAGCTTTCCCACTACACAAGTCAGGCTCACTGGTCTAAAATTCCACTGATTTGCTCTTTCTCCACTACATCAAAATATAGGTATCACCTCTGCTTTTTGATAGTCATCTGGTAGTGATCCAGGGTTGAGTGAATCTTGAAAAATTAGATTTAATGGTTTGGGTATTACAGAACCCAGTTCCCTCAGTACCCCTGGATGTATTACATTAGGACCTGGGGCTTTATTAACATTTATTTTTCCAATCTCTTTTGGATTTCTTCCTGCGTTAACCAATTATTTGGTGAAGGTAGTGTAGCCCCATTATGCTGCAGTGTCGCAACCACTGGTACCTCCCTTGTGAATACTGAAGAAAATAGCCTATTTAGCTCATCTGCCTTTTCCTGGTCACTAATTATCAGATGGCCTGCTTTACATTGTACTGTTCTGATAGCTTCCTTCCTCGCCTTTTTCCAATTAATATATGTAAAAAATATTTTTAAGGTTAATTTCCTTTGCAATTAACTTTTCATTTTCTATTTTAGCCTGTCTAATAGCAAGCCTTGTTGATCTCTGTCCTCCTTGTTTGTATAATTTAAATGCCTGGTTTTTACTCTGAATCTTAATCTTTACATCATTGTTAAGCCACATTGTATCTGATTAACTCCTTTTACTTTTATTCCCACTTGGTAAATGGTGATAACTATGTATATTTAGGATTTAAATGTTGTCCATTTATGTTCACTTACTTGTCAATTCTCTGTCGCAGTCTATACTTTGTATTGCTGCCCTTAGACCATTAAAATCTGCCCTTTTCAAATTCAGGGTTTTTGTTGGCCCCTTACAGTTTTTTTTTTTTAAATTCAATCTCAAATCAGACTGTGTTGTGATCACTATTTCCTAAAGTTTGCCCTATTTCAACATTTGATACCATATCAATATTATTTGTGATGACTAAATCCAAGATAGCCTTATTTTTAGTAGGCTCTTGTATAACCTGGGCCAGATAATGATCCCTGAGTGTACTCAAGAATCTGCTCCCCTTAGCTTAACTGCTG
This sequence comes from Discoglossus pictus, assembly GCA_027410445.1. Lineage (NCBI taxonomy): Eukaryota > Metazoa > Chordata > Amphibia > Anura > Alytidae > Discoglossus > Discoglossus pictus. The sequence continues at coordinate 130,662,707 of CM050165.1, read as the reverse complement.
GTCTCATTCATCCAGTTAATTTCAGGGTAGTTAAAATCTCCCATTATCAGAACTTGCCCATGCTTAGCTACATTTCCAATCTGTAACAAGACTTGCATTTCCTCACTTTCAATTATATTTGGGGGTTTATAACATACTCCTACCAATATTCTTTGGGAATTTGCTGCTCCACTGTTTAACTCTACCCACAAACATTCAACAGCATAAATATCTTCTCTGACTATAGGCTTAAATTCAGACATGAATATACAGACAAATCCCCCCTCCTCTTTTACCATTTTCCCTATTTTGCCTAAATAGATTATAACCATCAGGATTAACAGTCCAGTCATTATCGTCATTATTGTTAGTGCTGCTTGATATACTAGGGACTCGATTCAGTGCATACCTTTACTGATGGAGTGAGGGACAAACAATTTTTACTACTTTAAATTTGTTATTTATAACCCACAGTAAAAAAAATCAGTCCAAAATATTGCCACTAAAATATACTTAAATGTAATACATACATAGGTAAGGAAAATAATACATAATCAATAACATACATCACTCTTTCTCCCATTCATAAAATGCAGACAGGGACTATGGATTAGAAGACTTGATTTCTGGTTGTGTACGCTGACTCAGAAAGGCACTTACCTTCCCTCTATTTCCATGATACAAAATAATAATAAAAACTTGGGAACTTTACTGTGAATTGTTAAAAAAAATAAATCATGCACTTCTAAAATAATTCACACGTGGATAAAATAATAGAGGGTATTGTTTAGAAATACACATCAAATCATATCATACCAATAATGGCCTTTATTTAAACTTTTAGGATAATTGCACAGGAGAACATACACTAATTTTATCCTTCTAATGGTGGTAGGAATACATTCTCTCAATTTCTGAGGTAATTCCCCAATATAATAAATACACTGCTTTTATCTTAGTAATAGTGGTAGGGATAACACCTCTCAAGAAGTGGTAACTTCTGAGATAATTACCAAATTAATATATAGGCTTTTCAAACCAATCCTTTGAAAAAGCCACTGTTGGTGAAACGAAGCGTCTGCCAGTTAATTCAAGATATAATTTACAAGTTATATAATTAAGTTAGAACATCTAAGGCAACAGGATATTGCTGGCAGGGTTGATGGCCTTTAAGTGAGATTTATAATTGTTTTGTCTCAATTTTTAATCTTGTATGCATGTTTTTTATGATTTGAATGGATCCCAGAACTGATACAACTATTTACAGAAGGTATACGTTTATCTTTTCAGGGTGAAATACCCTTTAACAAAGGAGGTTCCCTATATGGGACATAGGTCTTGTGTTGCTGTCCATTGCAGGAGGAGTTATCCCTTTCACCATTAGGGGGACAGTCAACAGTTTGTATATTCTTTTATCCTGGAATTATCCCTGAAGTTACCACTATCTTTAGGGGTCTTATCCCTAAGTGTGCGCGTTTTCAATCTTGTGTCAGTGCCTTGGAAACAAGCTCTTTGTACATTTGATTCTAAGCTCAAAAACAGGGCCTTCCATTCTTTATAAGGTGTTGAGTTTGTTTTTTTGCCATGTACTTAACCCCTGTACAGCGCTACGGAATATGTTGGCGCAATATAAATAAAGTTAATAATAATATAATAATAATTATTATTATTATTAAGATCAAAGAAGTGTATGTATTATATAGGGAATTACCCCAGAAATTGAGAGGATTTATTCCTATCACCATTAGAAGGATAAAAGCGGTGTATGTTTTCCTGAGCAGTTATCCGAAAAGTTTAAAGTAAGGCCATTATTGGTATGGCGATTTGGTGCATATTTCTAAACAATACCCACTCTTATTATCCATGTGTGAATTGTTTTACAAGCAGCGGGATTTTTTAACAATTCCCAGGTTTTATTATTATTTTTTCCTAGTACTCTATTGGTGTTAAGCACTGGAATTTTCTTTTTGGAGCTTATTATTTTTTATCGATTTTCTCTTTCTACACAGGCTATAGGTTCACCTCACTCTGGTTCACATTAGACAATCCACCTGTATTAAATGTATATGCCCATTACCAAATCTCTCACAGTTTCCTAAAATAGCATCCTTCTGGAAGAAAACCTTGAGGCATATATACAACAATATGTTGGACTGTAGAATAAGAAGATATACATGACATGGTATTCCAGGCATCAATCACACCGAATCAAACAGCTACCTGGAACGACACAAATCTAAGTTGTCCGACTTCCTAATTCTCATTGCAATAAAATCTATCCTTACTTTCTAGTTGGAAACCAGGCCACCTTCACTTGGAATGTGGAAGCATAAGGTTACACACTTTGTAATACTTGAATGGTCTCTATCTATTAATACTAAAGAAAAAGAGGGAAATAGAAAACTTTATGTGGGAACCATTCATACAAACATTAGTCTCATACACAACAGAGAATAACGAGAAGAAAGGGTGGGGGTAGGGAAGCGTCAAAGATACTATATGGTGTAGTATGTTAATAACAGTTTATTTAAAATGTAAAACAACATAAATTGCACTCACATTTAGTACAAAAAATACCCAAGTTGAAAACAGATGTCTTTCATACCCGGATCTTCAATATCGGTCCGTTGTCTTCCTCAATGGAATGCTATGTTTTTAATAGCACTCCCAATGTAGATTCCTTTCGGTATCTTGATACAGGGCTTATATTATGATCCACTTCAGTCTCATGCAGGTCGGATGTATGATGGAATATGGGACAGGGCTTTTTGACCCCCCCCCACCACACCACACTCAAACCAGCACTAATGAGATATATGAGCCACAAATAAAATAGTCCCTGTTATAAATAATAAAACCTGCAGCGTATCCACAGTGACAAGGACACAATACAGCTAAAAGTAACAAACCTACTTCAAATCCAGACGCGTTTCGACTGTAAAGAGAAAAATGGAGACAGGAGTGAATGTGCAGTTTGTCTACTATGGTAGACTTCAATAAGTTACATGTTTAGGCTTTTCTTTCTTCTGTTGTAATAGCCTAACTCGTATGGAAGAACAGCATTTTGTCAGACTCACACCAACTTAGTACAGGAAGCCTAGTGTAATCTCTGAAATATTTAACGTATTTATTACATGTTTTCTGCAGTCTTTAGCCAATTAGAGTGGACCATTTCAATGGTGTACCTAGAACTCAAACTTGGCAATGTATTATCAAAAATGGTTTTCACTTTAACTTTTACTTCTTTATTCTCCTTATTTTTTCTCTAGATTGTGAAGGAGTCTTTCTATATTGGTTTGTATTCACTCAAGTTGCACTGTAACTTACTAACCTATCACAATGACTCAAGTTTTAAACTCTGTGAAAAAGCACAGATGAATAGGCAAAAACTAGCAGATTTACAGTGACTTGTTACTTTCAAATATCTCTAAAGGCCATTGAAATCTATTTTAATGGTGCTACACACAAGAAACATACTATGCTAAGCCCGTCTTTCCTCCATAAACTTATGCATGCTGAATACAGGTAGCTGCAGAAAAAATGCAATAAGGCCTGATTTCTTATATCCTAAGAGTCATTTGAAAGACAAAACAAACAAAATAGAAGTGTTCAATCAGAGAACGAACTAACCTTAATAGGTTAGTTCTATGAACATGACAACTTACTCTGTGAGCAACCTCTTTTAGCTTTTGGCTCACTTGTGCCCTTCACAGGGAGAAATATCCTGTAGTATATCAGTCTGGTCTAACTTAATAGTGATCTAGCCCTGACATACCAGACAATGCTATCCTGAACAGCAGAAACAACAAGCCCTAAGTTTCAGCCTTGATTGGGCCCTGTCAGTAGGTTGTAGCTGAACCCCCTAAGGTTAAATGAGCACGGGGTCCACGCCTGGAGTCTCCTATCTCCCTTAGGGAGACTAAGCCCTGAGAGTAATTTGAATAAACAAAAGACCAAAATAGATGTGCTCAATTAGAGAACAAACTAACCATAATAGATTAGCTCTCCGCTTCAGTGCTGCATGGGGACTGTAACTGCATTAGGGATGCAGTGAAACAGCCCTGTGTGTGGTACTCAGTTAAATGTGGGGTTTGTAGGACTTTGGATTGTGATGGGTATGTGTACTGCTCAAAAGTAGCTCCCACAGTTATGAGAAAGCATTTTGCGCAGATACGAGATTGTGATGGGGCCCTTAGTCAGTAACTGACTCATCTGTGCAAAAGCAAATAAATCCTCAAATCAAAAAGCCATATAATCATGCAGATTTTGAAATCTATCACAGAAGCACAGAAGGGCAGTAAAGGACTGCAATGTCGAGTTTCCCCATATGAAATAAATATCAACATCTTCAGCTAAATGCAATACAGTCCCTGGAATTGTTAGTGGATCTAGTGTGACATTATTAACATTGATTTTCATGGGACTGAAATCAGCTGACCAATGATACCTTAGTGAAACTGCAAGAAGCAGTTCTTCTTATAAATCCACCATTGTATTCATTACCCCTGTAGCCTTAGGCATGTGTCTTTCCTATTGTAGATAGTAGAATGTAACCTTACTGGTGTTATGAACAGAAGGCCCCGATGGACTGTTTGGAATTAATCAGGTATATGTGTGTTTAGAAGGTACTAACAACTTGCTTAACATTTATATCATGGATAGTGGGCTATGCTTAAATAATAAAGTTAATGCAGTCACTTATGTGACAAAGAGTTAAAGATTTTAAAGAGTTTTTATGGCCCTGCGATTGGCCACGTGTGAAGGCTCTGGCTTCAGTCATGAAGGAGGAGCTAGTTTTATGGCTATGTAAGAGGAGAGAAAATGTGTAATAAGAAGAAAGCTATGTGGGTGAGGGGGGTAGCAAGCTATTTGCCTAGGAGGATGGGCTATAACTGGGGGAAGGTCTTTGGTGTTTTGTGTCTACTTTCTGTGTTTTATATATCTCTGTAACAATAAAGAAGGGGGCAGTCTGACTTTGGACACACTAAAGAAAGGTTGTTTCGGAGTCTGCTTGTACTAAACAAAGGTACATGGTGTATGATTCTTAGATCCTAAGAATGGGGTCTTATGGTGCCTGTCAGAAATGATGCTGTCATCTGAAGTGTCTGCTGGTGTCGAGATCTGAACAAAAACTTGCGACCCGTATCAGAGAGAGATAATTGGGGTGAGCGTAGTCCCCCAAATCTGGTGGTCGTAACAACTGGTACTTAATTTCCACTCTTGACTTGGATCCTTGCAGCAAACACTAATAATTTCAAGATAAAATTGATTGTTATTTTATATTGGATATCCATTAAAAAAAAGCAACTTCAATTTGAACAGAAATATATATTTAATTTAATAGCCTAACTAAAAATTATTTTTTTATTATCAATCATAATTATGAAGTGGATAAATAATCACAGAAAAAACAAAAATGATAATCTGTAAAAAAAAAAAAACTAATAAAAGAGGCAAGAAAGTAGCAAACAAAGAGTGATACTGCGCTTTATAGTGTGTCAGTGATTGCAAAAGTATAAGGGCAAAAGAAATGGGTGCAAAAGAATAATGGAATTAGATGACATGAATCTGGGTATAAGTGTGCGTTCCAGCCTGAAATCTTATGGCTCCCTGAGAGTGTTTAGCTTGTCTGAGAGTGCGGGCCTGTATGGGAGTGTAAATGCCACCGGTTTGAGTTAGAGTAGAGAAGTCAGAGTCCAAGACAGGCATGACGGTAGTGTCAGATGTATTGTAATTTATAATGTGCAGAATATGTTTACAAAGCTAAAAGGATTAGACACCTGGAAGGAATGCATGGGACTGGGAATTCAGATAAGATCTCTATCCAGGTATGTTAAACATCTGCCACTTCACAAACCCACTTGAAAGTAGAACTCAATTGAAGAATAAGCTCCCCTCAAACTACCAATAAATTAGAAATCAAAGATTTTCCTCTAAAAGTCCTTTTATATTCCTGGCTGCGATAACTGCTAATCCTGTTAGTTTGTTACATAATTCACAAGCATTAAAGTTTTTCTAAAACTTCAGTGGTTCTGATTTTCATTGTCAGAATCTGAATGTATAAATGATTACCAGAATTAAGTCTAAATGATTTATAAATTAGTTTTATAGCATCTTGACCTTCAACTAAATTACTGTTATGTCCAATTTAACTTATTTCATTTTACACAAATTACAATTTCAAGCAGCTAGAGGATTACTGCAATATTGTATTCTAATAAAAATTTAAGAACCAACTAAATGAAGCTAAATTAAATAAAATCCCTCACCACGCCACATAATTAATAGATGCCTCGTTCTTGTAATACCTGTATTGAAATGCTTAAAAGCAGTTCCTCAAATAGGTTTATGTTAGGGACTACTTGTGGATACATTAACTTATTGCACAAGTCTTTACAGTTATTTAATGGAGGCAGTCATTTATAGATAGTGTTGAACATTAAAGCACCTATTTTATATCTAGTACAGCATTAATAGTACATTTGTGTTCCCATCTGAATGTCTGAAAATAAGCTAAAAAAAAAAATTTCTGCTCAGGTTTTCCAGAAATACAGTTATTGCACTGCACTCTCAGGAACTGGCCAGGGACATGCCTATGGGCCCACAATGCATTTTCACTCTTAAATCCAAAAAACATGTTATACATGACTCCTTTTAGGCATATGCTTGCTTTAAGCATAACACAGGATGCATTTTGCACAAGACAGGAGACAAACCCACACCCACCAACCCGTTTCAATCTTAAAACGGATCTCATCAGTGTGGGACTGTTTCCTAGCTTGTGCAGTATATATATATATATATACAATAGAATCCCGGTTATCCGGCACCCAACTAACCGGGACTCTCAAGCAACCGGCACAGGCACCAATTCCCCATGCAAAAAAAACTCCCGATAAACCGGCATAACCGGCACTATCAGTTTGAGACTGCAAAAACAATTGTTATTTTGGGCCCTAAATAACCCAGTTTAGGTGCTAACTACTTTTTAAGGGTCGTTTATCCGGCAATAGAGAGTCCCGAGGGTGCCGGATAACAGGGTTTTTACTGTATATATATATATATATATATATATATATATATATAAACAACAAAAAATAGGAAAACTTTTATTCATACCAGGAAATCACCTACGGGGCTTTTAAAAAAATCTGACGCTTAAAAAAAAAAAAAAATATATATATATATATATATATATATTTATATATATATATATATATAATAAGTATATAGTACATCTGTGTTCACATTTGAATGTCTAAAACAAGTTAGAAAACTGTTTCCAGCTCAGAATTTTGAGAAAAACAGTTACTACACTGCATTCTAGGAAACAGAGAAGGGATATGTAAATGTGCCCACAAATGCCCGGCTTTTCAATCCATGGCCCATTTTAACCATGTCTTCCTTTAAGCTTATGCCTGCTGCATTACATAGCCTTTATGCAAAGCCAAGGTTGGGTTATACACAAGCTGAGAATCCTATCCATGTACAGCTGTTTCAAGCTTACTGGATATCATCAGCGTGGAGAGGGATCCCAGCTTGTGTTGTGGACCTTATGAGTAGGTTGTTCACCACAACAATCATTTAATATATGGTGGGCAAAAGAGCGATAGAAGCCCTCCACCGTACAGTAGTACAGTAAATAAATAGTACATCTGTGTTCACATTTAAATGTCTAAAACAAGTTAAAAAACCTGTTTCCAGCTCAGAATTCCAGGAAAAACACTGCATTCTGGGAAGCTGAGTAGGGACATGTAAATGTGCCCACAAATGCCTTGCTCTTCAATCCATAGACCATTTAAAACAAGGCTTCCTTTGAGCTTATGCCTGCTGTATTACACAGCTTTTAATGCAAAGCCAAAGTTGAATTATACACAAGCTGAGAATCCTATCCACATACAGCTGCGTGGAGCAGGATCCCAGCTTGTGTTGTGGACCTTATGAGTAGGTAGTTCACCACAACTATCATTTAATATATGGTGGGAAAAAGAGCGATATAAGCCCTCCACCGTACAGTAGTACAGTAAATAAATAGTATATACATATGAATTCTCCCTCAGGATCGCGGGCGGGGGGCTTTATGGTGCCCAGTGGTCCTATCATGATCATCAGCAAGAGAGTCAGGACCACAGTCTCACAGGATCAGTATAACTGGTTCAATCAACTCTTCAGTGAGCTTCTAAAGGCCAGGAAGACCAATCCTACCCAGAGATGTCATCCGCTCTATCCCCTTCTTCTAAGAATGCAAAATCCGGATACTAAGTGATTATAGCCCAGTGAAAATAATGAAAGTATTCCCTCTGAATGAAACACATTGTTTCTATGTGCCCCAGAAAGAGCATAATAGTTATTCCTTGGGTCTCATTTTTATGCATTTGTTCCATACAATAAAACAATGGTATATTTACAATGGCCAGCCCTGAACCAATCAGCAAGTAATGGTGTAAATGGCAGTCTGGGAATCCAGGAAGTGAGGCGTGGGGGCGGGGGGTGGGGGAGTATGAAACAGGCCAGAAGTTAATTGAGTGAATGGGGGCTCTGGGGCTGATTGACCATGATGTTTAAGCACATACGATTTAGTGGTTAACCCAAACAGAGTTGATCAAAACAATATCACTTACAAAGTACTTGACATCACTCAACCTTTTTCTATTGACACAAAGTGTTTAAATTGTTGTCTGACAACCTAGTTAACTATGCTTGATGTCTAAATCAGTGCCATAGACAACCCCGTATAAGTCTATGGAGCATATGTATTAAACACACCTCAAAACACATTATACATACTGTATAACAATAATCACATCAGAGGGGAAAACTGGGAATTGGGCCCTAATGGGCTAGCCACTTAGGGGAATAGCCTTTATGGGCTTCTGGAGGCAAGGAGGGCCACCTTGAGTTGGTTTTATGAAAAGTCCAATGGTTACTTTGGGTCCCAGGGGTATATACAAACATTTTCTCTGAGTATCTTGATTTTCAGGTTTTCAAAGGAGTAATGTTTTTGGGTAAAGTAACCTTTCAATGTGGTATTTAATAAAATGCTTATTCAGATTCATCTTAAGGTACAATTTTTATCTGTTTTCTTCAGTGTAAGAACCCATTTAACATTCAGAATATCACATATATAGTTGTGAGCAATATTAGTTGTTGCTAACACCTGCGGGCTAAGTTAGCGAGCCTACTGCAACTGCGACCCTGGCGAAAAGAGGGGCACAGTTGCTGGCAAAAAGGCGCCAAAGGCGCTCCTCGCGCTGGTGGAGACCCCGTACGACTTAGGCAGGGAGCGCCGAAGGCTCTCACTGTGCTAGTGGAGATGAGCGCCATAGGCGCTCATACCTATGTCCCCGCATGACTTAGGCAGTGAGCGCTGAAGGCGCTCATTGCGCTGGGGGAGATGAGCGACGTAGGCACTCATCCCTACGATCCATGGAGCTAAATCTCAACTACACCATTCACAATGCGAGACCCGTAGTAGTTTGAAAAAAATTGCGTGGAAAAATTATGGCTTATGACACTTGCAAAAAGGAAAGAGGCACTTAACAGTAAAAAAATACGACCCGCGGCACTTAGAAAAAAAAATACGAGGTCAAAAAAATAGGAAGTTAACGGTCGAACCACGCACATACAAAAACAACAATAACATCATCAAAATTAACAAAAATTCTAAAACAATACCATTCACAGCACTGGTGGACAGCCATGACATCTGGGAGTCAGGTTGCAAGACAATTTAACCACAATTTGCTGTGTTTCCACACACGAAAATCGCCTATCCAAGAAAAAAAATGGCGGCCCCAAAAACGAGGCTACACGACCCCTAAACACGCAAAACACCACCAAGCCCATAAGACTTTTATACAGGCACGTACGAGGTATAAAAGACACTATTAGGGTCAACGGAAAATGCTTCACACCCTTGTAACGCATAGACAATCGCCATCATTTTACAACACAAACTTACAACTAATAACATTACCATTATAAAATGCCCAATTACACATCTAAACAAACGGTTTGCCCACGCGCACGTACCCTATTTACACTACACACTTCACACATTGCTGACACTTACACCTCAGGCCAGCAACCCTGCAAATGTACATTGTATGCTGCAGGAAAATCAAAACCGATTGTTAGCTCTTCAGGATATTGATTGCTGGATATATTAATTACAAATAGGTAAAGTATATTAATTTATAATTTCATTAATTCATTAATTAGCATTAAAAATAAATAAATATATATATATCACATATATAGTTGTGAGCGTACGGGCCGTTGCTCACGCTTGCGGGCTCGCGAAGCGAGGGCCCGCATTTGCGGTGATGGAGCATCCCAACGTCCCCGCAAATGCGGATCCTCGCGAAGCGAGGGTCCGCATTTGCGGAGGTGGAGGCTCAACGTCGGCTGTGTTAACACACACATACACACACACGACCTTTTAACAAAATAAACCCAACCTCCCAGCTAACAAAAACCCAACAACGTCCCCGCAAATGCGGATCCTCGCGAAGCTAGGGTCCGCATTTGCGGTGGTGGGAGTATCCCAACATCAGCTGTGTTAACACACACAACTTCATAACAAAAAAAAACTTAAAGTCGCCTCACACCCGCTTACACCCAGACACACAGACGCAAGACTTAACAAAAAAACAGTAAAAAAGGCCCCTCACACGGTCTTAACACACATACGCACGACTTAGAAACAAAGACACTGCGTCGTACACGTAAAAGCTAACCGCGTCTATCGCAAAAAAATACGACAGCATCGCAACAACATACAGCCACATCGGAAAAAAATACGGCCGCAAAAGACCCATTCCAACCGCCGCGCATCAAAACATCACAAACACAAGAAATAAAAACAACGAACACATAAAAAGCTTACTCACAGCACGGGGGGCATCCGGCACCTCCAAAAGTTAATTTACACGTCCATTTAAGTCCAAAACAAAGAGTTTAAACTGCCGAAAATCGGCTAAGTGAAAGTAAAAATGGCCGCCGAACAAAACGAAAACGAGGCTTCAGACGTAACTACACTACACTTACTCGCAATAATGAAACACATACTACGCGGAACGGATCATACTCATATTAAACACCATTTTAACCACTACTACGCACAAAATGGCGGATGGAACGCAAATTGTAAGCTGGAACGCAAATAGCGCATGCGTATTGCGTTCTAACGGTCTAACTTTCCAGAATGTTCTACAAGTTTATAAATACTGCCTATTTGACAGAGAAAAATACATTTCTACTCAGGTGATGAACAGAGTGACTTCAGACATAACTGCTGCTAAAACTTGAGAAGACAATTCTTTCCTAATTTAATACTTTACATTGTGCAAAGTACAACTGAGAGGTAAGCTATAATATATTACATTTTATTATCAAGACAGGACATCAAAACAAAAAATTAAATAGGAAAATGAGATTTATGTAGTGACATGTGACACGCACATTTATGTCTATCATGTATACTCACATGTCCCAAACACATTTATGTGTGTAGGCCCCCCCAAAAAATAAGGTTCATTTAACAAAACAACAACAAAACAAAAAAAATCAAAAAGAGGTTTATGTATACTGACATGTGACACGCACATATATGTGTATAATGTATAGTGACATGTGACACGCACATTTAGGTGTATTGCCCCTGCAACAAAATTATCTTACAACAAACTAATTAAACAACTACATTTAAATGACATTAGAAAAAAATAAGTTGGGAATATTAAAATATGAGTCATGTATACTGATATGTGACACTCACATATATGTGTATCATCTATAGTCACATGTCACACACACATTTATGTATGTTGGCCAAAAAAAAAAATAAGGTTCATTTAACAATTAAAATATGATTCATGTATAGTGATATGTCACACGCACACAAAAAAAATACTTTCAACTATGGAAATGTGCTTTATGTTTGTGACATATGTGTGTAGCCACCACCGAAAAATAATGTTAATTGAAAATAATTACAGAAGTATATTTAAATGACATTAATTTACTGCAATTCAATAGATCATGTAAAACTCAATCTTTCTACTTTTTTTCATATTCAAACAGACTCTGCATCAACAGCGTCATTCAACAATTTGCACCGTGCAGTGTGAAGCACAATCCCTTTTAAAGAACAACAACAAAGAAGAAGAGGTAAGATACAAAAATACATTAAATGCTGAAAAGGCCATGCTTTGCTAAATAAAATAAAAAAATTGTATCATTCACTATTTCACTTTCTTTTTCAAACAGACACTACAAGAAGACCGGCGGATTAAGATTGGCAGGAGGGGACCCTCTGTCATTCGACACTTCAATCAAGGTAAAGTATAAAAAAGAACCGAACCATGAGCCTCATTCAATTGCGAGTTGGCCAATTGAATAGGGCTCTATATAAGCACAAAACATATTTTTTAGACAGACATTTTTAGTTACTGAACTTCTAACCACAATCAAGGTCTTCACTAACTAAAAACTTCCGTCAAAAAATATGTTATGTGCTTATATAGAGCCCTCTTCAATTGGTCAAAACGCAATTGATTCAGGACCTAAATATGTTTAATGGCCGAGGGCCTCATTCAAATGTGATTTGCCCATTTCAATAGGGCTCTATATAAGCACAGAGCATATTTTTTTTACAGAAGTTTTTAGTTAGTGAAGATCTTGCTTTTGGATACAAGTTCACTAACTAAAAACTTCTGTAAAAAAAGATGCTCTGTGCTCATATTGAGCCCTATTCCATTGCCAAAAACGAAATTCAATGAGGCCCTCACAATATAACAAATCCAGCAACCAAAGGCCCTCATTCAATTGATATTTTGGACAATTCAATAGGGCTCGAAATAAGCACATTTAGAACCCTATTGAATTGGCCAAACTGCAATTGAATGAGGGCCAAAGTATGCAACATATGGTACACACAAAGTGGTACACACAAAACAGGATTGTAACAAACACATAGCAAACTAAATTAATATTCTTTTTCAATGTTTAACAACCTATAAGCATTAGAAAAAATACTACATAAGTATAACAAAAGTGGTGCCCATCAAAAGGATTGTACGAAAACTCACACAAACACATAGCAAACTACATTTATATTCTTATTTAATGTTTAACAACCTATAAGCCTTAGAAAGAAGCCTAAATAAGTATACCAACATTGGTGCGCACCAAACAGGATTGTACGAAAACTCACACAAACACATAGCAAACTACATTTATATTCTTATTTAATGTTTAACAACCTATAAGCATTAAAAAAAAACATAAATAAGCATACCAACAGTGGTGCCCACCAAACAGGATTGTATGAAAACTCACACAAACACATAGCAAACTACATTTAGATTCTTATTTAATGTTTAACAACCTATAAGCCTTACAAAAAAGCATAAATAAGCATAACTAAATTTGTGCGCACCAAACAGGATTGTACGAAAACTCACACAAACACATACCAAACTACATATATATTCTTATTTAATGTTTAACAACCTATAAGCCTTAGAAAAAAGCCTAAATAAGCATACCAAAAGTGGTGCGCACCAAACAGGATTGTAGAAAAACACAGAAATAATGTCATTTTTTAGTTAATACAAATACATTCAAATAAAATAACATTTTCATTTTTATTTTATAACAGAAACTGTGTCAAGAACATCGGACCAGGAGTTTCAACTGAGGACCAGACCAGCGGACGAGGACTTTCAACAGAGGACCAGACCATTGGACGAGGACTTTCAACAGAGGACTACACCATCGGACGAGGACTTTCAACAGAGGACCAGACCATTGGACGAGGACTTTCAACACAGGACCAGACCATCAGACGAAGGCTTTCAACACAGGACCAACAAAGATTCTGCTTGAAATCAAACTTCAACCAAAGTACAGTATAACAAGTAAAAAAAGAGAAAAATTAATTAATATTCTTTTTTAATGTTTAACCACCTATAAGCCTTAGAAAAAAGCCTAAAGAAGCATACCAAAAGTGGGGCGCACCAAAAAGGATTGTAGAAAAACACAGAAATAATGGCATTTTTTCATTAATACAAAGACATTCAAATAACATAACATTTTCATTTTTATTTTATAACAGATACTGCGTCAAGAACATCGGAACAGGAGTTTCAACTGAGGACCAGACCAGCGGACGAGGACTTTCAACAGAGGACTATACCATCGGACGAGGACTTTCCACACAGGACCAGACCATCGGACGAAGGCTTTCAACACAGGACCAACAAAGAATTTTGCTTGAAATCAAACTTCAACCAAGGTACAGTATAACAAGTAAAAAATGAGAAAAAAAAATAAAGATCTTAGCTTTGCATCGATGTCAACAGAAAATAAAATTTAAAATAAACCACCGGTAATTATAACTGTTGAAAAAATATAACTAACACATTTTTCATCTATCTCTTATTTGTCTTTTAGGGCCAATAATCTTTAACAGTAAATACAAACTTCAATGTAACCTTAAAAAAAAAATTACATGGTCCAAAAAAGTCTAAAAACACAGAATCTACACAATTTGTCATTGTAACATTCCAGTCCTAAACCCTAATTTAATTGCCATTTGACAAATTGAATAGTGCTGTAAATAAGGACATAACATCTTTTTGAAAATACCTTTTTAGTTACTGAAACACTTGCTTTTGTATACATGTTTAATAAATAAAAACTTCTTTAAATAATTATCTGATGGCCTTATTTAGACCTCTATTCAATTGACCGCATTGAAATTGATTAAGTATAAAATGTAAACACACTGTTGATAACAATTTGTCATGAAAAACAACTTAACATCTCAAAATAAACTAATGATACATTATTTTATTTTTACAGATTAACATGGCTGATAACGAGAGTAAACAAGAAAAGAAAAGACGCCAAGCTAGAGAACGACGACAGAGAGCAGACAGCCAGCAGACACCGGAGAAGAAGGAAATTCGACGAGAAAAAGAACGCAAAAGAATTGCAAGCAAAAGACTGTCACCTGCAGAAATTAAAGATATGTCAAAAAAAGCAACAAAGAAAATAAAGCATTTACAACCTGTTGCTCAAACATCAGATGACATTTTACCTGAAAAAATACAACAGATACCAAAAAAAGCAACAAAAAAAACAAAGCATTTAGAACCGTTTCATGAAACATTACATGACATTTTACCTCAAACATTACAACATATACCAAGAAAAGCCACGAAAAAAAAAAGCATTTAGAACCTGTTGTTGAAACATTATATGACATTTCACCTGATGAATATGAAAGTCAAAATCCTATATGCTTTGCAAATTGTCCTCTACTCAAGTCTTTAGCAGTAGAGGTTCATAGTTGTGGGGACATGACAGCTCAATGTTAGTTTTGTGAGGCTTATTATTTTAAACAGGAGAGACCCAGAGATGGCCAATTTATTAGTTGCTGTCAAAAAGGCAAGTTCAAACTTCCAGAAAGGAAACAATTTCCTCTCTATTTACAAAACATTATGACTGAACCTACTTTTCCAAACTACAAAAATTTTAAAACAAACATAAGGTCCTACAATAGTGCCATATCCTTTGCATCCATGGGGGCAACATTAGCTGCTAATGTACCAGGACATGGTCCTTACTGTTTTAAAGTCCAAGGACAAATTTATCATCGCACTTCCCATTTACATCCAGAGGAAGGAAATCAAAGAAAATTCGCTCAACTATATGTCCTAGATACAATGGAAGCTGTTGACCAACAGATGGAAGAAAATAAAAAATGCTTACACAGTGTTTTTATAGAGCTAAATAACATTATGGACAACAATCCCTACAGTAAAGCTTATAAAAAAATGGCAGAAGTAGAAAATGAACAACTACTTCATGCACAAAGACATCAATTACCAATGCCGAAGGTTAATATGAGACAAAAGAGACAAACATACTGATAAACGTCGTTATAACTTGCCAACATCAAATGAGGTTGCAATGGTGTTTCAGAATGATGAAGGAGAACCACCATTTCAAAGAGACATTCAAATATATCCCAGAAATGAGGAGCAACCGTTTATTAATATGAGTATCTTAAGTCCAAATTTAGATCCAATGACATATCCCATCTTTTTCCCACACGGAGAAGCAGGTTGGCAACCAAAATTAACTCTTCCCAGTTACCCAAATGCTAAAGACAGAATCCGAAATAATGTTTCTATGCTTGAATTTAAAGTAGCTCAAATTGCCATTCGCCATGTATTTAATCCAATTTTATGTGGTGGGAAACTAACACAACAATGGATTATTGATTCATATTTGCAAGTTGAGGCAAATAATTTAAACTTTATCAAATATCAACAAGATAAACTCTGTGTAGAACAATATTTTGGATTAATGGACTATGTTGCTGACGTGGCTACAAGCAGAGACATGACAGCTGGCAAAGCCATCATTTTACCATCTTCCTTTCAAGGATCTCCTCGGAATATGAGAGAAAGATACAATGATGCTATGGCTATTGTCCCTAAATTTGGCAAACCCGATTTATTTGTGACATTTACATGTAATCCACAATGGACAGAAATTACACAAAATCTACTTCTTGGACAAACTGCTTCAGATCGACCAGATTTAGTAGCCAGAGTTTTTAAGATTAAATTAAATGAATTAATAGGTGACTTCACTATAAATCAGTTATTTGGCAAATGTCTTGCTTATGTATATACCATTGAATTTAAAAAAAGAGGCCTTCCCCATGCACATCTTCTAATAATACTTCAAGAAAAAGATAAATTAGATACTTCGGACAAAGTGGATGCAGTCATTGTTGCTGAACTACCAGATCCAGAACTATATGGTAGACTATATGAGATTGTTACTCATCGCATGATTCATGGACCCTGTGGTGACCTTAATCCACAATCACCATGTATGGAAAATAAGAAATTTTCCAAAGAATTTCCAAAAGATTATAGAGACAAAACATATGCCAATTGTGATGGATATCCACTTTATAAAAGAAGAGAAGGAGATAGTGCCATTATTCGTGGAAAAAAAGTGGAAAATAGATATGTAGTACCCTACAATCCACATTTACTCATGAAGTACAACGCCCACATCAACGTAGAAGCCTGCACTTCCATCAAATCCATTAAATATGTCTACAAATATATTTACAAAGGCTATGATGCAGCTACTGTAGTCGTCAAAAGTGCAGACAACCCTGAATGTAGTGAGTTAGTACATGATGAACTTGCATCTCATGTAGATGCTCGCTATGTCAGTGCGCCAGAAGCTATGTGGCGGCTTTTAAAATTTGAAATGCATGATAGATCACATGCAGTATATAGGTTAGCAGTACATTTGCCACAACGACATTTAGTCAATTTCCATGCTGGAAATGAAATGAATGCATTGGCCCAAAGTGAAGATCATCACACTACACTAACTGCATGGTTTGCATTAAATTCCACTGATGCTGAAGCAACACAATACTTATATATTGAAATTCCATATCACTATGTTTTTGTGAATGGAGAAAAAAAGAGGAAATAAAATTATTCCAAGAATTTACACAGTCAGTCCAAGAGATGTTGAACGTTTTTGCTTACGGATATTACTTTTAAATGTTCCAGGAGCACAAAGTTTTGAACAATTAAGAACTGTTAATGACATTGGGCCTCATTCTATTATCGGCCGTAAATCGGCCGTAAGGCTGCGATTCCTTGCGGGGGTTCTGTTAACTCGCGATTCTATTATACGGCCCCGCAAGGATCTCCTTTTACGGCCGGCCGCATATCTTGGAACCGGCCGTAATCTCAGAAATATAAAAACTCAAAAATAAATTCAAGCCTGCACTGTACAGCTCTGTAAATGCTAGGGATCATATTGGGGGACATGAGGATTAAAAGAAACCCACTCTCAAGCTTGCACATCTGCCCAAACCCGAGTTCAAATTAACTGTTTATTTTCCGGCTGCGGCATGGGTGTGTCTGAGGTGCTCCAAGCACTCTGGACTTTTTACATGGATATTTTACGGATATTAAAAATAAAATATTTTACGGATTTGAGTACAGGATAATTATGTGCTATTTTTTCTAACACCTAAAATCCCTTTATAGTCTTCTCAAAGTGCAGGATGGCTTTATTTGAGCTATTTTATGTGCTTAATTGGTGCTAGCGAGACCTCTTTCCTGCAAGTAAGCTGCGGCTCGCTTTTAGCCTTGCAGAGAGGTTTCCCGGAGCAATTGAATTGCAAATCTCTTGCGGCCGTTTTAGATCAAAGGCTTTCCTCCGGCGCGAGCGGCCGCAAGAGATAGCAAGGCACCGGCCGCAAGCCTGCCGGAATCCCCGGCCGTAAGGGAATAGAATAGCAGAATAGCTTGCGGACGGTCCTTGCGGCCCCGCAACGGCTGCGGCCGCTAATAGAATGAGGCCCATTGTATATGAATCCTTCCATTTAGCTGCAAGACATAGAAACTTACTCGCTGATGATACAGAGTGGGAAAGATGTTTAGAAGAAGCAGCACAATGTCAAATGCCACGACAGATGAGAGAACAATTTGCTTTTATTTGTATCTTCTCAAATGCTCCAAATGCATTAGCTTTGTGGGAGACTTTTAAAAGTAATATGGCTGAAGACTTTATGCGACGATACAATGAACCCATTGCACACTTAAAAGCGTTAATGGAAATCCAAGAAGTCTTTTTAACTCATGGATTAAGTTGTGCAAGTTTTAATTTGCCTGATCCAGGTCTTATAGATGACATTAACTTTGAAGACTATGACATTCAACTACAAGCAGAAAGAACAGAAGAAAGACTTGCAACTTTAAATACACTACAATTGCAAGCATTTCATGTCATTAAAAATGCTATAGATGATGACATGGTGACAGAGCGTTATTTCTATCTTGATGGACCTGGCGGATCTGGGAAAACATATTTGTACAATTTATTAATGAGTTCAGTACGAGCACAAGGAAAAATAGCAATGGCGTTTGCCACTACTGGAATTGCTGCACTTTTATTAGAAGGTGGAAGAACTGTTCATAGTGGATTTAAACTGCCAGTGCCTATTTTAGAAAATTCTGTGTCAGATATTCGCATGACATCCTTACAATCAAAGAAATTGAAGAAATGTAAATTAATTATAATAGATGAGGCAACAATGATGTCATGCTATGCCCTCCAATGTATTGACCGTTTGCTTCGTGAAGTCATGGATAATATTTTTCCATTTGGTGGAAAGGTAATGTTGTTGGGTGGCGATTTTAGACAAACATTACCTGTCGTTGTACATGGAAATCGAACTGACATTATCGAAACCTGTATCAAGTCAAGCACAGTATGGAAACATTTTACCCATCTTCAACTGAAACAAAATATGAGATCAGAAGGCCAAACTGATTTCAATGATTGGCTTATTAAAATTGGAGAAGGCAGAACAGAAAAAATACTACATTTACCTGACGACACTGTAGAGATCCCACCTCATATGATTTGTCAACAAGATATTATATCGGCTATATTTGAAGGGAGCATAAATAACGAAGAATATTCCGAGCTTGCCAACCAAGTTATACTGACGTGTAAAAATAAAGATGCATTAATACTCAATAATGAAATCTTAAAAAAAATTAATGCACCACTAAGAAATTATCACAGTGCTGATTCTGTAGTTGCTGATGACAATGAAAGTCAGGCAAACTTTTCAACTGAATTCATAAACTCTCTAGCTCCTTCTGGAATGCCACCACATATTTTGCAGCTAAAGAAAGGTGCAATTATCATGTTACTGCGAAATATGAACCCCGAAAAAGGCCTATGCAATGGCACAAGATTAATTGTTCAACAATTAAAGGACCATTTTATAGATGCTGAAATTTTAACTGGGACCCATAAAGGAGAGATAGTTTTCATACCAAGAATAGATTTAGCACCAAGTGAAAGTAGTCTCCCTTTTATACTTCAAAGAAGACAATTTCCCATTATTATGGCATTTGCTATGACCATTAATAAATCACAAGGTCAAATTTTTAAATCTGTGGGTATTTTCTTGGAAGAACCAGTATTTGCACATGGTCAATTGTACGTTGCGTTGTCACGGTGCAAAAATCCACAGGCTATTAAAGTTTACATTGAAAACAATGAAAGTCAAGGTGATTTATTAGAAGATGGACGTATTTTTACTAAAAACATTGTCTACTATGAAGTACTATAACTTTGCAGGATACAAATTAAAGATGCCAACATTTTTTAAAAAGCATTCCAAAATACATAACAATTGGTTGTTTAATTCAGTCATAATTAATGGAAGTACTGTTTATGAATGATTCGCCTCACAAAATACTTGCCTTGCATTGTTAGTAAAAATTATGTTAAAATGTGAAGGAACTATGTTAATGTTTCTAATGTTACAAGTTTAAAAAAATATATTTTCAAGTTATTTCATTCAACAGATTACAAAGTGGATGTTAAGAGGTCAAGCACCTTTTAAGTCACAATGTAAATATTGTCTGTTATCTTAAGATTACTACCTAGATTAATGTTTATCGCCAGTTTATGTGGTCAGTAATGAATTACTTTAATTACGTACGTTTTAAGGAGAGTTTTTACTGTGTGCCTTCCTCTACATTCAATGTATATTCAAGTTAACAATTATTGTGATAGAAATTGCATGTTAATACGGATTAATTTAAAGGTCAACTGTTTTTACATTCAAATGTTAATACTTTTAATAAAAAATTAGGTTACAAAATGTATTCACTATGTTCCTGTTTATAATGTTCAAAATTTTACCAATGTTTTGTCAACTTTTAAACTTACATAAAAAATAAAGTTCAAGTTTAAAAAGATATACTTTGAAGGTTATTGCTTACATATATTTTAAACCTCATGTTAAAATTCGGGACATTTCAAGAAGGCTTTTTACTTTTTGCTTTCCTATTCATTCAATGTATATTAAAGTTAACAATTCTTCAGATACAAATTACATTTTAAAAAACCATTACATCAACATTTTACAAAAATACACGTTCATATTAAAATACTTACAAGTGTCAAAAATATATGTTAATAACTAAACAACTTGACAAACATATACATCACATTGCCGTTATTTTTTGACGGGCAAGTCGCTAGTATATATATATATATATAGAAAAAAAGGACCAGAGGAGAGGATCGCAATGAGCCACAAAGGCATACAGCGTGGGGCTCACAATGAGTGCCGAGGGTGCTCAGCAGAGCAAAAGTACACGAGGGGAGATGCCTGCAATGAGCGCCAAAGCCAATCAGCGCTCCCCTTGCAATGACTGATAAAAAGGTGCCCAGACCACCAAAACTAAACGAGCTGAGAGCTTTGCAATGAGCACCAAAAGCGCTCATTGTGAGCCACTCTATTAGCGCCAAAGTCGCTCAGCGCGGCACTCATAATCAGAGCACAGGTTGCTCAGAGAACCAAAAGTAGAGCAGAGGAAAGGATCGCAATGAGCACCAAAGGCGTTCAGCACGGGGCTCACAATGAGCGCCGACAGTGCTCAGAGGAGCAAAAGTACACCAGGGGAGAGGTTCGCAATGAGTGCCAAAGGTGCTCAGTGTGGGGCTTGCAATGAGCGCCTAAGGTCCTCAGACAACCAAAAGCCTTAAATTGTGTGCCAAACAGCATTCCCAGCATTACAATTTTATTGACCGTCATTTTTTGACGGGCAAGTTGCTAGTTGCATTATATTAACCAGTGGTTTTCAAATTGGATTGGATGGTTACCTTCCATTGGTCATGGAGATCAGCTTTGAGACCCAGGACATTTTGAATCGGGTAATACTGCGTGACACACTACATTTTCAGGCATTTTCTATTTGAATACAGTACATTTTATTTGCAGGTATGTTTATGAATAACCTGTTTATAATTGTGTCTAATAATAACATAGAACCATGGATTTGTTGGCAGATAAGAACAAAAAAAAGTTAAATCTCAATTCACTTGTTAGATAAGGTGGATCCAAACATTTTTTTCTGTTTCTGTGGACCTTTTTTGGTAAATGTCTGAGACTAAAATAATTTATTGGTCATGTAAAAGTAATGTAATGCATAAAGCAAGGCTATTTAAATTCACAGTAGTTTTGGACTATAATGGCCTTATATCATTCCATTTCTATAGCACATTTTTTTCTTATATGATTTTAGCATGCTACTCTGTTAAATGTCTTACTGATGTTGAAAGCTTTGGTACTATTCCAGTTCAATTTCTTCTCTTTTACTGTAGTAAGGCGGACTGATTCATTACACCACATTGAACTTTGTCCATTGCACAGTGTTACTGCATTCATCAGCATGTTAGGGGTTAGAAATAAGTTATCTGACTCTACTTCTGAGGTGTTAGCAGGTAATTTAAACCTTATTACTAGTCATTAATCTTGTAGTGACCTAAGTGTTATATCTAGTCAATATTCATTGGAAAGTCAATGCAGTTTTTCTCTCGAGGGTATTGCCTTATCAATCACTTAAATAATCTCAAAGACCAAAGCTTTGTGAAATTGCAATGCTTGATGGCAAGTACTTAAAATATGTATGTAATCACCTTGATTGGTATCTATTATTCAACTTACTTTACTTATATATAAATAAATTAGGATGACAAATATCTAAGACAATTTTACTCGGATATAAATAAATTGTTGACAAGTTAATTAGAACAACGTTTTTAAAAAGAAAAACGTAATTCAATTATGCCAGGGCATTTCTGAAGAAGTGAGGTGTATATGAAAACAAAGCATTAACCACTACTAAAGAAAAGTCTATAAATCAGATACAATCTGATTGGTTAATGTTAACCAATAAAAGAAAACTACCAGCTCCCATTTAAGTTTGGTTTAGTAAATCAGCATAGAGTATAATCAGAATTGCCAGCACTGTAGGGCAGTTTTTAGTAAATCCCCCCCCCCCCCGGCACCCAAATATTTTCTGGTGAGAAAAACATAAAAAAAACTTAATGAAACTTAACATTTTTCAGCATTGTTAGAAAATCGCTCTGATATATTCCTTCTTAGGAGAGTTATCTACAGCCAATCATTCTAGAGAGAGAACATTATTTCTTCACAGAGATCTGTAACTCAATTGCTGCAATGTCCTGGCACATCCTCATTAGAGTCTGCTAAATGAAAATCTTAAAATTAATTTAAATGCAGTCTGCAGAGGAATTCTAAATTCCAGTATGTAGTTTCTGCAGTACTTATTTCTCAGACAAAAGCATATAAACCCACCAGACAAACATGAGTACCATGTTCCTTTATTTAATCTCATACAATAGCAAAACATTTAATAACAAAAAACTGTATATATATATATATATATATATATATATATATATATATATATATATATATATGTTATATAATGTATATTTAGTATACATGTTTATAGGAAATGATCCAAACTACTACTAACTTCAGAGTCTACATACAATTTTTAACAACCGCTGTCCAACATCACTGTCAAGTTGTGGATCCTTTATGTTAACCTCTAAAATAAAATGTATTTTAAAATTACTTTGCATTAATAATCATATTCATGAGCTTCAAATTTTGCTGATCATTCGTTTTGTCAGGAAGACTTTGAATACTGTTCATAGATAAGTCTGCTTGAATAATTATGGTTTTGGAATTGATTAAATGTCTCTTATTTTTTTGATTGCATTCAATCCTAAGTGACTGCTTGAATGCTGATATTTCTGATAATATAAGTAAGAAATAAATCAGCTCAGGTAAATGTCTATGTAAGATACAATACTTATAATTTTTTTTACAGTACGTGTTCCATTGAAGATGTATTTTTAAGATTAATAGCTTTACATTTTTCATATGACCTGGTTAAGAAATTATAATAATTTTCACTTCTTTATGACTTTATAACATAATGTATTTGCACTTGAAGACTTACATTACTAAATTCAATATCTTCCTTAAATGCCTTTTATTTCCTTACAGGTTTATAAATAGGATGGACTTTTTACACCAAGGTAAGAGGTTTACAGTATATCTTTGTATAAAAGGACCACTGTAGTTCAAAATATAATGCATTTGTTTCTGAAGTATGTAACAAACTAAATTGGACATAGATATTTTTAGAGAAGATTGGATTTGTTTGAAAATTTTATTTTGTTAATAGAGGAATCATTTTTGTTTTTTTATATCACATCCATGTAAACATCTCACACATACAACTTCCACAAAAGTATTAATGATGTCTCCAGAGTCCAGCATAGGCATACAACATGAGTGTTTTCTAATTAAACATCCATTTTGTTCATTTTTTTCAACATTGTATTTGACTAACAAGACTTGATAGTATGCAAAAGGAGGTTAACCCCTATGCATTTCCCGCCTTATTAGTCATGGAGGTCCTTGAAGGATCTCCATGGCACCTATCCTACCATTATATGCTATGGATGTCCTGAAAGGATGCCATGGATGTCCTGAAAGGACCTCAGTTAGCACTGATATTAACCCCCAATGCCACAAAGGTTCTATAAGGACCTCCGTGGATTGAAACATTATCCCCCTATCTACGGGGTCCTTAAAGTACTTCCATGTCACTTACTGTTATCCCTTCGCTCAGAGGTCCATTAAGAACCTCTAAGGTTTCTAAAAATTAGCCCCATACCGTTGGTGGAACTAACCCTCCATTTTCCATTGGGGTCTTTATAGACACACATGGTATCCCTAGTAACTCCTTAAGTACCATGGGGGTCATAGAAATATAAAACTGTTACTAACTGAGTAGGATCTCCCCCTTTGCCATGCTTTCTGCGGCTTAAATAGTATTTTTTACACATTCTGATTGTCTGAAATCAATGTCCTTCATATGTCCTTCATATTTCAGAACGGATTGTCAGATGTCTCTGCTAATTTTGTCTGAAAAATGTAACTGGTCCAATCAGATTTCTCAGATTAATTAGGTCCATCAATCTGTACAATCTAATTGGTCCAATTACATCACATATATAGTTGTGAGCGTACGAGTTGTTGCTAACGCTGCGGGCTCGCGCAGCGAGCCGAGGCCCTCGCGAAGCGAGGGCACTGCCCGAGGGTCTCAGTTGCTGGCATGGAGCGCCGAAGGCGCTCCATGCCAGCAACTGAGGACCCTCGCGAAGCGAGGGCCTCAGTTGCTGGCATGGAGCGCCGTAGGCGCTCCATGCCAGCACCTGAGGACCTCGCAAAGCGAGGGCCGCAGTTGCTGGCATGGAGCGCCGAAGGCGCTCCTTGCCAGCAACTGCGACTCTCGCAAACTTCACGTCGCAACCCAAACACTACGACACACACATTACGACACTCGCAAACAACATACGACACACGTTCACACACATTACGGACTCGCAACACTCGGACGCAACTCGCGAACATTACAAAATGTAAAACACAATACATACACACACCACATACATAAAAAACTTACCTACACCAAGAGGGAGCACCCAGCACCTCAAAAATACAACTTACATCTCGATTTTACTTGAAATAAAACAGTTTAGAGACTAAAAAAAAAAACGAAGCGAGAGAAAAAATGGCCGCCGAACAAAACGAAAACGAGGCTACAGCACTGTAAACTCGCAAAACACCACAAGAAACTCGCAAAACACCACAAAACACCTACGGATATTCCGATACAAACGTATAACACACATTACTCGCCATTTCACGCCAATGCGGAAGTACACGACAACGGTTTGGGCTCGCGCACGCACAGTGTTACACTGCACACATTCAGCACGCTTACACAGCAGATTCACACCACTAATGCTGCAGCAACATCAAAACACATTCACAGCTCTTCCACACAATGCTTTAAAATAGGTAAAGTATATTCATTTATTAATGTATTATATATTTCATTATTACACACTAAACAGCATTAGCTACCTTACAATTTCATTGCCGTCATTTTTTGACGGGCAATTCGCTAGTTATATATTAACAATGAGCAGGGTGACATCTGGCAAATCTTTCTCACTGACTGCGGGCCCTTTCCTGACCCTTTACAGGTGCACTTCAGTACACGTAAATAATTTCCCTTATATTACGAGCTATAAGTCATTCTTATCTTGCGAATGCTCAGTAAATTTTGAATTGAATAGCAAAATAGTTTAACTCTTTGAAAAAGTAACTCATAATATAACGGATGTAAGAATATCAATGGGAATGCATGCTGTAAATTGCGTGTTTGGCTTGTTCTCAGGTATTTCGAGTAGTTCACTCGCAGTCATGGTAAATTGGGTCAATTGAATAACTAGGTAAAATTACTTACCACTTTTCAGTGATGTAACTACCGAAAATATGCAATCGAATAGGGCCCGAAAATTGTAAATTCCACAGCAGCATAATTATGTATAAAAGTAATAAATTAGAGAATGTGGGCCCTATTCTATTGCCCAATTTGTAAATTTATACACACTTAAAATACACACTTAAAATCACTCTTAATATGTCTACATATTCGGCAAATATTACTTTTTGGCAATAATGAATTCTTAAGTCAATAGAATGCATATAAACATTTATAAAAAAAAAACACCCAAAGCCAAATGTATAAGTTCAAGGCATTTGCAAGTAGCAAATAGAATATGGCCCTGTTTTATTATTTTTTACATTCTAAAAACACATTGCCTATTTTCAAATTAAGTTTTTCAAAAGAGTATATTTTAAATGTATGACCACAGCGGCATGGGTGTAGGGTGTGTTTGCATGTATGTATAAATAAGCTATTTTATGGCCTGTGTATACATTGAGCTGTATCCCCCCAGAATTATTGTGGTTCCTACACCCCTATACAGGGGTCTGCCCTTAGTCAGACTCAAAGTTTTCAAATATCTATTTTTTTAACATAAAATGGTCCTTTAATCTACTGGCCTTTGTTACCATCTCATCAAAATTGTTAGTTTAACTATGTACACAGCATCTGTCAGTTATCAACTGTTTAACTGATCTCAACCTTTATTTATTTGAATGTTTTAAACAAGGGATGGTATAAAGATCACAAGGCTACACAAAGGCTGCAAGTAAAAACATGGGTATGCTGCATCATTTCCACTTAATAATTCATTTTTTTTTAAAGTGCTAATTTATGTAAAGCACAGGTTCTCTCAAGTGGTCCATGAAGCAACAGGGATTAGAAAATTATGTGAAATAGAAACATGAAAGTTAATGAAATGCACATATAAATAGTGCAAGACTGCCTAATGGACCACATTGTTTAGAAGTACACACACTATAATCCAAAACCGCATAGTGTGTTGGGTTATTGTGAGCAATATTCAAGCCCAAAATTTTTTGGAGGCACTGGTATATAAGAATGGTTAACATAATATTCATCAAGTGGCATTTTATTTCATTTTATTGTCATCTACAAAATGTAGGGTACAGCTTAGATAATATATGACTGGCTTGAAAGCTATACCATCCAAAGTTTGAGTTAGAGTGCCTATATTACTCATATATTTTTTCATCACAAAACTAAATGACATATTAAACATTACATGTTAACAATTCATTTTACAAATGGAAGTTTTTTAAACTATTTTTGTGTTTTATTAAGTACCAAACAAGAATGTTCAGTTAGAATTAAGAGATGGAGGGGCAATGCACTGTTTGTAATGGGCACTCCGAAGACAGGGGTAGTCAATTATTTTTTCTAAAAAATTTCCAAGGTCCAGATCTATTTATGAAGAATAATCCAATGTCTGGAATCCATATTTTGTAAAAAAAAGGGCAGTAAAAAGGCACAGGAAGAAAGGTTATATAGTAAAGAAAACAAAATAATGGTCTGGTATATCACTGATTATTTTTTTATTTGGAAACTTCAGGACATATTTATAGACAATTTAATAATGAAATGGAGGCATAGAACAAAGGGTTCTGACAACCGAATTAAGGCCCAGGTCATACTATGGACTATCATGTACTAGGAAACAGAGAAGCAATTTACATATAGTATATTGCTACAAACAGAAGTGCTCTATGGTATAACTGCTGTGTTTACACAAAATAGTAAGAAAAATGGATAAATCAAACAAGAGAATGTTCATATGCATGAACTATATAGATGTATCTACAGTACATACAGATGGAAATCAGAGTAAATGTCCGTCCATATAAGTCCAGAAAACCAATGTAAATGCCATAGGTATGCAGCTTCTTCTCAGGACACCGTTCCCACTGTGTCCAAGTAACTTGTAAAGATGTTAAGAAGGCTAGGGGATAGACAGAGCGCCAGCTCCTAGTGCAATATGACTGTATAATAGGCACATCAAAACATCAAGCATATTGTATTTCACTCACATGTGATAACCTCAAAGTTATGAGGTATCTGTATGGATTAAACGGGGTACCTCTGGAAGTAACCAATGTCCAATCCTCAGATCTCAATCCCAGGCACAGGATACAATCCATAGTCTTGTAGCAGGTATAGTTGGATCACCAAAGTTATTGTGTACACTATTATATAGTGTCTAAAGAAAAAAATATAATACCAACTCCTTATGTCTACTATAGGGAACAATTGAAGCACACTAGTACAAACAATGGTGTGTTTGTCATATATTTATTGTACCATGCAATCCCAAATACATGCCATATATGGCCAATAGGGATAGGCACAATGAAAATGAATAAAATCAATAATTTAAAAACATAAATAGTATCAATCAAACCTATCAGTCATTTTGGTTGTGCTTATGTATATGATTTTCTTGGCAAAGATACTGTAGTGGGTTGCCAGTTCCTATATACATTTTTTCTAATTATTTTAGAAACAAAAACAGAATGCCTACTATCATTAAAGCAAAATAGTTAAAACAATAAAAACTGTAATTGTTTATTTTAAACTGTAAAAGTATTTTGTACTGATCAGGTCAAGTTATTTGGAACAGCAAACTATAAATATAATGATTTATGATACTGGGTATAAAGAACAGTAACGGTGGAATATGAATGTGTCTGTTTCTTTTTCTTTCACTGGCAAAACAAAGAAAAAATATATTTTTAAAACATTTACCAAATGCAAGAATGATTATTGAAAGCCAAGAGAAAATGTCCAATTTGAGATCTAGTTAAAACTCTCTTTTGTCTTATTGTGTAAAACAAGAGGATATGCCTGCGTTGTAATTATCAACTCAGCATATATTATTGCTACTTGGTAAACAAAATTAAACCTTAGGTTTGCATTCTTCTACGTTTTTCTGTAATTATCTCTTATCAGCATAACTGGTATCATTGTTCAGAGGATGTGTGATATTCATTAAATATTAACTCAATTGTTGGATGAATATTGAATTAAGTGGTAGTTAAGCAAATCCAGATTGTATTGATAAATCATTGTTTTCTTTATTAAGATATGCAAAGTGAGGAACAAGAAATAGATGTGATGTATAATCACAATTATAATGCCTCTAGAGTAAAACAATTTCAATGTTTCAGCTTTTACAAAGAAGTTTGTTACTGCATGTGCCGCACAGTAAAGTTGTTTGAGTTTATTAGTTTAACATTAACACAATAGTAATAGTGACATTCATTTTTCTCAATGTGAATCATCCCTGAGGCATTCAGCAATGCTAATGTAGGCCTCCATTCAATTGAAAGCCCAAAGTTGACTATATACCGTCCGTAAGTCTGAAATTTGCAACAGTTACAGAGCGATTCAATTGATCAAGCCCGCAGCTACCTGGTCAAAAGCCTAAACTGTGATCCATTCACACGTAAGTAGCATTTCTGGGCATGATCATGATCAATTAAGCAAGGACATAACTACCGATTTCGAAACAGCCAGTAGTAAATGAGACAGTTATCATGATGTCAGTTAAACATGGAGGTTAAACATCAATCAAGTAGTGTTTAGAAGTCCAATATTTGATCAGACTCGCAATCCGGCAATGTACATACATGACAATACCGTTCTAGTCCATGTGGGTGGCCTGATATGTATCAACTCCTTGATTCCCGAGATTTATATAACACGGAAATGAAACATAAAAAAGATAATTTTTGATTGCAGATTATCTGGTGACAGCTTCATCAGTGATATTGAATTCTACATAGAGAAATACACATTGAAAACAAGTACAGATATAGTAATAGATCCATATACACATAGTAAAATACACAGAATAAACTAAAAATTAAATTAGATTTAAATTAAAATTTTTTTTTTTGCTTCATCTTAAATAGGTGTGTTATCAACAGGTGGCTCTTAATGCGGATCAAAGTACAATCTTCAAAGATATAAGGTACACTTGGGGGGGAGGGGTGGGTTCTAGTGTGCCTTATATCTTTGAAGATTGTACTTCGATCCGCATTAAGAGCCAGCTGTTGATAACACATTGATTTAGGATGAAACTATGCATACAATTAAAAAATTTTAGTTTTAATTTAAATCTAATTTTATTTTTATTTTATTCTATGTATTTTACTACGTGTATATGGATCTATTACTATATTTGTACTTGTTTTTAATGTGTATTTCTCTATGTAGAATTCAATATCACTGAGGAAGCTGTCACCAGATACAGCAGAACGCTTTTGATTTAAATACCATTGGCAAATAAACCATTTTTAGTTTATTGAGTCTATCGGGTGTGGTCCCCTTTTTTCCGGTCCAACTCCGACGGTACCTCACAGTATACCAGGGGTATTGCTTATCCCCCACTAAGCCTCCTCTACTAAGATTTTCGCTGAGCCCACTGAAATACAGTACATTGGGATTCAGACCATCAGAAGAGTCCAGAGACACCAGGACCAAACAAGACATTAACAGAAGCAGCTTACTGCTGATACACTACTTAACTGCTTTCAATACCTCATTACGTTGAGGTCCAAACAGGTGAGAGTCTTACAGCTTGAACCTGAAGTTACCTCGATTTAAAATCATTGAAATAATCTGCACCAGGAGATCCTTGAGCTTTCTCTCCTACTCCTTGATATTCCACTGTTGATTTTTATTTGCATTTACAGTGCTACGAACAAGTGTTTAACCCCCTTGTGAGTCCTATCTGGTACTCGTAGTATTTTCTTCTACATTTGCCATTTACAGTTGGGAAAACAATTGCGGGCTTGACGAATTGTAGCAATTGAATAGGGATTTGCAAATGTAACATTAACGGGATTGAAAGATCAAAGGCTTAGATGGGTTGGAGTTACGATTTTTCAACCGCAGGAATTTGCAGCCTGTAACCCACAAATCATTTGCGGGTAGCTAAAAGACGACAATTGAATATCAAAATGTTTCCGGGCGTCATTATGAGCTACAGTAACAAAACAATTGCTCAATTGAATAGGAGCCGTAGTCTCCTTATGCTAATTTGTAATTCTGATTACTTGATATTTGTGCAAGGGAATATTTACTGCATGGGGTAAATAAGCAGTTTGGGTTACAAATATGCATAACAAAGCAGCTAATTAGTATTTGGAACCTGTCATTTGCATAATAATGCATCTCAAACAATGCTCACTATTTCATGATTTTTTTTTTTAAACATAAATGATGATACAATGTGTAGCTAATTTTTCATGGTCTTAACGATTAAAAAACAAATAAAACAAGCTTGATTTTGGGCTGTGTTTTACTAATTAGCCTACAGAAGGCTTAATTTACAAATGTTATATAGGCCATTAAATGTGTATATAGGGATAATTGTGGAGGCTATTTTTTATTTTATTTTCATGACACATTTAGTCTCATTCAATTCCAAGTTCGCAACTCACTCTCCGACGACCGCATGTCAATGAGTGAGTTGCGGGCTTCGGTTCCCTTCCGTTTCTGCTGGAATTCAATTGCCGATGGATGCGAATTACGATCTGGAGCTTCAAGCTTGGCAAGCGGGAGCTCACAAGTAACGCTTCTGTGTTGGAGATCCAAAAATCGCGCCAAATTCATACAAGGTCGTAACTCGCAAGTCTGAAGCAGATAAATTAACCAATAGGAAGTGTAGGAAGCTAATCAACAGCTCAGAACACCGTTTAAAAGCCTGTTAAAGTCGCAAATCTGTGACGAGCTGGAAACGAGCAAGTGAACACACAGGTCTAGGAGTTGGTGGGTTTTTGAGCTTTGGAGAAAGAGGAGATTGAGAGAGAGAGAGAGAGGAGTAGTGTAAGCTTTGATCTTTTGACCAATCAGATAAATGAATGCCTTATTTACAACACACATAAATACGGATATCACATATTTACACACATAAATTAATACCTACAGATAGCTATAAATAGTGGTAGGCCACAGCGCACCGCCCTCACCTCCCCCCTATACAATTACTGTACTACACATAACACCCATATTCTTTTTTTCCCCCATACACATCTACATACATATTAACAGCCTTATTAAATTGTGATTTGGCCAATTGAATAGGGTTCTATTTAAGCACAGAGCATATTTTTTTACGATTTTTTTAGTTAGTGAAGATCTTGCTTTTGGATAGAAGTTCACTAACTAAAAACTTCTCTAAAAAAATATGCTCTGTGCTTATATACAGCCCTATTCAATTGGCCGAATCACAATTTAATAAGGCTGTATATTTCTTTATCCTTTTTTTTATTTCTATCATCGAAGGGTAGAGGAGGGGAGGAGTTAAGTGAGGAGAGAGAGAGGGAAACATCGGAAGGGTAGAGTGAGGAGGAGAATGAGGAGAAGTATGGAGAGAGGGAACTTGGTGAACCACTGATACAATGACATCAAGATGAAAGTGAAGAAGAAGATGTCATCTGAGGCCAGAGCAGCCTTTGGGACTAGTGGTGGTCCACCACCAAATATAACATATAATAGATGGGAGCAAACCATCAGGGATTCCATGTAGCAAGCAGCAGTAGTGGGCCTCCAAGGGCAGTTGGACACTGACCGTCTGGAAACCCTGCAAGGTGAGTAACCCATACAGCCCCACCCCCTCATATGCACACACATGAACCCCACACACATACATAACTGACATCCAATAGCACTGCAACCATGTAATTATGATTATATATTTATTTATTATCATAGGATTACCATAATTGTTATCAATGAAATGTCTGTCTATTCAAAAAACCTTCTGAATAGCAATTGCCAATGCAGTTTGTTTTAGTGTTATGTTTGAAATTTATTCAAAGTTAATATAAACCAAAACAGAATAAATTTTATTCGCAATTGTATATATTTTGTAATGAGTTCCCCCATCCCTACCTTCCACAGGTTACACTGCATTGTTTAACACTAACTGCTTGGAAACTATCCCTAGCCTTAAACAAGGTACAGCTGTAGATCCACAATGAATTTACATGTATTGGTGCCCCATTCAAATGCTATTTGGTCAATTGAATAGGGCTCTAAATAAGCACATAGCATATGTTTTTTACAGAAGTTTTTAGTTAGTGAAGACCTTGCTTTTGGATAGAAGTACGCTAACTAAAAACTTCTGTAAAAAAATATGCTCTGTGCTTATATAGGGAAAATCACATTTGAATGGGGCCCTTGGTGTGCACGCTGCAGCATATGCAGATACAGACTTTGAGGGATTGCATGTGCGTGTTATGCTCTAGCCTATCCTGACCATGTCTCATAAGCATGTTAACACCCATTGCTAAGCATCGGTCACAGATTGGTCAGTCTCACACACTGCACAGCAGATTCAGGTGAGCATGTATCCTAATGAACTGCAAATGGCTCACTGCACCAGCATTACATCGATTGATATGAGCCATGGGATCTTTTCTGTTATCTGACCCTGACTGCTGCTAGTAGCAATCAAAGTGAGTCGCCTCTAGATGTCGCTGCATTTTACTGGAGATTAGATTGTCCTGCAGATTTAGTTTGTTAGGTTTGGGGTTAAGGTAAGGGTTTAGGATCATGGTGAGGGCTAGGTCTTTTGGGTTAGTGTGTAAGGTGAAGATATTGTGTGTGTACACAATAGCCACAGCGCCATCTAGCAGCCCCTTGCCGCAACTGCTGCTGTCATCTTTCATGGTCAAATATCAGGAATGATCCCAGACAGGATCCTCAGTGATCATGATACAGGTCAATGTTCATCTGCATGAAACAATCACCACAGCCAATTACAAGTGACCAATATGTCAGCGATATGTAAACACACAGCAAACAATTGTTAACAGAATCAACAGTCAAATACTATTGTCCTATCATTTCTGTACCCATAAGGCGTACCCCGACTGAGGAGACCCAGGCAGTGGCTCCACCAGAGCCACCACTATACCCGCCGCAGGTAGTGGTTGAGGAAGCAGAGGGACCTGGCCCATCCCAGGAGGCTGGAGCAGCAGCAGCAGGGCCATCATGAGAATCACCCCCTGGGCCCCTCATACGCCTCATGGGCATGTTCACAGCCCTTTCCAATTCCCTCAGGTTCAATGTTCCAGCTACAACCTGGAGGGATGTCGAGCTCCTGGGCACCACCCCTGACAGGCCCACTATTGCCACCCCGTGACTTTTAGGCTATGTATGTGCCGGACCCCAATCCCATCCAACAGCCATTGATATCACAGCATTGGATGGCCCAGCAGTTGTCCCTGCAGCTGTTGCAGCCCTCAGCCATCATTGCCCCAGCTGTTGTCGCAGATAATGATTGTCCAACAGACCGAGCCAACATGGCCAACAGCATCAACATATGCGGCAGCATCTCAAATTCCCCCAGCCCTGTCTCAAGTGCCAGTAGCTCAGCCAGAGGCTCCAGCATCCGCTCACACTTTGCCACCAATGCCAGTTGCTACTCAGCAGCCACCTCAGTCAGAGGCTCCAGCTTCTGCTCACACTGTGCCACCAATGGCAGTTGATACTCAGCTGCCACCTCCACCAGCGGCTCCAGAATCTGCTCACACTGTGCCGCCAATGCCAGTTGTGAATACACATGTGAAGCAATTTGAGGCTCCACCAAATGTTGAATTTAATTTGCCTAATTTATTGAGAACCACTGTCCTCCTCATCCATATTCCAATGAGAAGTCCTCCTCATCCACATTCCACAATGACTATCATTTTGTATTGATATTCCACTAATCAATTTTAGATTTTTCATTCATATCTGACAACACACTGTGTGTGGTATAGATCTCTATGACATTATCCATAATTATGTTCATCTGTTTCATTGAGCCGATCTAGACAAGTTGTAAGTGCTAGGCACATTAATGTTTTCTCTAATTACCTGGAGTGATTTCTGATGATCCTTTTTCTCACCAGATTCAATTTGCAGTGGTGTAGTGACCGCATCATGCTTATTCTGGACTATGACATTACCCCCTTTAGGTGTCCTCTTGTTCACAAGCACAACCTGTTGCCCTTCCGGTATCCACCAACAACACACCCATGATATCAATGCACATATCATATGTTGTATGCTGATGAACATATGCTCTGTGTATCTAATAAACAATTATATGTTCATACTTTTATCAGTGTAACTGTGTGTTTGTAATGTACCATAATTGTGAACCACAAGGTTAATTATTTAAACTAACAATTACTCTTATGTACATAGCTCTTCTTTCTCTATGTACGTCCTGTGTTAATGTAGAGTTGGTCATAGCAGTGTCACCAGTGCAGCTGATGGTGGATCTATTGTTCCTGGGTTTGATTCAAGTGCCAGTTATGTTTTTTATATTTGGGTTTCCCAACACATGGAGATATGTAATCATGTTATATATTAGAGCATATGTCAGAATGGGGTACAGTTGTATATGTATATGTACACACTTGTTGCAGTTCATCTCTCCACCCACTAGATAAATGGGTACATTGATAATAAGATGAACGTTGCAGGCAGGGGGTTCAAACCCATGACTTAACATTAAGGATATATGTTATACCCATATGCCACCATACCTCCCTAACACTTGCATTTTAGTTCACTATGATGATGTGCACCATTTACAGACCCTGTCTCATTATATATGCTGGGTTTTGTGTAATGACTCCCAAGGTGGAACTTGATTAACTGGATTCAGTTACCCTCATGGTTCAATTTAAATAATGCACACACATTGTGAATATTATATTTACACCCCTAATTGATGTTGCACAGCACATCTGTTGACAATCATGGTCCTTTAATGAGTGCTAGTGAAATGCTATGGTATCCACATTATCGAGGCGAACACAAACAACATAGGAGACAAATCATGTTTAATGTTAGCAAAGTAATAACATACACATTATAATAGCCACACACTGACAAATTATCACAGGTATGCAAAGTATCTTGGTGGTGGGGGGTAGGATACAGAGTTCCAGTAACACAGGGAAATAGGGATACATGAATGCAGGCAGTTGGAATGACATTGATATTAATGAACAGTGGAAGGGGATTTACAGTGCATCATCCAACATAAGGCAATGTCATTTACATCATTGTATTACAGATATCCAGACAAATATTATATTCAATAAGCAAAGATACCAATAATACAGAATAAAGAGATGTACTTATGTGGAAAAGTAATATGTAGACTTGTGTGTCCAACAGACACTCCTATGCAACATCAGAAGTATAAGTGCTCAATCAGTCAATGGTCAATAGTTCAGTTCTCTGGCAATGTTAATCCGCTAGGAGAGCAGCCTCTCCTTACATAACTTTGGACACTCATATGAGGACCTAACCAGTAACATATCTGTCTACTCTAATTTCCTTGAGGCATTCCCTCACAACAAACCTGCCAATATGTGTTTAATTCTGTTCTCTGAATGAGCCTCTATATTATCTTTTGTTGCATATGCATAACGGAAGATTAAAGTAACCTCATTAATAGTTATGTTCCAAGCCTAGATTTACTCTTCCCCATGTGTACAGGGAGGTTCACATCAGCACTGAGGAAGAGATCTGGAAGGAAGTATAATGCAGCCTTCACAATAGTAGAGAGAGTATTGAATGTCTAAAGCAATAGGTACATATAAATCTATGTTGAGGATGTGAGCATACACATGCTGTGGATATGCAAGGAACATTAGGTGACAGATGTAATTACAGCTGTAAGTATATTGGCTAATCAATAATGGGAATCAAATATCACACTGGATGCAACAACAATGATTGGGAGACATGCACATACATGATGTCATTGGCATGACCCTGGAATGGCGGGATGATTATCGTCATGCCTTGTATTGACCTAGATATGGAATACAAACACACAAATACCATATTATGGTTAGCAGACACCAACAGATGCCGGTATGTTGGCACACATGTTAACATGTTATTTATTGGTATCTGGAACAAGCTAACCATCTGTCAGATGGTAATGATGGATAAGTCTAATTGGTCCTGACATGGGAATTTCACAACTATTACACATTGGTGGAAGTTTGGAGATCCACATGTGGTGCTTTACCTTTGATATGGTCAAGAGGAAATATCCCCAAGGAGATCTGTTCCCCCAGGACATGTCTACATGATATGATCTTATTTTCTGACAGCTTCAGAAATACGTAGGGGATGTCTTTGGTGAAAAAAAGGTAGGCCTCCATTAATGACATTATTTAATTCTTCTAATGCATGTTTCAATGATGCCAGTCCTATTTCCATGTGCCACAACAGGCAATGTTTGCCTAAAATCTCCTCCTAACAACATCACCTTTCCACCAAATGGAAAATTATTATCCATCACTTCTTTTAATATATGCCTGGCTTGGTTCTGGACCACCATGGATAACATTAGCACGCTCACTCACTCCCAGCCGCGCCTCTCTGTCACTCCTCTACCATTCCTCAATCTCACGCCTTACATCAGGGTCTCCACACGTCAACAATTGTTCCAACAACTCGCGTCTCCTCCTGCCTTACATATACACAGCAAAGACATCCGTGCTGGTTCAGACTAGCTGATGAGAGCCGCAATGGATGCATACTGGAAAGGGGACAGACTAGCCGCAATCGGCATGAACTATCCAATTGAGGAATAAAGCTATGTGAGACACGCCTCTCAGCCAATCACGTACAATCTAGACAATTTGATTGACAGTAGGAGCTTATAAATGTGATTGACACATGCCCATGAGTTGACTGTGTTGTGAGATTCATTGGAGTTAGCACGCAGATCCAGGAGCAGGCGGGAGAGAGTTTTTCTGTGAGTTTGTTGTGGTGTGAAGATAAGTAGTTTACGTTTTTTCCTTGTTTATATTCTATTTCCAACCTATTTACACATAAGATTTACAAATATTTACAGACTACATATATTTGCTATACACAAAGATTAAAAACACACATACAGATATACATGTATTTCGTTGTTCAAGAGCTTCCATTGCATCCAAGACATATACAGTATATGTTAGGATCAAAATTTAAAATGTTATTCTGGAAACTATGGGAAGCCAGTGGAGTGACTGACACAGAGGTTACTGTAGATACTTAGCATTGAGATACAGGAGAATTAGAATGGAAAAGGGACTGTTTGACTTGGCAGTGAACAAGACATTTACTTTTATGAGAGCTGTTTCTGTGGAGTGTTGGGGCTAGAAGCCATATTGAAAGGGGTCAAGCAGGGAGTTGAAAGAAATAAGTTGGGTAATGTGATTGTAAACAATATGCTCAAGCAGTTTAGAAACTAGTGGAAATAGAGAGATAGGGTGGTAGTTAGATGAATAATCTGTATCAGATGATAGTTTCTTAAGAATGGGTGTAATCATGACTTGTTATAAAGGTGATGAAAACTTGCCAGTGTTTAGGGAAAGGTTGAATACATTTTGTAAGAGCAATGATACGTGTGGTGGAGAGGGGTGGGATCAACTGTGATGGATTAAGATCATTTGGACAATTTGTGAGATGAGGTTAATAGAAGATTAGAGACCTCATCTGCAGATACAGGGTCAAGGGGAAGGGTGAAGGCAAGGTGTTATCGGTTTGCTGAGGGGAGGGGGAGTTAGGACCAATGTGAGAAGAGAGTTTGTTATGGATATTTTAAATTGTATGTTTAAAGGGCATAGGCCATTTGATTGTTATCTGCATCTATTGTAATCTATTTTTCTTGGTTATCTTGACAGACATGACTGACTTTATTTGTAAATTAATTAATACTATATGTAAAATATATTTTCTATATTTATCACCAGAGACAAATGGGGACAGCAGGTCCTAATATTGACCCACACACAGTGGTGTATAAGTCAAAATACTTCTGTCATTGTATATATAGACCACAAAAAAAGCTTCTGTATACCTACATATACACATAAAAAAAATTGGGGTGGGGATGAGGGTTCCCCCTCATCCTATATCTATGACCATAATACTATTAATTTGGTTTCATGTGACTGTGCTGTGTCCATATATTACTTTGTATAAAGTATATGAACTGTTAATTTATCTTTAGGACATGCTGTGTATTTTCTTTTTATTATAAATGTTTAATTATCCTGTTAATACACAAGTTGTCTGCCAGTATTTTCTGTTAACATGCTACATTCATTTTGCCATCAATTTTCACAAGATTCCCCGTGCCTTTAGAGCTTCCCGACACCCAAAACATCACTGAGCCACCACCATGCTTCACAGTGGGCATTGTATTCTTTTCACTATAGGCCTTGTTGACCCCTCTCAAAACATAGCGCTAATGGTTGTGACCATAAAGCACTATTTTGGTCTCGTCACTCCAAATTACAGCGTGCCAGAAGCTGGGATGCATGTCAAGGTGTTGTTGGGCATATTGTAACCAGGCTTTTTTGTGGCATTGGCGCAGTAAAGTCTTCTTTCTGGCAACTCGACCATGCAGATCATTTTTGTTCATGTATTGTCTTATAGTGCCCTTTGAAACAATCACACCGTCTTTTTCCAGAGCAGTCTGTATTTCTCCTGAGGTTACCTGTGGGTTTTTCTTTGTATTCCGAACAATTCTTCTGGAAGTTGTGGCTGAAATCTTTCTTGGTCCTGACTTTGGCTTGGTATGAAGAGATCCCTGAATTTTCCACTTCTTAATAAGTGATTGAACAGTACTGTCATTTTCAAGTCTTTGGATATATTTTTATATCCTTTTCCATCTTTATGAAGTTCCAT
This sequence comes from Discoglossus pictus, assembly GCA_027410445.1. NCBI lineage: Eukaryota > Metazoa > Chordata > Amphibia > Anura > Alytidae > Discoglossus > Discoglossus pictus. The sequence goes on along the minus strand of CM050165.1, from coordinate 130,622,724 downwards.
TACCTTGTTACGCAGATCTTTTGACAGTTCTTTTCTGCTCCCCATGGTTCAGTATCTAGCCTGCTCAGTGCCTCCAAATGAGAGCTAACAAACTCATTGACTATTTATACACAGACACTGATTGCAATGTAAAAAGCCATAGGTTTGGGAAATTAACCTTTTAACCTGTGTGTGTCACCTTGTGTGTCTGTAACAAGGCTAAACATTCAGGGGTATGTAAACTTTTGATCAGGGTAATTTGGGTGATTTTGGATATCATTATCATTTAAAAAGGAGCCAAACAACTATGTGATAATAAATGACTCCATATGATCATTATCTTTCAATAAAAGACATTTTTATGCATGATCAGTCATATTTTCAAAATAAATGCACAAATTTCAAAATTTCTGCCAGGTTATGCAAACTTTTGAGCACAACTGCATATGTTCCTGTGAAGTTCATCACTGTTATGATTTTGTACACTTTGCAATGTTCACTTTTACATTAATGCTTCATTTGATCTTTATGCACAAGTTAATCGATTTACACTGTATATTCCTGGACCATCATCACTGCTGTTTGTTTATGTGTGTCTGCTAATACTACACTTAAACTGTTTGTATATGCATAAGTTGTATATGCTGATAATGCAGATGCCTTTTTGCTTCACACTTTATACATGCATGCAACGTCTATCACAGATTTGTTTACAGACAATTTAAATGTCCAGTTTATGGATAGGGTATCAATGTATACCTTTGTGCCGCTTGTTTTTAAGTGTGTGTATTTCAATGTTATAGTCAAAGAGAATTCTGTTGCTTTTAGCGACAATGACTGAACCAAAGAAGAAACTGAGGAGTTATCAGTATAAGAAAGGGAGAGAAGGAAAGACAGCAGAACTCTTAACTAAAGTAACCAAAAATGATGCTTATTTTGAGAGTCAGGGCAGTTATACAAGTCATGATACAGCTGCTGAAGAAGAAAAATGCAGTGATAACATTGTTTATGAAGGCACAGTACAGAGTGTAGTGGTTGAAGATATTGAAATACAAGACAAACTCATGGCTTCTGTGTCTGGTAGTAGTAAAGATATTGCTAATTAGAATGTATGTGATCCTACAATTTTAGCAATTAGTGATGATCCTTATGAAGAAATACATAATTGTATTACAATACATGTACATCAGAAGACTAATATAGACTTTAGCAAATCAAAACAAATTTATGGAGATAGAGCCCCGATTCAAATGAGCTTTTGCAAGTTACTGTAGCCCGTAATTGAGGTCGCAAGTTAATTTACTTTTTTAATGTGGGCCTTTTTGCAGGCTCCAAATGGGTTACGAGTTAATGCCTTTAAAAAATTTAGATGGTTAAACCGATAACTTACAGCCTTCGAAGCCTTTGATCTTTCACTTTCGCAAGGGTTACAATAAAATTGCAAATCACTATTTAATTGCTCAATTTCTCCAAGCCTGCCAATGTTTTCACACCCATAAATGGCAAAAGAAGGAGAAAATCCTATGAGTGCTAGAGAGGACCAGCAAGGGGGTTAAACACCTATTTGTAGCACTGTAAAAGCAAATAAAAAATCACTACTGCACTGTAAATAACGGGGAAAGCAATGATAGACATTATAATTAATTGCACAACAGGCTTAAGCTTGCAAATCGGCAGGAAATGAAAAAAATAATTTTATGTTTTTCATTTCGGGGTTAAATCGATCTGGGGTATCAATGAGTTAATACATATCAGGCCTCCCATATGGACTAGAACAGTATTGGCATTCATTTTCATAATTCTGTATTTTGAGGGTTTGCGAGTCTGATCTCATATCAGTCCCCCAAATCTAATTGATTGACATGTAACCTCCATGTTTTACTGCCGTATTAATGACAGTGTCATTTTTAGTGGCTGAATTAAAATGGGAGGATACAGGCTTTCTTAATTGATCGTATTTAATTAACAATATTATTATCTGTGTTAGCCATTTGCACAAAAAATATTTTTTTTTTAGAGAAAATCAGATTGTTTGAAGATTATTTATAACTGCAGCAATATATTTTTTCACATCCTGAGAGCTGCATTATGACCATGTGATTCTTTATAAGTTGAGCATGGGGTGTGGGAGAAGAGAGAACAGTGAGACTTAAGTAGTTTTTGTTAGAAAATTGGATAAGATTGAAAGTGACAACACATCCCTTCACCTCATAGGGCCCAAAGTCAGAAATTTGCATCAACAGAGGGAAAAGCTGCTCTCAAGAAATGTAAAAGCCATTACCACAGATTCCAATGTATCATGGTGCCCTTCAGGGTCCAGCAGAAGCATCAAACTTTTTTTCTAATGAAAAACTAGCTTATTATGTTCTTAGTCCAACATAAAGTTTTTAAATATATAAACTTTTTTTAATGGAAAGACCTGCAAAGACACACAAATATGCCTCAAATTAACTTACACACTCACACACAGCACAGGGGGAGAGCCAGGGAGCCGTTGAGTGAGGTTGCAAGGTAATTTGAGGCAAAAAAAAAAATGGCTGCTGAAAAAAGTAAACAAGACGAAAGAAAGGCTGAAGGACGTAAAACGAGGCCGAAGGACGTACATACGAGCCCTAAGCACTATGACTTAACGGAAACCAGTAACACTTAACCCAAGGCAGTAGGCCCATAAACTACACAGGCCTATAAGGTACACAGGGAGAGAGGCTTGCAATGAGCACCAAAGGCGCTATTGCGAGCCAAGCGATGCATGCCAAAGGCGCTCATCGTGGGGGGCGCAATGAGCGCCAAAGGGGATCATTGCAAAGCAGGAAAGGTGTGGCTTGGCAGGGGAGAGGCTCGCAAGGGGAGAGACGGGCAAGTCGCTAGTTACAATTATATTTCACAGATATAGACAAAGATATATGATACATGAATAATTACATTTTCTTTGTCTATAAGCGCGGGCAGCCATACACACACACACACACAGCAAGATGATCACTTAATTCACCTCATACACTCACTGAACATATACAGTTTAATTTAAATGATGGGCATTAAGATTTGTGGACAATTATTAGATACTTTAAACACTTTTAAGAAGTCATATATTTTACTTAATCACATATATAGTTGTGAGCATGCGAGTTGTTGCTAACGTTTGTGGGCTCGCGCAGCGAGCCGCGGCCCTAGCTATGCGAAGGCGCTCCTTGCCACCAACTGCGACCCTCGCAGACTTTGCGTTGTAAGGCAAACAACACGACACACCAACTGCGACCCTCGCAAACTTCACCTCGCAACGCAAACAACATACGAGACACGCTAGCACACATTACGACCTCGCAAAAATCGTCCACAACCCGCGAACATGAAAAAATTAAAAACACAATAAATACACACAGCACATACATAAAAAGCTTACCTACAGCAAGAGGAAGCATCCAGGACCTCAAAAAGCAACTTACACCTTCATTTAACTCAAAATAAAAGAGTTTAGACACTAAAAAATTCTCTAAGCGAGAGAAAAAATGGCCGCCGAACAAAACGAAAACGAGGCTACAGCACTCTAAACACGCAAAACACCACAAGAAACTCGCAAAACACCACAAAAGCTAAGACGCATACCACACATTACCCGCCATTTTACGACAATGCGGAAGTACACGACAACGCGAACGGTTTGGTCTCGCGCACGCACAGTATTACACTGCACACAGCACGCTTGCACAGCAGCTCCACACCACTAATGCTGGAGCAACATCAAAACAGATTTCCAGCTCTTCAACACAATGCTTCAAAATATGTATTAATTTATTAATGTATTATATATTTCATTATTACACACCAAACAGCATTAGCTACCTTACAATTTTATTGCTGTAATTTTTTGACGGGCAATTCGCTAGTGTTAAATAATAATGTGTAATGCCTCACTTTTGACTGACTACCTTATTACAGTGGTTCAGAGTCCCAGGCATCACTAAGTCATTTCCCTCTATGGTGGCTGGTCGGCATAGGTAGCTCTGCAGGAGGAATAGGGGAGGAGCACCTTGTAAAAACTACAACTTGTGGTGCAAGCTGTATTGCCATGATATCCCGTGCTGTCATTAGACTGTGCCCAGGCACTGCCGAACTGCCCATACTGGAGACAGGAGGTTTTCCAGAAATCAACCTTCTCATCTCCATTATAAGCAAATCAGGGACATAGGGGTTAATTAACTGATTTAAAGAAAGTAAGGGCGATTTTGTGCAGCACAGCACATCGCTATCATTCACCCAGCGGGAGTCTCACTGGGAAGGTGGCTTGAGAAAATACATTTTTCAATTTTCTTTGTAATTTACTTAAAATGAGGCACTCTTCAGTGAGAAAAACCTTTAGTTGTATGCCTAGTTTGCTTTTTGGAAAATCCGCCCATGGTATCAATGTACAATGAAAGAATATATGGCCCTCATTCAATTAAGATTTCGGGCGATCCGGTAGCCTGTAAGTGAAGCTGCATGTTAATTTGCTATTTAATTGGTGTCTTTTTGCGGGCTCCAAACGGTTTATGACTTACGGCCTTTAAAAAATGGCAATTGTTAAACCCGTAACTTACAGCCTCCCAAAGCCTTTAAACTTTCAAGGACACAAGACTTCCGATCGCTAAAATGGCTACCCGCTATTCAATTGCAAAAATTGCTCAACACTGCAGCTGCAATCAAGCCCGCAAACGCCAAATGGCGACCCAAAGCTTACAGGTTCCAAATAGGACCCACAAAGGGTTTTCAGTCTAGTTTGTAACACTGCAAATGAAAGACACCAATACACTATAAAACATGGGGAAAGCAATGGATGGCATTACAATAAGATGCACAAAAACTCCCAAATATCAAATATTGCAAACATTTTGATTTTATTTTCCACACTAGCGACTTGCCTGTCAAAAAAGACGAGGCAATCAAATTTGAAGCCATGGCAATGCTGTTTGCCACACATTGATTGCTGTAAAGCTTTTTCTACTTCAGCACTCATTGCGTGGTTTGCAATGAGCGCCTTTGGAGCTCATTGCGAGTTTCTCCTATTGTGTACTTTTGCTCCTTTGAGCACCTTCGGCGTTAATCACAAAGGCAGATATATATATCTATATTTTTTAAAATAATAATAAATTAGTTACTTAATAAATGAATATACTTTACCTATTTGTAATTAATATATCCAGCAATCAATAGCCAGAAGAGCTAACAATCTGTTTTTATTTTCCTGCAGCATACAATGTACAGTTGGATTGTTGCTGCCCTGAGGAGAAAGTTTCATCAATGTGCCAATTGTGCAGTATAAACAGGCAGCGTGCGCGAGGGCAAACCATTGGTTTAGTTGTGTAAAGCGCCATTTTAGATTCATAATGTTATTAGTTGTAAGTTAGTGTTGTAAAATGGTGTCGTTTGTCTATGTGTTACGCGTCTCGCGAGCATTTTTCGTACTTTGTAATAGTGTATTTTGTACCTCGTACGTTCCCAGTTAAAAGTGCTACTCAACTCGCGGTGTTTTGCACGGTTCAGGGTCGTGTAGCCTCGTTTTAAATTTTTTTGGGCGCCATTTTTTTTCGCTTAGGCGATTTTCGAGTGCCGAAACTCGACTTAAATTCGCATGAAACCTCACTTCTAGACATCCTGGCTGTCCCCCATGGCTGTGTGTGATGTTTTTTTGGGGGGGTATTTTATTTTTGTTTTTTTTGTGTGTTTTTCCATTTGTTCGGTTTACCGTTAACTTCGTATTTTTCCGACCTGGTATTTTTTTTTCTAGGTTCCGTGTGTCGCAATTTTATTTTTCTAAGTTCTGCGTTCCTCAACTGCTTGCAGCCTAAGGCGATTGTGCGTTTCCTAAGTGCTTGGAGGCTAAGTCCCGCGTTCTTAAATGCCTCAATGGCTCGTCTTGCTACGCGAGGCTCGCAAGCGTGATGACGATTTGCAGTTTGACAACTATTATATGTTATAGGTTGTAATGGTCATGCATATGCCAATATGAAAAGCCAGGCTGCAACATGCTGAAAGCTATTAAAGACACACTACCTCATTAAATTGCAACACAAATACATGCACTCATCACATCTACATTAGGAAAACAAATAGTGGACAAATTACACCGCCACATGACATATATCAAGTACCAGGAAAATGTTTCACATATGGTTGTTCAGTCCCTCAGTTGTGTCCGACTCTCTGTGACCCTAGGGACTGCAGCACACCTACTAATGTCTCTATCTGTGCATATCCACAAGGTTTGAATGCCAAATATACTGGAGTGGGTTGCCAGTTCCTTCTCTAGTGGACTGTGATTTGTCTGACCTTTGATTTGTCTGCTATCACCTTTCCACCTACACTGGCCCTACATTGTATAGCTCACAGCTTCATTCAGGTATAGAAGCCCCTTAACCACCACCCATTATGTTTTGCTATTTATCAATTTAAAGTAGTGTGGTCGTCCTCTTCTGGATTGCTAGGTGGTGGTGATGAAGGGGCTTGTGTACCTGAATGAAGCTGTGAGCTATACCATGTAGGGCCACTGTAGGTGGGCATGCCATAGCAGAGAGGTCAGACAAATCACAGTCAACTAGAGAAGGAACTGGCAACCCACTCCAGTACCACCTGTTATATTGTTAGCAGGCCCTCAGGGAAATGTTGATACTCCACAATATCACTAATTGAACAATTCCATGGGTTTTAACCCTTTAAGTTGATTATACAGTATATGATATATATTATTATATGATATCTAAAGCTATTATGACTATTATTATTGTTATATGTATTGATCTATTGCATAGTAAATAGGGCTCATTCGTTTACATATATAGGAATGTGACACATATGTGATGTATGTGGATGTCCCATAACCCAACCATTGAAAACACACTGACACGGTTAGAACAGTATAACAAAGCATTTTTTCATACACAAAGCACAATCAGAAATGGTCAAGACTGTTCTTTAATATCATAGGTGTGGTGTTGGCAGATCCCGTGAGAGCAAGAGGCTTGTGGTTAAAAGGGGATACCTACAGGGGTTAATGTGATAGTCTAGAATAAGCATAATGCATAGAACCTACCAGGGAGAACCATTATCTGATGAAAAAAAGGATCATCACAAATCACTCCATTTAAGAAACCATTAATGTGCATAGCATTTACAACTTGTCTAGCTCACTCAATGAAACAGATGATTCAACCCCTGGACTGTTATGACAATCCTCAAGCCGTACTGCTAGCTTCTCACATGGCTGGAGCTCAAGGGAAACCATCTGCTGATTTAGAATAGCTGTCCACCTATCCTCGTCTGTGGCAATCCGTTGCCTTCGCCACTCCAGCAAACTGTTGATGAGGCTCCTTTTCTCCCTGGTCACCTCTGTTCTGCAGGCCTCCATGTGATCCCTGATCCCCTCTATCCAGGGCTGACCTTCCTTGGACTTGGACATGGATTTGAAGGTTTGACAAAATTGCTGAGTGGTTTCGGGCTTCTTTGCCAAGCCGCCGGGAGGCAGTGGCACCTGCAGTGGTGGAGGCATCGTGGGAGGAGAGGAGTGCGTTGCATGCCCTTCGTGGTCATTCCCTGTAATGCACGTTGGCCCACCCGAATCCTGAGCAGCTTGGCCAGGTCGAATTCAGTCATCAGATGATGCCTCCTCTCCTCATATTGCGCCTTGCCAGGCTGCATATTACCTCCGCACGATTGGCGGAGATGCCTGGATCCCCCAAAGACAGTCCAGCTGCTGACGCATGAGGCCAGCATCTCCGCCTGCGCAGTCTAGCTTGATGTTGGGGATGGAGGTCCAAGGGGTGTGGTGTGGTGTGGAGGTGGCGATGTGGGAGTGGGGAGGGTCTGGGTCCCGGCTGGAGGGAATTGCAGTGTCGGCAGTGGTGTGGTTGGGCCCGGTGATGGTGGTGGCGGCCTGTCCAGTGCACTGCTGGGGAGTGAGGAGGTAATGGCTGGCTGCTGGCATCATCACTCCAGTTGGAGGTCCCTTGCAATATGGTCAGTCTTTGGAGGATGGGGATAGTGGGGTCAAAACCTGGTGGTGTTGGCAGTGGTCCTTATGGTGACCCCACTAGCCATATGACATTCTTCTCCTCCGAGCCAGGCCCTCAGGTCCTCTTACTTCCTCTTCCCCTTGCGCAGGTTCCTGCTGGGCGGGGACTTGCTCATCTACCTCTTGTCCGATGGAGCCGACGCCCCCGCCTCTGGCTCGCCTCCTTGATGCTGAAACAGAGAAAAGAAGGGTATATGTCCTTAGTATGATGAATAAAATATTGTTTTGTGTGCATTCCTAACTATCTGACGTTTAGACTTGAACCTGGATGATACTCCTAATTGCAACTAAGATTAGCAATCATTTTCTAGATGTGATCTATTCTTTGGTTTCTTGGTCTTGATCATTCTTTGCTACTAACGCTATCTTGATTCCGGCTGCGGTCTGTAACTGCATAGGCTGCAATGCGCACACCAATACATGGACTCTCTATTGCTTGATTACTGTTGTTGTGCCCAGGAATAACAGTGATTTGTCAGCATCATGGATTTAATGACTCCATCTATCCCTTGTTAATTCCATAGAGCTGACATGTCAGTGTCCTTGTTGGTCATCATGTACATGTGTAGTGTGTGTGATGTACATGTGGTGGCATGTTGGTGTATGTGATATTCACCTGATATGGAGGCTGGGTCCTGCTGGCCCACCAGGCCTGAAGCCCCTGGTGACCCTCTCCCACTCATTATAGGTCACAGTCTGGTTCTTGTTCTCCTTAGCCATCATGCTCCACACCGTGGCCCTGATGTCATCAAACCGGTGCTTGACAGACTTCACATCCCTTGTCGCTGTGGCTACCGCTGTCACCTCAGCCACTACCTCCTTCCATGCCTGAGCCCTAGGCCCTGACCTAACTTCCCTCCCCCCTGCAAGAATCACAGGGCGGCCATGGATAGCACTGAGGAGGACATTTTCCCGGTGCGAGTAATTTTGGGCCCTGTACTTGCCCTTAACCTCTTGCCCTCCAAACTGTGGATGGGGATCCTTACCTCCCTGACCTGTCCCTGAGGTCTGTCCCTTCCCCGAGCTACCACCCTCCCATTCCACCCGCCCACAGTCAACGCGTGGGCCGGTGGAACGCAAATGTATAATCTCCCTCTGTCAATCATCTGCGGCTAGTCCGATTTCTACTGTCTGAGAGGCCTGTGTCACACTACATTATACCGCAATGGGATCGCAATGGTCCATCGCAGCTCAGCCAGCCCCTTAACAGCTAAATAACTGACCTCATAATAATGCCATAGATTTCTTGAGAATCTTGGGAGTTATAGTTTTTTATACTATTGATATTAAGCCAAGATTACAATACCCAGAATACACTAAAGAAGTGTTTTATAGGAATTGTGTCGAAGCGGAAACACCATTCAGCTAATAAGTGATGAGCTTTGTTATTCCTATCCCCAATTATCTAATTTCTTCTTGGAAAGAGTTTCGTGTCTCAGTAATGGCATATAGTATCACCATACAGGAAGACTCCCTAAATAGCTGCCTATTCTTGCTAATGGAATTTCCAGTCCTTAACACAGCATAAACCACCCCTCTACACATTATCATTATCTCATAGCACTGTCAATAGAGAAGAGCATTCATAAAATGCAAATGCACAGTGGATAATTTTTTGTGTGGGTGACATATTACGTCTTAGCAATCATGATTTATACTTACATGTTTGTGTGTTGGGATAGCTTTCTTATTCCATTGATTTCTGCACATCATTTGATACTACTACATCCAATTAATTTGTGTCTTGGGAAAATATGTAATTAATAGTAGCACATCATTTGATAGATTTCCCATAAGTGCCACTGATATCAGCAACTAAATTATTATGGTGAAAGATACATGTAAGTGATTTAATTGCTTCTACATAGGTCCCATTAATATCTGGATGGGATTTCAAGTATGAATTGAGCTCTTAACAGTAACACACATGTTAATTGATTGTACATCTTTACAAGTAAGGTGAGTGCTGGATTAGGGGATACAAAATTAAAACACCTGATCTCCTTTCCACTGATATATCATACTTGTTCTTATGCTATAAAACTGTGTAATATTTACAGTGAAGATTTACAGTGAAGTTAGAGAGGATTGGATATTTCAGCATTTTGACTCAAAGATCAGTCAAACGCATCTTATTTACATTCACCTTAGTGTAAAAATAAGCATAAGAATAATATATTTAATCATGTTTTAATGTTAGATAAGATAATGTTTAAGAGGATTGTAGCTTTATCCAAGAAACAATATTATTTATATATCTGTGTATGGGTTCCGCCCACCTCTGTACCAAAATTACCTCCAGAAAGATCCCACAAAGCTGCAGGAGTGGTTATGCAGCCTCCTCTGGTCTACCTGGGTCCTAGCCTCTAAAATATAACAGGAAAGAGCAAGGAATATCATTTTAATAAAGGACTGAGGTTAGGTGATGTGGGGGTCTCAGCAGACCTTGGTGATTATATATTTAATTTGTGATTGTGGGTTAGCAGGAGAGGGAATCCTAGGGGTTCCTTCAGCACATGGGAGGAGGGAATCCCTGGGGTTCCCCCCTTGAACGTACTTTAAATGGGCGAATCCTTGGGATTCCTGGACTCAAAGGGGATAGGGGATTCATGTGATCTCCCAAGTATTTGAAATATGTAGGGTGCATATTGCTAGCACATTAATTGTGTCGGATATGAGAAATCAATTCTCATGTCCGATTCAGTTGAAGTGTTAGACTACTTGTTTAAGTGCATCCCATTTCAAATTCCCTGCACTCAGCAGGATCTTGATCTTGATTCAGAATAGTAACTATCTTTGCTTCCAGGGTCTCGGAAGGGGCCCTTCCCTTCCTCTTAATTTTATTGAACATTTCTCTAAGTGGAGAAAGTAAAACTTCTTGACAGACCTTGTAATACATATTTACAAACTTGTCTGGACCTGGAGCTGGGTGTGATTTTAGTTCTTTAATAGCTAGAGAAATTTCTGAATTAATTATCTTTTTTAAAAAAACTTGGAGTTCAGATTCGTTAATCCTAGGAAGATCTATTTTATCTAAGAATTTTAAGATCTCCGCTGTTGTTGGGACTTTATAACTTGTATCCTCTTTCAAGTTATATAATTAATAATAGTAATTCTAAAAGACTTTAGCAATGTATTCTGGTTTAGAATAACACCCTTGCTTATCCCTAACAAGTTCAATTCTATTATTTATGGGGGGGGGGGGGGGGGTTCATTTATTAGCCATTAACCTACTAGCTTTATTACCATAATGGTGGAATTTTTGTTGTAAGGTCCAGATTGCTTTATCTGCTCTTTGTTGTAAAACACTCTTTATCTGTAGTTGTATTTCTTTAATCTGATGGTAGTTTTGTCAGGTTGAATTAATTTTGTTACTTCTCTCTAGACCATTTAACTTGATATAAAGAGATCTCAGAGGTAAACCTTTTTCCTTTTTTCTGGGATTGCCGTTTTATTAATAGAACGCTAATATAGGCTTTATGTGCATTCCAGATCACGGTTTTGGAAGAAGCGAAATCCAAATTGAGTTCAAAGTATTTAACAAGTTCATCTTTTAGTTTTATGTTATCAGAATCTCCACCAGTATGGAGCAATTCAATTTCCAACTCCTATATCCATAAAATGGCTGAAATGGTTTTAGTGTTAGTTTGATCATTGCATGGCCAGATAATACCTGAGGGCTTATTTCTACATTTTGTACTAAGTACAGGGAACTAACGTCCATCAAAAAATAATCTAATCTGATGTAAGTGTGATGTCTATATAAGAAGAAGGAATAGTCCTTTTCCTTTGGATGGAAAACCCTTCAAACATCATATAAATCATGTTTTATTAAAATATTATGGAAGTGTTTAGAGATCTAATAATTTTGGGTCTGGGAGTGAATGAAGTGAGGATCTGTCACAGTTACTATAATAAATCATATTTAAGTCCCCCAAATCAGCAGAGTTCCTTGCGTATATTTTTTCAGATGTTTAATTTTTCTAGATAAAAATCTGTGTTGTTCTTCATTTGGAGCATATAGATTCATTGTTGTCATTTTTCTATTATTTAATAATCCAGACGTATTATATTTCTACCCTCTTGGTCTCCTTCAAAGAACTCATGCTGGATATTTAGTTTCTTATTGAAAAGGATAGAGACTCCTCTTGATTTTGTTTTATAATTTGAATTGTATTTAATTGTAAATTCCTTATTATTGTAATTAGAAGTTATGTCCACTTTCCAGTGGGGTTCTTGGAGAAATAGGATGTCAGCCCTTTCCTTTCGAAAGTTGGCCATTAACATGTACCAATTAGAAGCTGAATTTAATCCTTGGAAATATTAGCTTGTGATTTTCAATGACATAACAGTATATGGAATATCCAAACACTGATAACCAACCACCCTCTCCCCCACTCTGCAAAGTGGCCCAATTAATTACCGGGGTCAGGAAGGAATCTTGCTTTTTTACCCTTATTAGACAATTGGCAAAGTTTCAATGTTTTTTTTGTTTTTTTTGTTTGCCTTCCTCTGGATCAATTAACAATTAATAATAAATAGTCCACATATTAAAAAGATCAATAGAGATCTAAAAAGGTTGAACTTGATGGACTAAATCTTTATTCATCCTCCAATACTATACTTTACTATACTTTATACTACTATAATCCAATACTTAATAATTATTTAACAACAAATTAATAACTAATCCGCATATTGCAGATCAGAGGAGATCTTAACAGGTTGAACTTGATGGACTGAAAGTCTTTTTTCAACCTTAATTACTATGTAACTATGTAACTATGTAATAGTCAAGACAAAACAACAACAAACAAAAAAGACAAAACTTATGAAAACATGATGCATAAACATGATATCACTGGGCTAGTGCTTGAATAGATAAAATTAAGATTTTCCAGGTGTCCTCTGGAATACAGAGTCCCTTCAGGCCCCCTGAGAAATAATGTTCAAGCTGAACAATCAACATACAAAACAAACTTACATATCTTACAAAGCCTATCATCTTAAAGAAAATATCGGCACTGAGTATCCCTATGATAACTCTCTTGAATATCGAGAGGAAGCTACCCTGGGGCAGTGCAGCCAAATACTTCAACAGTTGAATGCCAATTAAAGACTACCTTCCCTAGGAAACTTCAATAATTCCTTTCTAAAATATGTAAATGTCTTTGCAAATAAAGGGTACTAATTAATAATAATATTCAGTGAAAAATATCATCACAGAAAAGTGAAGCACCTTGAAAGAGAACCTAGTAATCAACTTTATATTGCTAATTTTTTAAATTATTATAAACGTAACTCTTATAGGCCTAACTAGTAAATTTGTTAATAATACCTGTTAAAGAGGTGGATAATGTTTATCTGAAAAGACTATTACACTGATAAGAATTTTCGTGCTCACCACTTCAAATTTAACGTGTTATAATTAATGTATCCGGTGTCGTACTTACTAACTAATTATACCTACAGAGAGATCAATTTAAAATACATCACAATGATTTGTGCAATACTCATTCAATCTACTATTTTGTGTTTAATTCCTTAGCAACCTGTGATCGAGTATCGTATTAGATAAACTTATACTAACACTGAAGAGAGTGTGATTTAGTGCTACTTTATATAATAATTTATAAAAAAAAGTCTGCTTTCATTTATCTGGTACTCATTAATTAATTATTAAATACTAATATTAGCCATTTGTAAAAAGTTAAGAGATTTTGGATAATTTTAGTAGCCTCTTCTGATGTAGGTCTAAAAATCAGAAGGTCGAAATCACCGGAAATTTTTAGAGGCTCGGTTCTCTTTAATTTAGAGACTAAGACTAATCATAGCCAGGAATTCCCTCTGTTACAGGTCTGTCAGTGGCTATATTCTGCTATGTTAAGCATATAATAATGTATGTTTCATGCCAGACCCATTTTGGTCAGGTCTCATCAGTTATCATCAAACAGAGGAGTAAATCATACTCTGGGCTCTCTTATCAGCATACAGATACAGTTTATAGACAGTAATATCCCAATGTGTAAATAGAAACTTATGCCAGCTGGCTCTTAGAGGATCATTTCATAGTTCATCTGCCTTTTATACTCAGGCATAAATTAGCTTTAAGATGAATTTCTATTTATGAGATGGCAATTTGTGCTCAGAAACACACCATGTTAATAACATGCCTCTTAAGTTCTGTGTAATAGAAGCCAGAGCAATACTGGGAGGCTTTCAAGGCTCTTACCCCATTTCAGCCTCTTATCTGTTGAGCCTGGAGCATCAGCAATCCCCAATTAGTTCTGTACCTGCTTTTGCCTCTCATATAAGGCAGAACTGGGCTGACTTTATCTTGTGGTTGGGTCCAGCATCCAGGCGACAACAGGTCCTAGTCTTCCGGAGCTGCTTCTACTGCCTCCAAACCTCTAGCCTCTATTGTGCTGTATCAACTGTTGTGGTCCTTACATGAAGCAGCAGATCTTAGCGTGTCTTAGAATGTCTAAAGAGCACACCAGCCGACCAATATGGGTCTCTGCGGCATCCTTTGACTATCTCATGGATTGCTTCAGCTCTCCAGCACTCGATGCGCCAGTTTCTCCCCTGAACCCAGTAGGTACAATTCTAGTGATGGGACATATAGTGCTTGGCAAGTCTCTTATGCAAGTATCACTATAGCTTGTGATTAGGAAGCCATGTAGCCATTCAAGGAAAGAAGCTCTCTGGGGTTTGGCACCATTACCGCCAGGTTAGTCTAGCATGCTAACCTCTTCCTGGGCGTGGCTTTTCCCAACACTCCATTCCCCCATCTGCAATCAGGGAAGCATATTTAATCCTCCCTAGTTCTTAAATATTGACCAATCAGAATACCATGCACAAAGATTTAAGAAAAATGTTTTCTACATCTTCGGGCACTCTGGTGGCTGAGGAAACCAATGCGGGACAGGCAAACTTAACCACAGTGGTTGCATGGGAAAACTTGCTCTGGGATGGGTGCTGCAGTAAAACAGTTTTTCCTCCACCTTATTTTGTCCTCAAGACCAGCCCTACATGTGCTCTTGAAAGACGAGACATCCTGGTGAATGGTACTTCTCCAGGCCTTGCGTCTTTAACAGCATAGCCTCAATGCTGGTGACTCCTGCTTGTTGTTGACTTCAGTGTTGTTGACGTGGTCATTCCAGTGGATGTTGAGGATGGTGCAGAGGCAACGTTGATGAAAGTGCTCAAGAAGTCATAGGTGATGATGGTAGGTAAGACACAATTTGGAACTGTACAGTAGGGTGGTCAACACAACAGCTCTCTACACACTGAGCTTGATGCACTTACTCAGAGGCTTGTTGTTCCAAACCCTTTCATATAACCTGCCAAATGCACCAGTTGCCTTTGCCAAACTGTTGTCAATTTCCTTGTCAACCTTACTGTCCGAGGAGATAATGCAACACAGGTAGGTGATTTAGTGGACTGTTTTCAGCTCAGACTTAGTCATGCAAGGAGGACAGTAATCTCCCTGAGGTGTGGGCTGGTGAAGAACTTCCATCTTCTTCAAACTGACTTTTAGACCTAAGAGCTCAGCAGCCTCGAGGAAGCAAGATGTCAATTGCTGCAGAGCTGTTGTCATAAGTTATAAAAGAGCAGCAGTGTTGACAAAGAGTAGCTCTTAAACAAGTCATTCCACTGTTTTGGTGTGGGCCTTTAGTCACCTCAGGTTGATGTAGAGACCATCCTCATCATCGAGGTCTGCTGGGGCCCTTTGCTGCATCATACTAAAGAATAGCGTGAATAGGGTTGGTGCAAGGACACAGCCCTGCTTCATGTCCTTAATTATTGGGAAGGGCTCCGACAGGTCATTGTTGTGCGTGACTTGGCCGCTCTGGTCCTCATGTAGCTGAATGATCATGTTGAGGAACTTCAGAGGACATCCTATACGTTCCAGGATATGACCCTTTCATCTCTGTCGAACGCTTTGGTAAGGTAAACAAACATCACATAAAGTCCCTTGTTGTGTTTCTTTTGGAGCTGTCTGAGAAAAAAACAGACGGAGAGCAGAGCTATCCCCCAGTAATTGGAGCAATCTGACTTTTCCTCCTTCTTCTTGTACAGGGTGACAATGATTGCATCACAAAGGTCCTCTGCCAGCAGAACTCATGGTGCTTAGTGTGAAGTCCTGGGCCTCCATGTTTCTAGATCTCTGCTGGGATCCTATCAACTCCTGCTGCTTTGCATTTTTTAGCAGCTCAATAGCTTTAACAGTCTCTTTGAGCCTTGTGATTACATCCAGTTCTGTTTTCATTGGTTGTTGTGGGATGTAACCAAGCGCTGAGACTGAAACTACGCGGTTGGTGCAGTCTGAAAGTGGTCAGACGACTGGTTTGGGACCAACACCTTGTCTATAAGGAGTGTTTGACCACCTGCACTGCAAAATGTGCTTTGGACCAGATGCAAAGGGCCGTACTCTGGCTTCCGTGCTTTATAAAAGCTTCTGTAGTCACCAACATCTGCATAACTTTGAGTTCTTTTCGCAAGGATGGCCCACCATTGGTTCTTAATTTCTCTAAGCTTTAGTTGGAAGTTGCTACACACAAGAAGCCAACACCAGAAAGACATTTCTCAGTTTCTGGCTTACCTGACCAGTAGAGGGTGTAGCCTGCTCCATGTTCCTGAAGGCTTCCTTCCACTAGGAGGTGGACTTTACCGAGGGCAGCAATATCGATTGCCAGCCTTGTGAGCAACCGCTGTCTGCTGTGTCAAGCATAGATCTGATGTTCCAACATGTGACTTTCAGTCCAAGTACACCTTGTGAGGCCTGTGTCAGCCTTTTCTTCTTTTTTGAGTCTTGACCACATTTGAAGATGCCCATTGACCACGGCTATCCAACTGAATGAAGTGGAGACAAGCTTTCTTAAGGCCACATTTTCTAGGCCTCTCTCCATGTGGAGCAAGCAGTGCTGTCCCTAGAGAAGGCTGCTTAGTCATTCAGGGTGCTGCCGAATGATGTTGACAATTCCTGGGTGCATGATTGAGACTATGGCTTCCAGTGACATCTTTCACTTGCCATTTTGAACCTTTCGCATAGCTTCAGACCTTTAAAATGTTGTTTGTCTAGATGTAGACGTACCCCTTTGGACTGAGCAATGGAGTTTTTAGGTGAGATGCAGTGTGCTCAGTGCTGTTCCCAGTGCTGGTCCTTATCCTAGATGGATCATCTGACAGGGCTAAAGAGCTGCATCTGCCCGGGTTTGGCATCAAAGTTTTCCTTCTCCTAGGCTGGCTGCCAACCAAGGCTAATGAACCCTGTGTACCCATCCGGTTATACCACCGGACACTCGGATGCACCATAATGTAGCAAGCTTTGTGAAAATCGGGGACATCAACGAGAAGGTGTTGCTACAGATGTAGTAATGTATGAGAGTCCATCTGCAATGACCTCCTGACTGGTGAGCCAGCCATTGTTAATGCGCCAAAAACTACCCTGGAAAAGGAGAGACAATGTATTCTGCATACACTTTACCTGGGCAAGTGGGCATTCTGGTCTCCAATAGCAGGGGAGAAGACACTCGCCTTCTGACAAAGTATCCACAAGTCGTGTCCGTATCCCAGGCCTCCTCCATTCTCGACCCAGTCCTCTTGGGATATGACCAGTCCTCTGGGGGATATCCACATACTGTGGATGGAAGCGCCTAGGAAGGAGTCTTTGGAGCCAGCAACAGAAGTGGGCCTTCCAGGATAGTTGGACACTGGCTATTAATAATCCCTGCAAAGGGATTATCATATGCACCATCACACCCTTGTATGCACACACATGAACCCCACACACAGAGATAACTGACATACAATAGCACTGTAAGATTTCTGGTTCTGACTACAGATATATGGGGCAGCAATAACCACGTAAATATTATTCTATATTGTAATATTTTCATATTATTATCATAATTGTTATCAATTAAATGTCTCTCCAATACCTGTAGTTAAAACGGATTCTGAGTAGCAGTTGCCAATGCAGTTTGTGTTAGTGTTATGCTTGCTGTTTGTTCAAAGTTCATATAAAACAAAACAGTATAAATATCAATTGCAATTGTATATATTTTGTAATGAGTTCCCCTATCCTTATCTTCTATTCAATTGGCCAAATTGCAAGTGAATGAGGCCCCAAGTGCTTGGAAGCTATCCCCAGAGTTAAAATAAGTAAAGCTGTAGATCCTTAATGATTTTACATCCAAAAGAGAGTAGATGTATGGGTGTGCACACTGCAGCATATGTGGATAAAAACTCTGAGGGACTGCATGTGCTAGCCTAACCTGGACCATGAAGCATGTTAAAACCCATTGCTGAGCATTGGTCACAGATTGGTCAGTCTCATACACTGCACAGCAGATTCAGATGAGCATGTGTCCTAATGAACTGCAGATGGCACACCTCACCAGCTATATATATATATTTATATATATATATATATCACATATATAGTTGTGAGCGTACGAGTTGTTGCTAACGCTTGCGGGCTCGCAAGCCCACAAGAACTGCGTCCCTCACTTCTTGAGGGGCCGCATTTGTGGTGGTGGAGCATCCCAATGTCTCCGCAAATGCTGGTCCTCGCAAAGCGAGGGGCCGCATTTGCGGTGGTGGAGCATCCCACGTCGGCTGTGTTTGTCCGCAAATGCGGACCATCGCGAAGTGAGGGGCCGCATTTGCGGTGGTGGACGATCCAATGTCGGCTGTGTTTGTCCGCAAATGAAGACCCTCGCGAAGCGAGGGGCCGCATTTGCAGTGGTGGAAAATCCAACGTCGGCTGTGTTAACACACACACACACGCATGACCTTAAAAAAAAAAAAACCTCAATGCTGCCTCACACGCGGTTAACACACATATTTACGACTTAGAAAAAAATACACTGCGTCGTAAATGTAAAAACCAACTGCGTCCTTCGCAAAAAAAATTACGTCCGCCTCGCAAAAAAATACGGCCTCGAAACGACCCATTCCCAACATGCAAAACCGGTCGACAACGGCGCGCATGAAAACATCAGAAACAGAAGAAATAAACTCAACGAACACATAAAAAGCTTACTTACAGCAAAGGGGGGCATCCGGCACCTCGAAAAGTTAATTTACACGTCCATTTAAGTCCAAAAAAAAGAGTTTAAACTGCCGAAAATCACCTAAGCGAGAGAAAAAATGGCCTCCGAACAAAACGAAAACGAGGCTACAGACGTAACTATACTACAGTGACTCACAAAACTGAAACAACGCTACAGTCAACTTTACGAGGAACGTAACACATACTATGCGGCACTTGCTACACTGATATTAACCACCATTAGCGCATGCGTATTGCGTTCTAACGGTCTGAGGCACTTGAAAGTTTATAAATACTGCCTACTTTCCAGAAAATTCTACATTTCTACTCAGGTGAGGAACGGAGTGACTGGATAGTTAACTGCTTCTGTTACTTGAGAAGAGAATTGTTTCCTACTTTGCATTGTGCAAATTACAACTGAGAGGTAAGCTATAATATATTACATTTTATTATCAAGACAGGACAAAAAAAAAAACTTTAACTATGAAAATGTCATTCATGTATAGTGACATGTGACACGCACATTTATATGTATAGCCCCTACAACAAACTAATCTTAACCCAGACTAATTAAACAAGTATATTTAAATGACATAAAAAAAAAAAAAAACTTTAACTATTAAAATATAATTCATGTATAGTGACATGTCACACGCACATTTATGTGTGTAGGCCCGAAAACAAACTAATGTTAATTGAAACTAATTAAAGAAGTATATTTAAATGACATTGATTTATTGTAATTGAATATATAACCTAAAGCTCAATCTTTCTCCTTTTTTTTATTATTCAAACAGACTCTGCATCAACAGCGTCACTCAAGAATTTGCACTGTGCATTGTCAACCACAATCCCTTTTAAAGAACACCAAGAAAGAAGAGGTAAGATAGAAAAATACATTACATGAATCACTGAAAAAGACTATGCTCTGCTAAATCAAAAAGAAAAAAATATACAATTAACCATTTCACTTTCTTTTTCAAACAGACACTACAAGAAGACCGGCGGATTAAGATTGGCAGGAGGGGACCCTCTGTCATTCGACACTTCAATCAAGATAAAGTATAACAAGTACAAAAAATAAAGGAACGATATATGTTTAATGGCCGCCAATATAACAAATGCAGCAACCAAAAAGTGGTGAACACAAAATAGGATAATGCTAAAAATATAGCCAGAATATCAAAAATAGAAAAAACATTCATTTGCACTGTAGAAAAACATAAAAAGACTAATTAAGCAAATCAAGTATGCAAAATATGGTAGACACAAAATAGGATTGTACCAAAAATCACACTAACAAATAGCAAAGTAAATTAATATTCTTCTTTAATGTTTAAGAACTTATAAGCCTTACAAAGAAGCCAAAATAAGCAAATCAAAAGTGGTAGACACAAAAGAGGATTGTACCAAAAATCACACAAATAGCAAAGTAAATTAATATTCTTCTTTAATCTTTAAGAACCTATAAGCCTTACAAAGAAGCCTAAATAAGCATACCAAAAGTGGTAGACACAAAATAGGATTGTACCAAAAATCACACAAATAAATAGCAAAGTAAATTAATATTCTTCTTTAATGTTTAAGAACCTTTAAGCCTTACAAAGAAGCCTAATTAGATAAGCATACCAAAAGTGGTGGACACAAAACAGGGTTGTACCAAAAATCACACTAACAAATAGCAAAGTAAATTAATATTCTTCTTTAATGTTTAAGAACCTATAAGCCTTACAAAGAAACCTAAATAAGCATACCAAAAGTGGTAGACACAAAATAGGATTGTACCAAAAATCACACAAAGAAATAGCCAAGTAAATTAATATTCATTTTTAATGTTTAAGAGCCTATAAGCCTTACAAAGAAGCCTAAATAAGCATACCAAAAGAGGTGGACACAAATTAGGATTGTACCAAAAATCACACTAACAAATAGCAAAGATAATTAACATTCTTTTTTAATGTTTAAGAGCCTATAAGCCTTACAAAGAAGCCTAAATAAGCATACCAAAAGTGGTGGACACAAAATAGCATTGTACCAAAAATCACACTAACAAATAGCAAAGTAAATTAATATTCTTCTTTAATGTTTAAGAACCTATAAGCCTTACAAAGAAGCTTAAATAAGCATAGCAAAAGTGGTAGACACAAATAGGATTGTACCAAAAATCACACAAATAATTAGCAAAGTAAATTAATATTCTTATTTACTGTTTACCAAGCTATAAGCCTTACAAAGAAGTCTAAATTTGTATACCAAAAGTGGTGGACACAAAACAGGATAATGCTAAAAACATTGCAATCATATCAAAAATAAGAAAAACAATAATTACAGTATAAAATTAGAATAACTGGAATATACAAATATATTTGAATTATTTTTAAAAGGTTGCACAAAAAACAGCATAGCAGAAAAATTCACCATAACAGATACACACCAAAATAATGAATTTTTTTATTTATTACAAATACATTAAAATCAAATAACATTTTCAGTTTTCTTTTACAACAGACACTGCGTGAAGACCATCGGATGAGGACTTTCAACAGAGGACCAGACCATCGGACGAGGACTTTCAACAGAGTTCCAGACCATCGGACGATGACTTTCAACAGAGGACCAACAAAGATTCTGATTGAAATCACACTTCAACCAAAGGTACAGTATAACAAGTAAAAAATTAGAAAACTAAATAAACATGTTTGCTCTGCATCCATGTCAACAGAAAAAAAAACAAGAACAATCACTAACTATGGCCCTCATTCAATTGCAATTTTGCCAATTCAATAGATGTCTAAATAAGCACATCACATTATTTTGCAAATAAGTTTTTAGTTGGTAAACATCTATCCACAAACAAGGTTTTCACTAACTAAAAACTGATTAAAAACAAAATGTTATCTGCTTATTTAGAGCACTATTGAATTGGCCAAATCACAATTGAATGAGGGCCTATAACTTTTACCAAAATATAGCTGACACATTTCTGGTTTACCTCCTATTTGTCTGTTATGGGCAATAATGTTTAACAGTAAATCCAAACTTCAATCTAGCCAAAAAAAAAAAGAAAACACCATAGTCCACAAAAGTCTCAAAACATAGACTAAATAAAATTTGCCATTCTAAATTATCAGTCGTAATGTACAATATTAAGCATAAAACCTAAACACACACATAAAATAGAATAGTACAACAAATAGTAGTAACACCGCAAGAAACAAATAAATATTTAATTGACCGAACATATAAGCTTTTGAATAAAAGATCAAAATACTATTATGACAATCCCCTGTACTAAAAATTACAAGGACTCATTTTGTCAAGTTAAAAGTACACAAAAAAATAAATTGACAAAACAACTAAAATATACATTTTAATTACCTATTAGATGTAGAAGAAGGCATACTGTCAGTTTCTTCCCTGTGCTATTCATCTAATGCAAAAATTACAACCTACCACAGAAAGTAAGACCAAAAATACACTTATTTAACAATACAAAGAAACTATCACTACAATAAACTACAAGCACATATAAACAAACTGTTGATAATAAAATATGTACAAAACAAACTTAACATCTAAAACTAAACTAATTATTCATTATTTTCTTTTACAGATTAACATGGCTACTAACGAGAGCAAACAAGAGAAGAAAAGACGTCAAACTAGAGAAAGACAAGAGAGATGGGCCAACCAGCAGACACCAGAGGAGAAAGAAATTAGACGAGAAAAAGAACGCAAAAGACTTGCAAGCAAAAGACTATCAGCTGCAAAAATTAAAGATACACCAAAAAAAAGCTACCAAGCAAATAAAGCATTTACAACCTATTCCTCAACATCAGATGACATTTTACCTGAAAAAATAAAAGAGATACCAAAAAAAGCCAAGAAAAAAACAAAGCATTTAGAACCTGTTCCTGAAACATTACATGACATTTTACCTAAACCTATACAAGATATACCAAGAAAAGCCACGAAAAAAAACAAACCATTTAGAACCTGTTGTTGAAACCTTACATGACATTTCACCTGATGAATATGAAAGTCAAACTGCTATATGCTTTGCAAATTGTCCTTTACTCAAGTCTTTAGCAGTAGAGGTTCATAGTTGTGGGGACATGACTACTCAATGTCAGTTTTGTGAGGCTTATTATTTTAAACAGGAGAGACCCAGAGATGGCCAATTTATTAGTTGCTGTCTAAAAGGCAAGTTCAAACTTCCAGAAAGAAAAGAATTTCCAATCTATTTACAAAATATTATGACTGAACCTACTTTTCCAAACTACAAACATTTTAAGACAAACATAAGATCCTACAATAGTGCCATATCCTTTGCATCTATGGGGGCAACATTAGCTGCTAATGTACCAGGACATGGTCCTTACTGTTTTAAAGTCCAAGGACAAATTTATCATCGGACTTCACATTTACATCCAGAGGAAGGAGAGCAAAGAAAATTTGCTCAACTATATGTCCTAGATACAATGGAAGCTGTTGACCAACGTATGCAGCTGGAAGAAAATAAAAAATGCTTACCCAGTGTTTTTATAGAGCTAAATAACATTATGGACAATAACCCCTACAGTAAAGCTTATTAAAAAATTGGCAGAAGTAGAAAATGAACAACTACTTCATGCACAAAGACATCATTTACCAATGCCAAAGGTTAATATGGTGCTTAAAAGAGACAAACATACTGATAAACATCGTTATAACTTGACAACATCAAATGAGGTTGCAATGGTCTTTCAAAATGATGAAGGAGAACCACCATTTCAAAGAGACATTAGAATATATCCCAGAAATGAGGAGCAACCATTCATTAATATGAGTATCTTACGTCTAAATTTAGATCCAATGACATATCCCATTTTTTCCCACATGGAGAAGCAGGTTGGCAACCAAAATTAACACTTCCCAGTTACCCAAATGCTAAAGCCAGAAACCGAAATAATGTTTCTATGTTTGAATTTAAAGTAGCTCAAATTGCCATTCGAAATACATTTAATCCAATTTTATTTGGTGAAAACTAACACAACAATGGATTATCAATTCCTATTTGCAAGTTGAGGCCAATAATTTAAACTTTATAAAATATCAACAAGATAAACTATGTGTAGAACAATATTCGGGACTAATGGACTATGTTGCTGACGTGGCTACAAGCAGAGACATGACAGCTGGCAAAGCCATCATTTTACCATCTTACTTTCAAGGATCTCCTCGAAATATGAGAGAAAGATACAATGATGCTATGGCTATTGTCACAAAATTTGGGAAACCCGATTTATTTCTTACATTTACATGTAATTCACAATGGCCAGAAATTACACAAAATTTACTTCTTGGACAAAGTGCTTCCGATAGACCAGATTTAGTATCCAGAGTTTTTAAGATTAAATTAAATGAATTAATACGTGACATCACTATAAATAACTTATTTGGCAAATGTCTTGCTTATTTATATACCATTGAATTTCAAAAAAGAGGACTTCCACATGCACATCTTCTGATAATACTTCAAGAAAAAGAAAAATTAGATACTTCTGACAAAGTGGATGCAGTCATTGTTGCTGAACTACCAGATCCACAACTATATGGTAGACTATGTGAGATTGTTACTCATCGCATAATTCATGGACCCTGTGGTGATCTTAATCCACAATCACCATGTATGGAAAATAATAAATGTTCCAAAGATTTTCCAAAATATTATAGAGACAAAACCTATGCCAATTGTGATGGCTATCCACTTTATAAAAGAAGAGAAGGAGATAGTGCCATTATTCGTGGAAAAATGTTGACAATAGATATGTAGTACCCTACAATCCCCATTTACTCATTAAGTATAACGCTCACATCAATGTAGAAGCCTGCACTTCCATCAAATCCATTAAATATGTCTACAAAAATATTTACAAAGGCTATGATGCAGCTACTGTAGTCGCCAAAAGTGCCGACAACCCTGAAAGTCGTGAGTTAGTACATGATGAACTTGCATCTCGTGTAGATGCTCGCTATGTCAGTTCGCCAGAAGCTATGTGGCGGCTTTTAAAATTTGAAATGCATGATAGATCACATGCAGTATATAGATTAGCAGTAAATTTGCCACAAAGACATTTACAGCCTTATTATATTGCGATTCGGTAAATTTAAAAGGTCTCTATTTAAACACACAGCATATTTTTTTTACAGACGTTATTAATAAAATATGCTGTGTGCTTAAATAAAGCCCTCTTAAATGTACCAAATTGCAATTTAATAAGGCTGTTAGTGTATTTCCATGCTGGAAATGAAAGTAATGCATTGGCCCAAAGTGAAGATCGTCACACTACACTAACTGCATGGTTTGAATTAAATTCCACAGATTCACAAGCAACACAATTCTTATATATTGAAATTCCATATCACTATGTTTTTGTGAATGGATTATGGACACCGAGAAAAAGCAGAGGCAATACAATAATCCCAAGAATTTACACAGTCAGTCCAAGAGATGTTGAATGTTTTTGTTTACGGATATTACTTTTAAATGTTCCTGGAGCACAAAGTTTTGAACACTTAAGAACTGTTAATGACATAGGGCCTCATTCAATTGCAGTTTGGCCAATTGAATAGGGGTCTAAATAAGCACACAGCATATTTTTTTTAAAGAAGTTTTTAGTTAGTGAAAACTTTGCTTTTGGATAAATGTTTACTAACTAAAAACTTCTTTAAAAAACATTTTTTATGTGCTTATTTTGACCCCTATTCAATTGGCCAAACTGCAATTGAATGAGGGCCATAGTATATAAATCCTTCCATTTAGCTGCAAGACATAGAAACTTACTAGCTGATGATAATACAGAATGGGAAAGATGTTTAGAAGAAGCAGCACAATGTCAAATGCCAAGGCAGATGACAGAACAATTTGCATTTATTTGTATCTTCTCAAATGCTCCAAATGCATTAGCTTTGTGGGAGAGATTTAAAAGTAATATGGCTGAAGACTTTATGTGACGATACAATGAACCGATTGCACACTTAAAAGCGTTAATGGAAATCCAAGAAGTATTTTTAACTCATGGATTAAGTTGTGCATGTTTTAATTTGCCTGATCCAGGTCTTATAGATAACATAAACTTTGAAGACTATGACATTCAACTACAAGTAGACAGAACAGAAGAAAGACTTGCAACTTTAAAAACGTTACAATTGCAAGCATTTAATGCCATTAAAATGCAATAGATGACATGGTGACAGAGCGTTATTTCTATCTTGATGGACCTGGCGGATCAGGAAAAACATATCTATATAATTTATTAATGAGTTCTGTACGAGCACAAGGTCAAATAGCGCTGGCATTTGCCACTACTGGAATTGATGCACTTTTGTTAGAAGGTGGAAGATCTGTACATAGTGGCTTTAAACTGCCAGTGCCTATTTTAGAAACTTCTGTGTCAGATATTCGCATGACATCATTACAAGCAAAGAAATTGAAAGAATGTAAATTAATTATAATAGATGAGGCCACAATGATGTCATGCTATGCCCTCCAATGTATTGACCATTTGCTTCATGAAGTCATGGATAATACTTTTCCATTTGGTGGAAAGGTAATGTTGTTAGGTGGCGATTTTAGACAAACATTACCTGTCGTTGTACATGGAAATCGAACTGACATTGTCGAAACCTGTATAAAGTCAAGCACACTATGGAAACATTTTACCCATATTCAACTGCAACAAAATATAGGATCAGAAGGCCAAACTGATTTCAAAGATTGTCTTATTAAAATTGGAGAAGGCAGAACAGAAAAAAATACAACATTTACCTGACGACACTGTAGAGATCCCACCTCATATGATTTGTCACCAAGATATTATATCGGCTATATTTGAAGGTAGCATAAATATCCAGGAATATTCGGAGCTTGCCAACCAAGTCATACTAACGTGTAAAAATAAGGATGCATTAATCCTCAATAATGAAATCTTAAAAAAAAATAATGCACCACAAAAAAATTATCACAGTGCTGATTCTGTACTTTTTGATGACAATGAAAGTCAGGCTAACTTTTCTACCGAATTCATAAACTCACTAACTCCTTCTGGAATGCCACCATATGTTTTGCAGCTAAAGAAAGGTGCAATTGTCATGTTACTGCAAAATATGAACCCCATAAAAGGCCTATGCAATGGGACAAGATTAATTGTTCAACAATTAAAGGACACTTTTATAGATGCTGAAATTTTAACTGGTACCCATAAAGGAGAGAGAGTTTTCATACCAAGAATAGATTTAGCACCAAGTGAAAGTAATCTCCCTTTTATACTTCAAAGAAGACGATTTCCCATTATTATGGCATTTGCCATGACCATTAATAAATCACAAGGTCAAATGTTCAAATCTGTGGGTATTTTCTTGGAAGAACCAGTATTTGCACATGGCCAATTGTACGTTGCATTATCACGGTGCAGAAATCCACAGGCTATTAAAGTTTACATTGAAAAGAATGAAAGTCAAGGTGATTTATTAGAAGATGTACGTATTTTTACTAAAAACATTGTCTACTATGAAGTACTATAACTTTTCATTAAAGAAATAAAACCCATGCAAAACAAATTGAACAATAACCATACAAAACAATAAACAATTCAGTCATAATTAATGGAAGTACTGTATATGGATGATTTGCCTCACAAAACAATTGCCTTGCATTATTTTTTCAAATTATGTTAAATGTTAATTAACTATGTTACTGTATCTAATGTTACAAGTTTGAAAACAATAATTTCAAGGTCATTACTTAGACTGATAAGAAAGTTCAAGTTTAAAAAAATATACTTTCAAGTTCTTTACTTCAACATATTACAAAGTTCATGGTAAGAGCTCAACCACGTTTTAAGTCACAATGTAAATATTGTCTCTTATGTTAAGATTACTCCCTGGATTAATGTTTATCGCCAGTTCATGGGGTCAGGAAGGAATTAATTTAATTGGGTATGTTTCAAGGAGGGTTTTTACTGTTTGCCTTCCTCATTGCATTCAATGTATATTGAAGTTAACAATTATTCAGATAGAAATTGCATTTAAAAAAAAACATTACCTCAAGTTTACAATACTGATTAGTTTAAAGTTCAACTGTTTTTACATTCAACTGTTAATACTTTTAATACAAAATTATGTTACAAAATTAATTCACTATGTTACTGTTTATATTCTTCCAAGTTCAAAAAATGTTTTGTCAAGTTCCAAAGTTACACAGATAATAAAGTTTAAGTTTCAAAAAATATACTTTCAAGTTTCTTACTTAGATATATTACAAAGTTCATGTTAAAATTGGGTACGTTTCAAGAAGGGTTTTTACTGTTTGCCTTCCTCTGGATTCAATGTATATTGAAGTTAACAATTCTTCACATACAAATTGCATGTTAAAAAAACATTACCTCAAGTTTACAATACTGATTAATTTAAAGTTCAACTGTTCTTACATTCAAATGTTAATACTTTAAATACAAAATGCTTTAAGACTTATTGTTCACCAACAGAACATTTTACAAAACTAAACATGTTTAATATCACAATACTTACAAATGTCAAATATGTATATTAATAACTAAACAACTTTCCAAACATATACATCTTATTGCTGTCATTTTTTGACGGGCAAGTCACTAGTATCTCTCTCTCTCTCTCTCTCTCTCTCTCTCTCTCTCTCTCTCTCTCTCTATATATATATATATATATATATATATATATATATATACATATATACAGTACAGTGTTTTTGGGGCCTTTCCTGATGTGTTAGAGTAGATTAGTGTGGTGTATATTTCCCTGGTACCCTTGTGGTTGGCAAAGTGGTGGTGGTGAGGGGGCTTGTGTACCTCAATGAAGCTGTGAGCTATACCATGTAGGGCCACTGTAGGTGGGCAGGTCATAGCAGAAAGGTCAGACAAATCATAGTCCACTAGAGAAGGAACTGGCAACCAGCTCCAGTATCTTTGGCATGAAAAGGAACTGGCAACGCGCTCCAGTATCTTTGGCATGAAAACCTTGTGGATACGCACAGATAGAGACATTAGTAGTTGTGCTTCAGTCCATAGGGTCACAGAGAGTAGGACACAACTGAGGGACTGAACAACCATATATGAAATGTTCCCCTGGTACTTGATTTATGTCATGTGGCGGTGTCATTTGGCCACTTTTTGTTGTCCCAATGTATTTGTGATGAGTGAAATGTATATAAGATGATCTTTGTATTTTTAGGGTGAACATTAGAGCCTCTGTGAGTGAGAAAGGGTTAATATGTCTACCATTTGCATGTATTTGTGTTGCAATTTAATGAGGTAGTGTGTCTTTAATAGCTTTCAGCATGTTGCAGCATGGCTTTTCATAATGGTATATGCATGACCATTACAACCTATGAAGAAAATAAAAAAAATATTTATATTTTGGTAGTTGGGAGTTGTTGTGCATGTAATTGTAATGCCGTCCATTGCTTTTCCCATGTTTTAAAGTACATTGGTGTCTTTATATTGTCATTTGCAGGGTTACAAACTAGCCTGTAAACCCTTTGCAGGTCCTATTTGGGCTGCCATTTGGTGTTTGTGAGCTTGATTGCAGCTGTGTTGTTGAACGATTTTGCAATTGAATAGATATGTGCGATTTTCATGATCGGAAGCCTTGCAGCCTTGAAAGATTAAAGGCTTCGGGAGGATTCTCGCCATTTTTTCAAGGCCATAACTCGTAAGCCGTTTGGAGCCCACAAAAAGATGCCAGTTTATTTTTATTTGTTTTAATTCAAGCACATTAAAGAGTAATGATCCAAGGGGCCCAAGTATCGCTTCAGATTTTACAAGTTAATATAACCCCAAGGGACACATCATTAGTATGAACATCAATCTATTTATCCCAGTAGTTAGCGACTACTCCTCAAACCGGGCTGGTGGGCATGAGGTAGAGGCGATATCCTCTGGCACAGGTGAGGTTCTACCCTTAAAGGTAGACATTCTTTTCTGGTGTTTTATCTTTGGGATTTCTGTCCATTGATGAGATGATCTCTGCATTTTGGAATTTAAATGGCACAAATGATCACAACATTCTTCCAATTTGCGCGCTGAGTAAGAAGTTCCATTTACTTGAAAAAGCAGCACAAATGGGAAGCCCCATCAGTATTGCATTTTATGTTTCACTAAAACAGCCCAATAATATAGATTAATCACCTAGAAGCAGAAAGGACCAGATGTCTGGATCTCTGCCTGAGGAAGCGTACAATTACATCTTTTGAGAGATCAGGACTTGCAGATGCTCTCAGAGCTCAATGGTGTCTCTCAATTTCCCAATCACCTTCGGTAAGTTTAGGCAGGATGGTGCTTATTACAGCTTTCAAATAGGACAGGATTTAAGTAACAGTCCCCCGGACTCGCACATTACGCCTACAAGATCTATTCTCTAGGTCCTCTAGCTTATATTCTAAGGCTGCAATACGTGAAGTTATTAAGTTATATCTTCCCTGTCTTTCGCTTGAGCGTCTATTATTTGGTCCGTAGTCGTTTCCAACTTTTGAGTCTGTTGGCCTAAATCATGAAGCTTCCTTTTGCTAGAGATAGTTGCATTTTCAGAGGATTTTCCAATCTGGCCATAGATTTTTCAGATAAATCAACATTATGATTTGAATTATGGAGATCTCCTTCATTGTTAGAGCCTTCAGAGAGGCCAGAGACTGAACCTTGGCAAGGAGATTGACCATTTGTTTTATGTCAGTCATGCTTTTTTCAGAGATGCCTCTTTTCGTTTTTACCATTGTCCAGTGATGAGAAGATCTGTCACATGTGGGGAGAATATGTATAAAGATGAAAGATGAGAGGATTTAGATTGCTCCTTGTTACATAGCTATAAATCTTTGAAGCTGTGAATAAGAAGGAATCTTCTCAGACATTCCTTCCAGGGATGTAGAGGAGCCTTTTAAGCATTAGTCATTACTCCCTTATTGCTAATCAAAAAATGACCTTGAAAACCAATTGAGAGAAAGTCAGTTTGCAGGGATCACACATTAACTCAAAGCTTCTATTAGTAAGAGGATTATAGAGAAGACTAGTCTTTCCTTTGATCAGATTGTGACTTTAGATTTTTCAGTTTCAATGAAGATCTTCTCCGTCAGCACTTATTAATGCTAATAACTGCGTAGAAAGATGTGTCAGGGTAGTGGTATTGTAGAGTTGCTTCCTGGTCAGTTGACAGATGTATTTATGATATCATAAGCTAATGAGATACAGATATTATGTGTGACACTGAGAAGGAGAGAGAAGGCGTAAGGTCTGTGAGGTTAGATTAGGCTCCATGAGCCAAATAGGAGTCTTGAGCAGGTTGATATGTTAAGTCGTTGTGTTATATAGAGAGTATTAGCAGTTACCAATTGCCTACACATGGTGGCGCTAAACGACTGTGATTCCCATGAGCACTTGATTGACAAAAGGATTGTGTCATTTTATTTGGTCACTAGATAGTAGTGTAGTTCACAGGATCACAATTAAGTTGTTGTTAATTTTAACTGTGTATGTTCAGGCTTCAGAGGCAAGGTGGTTTGCATTACATAACATAATAGTATTACATAACAGTCTTTGAGCAGTGAGAAAATCATATAGTTCCATGTGATCAAGACAACTTTTGTGGTAAAAGCAAACCCAGTTTCTGTCAACTTCTGTTGGCAATTTCTGGCCAAAAATTAAACCTTACGAACACAATCAGACCTTTTCTGACTGGTTGTCATAGCCAGAGAGAGTGTAATAAGCAAGAAAAGGTCAAGAAGTTTAATGTAGGTCCCCATTCACACCACACTATTCACCTCACATTTCCATTAGCCTCGTATTTGTTCTGCCCAGTCTCGCTCGGTTATTGTTGGCTGGTGTTTAATGTGGGTTGGAGGTCTCTCCACTCTCTCTTCCCACGTTTGGTGAGTCTTTACCTCATGTCCCCAGAGGAATCCCTGGAGCAGATCCCGTCACTCCACGGAGGCTATGGAGCCAAACAGCATCTGCACTGGCTGCTGACAGCAATCACACTAAATACTGTGGGCTCCAGGAGCACTACTACTCTCTTCACGCAGTAATCCTGAGTGTAACAGAATACCAGTTTTTAAAGGGGTTGAATGTAATCTGGACCAATTGCAGAAGGTATTACAGGATGTCTACTTTCTATAAATAGAGGTATTAAGGTCTCTAACATTATCTCTCTTTATGAGTAAATCTAAGAAAACTATAGGAGACTGATGAAACTGATATGTAAGTTCCAAACCCAATTTATTTGCATTCAGTAAAATCTATACATGTTTTTAATTCACTTTCTGCACCAGCCCAAAACATAATTATGTCATCTATGTATCTATATCGTGATAAAAAAAAAACGCCATTCAAGTCCTCCTTACATTCATTGAACACTTGGGTAGAATCCCACCATCCTAGAAAGAGATTTGCATAGCTGGCGGCATGGGGTGTACCCATCTCCATTCCTTTGATTTTATGATCCCACCTTTTATTAAAGATGAAATAATTCCACATGAGAATAAATTTAAGTAATGTGATCAGAAATTCATTATGATCCCTACATGAAAAGTTAGAGGTATTTGTCTTGATTTAATTTTTTAAGGACTCATATTGTCAGTAATTTATGAATATGGTCAAGGGAGCATGATCATGTTGCATTGGGATTATGTGTTATTGTGTGGTTATATGTTGCCTGTACATGGTTATTATGTATCCTAGTTATAAAATATTATAAGAGGGAAAATGTTATATAGAAGATATGTGGAATTGGTAAAAATGCTCTGCATAGAAGTTAGCTGCAGATCATTGCACACTCACACATACAGACCTTGGGTCAAGACAGATGTATGTACTTTAAGTAGTCCTAAGCAAACACTTGACTTTATCATAAAGGTTTTTTCACTGGCCAGCTATAGATATCTGGTGAATTTGATCTCAAGAGCTTTGATAGCCCAAGGTTGCAGGCCTGATGGGCTGACATCACACATACACAAATGAACACAAGGGTGTGGTATTGGAGAGTATACATATGTTGTTTTGATCATTCAATAAAGGTTGAGAGATAGATTTCACATATCCACAGTGTGAGACTATTTCTGTGTTTTGCATAGTGACTTGGGGAGTGGTCTTGCCATGGGTCACTAGTAACGTGTGTGCAGTATTATCTACCTGTACCTTTTGGGCCTTGACCTCTTCAGAAGCCATCTTTGGTCCACAGAGAATAGGAACTACACAATTCTGCTGGGGTAGGTTTGAACTAGGTTCATATCAAGCCCCCTTGAAGAAGCAGATCGTGACAGTATTCCAAAAAGTATTTCATTGCTTTAAGACCCAAGTCATGCAAATTGATATTATATAGTTGTTTCACATCAATGCCCAATGTGAAAATGATTTGGTGGTACATTTAGATTCTCAAGATAATGCAAAGGATCCATCGTATCTTTCAAATAGGATGGTAGGGAGGATATCAGATCACTAAAATAATGATTGACATAACTAGTGATGTTTTGAGTTTAATATGTTAGTGCTGGATACAATTGGTCTTCCTCATATAGGGGTCACAATTTTGTGCACCTTCAGGAGCTCATAGAAAGGGGAAATTGTGGGATGCTTTGTTAGTAGTAAATCTTATTTTTGGCTATCAATAAGGCCATTAGATTTGGCTTGATCTAAAATGAGTTGAAGTTCTTTTTTAGATGCATGACATTATACCATCTCATATGTTCCTCTGTTGTTACGTATCTCATTACACACATATTTAAGTAATCAGGATTACCCATGATTACCATGTTACCTCATTTGTCTCTTTTTTATGGTAATAGTTTTACAATCCTGAGGGTTAAGTCGTGCTTTACTTTCAAATTTATTAAGATTAAGATTAAAATTTGATCTGTTTTTTTCTTTAAAAATTTGTTTTTTTCTTTTCTTTTTTTGTTGTCTTATTTTTTCATGTTTTTTGATTTCCGTGGTTTGGCCGTTAAAGTCGTATTCCTGCATTTGTAAGTCCCGCATTCCTCAACTGCTTGCAGCCTAAGTAAGTCCCGCATGTTTCAATGCCTCAACGGGTTGCCTAGCTTTGCGCGGCTTGCAGGGCGATGAGCGCCATCTCATCGCCTAAGTGCTTAGAGCTCAGAAGGCTTCTATGCCTCAACGGTTTCAGAATTATAATATGTGATAAGCTAACTCTTTTTTCTGAGACATATGATATATGTTTAATTTTTTAAATGGCGCAAGTATTTACTGCAAGACATTATAGTCATTAACACTAGCATATATTTTTGTGTAGACCTGATGGCTACACGGATATGGAGTGTCAATATCACCTAATTTATTATAGGGATTCAGCTAGTTTGGTGGTAGCAGTTTTCCTTACCTATCAGACAGGAGACATCCTTCTGGGATCATAGCAATGTATATTCTACACACATGTCCTTTATATTTAACTGTTGTTTGCTTGCTGATCAAAGAGCATGTGCAGATGTATATTGCCTTAGCAAGAATGACTATTTTGGTCATATATTGATCATTAATAAAAAATCTTATTTAATAATAATAATAATAATAATAATAATAATAATATTCAATATTAAATACATTTTCAAAGATTAGAATATCAGTCTCCATCAGAGTGGTTGTCTGCACACTGATAAGGTCATTAAGGGAAGTGTGGATATTTTGACTGAGAGACAGGTCTAAAGGATTTTTGAAAGATATAATAAGATAATAAACAATCGTTGATAATAGTTGTACATTACATTGGTACATTATGGACGTTATTCAATTGCAAGCCCGCAGTTGCCTTCATACCGCAGTTGCCTGGCAACCGTTACAGAGTGATTCAATTGAAGAAGCCTGCAACTACCTGGTGGAAAGCCTAAACCGTAAATCATACAGTCGTAAGTAGCATTTTAGAGCATGATCATGATCAATTAAGCAAGGCTGTAACTACCAATTTAGAAACAGCAATTGTAGTAACGATTTTAACAACCTCAAGGATTTTCAGCCTGTAACCCACAGATCCTTTGCTGGTAGAGAAAATACCCCAATTGAACAGCTAATTAGTTTATGGGCTACATTACGGGCTCCAGTAACCAACAATTCCTCAATCCAATAACGCTCATTGTGTCTGAAAAATTATCAGCTACCTTTTAGTAAAAGCCACATCCCCCTTGACACTATAGTGGGTGGATACAAGCAGTAGCTGAGCCTTAGACAGTAAATTTACTGTTAAATATTACTTTTTTTAAATAACTGAAAATCAATTTTATCAATGATTAATGCCTAATTATAAATTCTAGATCATGTTGTTATGGTACTACAGTTTATACTTTGTGGTAAGTTTGTCATATATTTATTTTTATCTGTTCAATCTGATATGCTATTGGAGTCCTATGATGTATATATTTTCCCTAGTGACTTGCCCGTCACACAATACGAGGCTCTGTCCCCTCTGAGCACCTTCTGCACTCATTGCAAGCCCCGCGCTGAGCTCCTTCTGCGTTTATCGCGTGGCTTGCAATAAGTGCTTTTGGTGCTCACTTTGAGCCTCTCCCCCGTGCATAATTCTTATAACAAATAAACATTTCCTATATGTTCTTAAATTGTATTATTATTTATTTATTTTGCTTTAAATAATGAACAATCTGTTAATATGAAACATAATGTCACTTTTTTGTATTTTTAAAAAAACACATAACTCATAATAATGTACAATCTAAATTTTGTATGTGCTGTAACACTTTGAATAACTTCCTGAAAGCTTTAAAACCCATTTTTGTTTGTTTTAATTTCTGTGAAAGAAAAATTAACCCTTTTATTTAAAACATGAAACATTTTATTAATATTCTTAACAATGTAATTCTATTGGTACAAACAATATTTTTTTGGATTCAAACAATAATGAACCATAATTTTTTTTAAAACCTGAAACATTTTATTATTTTTAACATACATGTTTATACTACTAATGTTTTAAAAATGGATAAATTACTGAAATGTTTATAATGACCCAATTTTTATTACATAAAATTTCTATACATTTCTATTTTCTGAACTGTTGAACAATATCTTTCTATCAATGTTTTTTATTTTTATTTTTTAACACTATACATGAATCTCGTACTAAACCAACATTTTTTAACATGTCATGTAGCATTCCATTTTTTTATACAATGACATTACCAAAATTTTCAAACCTAAACCAATACAAAATTCTAATTTAAACATCTCTAAATTTCTATAAATCACAAATCTATTCCAACCAAATGTTAAATTAATATATTTACACAATTCTAGTATCTATTTATAAAGTCTATTTGACTGGTTCCCAAAGTGGTTCTCAAGTCTCGCTATACAGGTATTAATTTAAATGTAACACTGTGTTCACACAGTTGATGCAATTATTAATGAACATCCAATATAGGGTATAATTGCCTCACCTGTGCTTACATATTGTTACATTTAAATCCTGAAGTGTATGTTAATGGTTAAGGACGGCTTAGTTAAGCACTTGTGTATTGTCACCTGGTTCCTCTAAAAATAGCCCAACAGACTTAAAAGTTTGTCCTTGTGATTTATTGATGGTCATGGCAAATGCAATTATAATAAGAAAGTGTCTGCTTTGAAGAACAAAAGGCAAGCTACTCTCATTCGAAGCCCAATCAATTCTTGGTGTGATAACTCGTTCACCTTTATGGATACTATTCAGAATTTCAGCATGTATGAAATGCTCTTTTAAATCCTGACCAATTAATCTGAATCCATTACAAAGTCCTTGTTTGGGGTTCATATTTCCCAGTAACATGACATTAGCTCTTTTTTTAAGTTGTAACTTATGTGGTGGAATTCCAGATGGAGTTAATTAATTGATAAATTCAGTTATGAAGTTTGCTTCACTCTGTTTGTCATTAGCCAGAACTGAATCTGCATAATAATATTTTTTTTGTGTGGCATCTATTAATTTAAAAATGTCATTATTCAAATGCAATGCATCTTTATGTTTTGATGTTAATATTACTTTGTGTGCAATCTCTGATGAATCCTCGTTAGTTATGCCATTTTGGAATGTAGCTGATATGAGTGAATCTTTGCAAATCATTTCAGCTGGAATTTCCACAGTATCCTCAGGTAAATTACTTATTACCTCAGTTTTCCCTCCGCCTATTTTAATTAACCAATCACTGAATTTGTTTTTGCTTTCTTATCTCATATTTTTCTCCAATTTAAGGTGTGTCCACTGTGGACTTGCCTTTATACATGTTTCCACAATGTCTGTCCGAATTCCATGAACCACAGGTAATGTTTGTCTAAAATTGTCACCTACCAACATCACCTTTCCACCAAATGGTAAATCATTAGCCATGACTTCACGCAACAAACAATCTATACATTGTAGAGCATTGTAGGATATTATTGTAGCCTCATCTATTATAATGTTTCCAAGATGGGAACTGGCAGTTTAAACCCCTTATATACCGTTCTACCACCTTGTAACAAAAGTGCAGCAATTCCAGTTGTTGCTAAGGGAAGTATCATTTCACCTTTACCTCTAATTAAACTCATCAATAAATTATATAAATACGTTTTCACAGATCCCCCCAGTCCTTCTAGATAGAAATATCACTCCTTGAGCATTTCATCATCTAGTGCTTGTTGTATAACTTTGAATGCTTCCATTTGCAATGAATTTAAAGTGGCTATTAGTTCTTCTACTTTTGTTTTTCTAGATCAGCATCATACTCTTCAAAGTTTATTTCATCTATCATTCCTAGATCGGGCAGATTAAAAATTGCACAACTTAATCCATGACAAAGAAATACCTCTTGAATTTCAATTAATGCTTTTAATTCTGCAGTGGACTCATTGTAACATTTTAAATAATCTTCTCACATATTTATTTTAAATGTTTTCCACAAAGATAATGCATTTGGTACATTACAAAAGATGCAAATGCAAGCAAACTGTTCTCTCATTTGGAGTGGCATTTGACATAGTGCTGCTTCTTCTACACATCTCTCCCATTCTGTATGATCAGCAAGGAAGTTTCTATGTCGTGCAGCTAATTGAAATGTCTCACAAACTATGTCATTAACAGTTCTTAAGTGTTCAAAACTCTGTGCACCAGGAACATTTATAAGCAGTAACCGTAAGCAGAAATGTTCAATGTCTCTTGGACTTACAGTAAACATTCTTGGAATAATTTTATTTCCACTCCTTTTTCGTTCTCGCCATAGTCAAACACAGAAAACATGGTGATATGGAATCTCAATGTATAAGAATTCCCACGAATTACTGTCTTTACAATTTAATTTAAAACAAGCAGTAAGTGTTGTTTTTCTATGTTCGTTTTGT
Organism: Discoglossus pictus; assembly: GCA_027410445.1. Classification (NCBI taxonomy): domain Eukaryota; kingdom Metazoa; phylum Chordata; class Amphibia; order Anura; family Alytidae; genus Discoglossus; species Discoglossus pictus. Next base: position 130,584,269 of record CM050165.1, on the reverse strand, counting down.
TCCACTACATTCTCTTCATTTTCAGCTTGAAAAATAAACTAAGTGTCTTTGTGGAAAATGTACTGCTAATCAATATGCTGCATGTGATCGAGCATGCATTTTAAATTTTAGCAGATGCCACATTGCTTCTGGCGCACGGACATAGCGAGCATCTACATGAGATGCAAGTTCATCATGTATAAGCTAATTTTCTTCTTCATGGTGTCCACTTTTTACCACAACCGTTGCTGCATCATATCCTTGGTAAATATATTTGTATACATAGTTAATTGATTTTATAGAAGTTCAAGCTTCCACATTTATGTGTGCATTGTACTTCATAAGCAATTGTGGATTATATGGGACAACATATCTGTTTTCCAAATTTTTGCTACAAATTATTGCGTTTTGACCTTTTCTTCTACGATACAATGGATAGCCGTCACAACTTGCAAAAGTTTAAATTTGTTTGGGAATTCTTTTGTGCAGTTTTTATTTTTCATACATGTGACTGTGGATTTATATCGCTACAGGGTCCAAGAATCATGTGATGTGTTATGGATTATGGGCCTCAATTTCAAATAGTCTTGCATACTTTTGTTGATGTGGTAATTCAGCAGTAATTACAAATTCTACTCTCTCTTCAGTATTCAATGTATCCTTTTCTTGAAGGATGAAAAGATGATGTGCATGTGGAAGGCCTCTTTTTTGAAATTATATAATATTAACACGTCACACACTTTACAAATACATTATTGATGGTTATGTCACGTATTAATGCTGTTTTATTTTGAAAACTCTAGCCACCCAATCAGGTCTATCAGAAGCAGTTTGTCCATTTTGCAAATTATCAACATTCTCTGGCCATTGTGGATTACATGCAAAAGTAATCTGGTTTACTGTGGGTTAGGGTCAGAGGGTTAAAGCCATACCATTATTGTACCTTCCTCTCATATTTCTAGGTGATCCTTGGAAAGAAGATGATAAAATGATGGCTCGGACAGCTGGAGTATCTCTATTTTTAGCGACTTCAGCTATATAATCCAAAAATCCAGAATAATGTATTTTGTTCATATTTTATGAAATTTAGATTATTTGCTTCTATCTGCAGATATGAATCAATGATCCATTGTTGTGTCAGTTTTTCCCCACATAAATTTGGATTAAATGCATCTCTAATTGCAGTTTGTGCAACTTTAAATTCAATTAAGGGCCATGTCCATCAACATTTCCAGCTAATGTTGCACCCATAGATGCAAAAAAAATGGCACTATTATATGAGTGTATGTTTTTTTATTTTTCATTATTGCAATTTGGAAAATTGGAGTCACTCATAATACTTTGTAAATATGTGGGGAATTGATGTCTTTGGGGAGGTCTTACCTTTCCTTTTTAACAGCAACTAATGAAGCCACCATTTCGTGGTCTTTCCTGTTTGAAATGATAAGCCCAACAAAACTGACAGACAATGTTCATCATACCACAATTCTGAAGCTCTACTGTTAACAATTTAAATAATGGACTATCCTGAGAACATATTAGTAGTACTCTCTAAATCAACATTATTATCGTTACCAGATAGTTCAAATGCATTTTTAGTCTTTTTTGCTTTTTGGTCACTTTCTGAGGCTTGGAGGTTACTTTTTCATGCATTTTCTTTTCCTTGCAAGTCTCTCAAGATCTTTCCATCTTTGTACGCATTCTCTTGTTAGACATCTTTTCTGTTCCTTGTTGTTTTCAGTATCCGCCATAGTAATTTGCAAATGTAAATAGTAATTTTCATCCTTTATTAAATAAGTGTTCCAATTTAGTGCTTTTCATTTTGTCCTATACTGTTTTGTGTGCCCCACAGTTGGCGTTAGGGTTAGTGGGTTAGGGTTAGAGGGTTAGGGGGTTAAGGTGTTTGGGTTATCAGGTAGGAGGTTAGGGTTAGAGGGTTCAAAATTTCGGGTTAGAGGTTTAAGGTGTTAGGGTTAGGGGTATATGGGTTAGAGGGTTTGGGTTATGGAGTTAGGTTTAGAGGGTAAGGGTTATGAACTGTGGGTTAGGGTCAGAGGGTTAAAGTTATAATGTTATAGTGCGGCGCGCTTCCACCAAGGTGCATACAAAACAGGATAGGTCCTTCCATTTTTTAATCTGTAAACAGCAGTACATTACATTAATCTCCTTTTTTAATATATATTTAAATGAATATGCAATTTGCATCAGTTCTTAAATTATTAATATCTAAACCATCTTTCATCTACTGTTATAATTATTATTTTTTTTAAATTGTTATCCTGTACCTGTTCTCTTCAATTTGTTGTCTGTAAATTCCTGCAGACGTGACAGAGGTGTGTCTTTGTAACCGTTCCCTGCTGCCAAACCTCCTGTGAAACTCTTCAGGCAGTGTCTGTGGAAAATGACAGAGAGATGCAAAATGTTCAAATAACTTTTCACTAAACATTTTTTTGACTAATACCATACTATTTTTGTTAACCAAATGTCTCTTGACTGTTTTTCACCACACAAAAATTGTTCTAAAAAATTATGTTTCAAATTAATTTGCTAATATTCTTTATTCTTTTTTGTTTATAATAATTTATTACATATATTATTTATTTACTTTTTTTTAATTGATGGACTGTACCTGGTCTGTGTAATTCGTTGTCTGTGAATTCCTGCAGAGATTACAGTCTGTGTTTATAACGTGCACTGCTGGAAAAAAAATTGTGACTTTCTTCAGTGGTGTTTGGAGTTACGTGTTTAAATCCATTTCGGCCATTATATTCATAAAGTGCGTGCCTCGCATAAAGTGCTACAGGTTTGGGCTGGGATCACGTTTATAGACATGAGTGCCTTGTGGGCTCATGTCTCGGCTGTTTTAAAGTCCTACGGACCTCGCAATGAGCGATGAGTTGGAGAAACACTTCTCGAACAATGGAATAATAGTGAAGGACATAAGAAAATGGGTAATCTGGGATGCGTTGAACCAGACCCCTATTAATAATTAATACTAAAAATGTTAAATTCTCTGGACCTGCATGAATATTTTAGAAAGGGAGTGTGTAGGGTATGCATGAGACGTATAAGTGGTTTGTTTTTGTCTTTTTCCTCTTTTTTTGTTTTTGTTTTGCATTTTTCATTCTGTTTTCTTTTTACCTTTGTCAAATTAAAAAACATGTTTAAATTATCTTAAGATAATGTAAAATTGTTTTCTCTTTTTTCTATGTATATGTTTTTTTTAAACATTGTATGTAAAAAAAATTAGAATTTTTTTTTAGCTATATTGAACAAGTATCGGTTACAGGGTTGGCGGATCAAAGGATTTACGGGCTCGAAGTTCAACATTGCTCAACAAGTAGGCTTTTCTCGGCCTTGCTGTGTTTTAACCCGCAAGTTGTCTGCTGGCTATGGGGCTAATTTAATAGCAAATGTCACTAAGATCTATGTTACGGGCTACGTTGTAATGTGTAGCCCCAAATGAATGAGGCTGTTTGTTAGGCCATTACCGTGGACATTTAACTATATAATGTACGTTACGTTAATGTGTGTGCTTTAATGAATTGTATGATTATTTAACCTGTTTTATTTTCTCTTTGTCTTTTAGTGTTTCAGGTGCATTATGTTCAGTAAAGTGTTTTCTGCTTGTGGAAGTTTGCATTATTCATGAATCTGAGACTCATATTTGCTATAGCTATGCATTAATAAAGCAGTTCTTGTATTCCATGCCACTGATTCATGTCTGCTCTTCCACTCTGTATGCTTCATTATAGTCATAAGGTTGTGCTTATTTAATAAAATTCTTGATTTAAATGTACAATGTGATGCTGTTTAGACAAGAGATAATATATATGGTGATATTTTTCTTTCCTGCAAACATAATTTAAATAAAAGTTGCTCTTATTTTTAGGATGCTTTTTCTGTCCCAGTCATTTATAGAAATTCAGCATATGCTTTTTAAACAAGCTCTTTAAGCATTTTTTTAGATAAACGTTTTAATTAATCAACTTACATAACAGAAGCCCCCAGAGTGACAGAATCTTGCACATCTGTGACCTAAGGCCTCATCTGCAGGCATGGGCTTCTGCCAATACCAGTATCCCATGCTGCTCATACACTCAGCATGTCACTGTCTGCTTGTATATATAAGCTAGGGTACCAGCCTCACGCTGATGAGAGGCAGTATCCTTGAAACAGCTGGATGTGGGTGGGATTCCTAGCTTGTGTATAATTCAACCCTGGCTTTTCTCAAAGCTGTTTGATACAGTGGCCATACAGTATTCTTAAGGGAAGCCATGTTTGAAATGGTTATGGATTGCAAGAGCGAAGCCTTTGTGGGCATATTTGTATGTCCCTGCCAAGGTTCCCAGAATGCAGTGTAATAACTGTATTTCGCAGAATTCTGGTCATGAAACACGTTTTTTTTATCTTTTTTCAGACATTCAAATTTGAACACAAATGTACAATATATCTATATATCTATCTATATATATATATATATATATATATATATATATATATATATACTCATTGTTACCAAAGTAGTACAAAAATAGATTAAAGGCATATTAAAGTGAATGGGTTATGAATGCATCATGTAGAGGGGAATTTGTGTATGGCTAAATGTATTTGCATACAGTATGTTTTTTTTAGCTTTGCATAAAAAAACTTTTGCAGGTGATGTTTACACCTCCAGGATTCAGCAAGGGTACGAAAAAGTTTACCCTGTCCATGTGAGCATGCCAGCTTTGCAGCCAATGAGAAATGCTTTATTCAGCCAGCATAGATGACTACTACACTGGGTCCTTAAAGGACCATAAATCGACATTCAAGTAAAAATGCTTGAGCGGTTACATGGTTGTTCTTTAGACATACACCTTCTCCTTGATAAATTCTGTCAGATTATAATTATACTGAAATCAAACATTTCAGCTTCTTCTTCCTATTCTAATTTGCCTTTTAGGCGCATGAGCATTTATGCTTGATTTATGGTCCTGCAATGACCTGCAACGTTTGAGGTCAGTCCATGTGTCTCTGTGTGAGTGAGTGTTTGAAATTTTCTGGGGCTGGGGGGCGAGATTTCGGGGGCTGAGGAAGGTAATGGGGCAATTCACTGGGGTTGGGAGAGATCACAGGGGCAAGTATAACCTGGGATGTAGGTAAAACAATCAGTGAATAAAGGGACACAGACCTTGTTCTGGGTATTACAGAAATCTAAAGGAAAGAAGCAGCTCAATTCACAGACTAAAAATATATAATGTATTATGTATGCTAATTTCAGCTGGGATTTTCAGGGGGTGTCAACATTGATAGAAAACAGTTTGCAAATGCAAGAAATTCTGCAAACTTTAGAGTAACTGTTTAAATGTTAATTTTGTTATTTGGTTCATGCAAACATTTTTTTTTCATACACTACCAATTCTCCTCTATCAGATGCATTCATAATTCAGCTCACTTGCACATACCTTTAACAGATTCAGACTTTTAGAGTAATACTGCTGGTGTTGTTGCCAATAAATGATGACAATAATCCATTAAATCATTGTGACAGAATTATTGTTACCAATAAAACAAAAAAATATATAATTTGAAAGATTACAGCCTTATAGACCAATCCTTGTCTATGTAGCAGAATAAAAGATTCAATCCATTATTGCATCATAGACCCATTGTTGACATTACAACATAGTAAAACTGATTCACTCCATTAAAGTCAATTAAAGAACTATTGACCTTATTTTTTTATTCATTAAAGCAATTTAAACCCAATTATTGACAATGCAACAAAATAACTCAAACCATTAAATGAATATAAATCCATAATTGGCAATGCAACACAATAAAACAGATTAAGGGCCTCACTCAATTGCGATTTTGCCAATTGAATAGGTCTCTATATAAGCACATGGCATATTTTTTTTACAGAAGTTTTCAGTTAGTGAAGGCCTTGCTTTTAGATAGAAATTCACTCAAAACATCTGTAAAAAAATATGTTATGTGCTTATATAGAGTCCTATTCAATTGGCCAAATCACAGTTTAATGAGGCCCTAAGTCTGGTAAACAATCAGCATAATTCTATATTTAAAATATACTGTTTTGAATAACAAACTCATTGAATTTATTAACTTTTAAATGCAATTATGCTGCAATTTAGTCTGTCATTTTGGTTTTTCCCTATTGTGCATCACAGGTGAAAGGATAATTTGAATGCAGAGGATGCATGTGTCTGATGGAAGGGAAAATGGGCAAACAAATCTACCTATGCTTTCAGCAGGACTAATTGAAACCTAATTAGATTGTAATCATATAACCTGATGAAAAAATCCTGTAAAAGAAGCTGTTCAGCAAACAAAATGGAACCCCCAGTAAATAATAATTACTGTATATACTCGAGTATAAGCCGACCCGAGTATAAGCCGAGGCACCTATATTACTACAAAATACTGGGTAAAATGAGTGACTCGAGTATAAGCCGAGGGTGGGAAATGTGCTGCGCCCTGTGTCCCCCTTGTGCCCTATGTGTCCCCCTCTTGTGTGCCCCTTTCTTGTGCCCCCTCTCTCTCCCGTGTCTCTTATCCCCTCTCCCTTACCTGTGTCTATTCCCCCCTCTCCCTTCCCTGTGTCTCTTCCCCCCTCCCTTTTCACCCTCCTCAACCCCCCTCCTCATTCTCAACCTCCATCCTCAACTCCACTTTTCATCCTCAACCTCCCTCCTCAACCCCCCCATCCTCAATCCTTCCCCACCCTCCTCAACCTCAACCCCCCTCCTTACCCCTTACCCCCTCCTCAATGCCCCTCCTCATCCTCAACCCCCTCCTCATCCTCAACCTCCCTCCTCAACCCCTCATCCTCAAAACCCCCTCCTCCACTCCCCCATCCTCAACCCCCCTCCTCAACCTCCCTCCTCAACCCCCATCCTCATCCTCAACCCCCCCCATTCTCAACCTCCTCCTCAACCCCCTCCTCAACCTCAACCCCCCTCCTCAACCTCCCTCCTCAACCCCCATCCTCATCCTCAATCCCCCCATTCTCAACCTCCTCCTCAACCCCCTCCTCAACCTCAACCCCCCTCCTCAACCTCCCTCCTCAACCTCCGTCCTCATCCTGAACCGCCCTCCTTAACCCCCCCATCTTCATCCTCAACCACCCCATCCTCAACCCCCTCCTCAATCTCCCTCCTCAACCTCCCTCCTCAACCCCACTCCTCATCCTCAACCTCCCTCCTCAACCCCCCATCCTCAACCTCCTCCTCAACCCACCTCCTCAACCTCAACCCCCTCCTCATCCTCAACCCCCTCCTCAACCCCCCCATCCTCAACCCCCTCCTCAACCTCCCTCCTCAACATCCCTCCTCAACCCCACTCCTCATCCTCAACCTCCCTCCTCAACCCCCCATCCTTAACCCCCCTCCTCAACCTCAACCCCCCTCCTCATCCTCAACCCCCTCCTCAACCCCCCTCCTCAACCTCCCTCCTCAACCCCCCTTCCTCATCCTCAACCCCCCATTCTCAACCTCCTCCTCAACCCCCTCCTCAACCTCAACCCCCCTCCTCAACCTACCTCCTCAACCTCCCTCCTCATCCTCAACCCCCTCCTCATCCTCAACCTCCCTCCTCAACCTCCCTCCTCATCCTAAACCTCCCTCCTCATCCTCAACCCCCCTCCTCAACCTCAACCCCTCCATCCTCATCCTCAACCACCCCCATCCTCAACCCCCATCCTCAACCTCCCTCCTCAACCTCCCTCCTCAACCACCCTCCTCAACCCACCTCCTCATCCTCAACCCCCCTCCTCATTGTAAACCCCCCTCCTCATTCTAAACTTCCCTAAATACCTCCCCCTCTCCCTTTCCCCTCACTTACCTTCATCTGCAGGTTCTCCTCCAGCCTTAAAAAAAAGGGCTGAAAAACTCGGCTTATTCTCAAGTATATACGGTACACATAAAAGTTATATATTTAAAGGCTGTGTTTATTATTATTATTATTATTATTATTGTGACATATTGAAAGTTATCTGCTTTAGTTACTGTATTACAAAAGGAGACACCACTGTTTCTTTCAAATAATACAGACTCATTAACAATGCAGTACAGTAAACAAACTTTGTTATTTCTATAAAACAGTATTGACTTTGCAACATTATTATTATTATTATTATCTTTATTTATATCGCGCCAACATATTCCGTAGCGCTGTACAGGGGTTGAGTACATAGCAGAAAACAAATTAAACACCTTGTAAAGAATGGAGGGCCCTGTTTTTGAGCATAAAATCAAATGTACATAGAGCTTGTTTCCAAGGCCTGACACAAGATTGAAAACTCGCAAACTTACAATCTAAGGGTTTAGGTGTGATACAAGAAGGTGACAAATACAATTGAAAGCAATTGGTTCAGTAAAGTGGAGGGGTCTGTGTGTTGTACTGTAGATTGTGGGTGTGAGTGTTATTAAGCTGTGGAGTGTTCAGTTGTACATGTTAAGGCTGAAGGTGATAAGATTTTTTAAACAGGTGTGTTTTTAATAATTTCTTAAAGGTTTTGAGGCAGGAAGATAATCTAATGGAGCGGGGCAAGGAGTTCCAAATGGATGGGGAAGCACGAGAAAAGTCTTGAAGACGGGAGTGAGAGGAGGTGATGAGAGAGGAGGAAAGAAGAAGGTCGTTAGCAGAACGAAGGGGCCGGTTGGGAGAGTATTTTGAAACAAGAGCAGAGATATAAGGGGGTGCACTGTTGTTGAGGGCTTTATGTGTTAGGGTCATGATTTTAAATTTGATTCGGGAAGCTATGGGAAGCCAGTGGAGTGATTGACAGAGAGGGGCTGCAGACACTGATCGTTTGGTATTGAAGATGAGTCTAGCAGAGGCGTTCATTATGGATTGGAGGGGAGACAGACGAGAGATGGGGAGGCCAGCAAGGAGGGAATTGCAGTAGTCGAGTCGAGAGATGATGAGAGAGTGAATTAGAATTTTAGCTGTGTCTTCTGTAAGATAATGACGAATTTTGGAGATGTTTTTTAGGTTAAACTGACATGATTTTGTTATTGCTTGGATGTGAGGAATAAAAGAGAGGGCGGGATCCAGTAGAACCCCAAGACAACGGGCCTGGGAGGTAGGGGCGATGATGGTGTTGTCAACAGTGAGAGATATTTGAGGTGTGGAAGCTGTAGTAGAGGGTGGAAAGATTAGAAGTTCAGTTTTAGACATGTTGAGTTTGAGTTGACGGGTGGACATCCAGGAGGATATGCTAGAGAGGCAGTTGGAAACTTGAGCTAAAAGAGAGGGGGATAGATCAGGTGCAGAGAGGTAGATTTGAGTATCATCTGCATAGAGATGATACTGAAATCCAAAGGATTTTATAAGGGTGCCAAGGGAGGAGGTGTAGATGGAGAAGAGGAGGGGGCCTAGGACAGAACCTTGGGGAACGCCAACAGACAGAGGGAGAGGTGAAGAAGAGGTGCCAGAGAAGGAGACACTAAATGTACGATCTTTAAGATAGGATGTGAACCATGAAAGAGCTGTGTCCTGGATGCCAAAAGAGCGGAGAGTTTGGATTAGAAGAGGGTGGTCAACTGTATCGAAGGCAGCAGAGAGATCCAGGAGAATTAGAATAGAGTAGTGACCCTTTGATTTGGCGGTTAGCAAGTCATTAGTGACTTTTGTAAGGGCTGTTTCTGTAGAGTGTTGGGACCGGAAGCCAGATTGGAAGGGGTCAAGTAGGGAGTTGGAGGAAATAAATTGAGTGAGGCGATTGTAAACAAACCGCTCAAGGAGTTTAGACGCAAGGGGAAGTAGTGAGATAGGGCGATAGTTGGAGGCAGAAGCTGGGTCAGAAGAGGGCTTCTTGAGAATGGGTGTAACTGTGGCATGTTTTAAGGAGGATGGAAACTTGCCAGTGTTTAGGGAGAGGTTGAATAGATGTGTGAGAGCTGGGATAAGTGTGGTGGATAGGGGAGGGATTAGCTGTGATGGAATAGGATCATGAGGACATGTGGTAAGGTGAGAGGTTGATAGTAAAGTAGATACTTCATCGGTTACAGGGTCAAAGGAGTCCATAGTGGAGGTGGGATTGGGGAAGGGTAAGGGCTGGGTGTTGTCGGTTTGGGGAGAGGGTGGTGGGGTAGGGCCAAGCTGGGAGGAGAGCTCATTTCGGATGGTATCGATTTTATTTTTAAAATGGCTGGCAAAGTCATCAGCAGTGAGAGAGGAAGGGGCAGGAGGTGGGGGTGGGCGGAGGAGGGTGTTGAATGTAGCAAATAAACGTTTAGGGTTGGAGGACAGGTTTGATATTAGTGATGAGAAGTAGTGTTGTTTGGCAAGATTGAGGGCAGAGAAGTAGGAGCGCAAGGTAAACTTGTAGTGGAGAAAGTCTGCTGAAGTGCGAGATTTCCTCCATAATCTTTCTGCAGTGCGTGAGCATCTCTGTAGATAGCGTGTTTGTGTGGTGTGCCATGGTTGTGGTTGAGAGCGAGGGCGTTTGCTTGTGATTATGGGGGCAAGAGAGTCAAGGGTAGAGGTTAGCGTAGTGTTGTATTGTGAAGTGGTGACGTCAGGGCAGGCAAGGGTGGTGAGGGGGCTGAGAAGGGGTGTTAGTACATTTGAAAATTGTTGTGGGTTGAGTGCTTGCAGGTTTCTGCGTGTTCTGATGGCAGGATTTGAAGAAGGGCGGTGAGCGGTAGATGAGGTGAGGTTGCAAGTTAGCAGGTGGTGGTCAGATAGGGGAAGTGAGGAGATGTCAAGGTTGGAGATAGTGCAGAGATTAGTAAAAATAAGGTCAATGGAGTGTCCACCACAGTGAGTTGCTGAATCTGTCCATTGTGAGAGGCCAAGGGAAGAGGTGAGTGCAAGTAATTTTGCAGTTGTTGGGGAGGTGGGTGTGTCAGTGGCTATGTTGAAATCGCCAAGAATGAGTGAAGGTATATTGGAGGAGAGAAAGTGAGGGAGCCAGGCGGCAAAGTTATCCAGAAATTGAGAGGGTGATCCAGGCGGGCGATAGATCACAGCTACTTGCAGAGGTATAGGAGAGAAGATGCGAATAGTGTGGACTTCAAAAGTTGAGAATTGGAGGGAGGGAACAGGGGGTATGCAGTGAAAAGTGCAGCGAGAGGATAGCAGTATGCCCACACCTCCACCTTGTTTGTTCCCAGGTCTAGGAGTGTGGCTGAAGTGTAGACCACCATAAGAGAGTGCGGCAGGGGAGACAGAGTCAAATGGAGTGAGCCAGGTTTCTGTGATAGCCAGTAAATTGAGGGAGTTGGAAATGAAGAGATCATGAATGAAGGTAAGTTTATTGAAAACAGACCTTGCATTCCAGAGGGCACATGAGAAGGGCAAAGTAGATGGTTTGTGACAAGTGATGGGTATTAGATTATGGGTGTTTTGGGCATTAGCTGCCCTGGGGACTCTGCATGGCTGACAGCAGGTGGGAATGAGTGAGGGGCCTGGGTTAGGGGATATATCTCCACAAGCCATCAGAAGAAGGAGAGAGAGTAAAAGGAGATGGGAGTAGGACTTACAGGAGCATTTCTGCTTTTCAGCTTTAGAGGAGGGATGAAATAGTGACTGGAGGAAGGAGAGGAGCTCATGGGAGCAGAGAAGAGGAGAGGAAAGCAGGGAAGGTGAGATAGTTATATTATTGGAGACATGATGTCTAGAGACTGTGTAAGAGAGTCTGAGAAAGAGGCAGCAGGTTATAGTGAGGAAGATGGTGTGAGAAAACATTGTGACACTGTATTAACAAGTATTCTTAAAGGGGGGGTGGTTAGAGGATGTCACTGATTGAGCAGGTGCAGGTAATTAGTATGCCTCAATATATTAAGTGTAAAGAGGGGTGGGTGGGTAGAGGGGCAGGGAGGGAGGGGATTGCTTTGTTTCTGTGTAATATTCTGTGTAGCAGTGTGCATTCAGATATCTGGGAGACAGAGAGGGAGTTATTTAGGTGGGTGGAGAGATAAGAGCAATAAAATTGGGTGAGTGAACACAGAGTATTTTGGTTTACAAATCAACAGTAACATATCCTGATAATAGCACTTCAATTTAACAGAAATAAATCATGATAAAATATATTAAATTAAAGCATTACAAACCCATTGGCTGCAGTGGAACACGATAAAACAATCTAATACACTAAATCCATACAGACCCATTGGGGCCAGTGCAACCAGGTATCATAGGATTGTATGCCTGTTGATGAAAATACAACAAAATAAAACAGATTAAATCCATAAAAATATAAGTACAATCACTACAATGCAACACAATAGAAAGCCAGTCATATACACCAATTTCTCAAAGTGCAAAACATTTTTGCCTATTAAATGAGAACCATATAATACCCTAAGAAGATGATCTAGTTGTGTTAATTATGCATTGATAATAATAATTATGCATGATCAATAATAAGTGTACTCAGTGAAAAAAAAAAACAATTACATTTATTACAATTTTTTTTTTTTAAATAAGTATTAGTTTGAAGTGCTGATAATCTCTAAGCTTAAAGGCTATCAAGGTTTGGGGAAGGATGTATCTGGTATTCAGATCTGAAGGGCTTGAAGAACAATCAGAGGCAAACTTGATTCTACAGAAGTATTGACATATTGCCTTCCATACAGAAATCAATGTTGACATAATCTTCTGCCTGACAATTTAGGATTCACTGTCAGATAGAGCTATATCATTTAATTGTCTTATAATGGGTAGATCCTTCTGGTTTGCTACCTTGTTGTGGTGAAGGGGCTTGTATACTTCGATGAATCTCTGAGCTATACCATGATGGTCAGCCAAGATGGACAAGTCATGGAAGTGAGGTCAGACAAATCATGGTCCACTGGAAAAGGAACCGGCAACCCACTCCAGTATCTTTCCTAAGAAAACTTTATGTACTGGCACAACCAAAGACATAATGATATGGCACCGGAAGATGAGCTCCTCAGGTCAGAAGGTGCATACTACATTACTGAGGAAGAACAGAGAGCAAGTACAAGTAACACCAGATCCGCCAAAGCTGAAAGGACGCCCAGCTGCGGATGTGTCTCAAGTGGATAGGAAAGTCCGCTGCTGCAAAGACCAATTCAGAATAGGGACCTGGAATGTAAGAACTATGAACCAAGGCAAACTAGATGTGGTCAAGCAAAACCCCTCTTCCAACAGCCTCTGAGACGACTCTACACATGGACATCACCAGATGGACAACATTGAAATCAGATTGACTATTTACTTTGCAGCGAAAGATGGAGGAGCTCTATACAGTCAGCAAAAACAAGATTTGGAGCTTACTGCTGCTCAGACCATAAGCTTATTGCAAAGTTGAAAATTAAACTGAAGAAAAGAGGGAAAACCATTAGACCAAGTAGATTAAAAAAATAATAATATCCCTTGTGAATATGCAGTGGAAGTAAAGAATAGATTTAAGGGACTAGACATGTAAGATAGAATGCCTGAAGAACTTTGGACCGAAGTCTGCAACATTATCCAGGAAACAGAAACAAAGAATATCCCTAAAAGAAAGAAAAGTAAGAAATCGAACTGGCTGTCTGATGAGGCTTTGAAAGTAGCCCAGGAAAGAAGGAAAGCTAAAGATAGTGGGATTAAGAAAAGATTTGTCCAACTGAATGCAGGATGCCAGAGGATAGCAAGAAGAGACATGGGTAAATCAAGAAATCTCTTCAAGAAAATTGGGAACCTAAAAGGCAGCTTTCATGCCAAAGTGGTGTGTGATAAAAGACAAAAATGTTAGGGACTTAACAAAAGAAAAACAGATAAAGAAGAGGTGGCAGGAATAAACTGAAGAAATATACAGGAAGGATCTTTATAGCAGTGATGACCTCAATCATTTGTCCAATGAGCTAGAGCCAGACATCTTGGAGAACAAAGTAATATGGGCCCTAGGATGTCTTGCTGATAATAAGGCTGCAGGAGGTGATAGAATCACAATTTAACTATTCACAATTTTACAGGAGGATGCTGTGAAAGTGTTACTTGCCTTATGCCAACATATTTGGAAAACTCAACAATGGCCGATAGACTGGAAAAGGTTAGTCTAAATCCCAATCCCAAAAAAGGCAGTGCCAATGAGTGCTCCAATTATCGGTCAATTGTATTCATTTCACATGCCAGCAAGGTAATGCTTAAGTTTCTACAAGCTTGACTCCAACATTATATAGACCAGGAACTACCAGATGTGCAGGTGGGAGCCAGGAAGACCAGGGGTATGTAAATAATGAAATATATTATATATAGAAAAGTAAGCGAACAGTTCGCCCGCGGACTATTCGCAGCGATTTTGGCATGTTAGCGTTCGCAGCGGACGGCGAACACATGCACTTTTCGGTTCGCCCCTATACTTTAGCATTGAGGAAACTTTGACCCTGCACCTCACAGTCAGCAGACACATTCCAGCCAATCAGCAGCATACACTCACTTCCAGAGCCTTCCATCTGAAGAACAGGCTAATATTCTGCTCTGTTTCACCAGTCATAGTTGTTGTACCATACATTGAAAAAAAACAACCCTTTTTTCCTTTAATCTAATTTCAGTTGCCTGCCTGTGTCAGGCTCACAGCTTATATTGTGCTCAGTGAAATAAAACAACACTTTTTGGACTGTAATAGATTGAATAGCAATTGCCTGCCTACAGGCATGTGTGTGAAGCCTATTTGATCTACTCTTCCAACTTTTGCCGTGCACAGTGACACTCATATCTGGTGGCACCTTAGATTGCACGCGCAGTGCCTCAAATTTGAAGTAGTAGGTTCCGACCAAGCATCTTTTTCCATCTCCCTGTTCCAAAAATCAATGCCATATACACGTCCCCTAATAGTGGACGTAACAGGGATTAAACCGATAGGAATAGTACTACTTAACAGTACACACCTTATAATAACGCAGACAGAGGCAACACAGAGAGAGGAGTCTGAAGAAGAGGAATCAGAGGAGGAAGGTGGCTTTGAGGAGGTGGAAGACCAAACACAGCAGGCGTCCCAGGGGGCTTGTTGTCACCTTTCGGGGACCCTTGGTGGCTGGGTGGAGGAAGAGACCTTCAATGACATCAGTGAGGACAAGGAATGGGACATGGCTAGCTTGGTATCCAACCTTGTGCAAATTGAGAGTTTGCGGTTGCGCAAAGGGACTGTTTGCGGTTGTTTGCGGTGCATTAAACGGGGAGATTGGTCTGTTACTGTGAAGCGGGTGTAACCCTTACACTTCCTGATCGATACAACATCATACCTGATTTTTTAAAGCATGTTATTCCAAACAATTTAGGAATGTTAGGTGATTTATGCCCTTTATGGCTTAAAACCAGACTCTGCATCAACTATGTAATTTTCCGTGGGAGTTTTGCCATGGATCTCCCTCCGGCATGCCACAGTCCAGGTGTTAGTCCCCTTGAAACAACTTTCCCATCACTATTGTGGCCAGAAAGAGTCCCTGTGGGTTTTGAAATTCGCCTGCCCATTAAAGTCTATGGCGGTTCGCTGGGTTCGCCCGTTTGCAAACATTTGATGGAAGTTAGCGTTCGCTGTTCGCGAACCGAAAATTTGATGTTCGCGACATCACTAATTATATAAAATATACAAATATGTAAATATATAATATATGAACAAATATATCTATACTCGCGACTTGCCAGTCAAAAATGGCAGCAATAACATTTTAAGCCTGGCAATGCTGTTTGCCACACAATGCGAGCCCTGCAATGAGCACTCGTTACAGACATGGTGCAACACGTTACTTTCACATCTCACACTGAGCGCCTTTGGCACTCATCTCGAGGTCCTTCAGCGCTCTTTGCAAACCTCGCTTCACTCTATGACCCCTGTGTCTGTTTCCCCGTCTCCCTTCCATGTGTCTGTTTCCCCCTCTCTCCTTCCCCCTCCTCTCCCTCCCCTGTGTCTCTTTTCCTCCGTCTCTCAGTACTGTGTCTCTTTCCACACTCTCCCCCCTCTCCCTCCCCACTGTCTTTCTCATCTGTGTCTCTGGTCAAGTTTTGCGCGGCTCGCGATGAGTGCCGTTGCTTTTATTTTCAAAGTCCCATGTGCCTTGCGTTGTTCGGCTAGGTTTTACTGACTTTGGCATCGTGTATTTTCAAAGTCATGTGTGCCTCGCGTTGTTCTGCTAAGTGTTACTGGCTTCGGCCTCGTTTTGATTCTATTTGAGAAAAAGGCTTTTTTCAGCCTCCATTTTTTTCCTCACTTAGACAATTTTCAATATCTGAAAAATGCCAATTAAGCCTAAAATGAGCTTGCAACCTCACTCACAGGCTCCCTGGGTCTCCCTGTGCTGTGTGTGCGTTTGTAAGATAAATTGTTCAATGAATTACCTTTTTTTGTTGTTTTTTCAGAGTTACGTGCGTAAATGTTTTTCGGCAGTTAAAGTCGTAATGTTTTCGCGATCAGCGCCAAAGTGCTTTGGTGGTGTTTGCGAGCCTCGCCATGGGCACCCTGAATCCACGTCCCTCCTCCATCGGTGGAGTGTCTACGTCAACATAACAAACCTGCCTGGCCAGATGACCCTTAGAGGGGACGTGCAAGGCCACCATTTCTTGCACAAAGTCGTGCTGGGTTTGCAATGAGTACCGTAGGCACGGTGCTCATCGCGAGCCCTGCAAGGAGTGCCTGTGGCGCTCATTGCAACAAAATGCAAGCCACGCGATGAGCGCGTACGGCAAAGTGGTGCAAGCCTTGCGATGAGCGCCTGCAAAGAGCCCCTTTGACTCATTGCAGCAAAGTGTTGCAAGTCTCGCAATTAGCGCCTGCGACCCTCATCACGAGGCGGGCAAAACTCGCAAGATGACAACTATTATATTGTATGTGATATATATATATATATTGCAGGATTTATATTATTATATATAATATATGAGCATATATACATATTATTTTTATATATATATATATATATATATATATATATATATATATATATATATATATATATATATATATACAGTTGCAAGCAAAAGTATGTGAACCCTTTGGAATGATATGGATTTCTGCACAAATTGGTCAAAAAATGTGATCTGATCTTCATCTAAGTCACAACAATAGACAATCACAGTCTGCTTAAACAAATAACACACAAAGTATTAAATGTTGCCATGTTTTTATTCAACACACCATGTAAACATTCACAGTGCAGGTGGAAAAAGTATGTGAACTCTTGGATTTAATAACTGGTTGAACCTCCTTTGGCAGCAATAACTACAACCAAACGTTTCCTCTAGTTGCAGATCAGATGTGCACAACGGTCAGGAGTAATTCTTGACCATTTCTCTTTACAGAACTGTTTCAGTTCAGCAATATTCTTGGGATGTCTGGTGTGAATCGCTTTCTTGAGGTCATGCCACAACATCTCAATCGGGTTGAGGTCAGGACTCTGACTGGGCCACATCAGAAGGCGTATTTTCTTCTGTTTAACCCATTCTGTTGTTGATTTACTTCTATGCTTTGGGTCGTTGTCCTGTTGTAACACCCATCTTCTGTTGAGCTTCAGCTGGTGGACAGATGGCCTTAAGTTCTCCTGCAAAATGTCTTCATAAACTTGGGAATTCATTTTTCCTTCGATGATAGCAATCCGTCCAGGCCCTGATGCAGCAAAGCAGCCCCAAACCATGATGCCCCCACCACCGTACTTCACAGTTGGGATGAGGTTTTGATGTTGGTGTGCTGTGCCTCTTTTTCTCCACACATAGTGTTGTGTGTTTTTTCCAAACAACTCAACTTTAGTTTCATCTGTCAACAGAATATTTTGCCAGTACTGCAGTGGAACATCCAGGTGCTCTTGTGCAAACTGTAAACGTGCAGCAATGTTTTGCTTGGATAGCAGTGGCTTCCTCTGTGGTATCCTCCCATGAAATCCATTCTTGTTTAGTGTTTTACATATCGTAGATTCGCTAACAGGGATGTTAGCATATGCCAGAGACTTTTGTAAGTCTTTAGCTGACACTCTAGGATTCTTCTTCACCTCATTGAGCAGTCTGCGCTGTGCTCTTGCAGTCATCTTTACCGGACGGCCACTCCTAGGGAGAGTAGCAGCAGTGCCGAACTTTCTCCATTTATAGACAATTTGTCTTGCAGTGGACTGATGAACAGCAAGGCTTTTGGAGATACTTTTATAACCCTTTCCAGCTTTATGCAAGTCAACAATTCTTAATCGTAGGTCTTCTGAGAGCTCTTTTGTGTGAGGCATCATTTACATCAGGCAATGTTTCTTGTGAAAAGCAAACCCAGAACTGGTTTGTGTTTTTTATAGGAGAGGGCAGCTGTAACCAACACCTCCAATCTCATCTCATTGATTGGACTCCAGTTGGCTGACACCTCACTCCAATTAGCTTTTGGAGATGTCATTAGTCTAGGCGTTCACATACTTTTTCCACCTGCACTGTGAATGTTTACATGGTATGTTCAATAACAACATGGTAACATTTAATTATTTGTGTGTTATTAGTTTAAGCAGAGTGTGATTGTCTATTGTTGTGAGTTAGATGAAGATCAGATCACATTTTATGACCAATTTGTGCAGAAATCCATATCATTCCAAAGGGTTCACATACTTTTGCTTGCAACTGTATATATATATATATATATATATATATATATATATATATTGTGATAAGGATAGCCGCATCAAACTGATTCTTTCTTTGAAATAACTATTCAAGATAGTACAGTAGTGCAGTAAACAAGATTTTTAATGTGCAAATGGAAACAAAACAATATAAACATAATGACTACTAAAAATAAACATCTGCATAAATGCTTTGACTGACCTTCAGGAACGCCCTTACTATGCCCGAGGAGTTTATCTGCCTCAGAGGAAAACTAAGTAAATGAAGCACTATTTCCTCCTGCATGCACTCTACAGTGTCTGTATTTTGCAAATCACAGATCCACAGTCACTACCACAATCACGTGGTTTAGGGCACTGGTCTGCCCGTCTCTCCAAGTGCCCTCCCCCGGGGACCCTTTAAGAGTACAGCAGGTACTCTAGTAAGAAAAATATCTCTTCACGCAAACAGTCCCTTCGCTGGGGGTAAATCATAGAAATAAAGGCTTCTGATACCTTGTTTTAAGCAGGCTGTCAAACTCTGAGTTTGTTTCAGGTTGCAGTGAGTGTGTCCCTCTGGCCTGGTAGGAAATGCAGACATCAAAAGGCACTCTGTAAGTATTTTTTTCTTTGTCCCAAAGGTGTTGGTATATTTTCCAAATGCATCCTTTCTCTGGACTGGACTCTTCACAGATCCAACACTTCCTGTGTCCACACTCGCTCTCAAACTGAGGCTTACCCCTGGGCTTGTAATCCTGAGGTTTAAATAGCCTAACTGCACTTCAGGTTCTTTGTTTAACTGTCTCAGGACTGGCCAAACTGATCTGTTCAGCTTGGTACTGACATACATGCCCTCGATATTTCTTCCGTACCTCATGCTGCCTTTCTCACAATATATATATGTATATATATATATATGTATATATATATATATATATATATATATATATATATATATATATATACATACAATCTACAAACACACAGACACCTTCACTTGCATCAGCTCTCTACCTTAATCAGTGCCATCTTGTATCTATTACTCTCTCCTATCACACCAAAATCTTACTTTATAGAGTGTAAGCTCTTCACAGTAGGGACCTCACTCCTGTTGCGCCAAGCTGTCTACATACCTATTTGTTTCCTATTTGGATTGCACTGTACCTGTACTTGTATTTCTACTTACTGTAGAGTTTGTGTATAATTTTCAAATGTGCTAATTTTACCTACTATACACTATTTTATTTTGTAAAGAGCACTACAGAAAATGTTGTTTCTTTAAAAATAAAGAATAATAATAATAATATTTTTTGTGACAAAGAATCTGTGACAAATTCAAGTAAGTTAACTTGTGAGTCAAACTGGTTTGATTTGCTCCGAATCACAGGGATATAACTCACATCTCTAAGTGCACTTAAATTTAGATCAATCAATATGACATGTTTCATTAATCAAGGAACAATGTCAACAAGAAAGGGTAGATCAACAAGTCCTTAGAACCAAATGTTTACAAGGCTTCTTTAAAATTTCAAGAGTGTTATTAAATCTTTTCTTGCAAAGTATAAATTCTATTTAGAAGTCAGTTAATCTATTATTTTATGCATGTTCTTGCATTCATTGAACACTTGATAGTTACAGTTTCAGATAGTATTATATTTCAAAGGTTAATGAGGGCTTTCCAAGGATATGGTGGCATTTGGAATATCATTTGTTATTAAATGGAATGTCTCTTTTGGTCAAATCATCAGTACTTGCTGCATAAATTGTACTTTTTGACCTCAATATCTTGATAATTGCTTTTGTATTCACAGCTAGAAAAATACAATGTGAAATTACTGCCCCATGTTTAAACAGCTTAAAATTTGCATATTGAATGTTTTTTGTTTTTCAAAAAATGCAATTAAAGTAATTAGTGCACATTGATCCATGTTCTTGCATAAATTTAGCAACTAGGACAATTTCAAGTACACTGGTAGAGTTTTTAAAAGGTTAATGAGCACACTTTAAGAAAACAATGCTGAGATATTCTTCACTGTTGCTTCTTTGTTTTACAGTGAAATCAACTGATCTAGTACAAGTAAAAGGGTCTTTTTTGTGTACTAGTGGCATCAATCATATTATAAATGTATTATTTTCTTATCCCAGTAAATAAGAGGGAAAATTGACTGCATTTCAATTCATAGTAAAAGTTTCTCTATGATCACATATTTTCTATCATGCAGTTAAAAGAGCAAGCAAACAAAATTGTAAACCAACTTACAATTTAATTTACTCTGTTCGTGCAACTTTGGACAAGTCAGCTCAGTTCTAAGCATTTTTTGGACATCCCCATGCATCGCTAGCTTTTAGTCTTTTTTATCTATAGATCTACTTGTTTAAAGATCTTCAGAATACCAGCAAATATACTTTTTTCACTTTTCTGAACGTATTCTTCCTGATTTGCCAAGTGCTTATCACAACACACCTTGTCAGCTATTCCATATATTAATGCAGCTTCTTGGAAAACACCTATTTCTCCAGGAATGAATGATGTAATTGCTCGCTTTTTTAAAACACTTTATCAATTATATCACTAAGTTCTGGAAGCATTGGGAAAAAAATATAACATGCTGACAGTGACTTGGATGACTATCTTTTAGAATGGACCCTATCCTTGTTGGACCTATCTTTTTGGCATGAGCTCTCAATGACTGGATTTTATCTTCTTCAGATGTCTGTTCCCCTTGTTTCTTTCATTGGGTTGTGCTCTTCATTCTCTTCTGCTTTCTGTCTTTCCTTTTGCCTTTCCTTGACTCTTCTTTTAGATATTACCTTATGTTCTATTTTGGATCCCTTCCAATTTTCTTTGTTCTTAAAATTTTCAAAATAGTAAATAAACAGTTGGAAAAAAAATAGTGATCTGAAATGTAAAATTCTTACTTTTTTCTAAAGGCAAAGTTTACTAAAAAAATATATAATTTTTTTTTCCATATAAATAATTTTATTTCATACCTTAATGGGTAAAATTTACACATAAAAATCACAACAGCCAATACATACAATATATATGCAATAATACATTATCCAATTTATACAAACACAATCATTCAACCACTCCAACCAATGTTAATATTTGCTCTATTTTAACTATCTCATAGAGGACTTTATATGAGGAATCCTTATATCAAATGCAGCGTAAAAGAGATAGGCTATGGTAATAACGGTATTCAAATAGAGAGAACAGGGATATATTATTAGATCTTTTTATTATCCCATTTTAACCATTTTTTAACTACAACGCTTTTTCGGCGTCTAATGATATAGTTAACAAGGGTATATCCTTTACTTTAGCGTGCCATAATATATTAAGCAATCTTCTTGTATTCTCTGAGCCTTGTCTTTTTGGAATAAATACAACTTGATCATACTTGACTAGGCTAGAGACATACGTTTTCAGCCTATTCCCTAAAATCTTGGCATACATTTTTGTGTCTATATTTAATAGGGAAATCGGCCTATAGTTTTTAAAAATTTCTGGGTCTTTCCCTGGTTTGTGAATATTAACAATATTAGATTCTGTCATTGCAGATGGAATCTTCCCTGTTTTTTTTATTTCATTAAACATATTGCAGAGGTTAGGGCTTAGTTCCTTAAGAAATATCTTATAATAGTTCCCAGTAAATCCATCTAGACCAGGGGCTTTATTAACTTTTAGATCTGTAATAGCTTGTTCTACTTCCTTCAATGTAATCTCTTTATTCTCTTTATTCAATTCTATTAATTGCTCTTTAGTTATTCTAGGTAATTTAATTTGCCCTAAACATTCCTCAATCTCCTCTTTAGAGGGTCTTGAAAAATTCTCACTTGATTCAAGGTTATATAATGATTGATAGTATGTCTAGAAAACCTTACCAATTTCCCTCGGATGATTTTGTTTCCTATTATTTATGTCTCTAATACTTATTATTCTTTGTTTAACCTGATGTTTTCTAATTTTATTCAAAAGGCATTTTCCTGCCTTATTTCCGAAAAAAACTGATCTTCTTGAAACCTAAGAATGGCTTTGTCTGTTTGTTCCTGATGAATTTTCTGAATTTGTTTTTTAACTTCCTTGATTTGTATTATAGTATTAGGGTCTGGACCTTTTTTGTTCTTGTTTTGCAGAACATTTACTTCTATATATAATTCTCTCAGTGTTTTTCCTCTGTTCTTATTAAGATATGCACTTCTAGCAATACATAATCCTCTAATAAAAGCTTTATGTATACACCAAATAGTTGTATCTAAGAGAACAGATTTTTTATTTAAATCAAAGAAGCTACAATTTTTTTTTTTTTATTTGTTCGTAAATTCTTCTGATTTCAACAGGAAACTATCCATTTCCCATTGCTTAGGTTTATATACATCCTGGGAGTCTTCCAATGCTAGACTAATTGCTCCATGGTCTGACCAAATAATATCTCCTATTTTATTGGACTTAACCTTTTCCAATGTTTTAATATCCGTCAAGAAATGGTCTATCCGTGTATAACATTGATGTCTACCAGAAAAATATGTGTAGTCTTTTACTTCAGGATTATAGGATCTCCATACATCGTATAGACCATTTTGTTGAGAATTTCCAGTAAGAATTGTTTTGCGGATCTCATTAAAGTTTCGGGAATAGCTTTTCCTTTATTTATGGCTATTCTGTCTATTATTGGAACAAATAGCAAATTGAAATCCCCTCCCATGATCAGCCTACCCTTTTTAATATGATTTTTTTGTTTGAGTATTTTCCTAAAAAATTTCAAAGGGAGAGCCGTAATATATTTTATCCTACTTTTCTAATATCTTCAATATGTATTACCTATGTGAAAACAATTGAAAGAAAACTCAAGCGTAAATTATAATAAAATGCTATTGCCATATGTTGCCTTAGTGTACTATTGAGAAAGTGCAATTTACTGATGCTTTTGTGCTGTTCTACTATTCTATTATCACAAGTAAATATCTCTTATTTCTAATTAATGTGTAGTAGTATTCTTTAGTATGAATATTTAAGTAAAAGTTTTTTTTGTTTTTTTTTTGTCTCCACCCATCTCTTAGTATCTAATTGTAACTGTGTGTGTGTCTAAATATATTTATTTTATTTAATCAAATTTCACTCTCTAAAACTAAATATTGTTTTTGAACCTCACACTTTTATCTTACAATCCCCCCTTGTGTTGTGTCCCAGTTCTAAATAATTATCACTTCTTTTACATATTTCCTAGTTACCTGTAGTGAATCTTACTACCCTTAATCTGCGATAACACCTAGATTACTCTAGAAAAATAGTTATTGGGCTCATTATTCCCACAGTTACTTTCAGCCTTTCAAAATCAATTTACATTAAGTTATTTCACCATTTGCCACTCAGGCGCTTTTAACAGTAAGTCCATCTTCGTTTCTGCCTTCTGAGTTTTCTCTATTGCTATGTCCCATTTACATAGTAGATTTTCTCCTTCCTCTACTGTTGCAATTTTATGCCACATTGAGTCTTTATAAATCAGAAGGCCTTCCGGAAATCTCCATTTATAACTTATTTCTGAACAAATCAAAGCTTGTGTGATGTTGTTTTCCTTTATATTAGTGTAGCAGGTGCTATATCTGAAAATATTTTAATGTCCTTATACGGGGCTGAGAAGGATCTTTGCTTGAAGCTTGTTTTCATAATATCTTCTTTATGAATAATACTATGAAATCTGATCATTGTATCTCTAAGCTGGGATCCCTTTAATCTGTGTGGTAATGGGATCCTATGAACTGTATCCAGGGCATTTATTTCTTGAGTGAACCTTGGAACTATACTAGAGAAAAATTCCATAATATATTTTTTCAACTCTTGTTCTAGAACAGATTCCAGGATTCCCCTTAATCTGATGTTTTTTCTTCTGGTCCTAATTTCCTATTTGTTATTTTATGTTCCAAATCGGTCACTTTTTTCTCTAATGCAATTGTGTATTCTATAACTGAGATATGATCTTTAGTAAGCTTTTCCAATTTAATTTCCATTTCCTCAATTCTTGAGTGTGTCTCCTTAATAGCTTTACAATTCTCCCCATTTGTTACTTTAAATCAGTTGACAATATATATTGAAATTCTGTCATAATCTCTCATTTTTGTCGATTACAATACGTCATCTCCCATTGTATTTGAATCATTAAAGTCTGAGGATTCAGTATTACTTCCTCTAATTTGATTGTTATCTTTCATAGTTATTTGGGATTCGTTTTGCGATTTATTTACAGAACTAATTTTTGGGGAGAAAATAGGTGGAATTTTCTGTATTGATAGTTTTTTCTCCCTAGTTTTGTTTTTATTTGACATCTTAATTTAAATTAACTTAACTTAAATTGTTGCTAAGGGAATCCACTATCTATGTCATATTGGAGTGTTGACTAAAACGTTCTTCTAACAATCTCCGTTTAGGGCTTCCAGATTCTAACTCTTATGTCATATGAAGAGTAGAGATGTCGCAAACATAACATTTTCGGTTTACGAACAGCGGACGCGAATTTCATCAAATGTTCGCGAACGGGCGAACCGGGCGAACCGCCATAGACTTCAATGGGCAGGCAAATTTCAAAACCCACAAGGACTGGCCACAATAGTGATGGGAAAGTTGTTTCAAGGGGACTAACACCTGGACTGTGGCATGCCGGAGGGGGATCCATGGCAAAACTCCCACGGAAAATTACATAGTTTATGCAGAGTCTGATTTTAAGCCATAAAGGGCATAAATCACCTAACATTCCTAAATTGTTTGGAATAACATGCTTTAAAACATCAGGTATGATGTTGTATTGATCAGGTAGTGTAAGGGTTACACCCGCTTCACAGTAACAGACCAATCCCCCGTTTAATGCACCGCAAACAGTCCATTTGCACAACTGCAAACTCCCCATTTGCACAAGGTTGGATACCAAGCTAGCCATGTCCCATTCCTTGTCCTCACTGATGTCATTGAAGGTCTCTTCCTCCACCCAGCCACCAAGGGTCCCCGAAAGGTGACAACAAGCCCCCTGGGATGCCTGCTGTGTTTGGTCTTCCACCTCCTCAAAGCCACCTTCCTCCTCTGATTCCTCTTCTTCAGACTCCTCTCTCTGTGTTGCCTCTGTCTGCATTACTATAAGGTGTGTACTGTTAAGTAGTACTATTCCTATCGGTTTAATCCCTGTTACATCCACTATTAGGGATCGTGTATATGGCATTGAATTTTGGAAGCAAGTGATGGAAAAAGATGCTTGGTCGGTCCTCCCACTTCAAATTTGAGGCACTGCGCGTGCAATCTAAGGTGCCACCAGATAGGAGTGGTGTGTTCAGTTGTACTATTTATTCCTATCGGATTCAATAAAGCCAATAAACCTGGCCCGTTACTAGCCAGGAAACTACAAACCAAAACAACACAAAATAGTATACTTCAAATTAAGACCTCGAAGGGAGAAGAAACAACGAACCCAAATAATATCCAGAAGATTTTTGCAAAATTTTACAATATCCTTTATACGGCAACAAAACACGTAGATCTACACAAAATGAGGGGATTTCTTAATTCCTGTGATCTCCCCTTAATAGAAGAAAATGACTTAGAGACTTTAAATGCCAAAGTGACCCTAGAGGAAGTGAGAAAAGCAGTCCAGAACCTCAAACCTGGTAAGTCACCAGGCCCAGACGGGTACACCAATTTATATTATAAAAAATGTATAGACACTTGGTCACTCTAACAGAGTTCTAGAAGGCAAGCAAACACCAGCAGAGCTGAACAGGGCAGATATCGCTTTATTCCCTAAGGAGGGTCGAGATGCCCTAGAAACAAAAAACTAAAGGCCATTGTCATTACTAAACTGTGATACAAAGATCCTGTCAAAAATAATAGCGGATAGGATGTCATCCTTCTTGCCTAAGTTAATACATAATGACCAAGTAGGCTTTGTCTCCCACAGGCAAGCGGGAGACAACATTAGAAAAGTCATGAACCTACTGTACCACACCAAAGCCTCTAAAATTCAAGCCTGTCTTATGGCCTTTGACATTGAAAAGGCGTTTGATTCCCTGGAGTGGACTTACCTATACTCCACGCTTGAAAAATTTGGTATTAAAGGCCATTTCATAAATCTCATACACTCATTATACAAATCATCCAGGGCAAGGTTACAGATTCCGGGAGATGAGAGATTCTTAATTAAAATAGAAAGAGAAACAAGACAGGGGTGCCCCCTTTCTCCCCTTCTATTCGCAATAGCAATAGAACCACTGGCTCAGACAATTAGGGCCAACGCTGTGATCACAGGCATAAAAATAGGCCATCACCATTTCCAAACTTGTCTATTTGCAGGTGACCTGCTGTGTATGCTCTCAAACCCTACCCAATCGGTCCCAGAGTTGATTCGAACTATGGAGGAGTTTGGTCAGTTTTCTGGCCTTAAACCGAACATAGAGAAGACAGAAGCACTAGCGATTGACTTAACAGCAGTAGAGAAGCAGGGTCTCCAAGAGAAGTTTAATATTAAGTGGGATAAGAACCACATAAACTACCTGGGAATCCGACTAACCCCTAAGCTAGAGGACTTGTACAAAGCCAACCACTCCAAACTTTATAAAACAATAATTAATGACCTGAGTAAATGGACAAAGTATAGGTTATCATGGCTAGGGAGAATAAATACAATAAAAATGAAATGTCCTTCCTAGGTTGCTCTACATATTTCGAACACTCCCGATCCCGATTAAATAAAAAGAATTAGAAAATATTCAAAGGAAAATATTTAAGTTCATCTGGAACTACTCTCCCTCACGCATCACAAAGAAAATGATGTACCTTCATAAGTCAGAGGGGAGACTATCATGTCCAAACTTAAAATATTACCACAAGGCAGCTCAGTTATCTTTCCTCCCAATAGCACATTCTATAGGGCATCAACCGGCCTGGGTGTATTTAGAGAACCACACTTTAAGGCCCTTAACCTGGGAAAAGGTGGCTTGGCTATCAGAATTGCCTCAGAGTCTTAAAAACTCACCAAACCCCCTAATCAGACACTCACTATCATACTGGAAATGGGCCAAGAAACACACGGGTTTGTTCCCTGGATCCACCCAAATGACCCCAATTCTTGATTACCCTCAGGCCCCGAAACACATGAGCACAACATCACAACAGTGGTGGAGGTCAAGGAAACTAGATAGACTGGGAGACTGGTTAGTAAAGGGCCAGATGCTCACCTATGAGGAACTGAGGGAAAAGCATGAGCTACCGCTGTCAGAACATTACAATTACTGTAGGCTGACACCGGTCTTAAATTGGTTCTCCAAAATTTGTAAAGATAAACCTCTATCAAGGGGGATCATTGGGTCGCTTTACAAATATAAAGCATTTGTTACTGGTTGAAGCGACACTAAGGGAAGGACCGGAGTGGGGGAGCCCTGGAGACCCTTCAGAAGCAACCGGCGGCAAAATCATCCCAGGAAAGGAGAGGTCGCTTACTGAAGCCTGCCCTAGGGTAACCCAAGGGTGATTGCCCAGGTTAGATATTGTAAATAATAAGCTAATACTGCTGGAGGGATGATAGCTAATAGGACTTTGGTGTTTCCTGCAGATATACTCTTTACTATTGTCTGTTTTACCATGTTTTAGGTATCTCTTAAATTGCAATCACAGTAAAAAATAAGAAAAATTATTAACCTAAAAAGTAAAAATAAGAAGGAATAGCCAGCTAACTTTATCAATTTGTCTTTATTGTAAATATGTATTTTTGCACAACTGTTATGCAAGACTGTTCAAAAATGCTTTATTTTTCATTACATGCTGTACGCCTTCTGACAATAAAATAATTTAAATGCAAAAATTAGTTATTGTTGCAGTGACCAGAAAAATTGATGTTAGTTTGCCAGGCAGAAAGTGCCCTAAAACGTTGCGTCTTGAACACTAGTTGGTAGTGGATAAGTCACGCATGTCATCCGGCATTCAGGGATAAAATACAGCAGCGTGTGGACCATTATTAGCTCAAGGCAGCTCATCTATCAGGCCTTTTTTAATCGAATGTATCGCCCAATGTCAGTCCCTTCGGGATCCATCCCTCATTCATCTTAATAAAGGTGAGGTAATCTAGACTTTTTTGACCTAGGCGACTTCTCTTATCAGTGAAAAACCTCCTGCTGCACTGAAGGTCCTTTCTGACAGGACACTTGAAGCGGGGCAGGACAGAAGTTCTTTGGCAAATTGGGATAGCTCAGGCCACAGGGTAAGCGTGCACACCCAGTAGTCAAGGGGTTCATCGCTCCTCATAGTGTCGATATCTGCAGTTAAGGAGAGGTAGTCTGTTACCTGATGGTGGAGTCGTTCTCTGAGGGTGGACCCCGAAGGGCTGTGGCGATGCATAGGACTTAAAAAGCTCTGCAGGTCCTGCAACAACAACACGTCTGTAAAGCGTCCTCTCCTTGCTGGTGTGGTTGCGGCAGGAGGAGGATTATGTTCACCTCTTCCGCTGTTAGATTGCCGTTGTGCTGTGACATCACCCTTAAACGCTGTGTAAAGCATACTTTTTAATTTATTTTGGAAGTGCTGCATCCTTTCCGACTTGTGGTAATTCGGTAACATTTCAGGCACTTTCTGCTTATACAGGGGGTCTACTAGCGTGGACACCCAGTACAGGTCGTTCTCCTTCATCCTTTTTATACGAGGGTCCCTCAACAGGTACGACAGCATGAAGGACCCCATTTGCACAAGGTTGGATGCCGAGCTAGTCATGTCCCGTTCCTCGTCCTCAGTGATCTCACTGAAGGTATGTTCTTCCCTCCAGCCACGTCCAACACCACGGGTACCAGATAGGTGACAACGAGCACCCTGGGATGCCTGTTGTGGTTGGTCTTCCTCCTCCTCCTCAAAGCCACATTCCTCCTCTGACTCCTCTTCCTCACAATCCTCTTCCAGCGTTGCCGCAGGTCCAGCAAGCGATGCTGATAAGGCTGTTTCTGGTGGTGATGGTGACCACAACTCTTCCTCTTCACGCTCATCTATGGCCTGACCCAGCACTCTTCGCAGGGCACGCTCCAGGAAGAAAACAAATGGTATGATGTCGCTGATGGTCACCTGTTCAAAAGGACGCATAAGCCTACAGGCTTTGTGCACGAGCATCCAGTAACGTGAAAAAAAAATCCGTAGAGGCTGTCCTAGCCCCTCGGTCATACAAATACTCGTTAACGGCCTTTTCTTGTTTGAGCAGGCGGTCGAACATTAGGAGTGTTGAATTCCAACGTGTCGCGCTGTCTAAAATCAAGCGCCTCACTGGCATGTTGTTTCCCCGCTGGATATCTGTAAAGTGCGCCATGGCCGTGTAGGAACACCTAAAATAGCCACACACCTTCCTGGCCTGCTTCAGGGCGCCCTGTAAGCCTGGGTGCTTATGCACAAAGCGTTGTACAATCAGATTACACACATGTGCCATGCATGGCACATGTGTCAACTTGCCCAAATTCAATGCCGCCAACAAATTTCTTCCGTTGTCACAAACCACTTTGCTGATCTCTAGTTGGTGCGGAGTCAGCCACTAATCCACCTGTGCGTTCGGGGCGGACAGGAGTGCAGGTCCGGTGTGACTCTCTGCTTTCAGGGAAGTCAACCCCAAGATGGCGTGACACTGCCGTATACGGGATGTGGAATAGTACCTGTGGAGCTGGGGGGGTGCCGTTGATGTGGAGCAATACATAGCAGCAGCAGAAGAGGACTCAGCCGAGGAGGTTATGGAAGAGGATGGAGTAGGAGGAGTAGAGGAGGTGGCAGCAGGCCTGCCTGCAAGTCGTGGCGGTGTCACCAACTCCTCTGCAGAGCCACGTATTCCATGCTTGGCAGCCATCACCAGGTTTACCCAATGCTCAGTGTAGGTGATATACCTGCCCTGACCATGCTTTGCAGACCAGGTATCAGTGGTCAGATGGACCCTTGCCCCAACACTGTGTGTCAGAGATGCCATTACTTCCTTTTGCACAATCGAGTACAGGTTGGGGATTGCCTTTTGGGCAAAGAAATTTCGGCTGGGTACCTTCCACTGCGGTGTCCCAATAGCTAGAAATTTTTTGAATGCCTCAGACTCCACCAGCTTGTATGGTAAAAGCTGGCGGGCTAAGAGTTCAGACAAGCCAGCTGTCAGTTGCCGGTCAAGGGAGTGACTTTGTGACATTGGCTTCTTACGCTCAAACATGTCCTTGACAGATACCTGACTGTGGGCAGATGAGCAGGGACTGCTCAGGGCGAGACACGGAGTGGCGGATGGTTGAGAGGGGGCAAGCAGGGCAGCAGTGGTTGACGTGGCTGAAGATGCTGGACCAGGAGGAGGATGGCGGCTTTGACTTTGTGTGCTGCTTGTACTCATGTGTTGATCCCATAGGTGTTTGTGATGTGACATCATGTGCCTTCGCAAAGAAGTTGTACCTAGGTGGGTGTTGGACTTCCCACGACTCAGTTTCTTTTCACACAGGTTGCAAATGGCATCGCTGTTGTCACAGGCAGACACACGAAAAAATTGCCACACTGCTGAGCTCTGCAATGACGGCATTCTGGTGGTGGCAACAGCATGCGTTGACTGGCGTGCTGTCTGGCTGACCCGGGGTGCCGATGCATGCTGTCTGACTGTGCCACTAGCTACTTTCCACGACCTCACCCTGCTTCCAACTCGTCTCCTCCTCCTCTCTGTCTCCCCATCTGAACTTTCCTCCTGTTCTTCTTCTCTTATAGCGGGCACCCACGTGACATCCATGGACGCATCGTCATCATCAACCGCTTCACTTGTATCTGACAACTCAACAAAGGAAGCAGCACCGGGTACAACATCATCATCATCATCAGACCGTACGTCCATGTGTGTAATGCTGCCTGACTGGGACATATCCCTGTTATCTACATCCTCTGGCACTAATGTTTGCGCATCACTCATTTCTTCCAACGGATGTGTAAATAACTCTGCTGATGGATCAAGTAAAGCAGCTGTGGTGCTAGTGTTGGTGGTGGCGGCAGGCGGGTGAGTGGTAACTGGAGAGGTGCCCAAAGCAAAGCTGCAGGTGGATGGTGCGTCTAGGTTCCGAGCGGAAGCTGTAGAAGATTGGGTGTCCTGTGTTAGCCAGTCAACCATGTCCTCAGAACTTTTCAAGTTCAGGGTACGTGGGTACGTGGCCTCTGAAAACTGGGCATTATTCTAGGGCCAAAGGGAATCACAGCACCACGACCACGACGGCCCCTGTGAGGTGGCCTCCTTCTGCCTGTCGATTAGTGGTACTATGCGTACAAGCTACTGTGACACCAGATATGAGTGGCACTGTACACTGGCAAAAGTTGGCACAGTAGACGCAATAAGCCTCACACACACGCCTGTAGGCAGGCAACTGATATTCAATCGATTACAGTCAAAAAAGTGTTGTTTTATTTCACTGAGCACAATATAAGCTGTGAGCCTGACACAGGCCGGCAACTGAAATTAGATTAAAGGAAAAAAGGGTTGTTTTTTTCAATGTGTGGTACACCAACTATGACTGGTGAAACAGAGCAGAATATTAGCTGTGAGCCTGACACAGGCAGGCAACTGAAATTAGATTAAAGGAAAAAAGGGTTGTTTTCAATGTATGGTACACCACCAGGTAGTGAAAATAAGCACAATATAAGCTGTTAGGTGTTAGCCTGTCACACACACACGCTGGCAGGCAGGCATGTGCAATTAGATTACACAGAAAAAAATAATAAAATAATAAAAAATAATAAAATAAAATAAATGATGTTCTAGCCATAAAAAGGGCTTTTTGAGTTGCTGTCCTTGCAGCAGATATCAGATGAGTCCTTCAGGTCTGTAGTGGAAGCTTAATAAACAGCCTGGCTATCTATTTCCCTATTAAATATCCAGCAGCTACACTATCTGTCCTCTCACAACGAATGCAGCTTCAGAATGATTCTAAAATGGATGCTGTCCTTCTGGAAGGGAGTGTATGCTGCTGATTGGCTGGAATGTGTCTGCTGACTGTGAGGTGCAGGGTCAAAGTTTCCTCAATGATAAAGAATAGGGGGCGGACCAAAAAGCGCATGTGTCCGCCGTCCTCTGCGAGCGCGAAAGAGCCAAAATCGCCGCGAATAGTCCACGGGCGAACTGTCCGTGACATCTCTAATGAAGAGTCTTTTAATCACCATTTCTCAGCTCAGCACCTTGTGTGGTAACTTGTCTTCCTTGAATGGTAATTTAAACAGGCCTTTGTAGGAGGGCTGAGAATCTTTACTTCCCTCCCACAATTGCTAAAGGAAGTCATGGACAGGATGTGATGTAAATTACATCATCTCAACTAAGGATATATCCAGGCAGGAAACTGGTGCTTTTGCCTGTTTGCTTGCTGGGTGGTGTTGGTGATGGTTGATGGTGGTGATGATGGAAATGGTCTAACCGTGGGTAAGATAAAGCGTTTGGGAAAGGGGATTATTATATAGGTAGATAGATTTAAAAAGGGTTGGTGCTCCGTGGGTCTGGCTGTGTGTTTATAATACATTTATAGTATTGTGTTGTTGCCTTTTAATAAATACCTTTTAATGTAGACGAACCTTGTGTAATATTTATATATATTAATTTGGTGATACACCACACCTTGTTTAGAATATATGACTATATTATAGCCCTATATTATTTATATCTCTAGACATTTTGCACAATTAAGCTCATAAAGTTGAGATAGATATCCCTAGGATATGTGTCCTAATGAAATTATTGTCCCTGTTCCATCTATTGTGCAAAAGGTATACTGGCCAAAGCCCATAATTTATCTCCAAACTTTCTATTAGATTAGTTTGTCTTTATATTCAATTAAATCACAGATGCTCCACTGGAGCTCTCACCTCCAGGTATGTGCCATATTCATCTTCTGCTCCTTTATGTGCAATTCCTTAAATTCCATTATCCATAGGGCAACTGGTTCTTTGATTGTCACTTCTTCAATGCTTCGACCTCAGCTGCTTTAACTCTACCAAGGATCTCACTGTACCAGCTTATTATTATTTTCCATATAACCTTTCTCTTAACATGTTATTCATATGCAGGTTCTCCAGACCTTTCTTCAATACCTCAAGGCCCCTATGGTATTTCACCTGTGTCCCCCTCTCAGGAACTGCAGACTCACCCTTTAATGGCGACCTTCTTATTATGGGACGTCACAATATGCCGTTCTATCACTCCAACCTTTCTCCTTTGTGTCTCCCACCACCTTATTGTAGTCCGCTCCTAGCTGCTATATCTGCAGCTCCTGAGCTCCAAGCCCACTCCCGACTCCTGTATCGGGTCGGGTTACTCTTGTGGGTGATTTTAATGCAACAGTGTCTCTCCTGCTATTAGCTTATTTTGCTGCCTTGTATATTATCCAAAATGTCATGCTGTTTCTATGCTGGCTCTCCCACACGCTGCTTCTGTAGAGCTCTCACCTCTATGCAGTGGGTTGATTACTGGCCAGGATCTCTATGGCTATTAGCTTGTCTTTGCTGCCTTGTATATTTATCCAATATAGCGTACTGTTTATATGCTGGCTCTCCCACACGCTGCTTCTGTAGAGCTCTCACCTCTATGCAGTGGGTTGATTACTGGCCAGGGTCTCTATGGCTATTACCTTGTCTTTGCTGCCTTGTATATTTATCCAATATAGTGTGCTGTTTATATGCTGGCTCTCCCACACGCTGCTTCTGTGCCTCTTTCCCGCGTCTCTCCTCTGGAGCTCTCACCTCTATGCAGCGGGTCAATTCCTGGCCGGGGTTTCTCTAGCTCTTAGCTTGTCTTTACTGCCTTGTGTATTTATACAAAACAGCATGCTGTTGATATGCTGACTGTCACACAGGCTGCTTTTGAGACTCTTCCCCACGTCTCTCCTCTGGAGCTCTCACCTCTATGCTGCGGGTCAATTCCTGGCCGGGATCTCTTTAGCTATTAGCTTGTCTTTGCTGCCTTGTGTGTTCATCCAAGATAGCGTGCTGTTTACATGCTGACTCTCCCACAGGCTGCTTCTGTGACTCTTTCCCGCGTCTCTCCTCTGGAGCTCTCACCTCTATACAGCGGATTGGTTCCTGGTCGTGATTTCAGATCGAATTTCCTATAGATATAAGGTCAGTGGTTCATTAGCTTGTATTTACTAACTTATATAATATCTCCGATAGCATACTATTTATATACTGACTTGCCCACACGCTACTTCAGCAATTCTTTCCCGCGTCTCTCCACTGGAGCTCTCACCTCCATACTGCGGGTCTGCTCTCAGCTGTGGTATCAATTCAGTTTTCCAGTCGGTTTAAGGTCATGGCTATACTCCATCCAATTCCGTCCGGCTATTTGCTTCTGTATGCTATCTTATTATTTTAAGCAGTGTTTTCACTGACATATTATTCAGCTACCGGTTCTCCCTCTCTCCCCTGCAGACGTCTCACTCGTCTGCACTACTCATTTCCGGTCACGCCCCTCCCTGAAATCTCAGTGCTAGTGTTTTATGATGTGAACAGTGCTGATGTTTTGAAAAATATATATATTTTTGACAATATTAAAACATTTTTTCCCAAAGTTGTTGCTAGTGGCGCTAATCAAAGTTGTTAAAAGCTTTAAATGTATCGCTCTGTTTCGGTTTCTAATGCTATCTACAAATGAAACCTCTAGTTAATATATAGTTAAATAAATGGAACTAAATATTGCAAGCAACTTTAAGCTCCTCTCTTTCTTCTACTAAGGAAGTTTTTATAATGTTATCATTCATGGCATCATATATTTTGTGACTTATGACATCACAACTCTGTGGGCATAAACACCTTGATAGTGAGAGAGGTCAGAGGATAATGGCCAGACTGTTGAAGCTGACAGAAAGGCTATAGTAACTAAAATAGCCATGTCTTTCAACAGTGGTAGTCAGAAGAGCATCTCTGGATGCACAAAATGTTGAAACTTGAAGTAGATGGACTACAGAAGCAGAGCATCACACCAGGTTCCAATCTTTTCAGGTAAGAACAGAAACTGAGGCTACAATGGACACAGGCCCACAAAACAAGACAGTTAATGATTGGAAAAACATCACCTGGTCTAGATGAATCTCGATTTCAATATGCAGATTTTTAAGATCAGGAATTGGAGTAAACATTAATCCATTGATCCATCCTGCATTTGTCAATGGTTCAGGCTTGTGGTGCAGTGGTGTGGAGAATGGTTTCTTGACACACTTTTTTTAAATGCCACAGCCTGCCTGAATATTGTTGCTGACCATTTGCATCCCTTTATGGTCTGTCTACTCATTTTCTAATGGCTACTTCAAGCAGAGTAACACACCATGTCACTAAGCACACGTCATCTCAAGTTGTTTCCATGAATATGACAATGAGATTGGTGTACTCTGACCTGCCCAGTCATCAGATTTCCATCCATGGGGATGTAGAGGTGTACAGGTAGCAAATCTGCAGCAACTATGTGATGGTATCATGTCAACATGGACTGGAATCTCTAAGAAATATTTCCATCTCCATGTTGAATCCATGCCATGAATAATTCAGGCTATTCTGGGGGCACATGGGTAGTCCTATCCAATACTAATAAACTGGTCACTTAGTGTATCTCATATATGACAGAGAAATTAAACTTATCAAAGACCTAAACATGGTGATTAAAGTGATATTTAACAAGCAAACACAGGATTTGTGATGAGTAGGGAGGTTTCTTAAGTATCACAGTAACTGTGACCTGCATCACTATATTCCATACGCTCTATTTCCTATCCGTAAATTTGCCATCACAATCCCTGCTAAAGCTTGGTAAGTATCCATCCTTATCATAGCCATTGTTATAGCTGAGTAAAACAAATCATTTAATCAGTTACAAACAGTAACCTCACCCATCATGTAGTCATTTACAAATATATATTTTTCATTTTTCAATCAAGATACAATTAAAAGCCAGTAGAACATAAACAAACACAAACAAATAAATCTAAGAGTGGTCAGATGGGCGAAGAGGAAAGAGGGAAAGATCGGGAGTATATGTTAGATAACTGGATCTGAGTAAAACTGACTCCACATCTGTTCCCCCTCATAGTCCCTGATGCTGTTGCTTGCATCAATGGATTGCTTTACAGAAATATAAAAGCCCCTTCGCACACATACACACAGCTTCAACCAAAATATCATGATATCTCCTGAGTTGAGTAGAGGCACTACAATGTATATTTAGGGATTTAAAAAATAGCTTTATGGCTTTTTCCTTGCTTAATTATGCTCTTAAACAATTTCAGACATTATATTATATTTATATATTATAATATCTGTATTATATTTTTTTCATTATTGAGTGATCTTTTGAAATAGGCTACATATTTTTAGAATGTAAAATAAGTAATACAGCCTCCATTATTTTACCTTTTATTTTAAACTAGCGACTTGCCCATCAAAAATGACGGGGCAATACAATTTAAAGCAATGGCAATGCTTTTTGACAGACAATGTAAAGCTTTTTTTTAACTCTGAGGACCTTTGGCGTTCATTGCGAGCCTCGCGCTGAGAGCCTTTGGCGCTCATCACGTGGCTCGCAATGAGCGCCTTTGGAGCTCATTGCGAGCCTCTCCTCTCGTTTACTTTTGGTCTTCTGAGCTCCTTTGTCTCTCATCACAAAGACAGATATATATGTCTATTTTTTTCTAAAATAATTAATTATTTACTTAATAAATTAATATACTTTACCTATTTGTAATTGATATATCCAGTAGCCTGTAGTACTAAGTATCTATTTTTATTTTCCTGCAGCATACATTGTACAGTTGGACTGGTGCTGCCCTGAGGAGAAAGTGTCATCAATGTCCCAGCTGTGCATTAGAAATATGCTGCGTGCGTGAGGCATTTATTGGTTTAGTTGTGTAAAGCTCCATTTTAGATTCGTAGTGTGTTAGTGTTGTAAAATGGCGTCGTTTGTCTATGTGCTTCGCACCTCGTGAGCATTTTCCGTGTTTCCTAACTGTGTATTTTTGTACTTCTGGCGGTGTTTTGCGCATTTCGGGGTCGTGTAGCCTTGTTTTCGTTTTTATCAGGCGTCATTTTTTTTCGCGCTTAGTCGATTTTCAATTTCCTAAACTCCTTAAATTTGACTTTAATTAGCATGCAACCTCACTGGCAGATGTCGTGGCTGTCCCCCCATGCTTTGTGTGTTTTTTTTAAATGTTTTTTTTGTATTTTGTATTGTTTTTGTACGCATTTTGGCCGTTAAAAAAAAAAAAATACAAAGTTAAGTTCCACGGCTCGTAATTAAATGTCGTACATCCTTGTCAGTGTTCTCTGCGCTTCGTGGTCGTGGAGCCTCGTTTTCATTTTTTTTCGGCTGCCATATTTTTTCTCGCTTAGCCGTTTTTCAAGTGGTGAAACTGTTTAAAATTGACTTTAATTCGCATGCAACCTCACCCCCAGAGTACGTCCTGGCTGTCCCCCCTGTGCTGTGTGTGATGTTTTTGTTATGTTTTTTGTTATTTTTCAGTGTTTTTTTATGTGTTTTGTGTGTACGTGTTTCAGCCGTTAAGTTCGTATTTTTGCGACCTCATATTTTTATTTTCCTAGGTCTCGCGGGTCGTAATAATTTTTGTGTAAGTCCGTATTTCCTCTTTATGCGTTATTGTTTTTTTTCTAAGTCCCGTGGGTCGTATTTTTTATTTTGCAAGGTCCGCATTTGCGCCCAGAACTGCGTCCCTTGCTTCGTAAAGCGTGACAAAGACTCGCAGTTTGACAACTATTATATGTGATTATGTTACTATGGGATCTATCATTTTTGTTTCTGCTGATCAAATTCCTGAGGTGGAATACGACTTTGAATCCACTGGAAGATGTGATCTGCAAGAATGAAGACGTGGCATATAAAAGTGCAATTGCTTTCAACAGAAATAATGGGAAGCTCATTTGTTTAGAAGGCTATATCTTACGGAGACAGAAGCTGTACAAGTAATTACATATAAAAGTAAAATATATAAAGGATATGTTTACTTTTTTGATTTACAAAGTCATGTTGTATAGTATCAGGTTTAATCATTTCAAGATCCATGTAAAAATACCATAGTGGTTTTAAAGGAATATAAAGGGCTCCCTGATTTTAATATTAAAAATAATCTACCTAATATGTGTGCATATTTAATGATCATTTTATTTTCAAGTGTTTAAAAGCTCTGTTTTTCTCTATGATACCATCCAAACAGTCACTGCAAAGGTTCACCCCTATAGGTCATACATACAGTATTTCTATAGTATCACATTTATAGTTGTCAGTGTGGTTAATGTTTGCAATGTTGCTCACGCTTTTGCGACTTAGGCGCTCATTGCACTTGATTCCAGTTGAGGCACGCAGGACTTAGGCTGCAATGATCGCCAAAGGCGCTCATTGTACTGTGAGCCTTGTGAAGTGAGGCGAGCAGTTGAGTCACGCGGGACTTAGGCTGCAATGAGCGCCAAAGGCGCTCATTGCACTATGAGCCTCACGAAGCGAAGCGAGCATTTGAAGCACGCAGTTCGTTCAAACGCGTAACTAGAAAACACTTGAAAACCACCAAAATAATTATAAAAATAACACACACAGCACAGGAGGAGAGCCAGGAAGCCTAAGATTGAAGTTGGAAACAAATTGGAGCCATATTTGCCATTTTTGCGCCGCTCGAAAATCGGCTAAGCGAGGAAAAAATTGGTGGACGAAAAACGTAACATTTCTGAAACGGGATGAAAACGAGACTCACCAACGCCAGGCATCCAGAACTTAAAAAAAACATAATGGCGCAAACAGTAACACTTACACTAACAACGCCAGGCACATGGGACTTTAGGAAAAAAAGAGTTTTTAAGCACTTTATTTTACTATTAAAACAGTGAACCCTCCATATCCATTTAGTTAAATTATTCTAATTAGGAACCCATGGTATGATTTTATCTGGCATATGTTTATAAAAAGGCATTTAAACAATGACAGAAAAAATAAGCACTTTTCTATGGTCTACTTTTATTTGGGATTGCATTATTTAATGCAAGTATTATACAGAAATTATCTTCTTTACTTCTCTTACCCTATGTAAAAATAAACTGATCTCCAGATGCTCCCCTATCTGCCCCCTGTGCTATGTCCACGGCATACATATTGTGTCATCTGTTACCTGTTATTACCTCCTCATGCTCTTATGTTTAATACTTTTCTTGCCCCTACCATGTGGAATTCTCTACTCCGCTCTGTCAAAACTCTCTCCTACTTCTTTCACTCCATGAAAGCCCAAATATACAGAGATTCAAACTCATTTGTTCCCTAACAACAGGATTACAAGCAAGATAGCGACCAGCTCATGTACATGGCTTCTGCTGCCAAATCATCAGCAAGCAATCCCCTCCTCTTTGTATCTATATGTGTAATCTTCTTAGATTATAATGTTTTTATGAGAGCAACGCGTCTATACCTCCTGTAGCAATATATATATATATATATATATATATATATATATATATATATACACTAGTCACTTGCCCGTCAAAAACGTGTGTGCTCTGTCTTTTTGTGCTCTCTCTCTGTGTACCCTGTCTCTCTCTCTGTGCACCCTCCATCTCTCTGTGCTCACTCTCTCTCTTTTCTTCTCTCTCTCCCTTCCTCTTTCTATCTTTCCCTCCCTTCTTTTCTCTCTCTCCCTCCCTCTCCTTCTCCCCCTCTCTCCCCCTCCTTCCTTCTCTCTCCTTCCCCCCTTCTCCCTCCCTCTCTTTTTCTCCCTCCCTCTCCTTCTCTCTCCCTCCTTGTTCATCGTGCAATGTGAGCCTTGCATGAGCAATTCGCAATTCTCTCTCTCCCTCCTTCTCTCTCCCACCATCCCTCTCTCTCTCCCTTCTTCTCCTTCTCACCCTCTCTCCCTCCTTCCTACTATCTCCTTCTCTCTCTCCCTCCCTATCCCTCCCTTTCCTTCTCTCCCTCCCTCTCCTTCTCTCTCCCTCTCCCTTCACCGTGCAATGTGCAGCTTTGCCACGCATTGTGAGCCTTGCATTGCTCAGTACACATGCACAACTCTATATTAGTGATTTGTCAAGTTTGTTTTATGTATTTACTATATTCACTGTACCTAGATCTACATTGTATCTTGGCATAAAAGATTACAGTGACACAGTAATGCTATCACACTTAAATAACTGATGTCCTGCTGAGGAGATAGAAGAATCCTTGATGATTAATTTTCTTCCTCATCAGCTGTTATGGCTGCGAGATAGAAATAAAAAGTAATTCATATAATTTATTTTCATCATTACAATGAACTTAACATTTTGGTAAAAATGTAAAGAGAAATATGGTCTATCAAATTTTCCTTCCCCGGCAGCTTCAATAAATATGACTAGTCAGAAATGCTCTGACTGGTAAATTTAAGTGGAGTAAGAGGAGCATCAATATTATTGCTGATCTATTTGTAAAAGGATCGTTTAGGAACTTCAGTAATTTATGCCATATACTGTTTATGGGTTGCATGTTAGTTAATCTTCATCTCTGAACTCAGTGGTAGTTGCTGCTAACTATAAACCTAATGAGAATTATATCAGCTTTGAAAAATATCTGTTTACAGACTGATTGGAAACACATTATCTGTAAATGTTACAACTTAATACAAATGAAGTTTGAGTCCAAGAAGACTGATACAATGGAAAGTTGGGGAAAAGATTTGGGCCAGAAATGGCAGAAGACTCAGTGACTCAGGCTCTTTGACATGAGCTTCAACAAATTGTCTTTCCCATAGAGAAATGTATTTAGAAATAGTCCAGATATGGCATCTGGTACCAGCCAGATTAGCCAAAATGGACTGAAAACATTCAGATAGTTGCTAAAAAGAATGCAGTTTTGAAGGGACCTATTTACGTGTTTGGTGGGAATGTGTCAACATTCAAGAATTCTGGGATTTATGCATTAAAACATGCCAGTGGTTATAAAGAGTATACGTTTAATAACTCCAGAAATGAGCCTCTTCCATACTGCCTAAGATGGCCGACCCTTAATGCTAAATATGATAAAGCTTAAGAAGCTAATTTCAGATACATCTTGGCATTTTTAATATCCACTATATACAAAATATTCTTTATTTCTTACTTTCTTGAATTATCTCATGTATTATGAAATTACATGATTGATACCATTTAATAAGTCTGTTCTATAGACATTATAATGTACACTGAGTGCAGCACTTTTTAGCTCACGTGTGCCCTTCATAAGTTGAATATGAGTATGCTCTCACACAAAAGAGTGATCCAGCCCCAGGATAAATGGCAATTTTCAACTGAAAAAGAACAGCAAACACAGTAAAATGTTTCATCCTGTTGGGCCCTCATTATTGAGATATATCTGATCTCTGTAAGGATTGCATATCTGTGGACAAAAACCCACATTTTGGATCTGACAACATTCTAATATCACCTTTAGTATTGCCTACATCTGCTCTCACTATCCTATCATGGCCAGTGTTCTCTTTACGACAAGAAACTATAGACATAGTTTGATGCTAATGTATATGGGAAGAGCAAGTTTAATATCTTTTAAAGGGCCTGTTAATTCAGCACACTTTGGAGCACACCACTGTAAATTTCTCCTAAACACATATTGAAATACTTTTTGATTTTTTTAAATACATTCATGTTTCACAGAGAAATTAATAAATAAAATGAGTTATCGACAAGCCCCCAGACCCCTGTAATATAATTGGCAATTATTTATGATCAAATAAACCTATTTTTATGAGTTATTTATGATCAAGTAAACCTTTTTTTTTTTAAAAGAAGATAAAAAAAAACTGCTGTTCTCTCCACCGGACGAATAAGTCGGCCAGGAAGTTAATCAGCCATGGCATTTAAAGATACTGGTTTTGCCATTTATCAAACACAGAAGGACAATTTAAGCATCAGCAACAGCTCCTTGTAGAGAGCATAAGCATAGAGTTAACCCTTCACAAATTCATCTGTGCAGAGAAATTAATGCTGGGATCAACTAAATACGACAGTTGGAGGTTGACATCTACTGCATTCCTCAGTTTAGGGGAAAACTATAAATCTATGTGTTCACAGTGCCTTCATCGCTCAGTGTCAGCATAAGACCGAAGACTTTAGATTTTTAACTGTTATTAGTGTCATTTAAAATAAATAAATCTTTAGACCATTTTAACATACAATATTGTGCTCTTTCACACAATCAAGAGCAATTCGAGTGAGGAAAAAGGTCCTTTAATGTATTTTGAACCACATGTGACATTATAAGAACTGACGCATGGTATTATTTTGCTTTCAACAATCTGTCTATGAGGGGCATCAGTTATATTTTTCAAACCACTTAATGCAGAGTATACATAACTTTTTCAAATTACTACATCTGTTAAAAATTAGATGAGTCTTTTTTGGTTTCTGGGTCAGAGTCAAATATTTTTACAGGAATCATGACCTAGGGACACCCTGAAACCCTTGCAGTATGAAAGCTTATTTTCTACATTAGACGTTTCCTTTCTGTAAGCTTGTAATATAAGCTACTATAACTTTTACCCAACTCTAATGAAATCATGATTTATTTCACTTTCAAACTCCTCTGAGAATTTTATGTCCAGAACCTGCTGTTCTAATTTCTTTGCTCCCTTTGGCCAACAATGTTATCAGACCCCCTGAGGACTCAAAATTCTCAGAGAGAGAACTGCTTAGTTGATAAGTGGTAAATTACTAGTTGCAACGTAAGTTTCATCCAATAAATTCAGTTTTTAGATATTTCAGATATAGGTTTTTGTATTATTAAAATATGTTTTTACAGAGACATTTTCTAGGTCATTTCAAGTGTGTTAAAAGAATATATAGGAACAATTTTCCCTTTGTTGTAGGTTATTTACAGTTTTTTCACATTGATGTTTTTTTAATAATTTGCTCATGTTGCTGTTCAGTCATTTAGTTGTGTATGACTCTTTGTGACCCTATGGACCATAGCATACCAGGCACAATTATGTCTCTGGTTGTTCTGATCAATAAGGTTATCTTTGCAAAGATACTTGAGTTGGTTGCCAGTTCCTTCTCTAGTGGACCACAATTTGTCTGACCACTCTGCTATGACCTGCCCACCTTGGATGGCCCTACATGGTATGGCTCACAGCTTCTTTGAAGTACACAAGCCCCTTCACCACAAAAGGTAGGGATCTGGAAGGGGTTTTAATAATTGCCCAGCACTAAATAATATTTTTTTTTATGTATAACTTCCCTGTTAGACACTGAGCACAGATTTAACTATTCTAATCATACTTATCAGAGAAGAAGAAGCATGTGGTGGTACTTGTTATCAAACCACTGTACAAGTATTGCACATACATTTATTTCTGGCTGTTTATATTGAGGTTCAACTGTTTTAATTCATTTTTGTTCATACAAACACCTTTTGAATGCACAAAAAGGTCCCCCCGCCTGTGTCTCTTTCCCCCCATGTCTCTACCCTCCCTCCCCTGTGTCTCTTTCCCCTCTAACCTGTGTCTCTCCCCCCTCCTCCCTCGCTCATAACCCTCCTCCCTCCCCCATTAAGCTTCCTAATGCCGCGTCATGTGCAGGTGCGGTTGGTGCCGCCTCGGTGCATGTGAGGCAAGTGACACGCTGTGCACATGCGCAGTGCGACGTGTACGTAATTCCGTAGAATAGTTTCTGTAGTGCGCATGTGCTCCCACTGGAGCGTAACACACTACAGAAACTCTTATATATGATATTATTATATGATATCTTATTATATTATTATTATTATTATTATTATATGTATTAATCTATTGCATAGTAACCAGGGTTCATTAGTTTACTGATATAGGAATGTGACACAAATGTGATGTATGTGGATGTCCCAAAACCCCAACTATTGAAAACACTGATACAGTGAGAACGGTATAACAAAGCTTAATTTCATACACAGAGCACAATCAGAAATGTACAAGACTGTGCATTAATATCATGGGTGTGGTGTGGGCTGATCCTTGAAGGGCAAGAGGCCTTTTGGAAAAAAGGGGATACCTAAAGGGGGTAATGTCATAGTCTAGAATAATCATGATGCATAGCACCTACCAGGGTCACACGTGGTTACTACACCACTACAACCGGAATCTGATGAAAAAAAGGATCATCAGTAATCACCCCATGAATTAGAAGAAACCAGCAATGTGCATAGAACTTACAACTTGTCTGGGTGGGCTCGATGAAACATGTGCAAAAATCTCTGGGCTGTGTTATCCAATCCAGTTTCACACATACAGTGTGGGGACAAAACAAAAGTCTGAAAATAAGTGGTCCAAAAAAAAATTGAAAAAATGCATGTACAGCACAGTGCTAAATACTGTAATTGTAACAATATACCAACTCACCTGTTTTCCATCTGCAA
The DNA here is from genome assembly GCA_027410445.1 of Discoglossus pictus. Taxonomy (NCBI): domain Eukaryota; kingdom Metazoa; phylum Chordata; class Amphibia; order Anura; family Alytidae; genus Discoglossus; species Discoglossus pictus. Next base: position 130,539,388 of record CM050165.1, on the reverse strand, counting down.
GCATTACTAACCATTAGCTAGTTCTCAGGATATCTCACTGGCAATGACCATTAATAATGATGTGTCATCTCACAATAAATGATTAGCTGTCAGTGGTCCAGGTGTACTATCAGCTTCTCCAATTGATATTGGTAATCAACAGACAGGTTTTGGTGGTAGGGGACTCTATTATTAGGAAGGTAGACAGAGTGATTTGTCACCCAGATCCCAGCAATTGAACAGTTTGCTGTGTCCCGGGTGCTCGGGTTCGTCATGTTGTGGATCGGGTAGACAAATTATTGGGAGGGGCTGGAAATGAACTGGCGGTCTTGTTTCATATTGGTACCAATGACAAAGTTAGTGGAAGATGGAGTGTCCTAAAGAATTATTGTAGAGAACTAGGTAATAAGCTGAAGGCAAGGACCTCCAAGGTAGTATTTTCTGCGATACTATCAGTGCCATGTGCTAGCCCAGGGAGGCAGAAGGAGCTTAGGGAGGTTAATGCATGGCTAAAGATGTGGTGCACTAAGGAGGGGTTTGGGTTTTTAGAGCACTGGGCTGACTTCTCACTTCAGTACAATCTCTACAGAAGGGATGGGTGGCACCTAAATGATGAGGGAGCTTTTGTGCTAGGGGATAGGATGGTAGAAAGGCTGGAGGAGTTTTTAAACTAGTAGGTGGCGGGGGGAGCGACTAGATATAAGTAATGGGGTAGAAAGTGTAGAGGGTATAAGGGATAATTTAACAACTCATAGGGGAAGAGATGGGGGCAGCGGTTGTACACTCAATAGGGAGGTAGTACTAAGTAACTGAATTACAGTGGCAGGCACTTCAGAACTACAGACTTATAACATACGGTTTATGCTTGCTAAAGCCAGAAGTTTGCCAGGAAAAATGGGAGAGTAAGAATTATTAGCAATGAATGAAAAATGGGATTTAAAAGGCATTATCGAAATGTGGTGGGATGAATCTCATGACTGGACTGTTAATCTGGATGGTTATATCCTATTTAGGAAAGATAGAGGCAATGGTAAAAGAGGAGGAGGGATTCGTCTGTATGTTAAGCCTGAATTTAAGCCTATAGTAAGAGAAGATATTTATGGTGCACCTAGTGATAACGTTGAATGTTTGTGGGTAGAGTAAAATAGCTGAGCAGCAAATTCTAAAAGAATATTAGTAGGAGTATGCCATAAACCCCCAAATATAGCTGAAAGTGAGAAAATACAATTATTGTTACAGATTGGAAATGCACCTAAGCATGGGCAAGTTCTAATAATGGGAGGTTTTAATTACCCTGAAATAAACTGGATAAATGAGACCAGCAGTTCAGCTAAGGGGAGCAGGTTCTTGAGTACACTCAAGGATCCTTATCTGGCCCAGGTTATACAAGAGCCTACTAGAAATGAAGCTATATTAGATTTAGTCATCGCAAATAATATTGATTTAGTATCAAATGTTGGAATTGGACAACCTTTGGGAAACAGTGATCACAACACAGTCTCATTTGAGATTGAATAAAAAAAACTACATTTTAAGGGGCCAACAAAAACTCTTAATTTTAAAAAGGCAGATTTTAACGGTCTAAGGGCAGCAATACAAAGTATAGACTGGGACAGAGAACTGATAGGTAAAAACACTGAACATAAATGGACAACATTTAAATCCTAACTGAATATACATACACATCAGCATATACCATTTGGGAATAAAAGTAAAAGGAGTAAATTCCATCCAATGTGGCTTAACAATGATTTAAAGATCAAGATACGGAGCAAAAAAACGGCATTTAAATTATACAAACAAGAGGGGACAGAGACTGCTTTATGGGAGTACAATGAAAACAACAAGGCTTGCAAAAGGGCTATTAGACTGGATAAAATAGAAAATGAAAAATTAATTGCAAAATAGAGTAAGACTAACCCTAAAATATGTTTTAAGTATATTAATGGGAAGAAGGTGAGGAAGGAAGCTATAGGAACATTACAATGTGACACAGGCCGTCTGAAAATTAGTGACCAGAAAAAGGCAGATGAGCTAAATAGGTTCTTTTCTTCGGTATACACAAGGGAGGTACCTGTGGTTGGAACACTGCAACAAAATGGGGCTACACTACCTTTGCCAAATAATTGGTTAACACAGGAAGTAATCCAAAAGAGGTTTGAAAAAATAAATGTTAATAAAGCCCTGGGTCCTGATGAAATAGATCCATGGGTACTGCGGGAACTGGGTTTTGTAATAGCCAAACCATTATATTTCATTTTTCAAGATTCCCTCAACACAGGGTCTCTACCAGATGACTGGAGAAAAGCTAATGTGATACCTATATTTAAAAAGGGAGTAAGAGCAAATCCGGGGAATTATAGACCAGTGATCCTCACTTCTGTAGTGGGGAAGCTTTTAGAAGGGTTAATAAGGGATAATATACACAAATATGTCTATTTGAACAGGATTATAAGTAGGAGTCAACATGGATTTATGAGGGATAGGTCATGTCAAACAAATCTAATTTGTTTCTATAATGAGGTTAGCAGGAACCTTGATCAAGGAAACAGTGGATGTAATGTTTCTGGATTTTGCAAAGGCTTTTGATGCAGTGCCACATGGGAGATTATTGTGCAAACTAAGAGATACAGAAATTGCAGTAAATATCTGCTCATGGATTGAGAGCTGGCTAAAAGACAGGAAGAAAAGGGTTGTTTTAACATACTCCGATTGGACTAATGTGGTAAGTGGGGTTCCACAGGGTTCAGTATTAGGTCCTCTCATTTTTAACATATTTTTTAATGACTTAGGGCCTCATTCTATTAGCGACCGCAGCCGTTGAGGGGCCGCAAGGACCGGCCGCAAGCTATTCGGCTATTCTATTCCCTTACGGCCGGGGGCTCTGGCAGGCTTGCGGCCGGCGCCTTGCTATCTCTTGCGGCCGCTCATGCCGGAGGAAAGCCTTTGATCTAAAACGTCCGCAAGAGTTTCGGCCGTAAGAAATTCCTATTTGCAATTCAATTGCTCCGGGAACCCTCTCTGCAAGGCTAAAAACGAGCCGCAGCTTACTTGCAGGAAAGAGGTCCCGCTAGCACCAATTAAGCACATAAAATAGCTCAAATAAAGCCATCCTGCACTTTGAGAAGACTATAAAGGGATTTTAGGTGTTAGAAAAAATAGCACATAATTATCCTATACTAAAATCCGTAAAATATTTTATTTTTACTATCCGAAAAATATCCATGTAAAAAGTCCAGAGTGCTTGGAGCACCTCAGACCGCCCACGCCGCAGCCGGAAAATAAACAGTTAATTTGAACTCGGGTTTGGGCTGATGTGCAAGCTTGAGAGTGGGTTACTTTTAATCCTCATGTCCCCCAATATGATCCCTAGCATTTACAGAGCTGTGCAGTGCAGGCTTGAATTTATTTTTGTGTTTTTATATTTCAGAGATTACGGCCGGTTCCAAGATATGCGGCCGGCCATAAGAGGAGATCCTTGTGGGGCCGTATAATAGAATCGCGAGTTAACAGAACCCCCGCAAGGAATCGCAGCCTTACGGCCGATTTACGGCCGGTAATAGAATGGGGCCCTTAGAGGTGGGATTGGAGTGTGGTGTCTCCATTTTCGCTGATGACACAAAGTTGTGCATGGTAATTACATCAGATAATGATATGCTTTCTTTCCAAAGGGATTTACATAAAATTGAGGAATGGGCATCTAAATGTCAGATGAGATTTAATATGAATAAATGTTAAGTTATGCATCTGGGAAGGAAAAATAGCCATGCAATTTATTATCTTAATGGAGCAAATCTAGGTTTATCAGATATTGAAAGGGATTTGGGAGCGCTTGTGGACAACCACCTAGGTAACAGTGCTCAAAGCCATGCAGCAGCTGCAAAGGCAAATAAAATATTAGCATATATTAAGAAGGGTATAGAAGCAAAGGAAGTAAATATAATTCTGCCACTATACAAATTTCTAGTATGCCCTCATTTGGAATATGGAGTACAATTTTGGGCACCACTTCAAAGAAAGGACATTTTAGAGCTGGAAAAGGTACAGAGAAGGGCAACAAAACTAATAAGGGGAATAGAAGGGCTAAGTTATGAAGACAGACTAACCAAATTAAACGTATTTTCTCTCGAAAAAGGGCGTCTAAGAGGAGATATGATTACCTTATATAAATACATCCAGGGTCAGTATAAAGATCTGTCAAGGGAGCTTTTTATGCCAAGAGTTTTTCAACTGGCAAGAGGACATCCCTTGAAGTTAGAAGTAAAAAGATTAAACCTTAAAGAAAGAAAAGTTTTCTTCACAGTAAGAGTGGTTAATCTGTGGAATTCTCTACCAGAGTAGGTGGTGACAGCGGATTCGATAGATAACTTTAAAAGGGGACTGGATTTATTTTGTAATTAAAACGGGAATTCAGGGTTATCATGGATAATTAGAGAGACATTATTGATCCAGGGAGAAATCCAATTTTTTTCCCTTTGAGACAATTGGCTAAGTCTCACTTGTTTTTTTTTCCTGTTTTTCTTCCTCTGGATTAATTAATAATTAAAAATAAAATAAAATAAAAATAATTAAATAATTGATTAATAATTAATTAACAACAAATGAATTAATATGTAATCCTCATCTTGCAGATCAGAGAAGATCTTAAAAGGTTGAACTTGATGGATTGAAAGTCTTTCTTCATCCTTAATTACTATGTAACTATGTAACTATATCACATCCATCAGCTATACAGTTGTTAGCACATGTTAAAGGATACTCATGATATCAGTAATACGTGAAAATACCCTTTAATATGGAGAGAACACAAAGGTCAGCAGCCAGATTCATTGTTACTTACATCAGACTGAAGCTTACAACAATCATGTCTTATATACTGGATCTGAACATATGATAGCTTTAATATTGTGGGAGCTACATGTTAAGGGGTGGAGGCGGCTGTCACTGAAGCAATGTCCACCTGAGGGGCATTAGGAAAATCTTACAATTATTTCATTTCTTTGACAATGCTTGCAGATGCAGAAGATGCCTTTGTGGACCTGAATTGTTCCTAAAACAAATAAAAAAAGAAAGAAACAACACCTGCAAAATAAGGCTTTACAAAAATATAGGGACTGCAACATCTCTTCTCAACAGCCTTCCTCAGTAACGATTAATTGGTGAAATGTTCAACAGAACCCTACGTGTCCACAGAGAAGAGGATCATGGACCATGTGATGGGAGGTAGCCATCTGCATACAAAATGTCCCCATCACATAGGCCATGATCCTCTGTAGCCAGGCTAGATTACGTTAACATTTGGCGAATTGATTGTTACTGAGGAGTGCTGTTGAGAAGGCACCAAAAATATGTGCAGCCCATACATCCACCTCCCCCTTGCATCAGGTCCCCAATCCTCTGTGGGCACCCACCATCTCCTTGGTGGTGGTGTAGGGAGTAAGGGGAGGCATCCCCCCAGGAGGCAGCAGAAACATCAGTGGTGGTGCTGGTGGCAGTGGTGGAGGCATGGGGGGAGGAGAGGAGTAACCGGGCTACGGGTGTGCTGGCGATGCCTCTGGGGTGGAGGAGGTGGGGCTGGGAACCAGAGCGTGGCACAAGGTGTCTGTAGTCAGTTGCTGGAATGCACTCTGGTCCTCCCTCATCCTGAGCAGCCCTGCAAGGTAGCATTTTGTCATTAGGTGTTGCCTCCACTCCCCCCTATTGGCCTGGCCAGGCTGCGCATGACCTCGACATGATTGGCAGAGATGCTGGCCTGGATATTCTGAAGACACTCCAGTTGCTGACACATGATGGCCAGAATCTCCACCTGAGCAGCCTGGCTTGGTGGTGGTGGGGATGGAGAACCATGGGGCATTGGTGGGTGAGGAGCTGGGGGTGGTGGTGGCCCAGTGGGGAGGCTCTTGGGCCCATCTGGAGCCTGTCTCCGTAAGAGTGGTGGTGTTGGTGGCCAGTCAGATGCACTACTGGGGGGAAGAGGAGGTGGGGGCAAGCCCGGCTCGTCCCTCCAGTAGGAGGGCCCTGGTGATAAGTTCAGTCTTTGGAGGAGGACAGTGGGGTCAAATGCCCCATGTGCGGCTGAAGGTCTTGCTGGTGACCCAGCCTCCTCCGAACCAGGGCCCTCAGCTATGTAACTATGTAACTATTTATTACTGGTTCTTGATTTTGATTGTGCTTGGCTCCTATTGCTATCTTGATTCCACCTGCCATATGCTGCAGTGGGCACACCCATACATGGACTCTCTATTGACTGATTACTGTTGTTGTGCCCACGAAGGACAGTGATTTCTCAGCTTCATGGATTTAATGACGCATGACTGATCCATCTATACCTTGTTAATTCCATAGAGCTTACATATCAGCGTCCTTGTTGGTCATCATGTACATGTATAGTGTGTGTGATTTACAGGTGGTGGCAGGTTGGTGTATGTGATATTCACCTGACATGGAGGCTGGATCCTGCTGGTCCACCAGGTCTGAAGCTCCAGCGGCAACAGGCACCTGGCTCAGAAGGTCCTTGGCCACCTTGGCCATCATCCTTCTCAAGATGGCCCTGATATCATCAAATCAGTGTTTGACGGACCTCACATCCCTTTCTGCTGTGCCCACTGCTGTGCCCACTGCTGTTACTGCGGACACTATTTCCTTCTAGGCCTGGGCCTAACTTCCCTCCTGAAAGGATAGCTTGGCACTCATAGATTGTATGGAGGAGGACCACATTCCCCATGTGCGTGTAGTTCAGGGCCCTATGCTTGCTTTTAACCTCTTGCCCTCCCGACTGTGGATGGGGATCCTGCGCATCCTCATCTGACCCTTGAGACCTGTCTCTCCTCCATGCTACCACCCCCTTGGGATCAGGCCCTTCCCTTCAACTCTCCCTTAACTGGATGTCACTTTAAATAAAACTGGATTTTCCAAATCCCATGAGTTTTTCACTCTAGTAATGGTATACCATAACTCTTATGAAGTAATGTTGGGAATAAAGTTAATATATATTTTTTTTATTTATTAGGTACTTATACCTCACAACGATGATTAAAACATTAAAAACAAGGATGGGAAGGGTGCAATAAAAACAATGCCTTCCATGAGGCCTAAAAGAGGCCCAAGTTTATAGGATAAACAATATCTCAATATCCATTATCAATTTTGTTAAGTATGAGGTTATAGTTTGCTACTGTTCTTATTTGGCGTTCAAGCCATTATATATCACAGGTAAATAATCTATTATTCCCTCTATACAGATCCCACCACTTCCACTATTACTCTAAAGTTTGGTAGTTTTCTGTGAGCCTTTATCATTACCATACAAAATTGTTAAGGCACACTTAATATAGCTGGTTTCTATAGAAATTCACAGCGTAAAGTGCTATATAAATTAATATGAAAAAAGAGCATTCTCGTTTAGGAGGGGTTCTTTCGGTTTGTATGGGAAAAGCAATCTCGTTTTGAAAGGGTTTTAAGGCTATTATTGTTGAAAGAGCGCAAAGTAAAAGAGCAAAACAACCAGCGTCTATATGCGTGCCACTGTGGACCGCATAGGACGCTTCCGCCTGATGCGTTTCGACATCACCAAGGACGTCTTTCTCAAAGGGCAAACAAGGGAGTAGCGTCTGCGTAAGGTTGTTATACACAGCGGTTGCTACGGCAACCATAAGCAATGTCAAAACGTGTTAAAAAGCAAGAAAGAAAGGGCGAATTTGAACAATGTAAGGATATATATGTAAGATAAGTGAAGAATAAGCAATTCAGAATTGAGATCAAAGTGTTAAAAAACACTAATGACAGAAATAACTAAGGGTAGAAATTGGAAGTAGACCGAAGTATAATAAGTAGTTATATATCTAAAGTAATAGTGTGATCAACAAGTGGACTGATAAATAGCGTATAAAGAAAGGGACCTAGTAATAGATTATAAAAGGTAAAGAGGTCCTATGAAGATATAGTATAATGAATGTGTAAATTGTGTAGGATGTCTGCTACAAATGCGAATCAAGAAAAAGTGTGACATGAGTGAAAGAATAAAATTAATAAGAGTAATATTAATAAGAGACCAACTAAAAAGGCTCTCAATAATAATGGTTGTTTTGCTCTTTTACTTCGCGCTCTTTCAACAATAATAGCCTTAAAACCCCTCCAAAACGACATTGCTTTTCCCATACAAACTGAAAGAACCCCTCCTAAACGAGAATGCTCTTTTTTCATATTAATTGATATAGCACTTTACGCTGTGAATTTCTATAGAAACCAGCTATATTAAGTGTGCCTTAACCATTTTGTATGGTAATGATAAAGGCTCACAGAAAACTGCCAACTTTAGAGTAATAGTGGAAGTGGTGGGATTTGTATAGAGGGAATAATAGATTATTTACCTGTGATACATAATGGCTTGAGCGCCAAATAAAAAAACAGTAGCAAACTATAACCTCATACTTAACAAAATTGATACTGGATATTGAGATATTGTTTATCCTATAAACTTGGGCCTCTTTTAGGCTTTATGGAAGGCATTGTTTTTATTGCACCCTTCCCATCCTTGTTTTAATCGTCGTTGTGAGATATAAGTACCTAATAAATGAAAAAATAATATATTAACTTTATCTTTAACTGGATGTGCCTATCTCTATGGGCATCCCACCACCACCCACCTCCTCTACTTCATTCTCCTCCTCTCCTCTACCAACCTCCTCTGCTACACTCTCCTCCTCTCTCCTCCTCCTTCTCTCCTCCACTCTGCTCCTCCACTTCACCACTCTCCTCTCCTCATCTCTCATCCTACTCCTCTCCTCCACTCTCCTTCTCCTCCTCTGCTCCACTCTCCTCCTCCCCTCCGCCACTCTCCTCCTCTCCTCTACCCCTCCCCATAACCACCTCTCTCTCCTCCTCGCCTCTCCACTCCTCCTCCTCCCCACCTCTCAACTCCTCTCCTTTCCTCTCTCCATAATTGTCCCAAAAATAATATAAGGATAAGTATTTCTGTATATAGATGATTAAAAAAAAAGTGTTTTATGTGTATTTATTAACTTTTGGGGGATGGGGTGTGAGGGCTAAGATTGTGGGGGAGGGGGGGAGTGACTTAGCTCTATGTGTATCTATGTGTATTATTTAATATATGTGTATTTGTATTATGTGTAATCTGTAAATATGTGTAGTCAAAGTTTAAGTGTAAAATTGTAATTAGAATAATATAAAAGAATAAAATCATAACGTCCTGCTCTGCTCTGAAAAATCGCCTACTCTCTCTCTGCCACTGCCCAAACCACCAACTCAGGGACCTGCGTGGTACTACAGTAGAATCTACAACACAGTGAACACATGGGAACGCAACTTTATAATCTCTCTCTGTCATCTTCGGCTAGCCAGCTTACTATATGCTGAGCGGCCTGTGTCGCACTCCATAATTAAGGGATTAGATTGTAACTGTGGACTGCTTTTATTCCAGCCCACTAACAGCTTCCGGGCGCGGGAAGGTTTACTGTCTTGAGGCTTTGGCCCGTAACTTGCAGCCTTGTTCAATGGAATCGCTCTGTAATTGTAGCGAAGTTCAAATTCACAGACATACGGCCTGTAGCCCACAGGCTGTGGCATTGCAATTGAATGAGGCCCTATGAGCCCTATTCAATTCTCCATTTTGTAAGGTTACACAAGCAAAAAGTGTCCAGTAATTTTTCCTAGCTTCTCTGTTCACCCCTCTCAGTATGTTTGCGAGTGAGCTACTTGCAATGTCTAAGAGTTATCCCTACTCGCAATATTACATCTGCTTGTCCATTGATTTTCACACATCAGTTATATTACTAGTTGCTTTTGGTCAAAAAAGTTATTCATTTCAAAATTATTCGCAACTACTGATATTCCTGATTTTTGCGAGTAATATAGATCCCCCACAAACATAAAAATGCCATTGTGGCTGCTTTCCCTCTCCATATTAACTACCAATTGCCCCTTCCCCACCCAAACCCAATCGCCTCGTTCCTCAATCACCCCTTATAATCTCTCTACATAACCATGGGGATCTTTTGTCCCTAACAGACCTCAGTGGTACATAGCGTTAACCCTGATCTAAAGATTAACCTCTGCTGTAGTGGTCCTTAAAGGATCCCGTGGTATCTAATTAACTAATCCCTGCCATGGAGGGCTTTATAGGACCCATGTGGCATCAAATTATTAACGCATATCATGAGGGGCCTAAAGGGCCCAAATGGTATATCTGTTAACTCTAAGGAAAATCACTACAATACACTAAATAATAAAAAAACAACCCCCAACAAACTATATAAAATACAATACCCTACAATTAACAAAAATAAAACAATAAAAAAACCTACAATTACAAAAATAATAAAACCTATAGTTATGAAAACAATTACAGTACAATAAAAATGGCAACTAAAATAAAAAAAAACACACATAAACTATAAAAATGTACAATAAAATTAAAGCAAATTGACCCTGTAAAATAAAATTACATTTAATAATACTTGCCCTAAAGATGATTCAGAGATGATCATCTGTCCTGGAATAGACAGGCTATCCATGCTGTTTGAAGAAGATTTGGTTCTCTTCTTGAATGAATCCAAGGTACCTCTCTTCTGGCCCAGGAAAGGGCCCTTCAAAAAAAAAAACTGCAGCTCAAAAACAAAGACTTGCACTAACTGAGCTCCCCTGCTCCAAATGGCCATTGCAACACTTTCTGCAACTTAAATAGACATTTTGTGCATTCTAATTGGCTGAAATAGATGTCAATCATATTTCAACCAATAGTTGTCACCCTGCTCAATATTAATTGCTCAATATTAATCTGATCAGATTTTAGGTCCATCAATCTGAGCAGTAGTTAGATGCATCAGGGTTAATTGTTTATGCCACGGGCGTCCATTATGGACCCCTGTGGTTATGTAGATAGGGTGACCAGGGAACAGAGATTGGGTGTGGGTGGGGAAGTGAGCGATTAGGAGTGAGCAGGGGAGAGGATCCCCACGACTTCACGTCACTGAGTGCATGGATGGAGGATATCGTAGAGGTTTGTCAATGGTGAATAGGGAGATTGCGTAACTTTGCTCGATCTCCGGATTTTGTTACAGCTAAAAAACGCTCCTGCAGACAAATTTACGTTTGTCAGTAATATACTTGGCTCGACTTGAATGAGGCTCTAAGAAAGTAACCAGCTGTATATGTAGCTGTGAGCTATATCATGTAGGATCTCCCAAGATGGGCAGGTCATAGCAAAGAGATCAGACAAATCATGGTCCACTGGAGAGGAAACTGGCAACCCCTTCCAATATCTTTGCCATGAAAACCTTATGGATAAACACAGCCACAGACATAGATACATGTTCCTGGCATGCTGCAGATCATAGGGTCGCCAAGAGTCAGACACGATTAAGGACTGAACAACAATATGTTTTTGTTTATACAATATGCAAGCATGTAAGATATTAAAGGACTGCTTTAGTGGCCTTATAAAGTGCTCTCTAAAGAATAGGTACATAGTGCTTGATATGAAAAAATAAACTTACTGTGCATTTAACAAATGTATTACTTGTTTCGAATCATGCCCCAGGCTGTATATGCTCAAGATCTCTCCACCATCTAAATGATTTATTATTTTGGAGTGAGTGCTGCCCAGGGGATAGTACCAGACTGAAAACCTTTTAAGACCACTCTGTAAAATGCACATTAGTAGCAGTCAGTACGCTAAAGTAAGCAGCTAGCAATGTATACAAATAAACCTGCTAGTTGCCTTCACTATCATACAGCAAGTTTTGTATGCCTGTTTGGAGAGCAGACTCTTCTTTGTGGCTACCACTCCAGAGACAATAAATCATTCAGGGGTGGAGAAATAAGAAACTGTTACAGCCTAGGGCATGATTTAATAATAGTAATTCAGTATTTAAGTGCACAGTAAAAGCTTAATAAATGTTTATTTTTTTCTGATCAGGCCCTACCTAACTATTCTTAAAATAGCCCTTTATAAGAACACTAAAGTGGCTACTTTTGAAGCTTAATAGTTATACGTTCTGATTAATCTGATTACATGTAACCCATAAAATCTTTCTGTCATGGGTATTATGTTTTGCTTGCTCATCTCTTAATAATGTTTTACACTGATTTTTCTGTGTCCTGTTTTGCTTTTGTATATTTCTGTTTGGAGCTTAAGGCCTCAAATATTAACAAACGATAAGGAAATGTAGAAAAATAATAATGAGTAACTAGGGTCTTCAGGCATGATCACAAGTGCAAGCATAGCCTTAAATCTGAATGCTTAGCTTGCGGCCTACTTGGAAATACTGAATATAATAATAAAGCACTTGAATTAGGGGGTTTGGCATAATGTGATACATATGGGTAAGTCTAAAGGGCCAAACATAAAGATGAATTCTAAGTGAAGCCTATATATTACTTGGTAAATGGACAGGAGAAAAAAATCTTCATTGTACAATTTTCATTTATTTCTGAAGCCTAGGGCATGGCCGGATTTGTAATTAGGCGACTTAGGCAGACGCCTAAGGGTGCTTACCTTACAGGGGTGCCTCATTTGTATAGCTGTAATCATGTTTTACAGTGTTTTTGCACCAGGCAGGCAGGAATGGGTTAAGTCTGTACAAGCATCTAAGCTGATCCAGTGGCTGGGCTGATCGGGTTAGGCTGCATGGAATGCAACAGCGCCCCCTGCAGTGAAGGAGGAGGGGAGGGACTGCAAGGGATTGTGATGGTCCTGCTGGTGCTGACTATGGAAAGGAAATGACTCTCCTCCCCTGTGCATCAATAGCTTTCTGCAGCGTAAGTTTGGACACAGAAGGGGCTCGCAGAGGAAAGCAGAAGATGCAAAGGGGATCATGCTGAGAGGCATCTTCCAGACAGTAAGCAGCAATAATGACATGCTTAATATACTTTTATAGCACTGAAGACTAATTATTTAATACTAGCAACTTGCCCGTCAAAAATGACGGCAATAACATTTGAAGGGTGGCAATGCTGGTTGCCACAGAATGCAAGGCTCTCCCCCCCTCTAACTTGCGGGCCTCCCCCCTCTAAGGCGCTCATCGCGGGCCTCACAATAAGCGCCTTTGAAGCTCATTGTAAGTCTCTCTCACTGTCTACTTTATGGGCGTCTCGATGAGTGACTTTGCCGCTCAATGCAGGCCTCGGACAACCTGCCATTTTTATGCCTCGCAATGAGTACCTTCGGTGCTCATTGCGAGCCTCTCCCCCCCTCTACATTATGGGCATCATTGCAGGCATCTTCAAACCTGTCACTTTCGGGCCTTCGGCATTCATTTCAAGCCTCTCCCCACTCTCTGACCCCTGTGTCTGTTTCCCCCCTCTCCCTTCCATGTGTCTGTTTCCCCGTCTCTCCCTCCCGCTGTCTCCTTGCCCCCTGTCCCTGCCCTTTGTTTTTTTCCCACCTTATTTCCCTACCCTGTTTTTTTCCCCTCTCTCACCCCTGTGTCTTTTTGCACCCTCTCCCCCCTATCCCTCCCGTGTCTTCCTTCAGGTTTTGCGTTCCTCGCAATAACCACCAATCATGCTTTTTTCAAAAGTCTTGCAGGCTTTGCAATGAGCTCCTAAGCCCTAGGGGCTTTGCCCTCGTTTTGAAACTTTTTTTAAAAAAATTACGGCTGTCCATCCGCCATTTTTTTCCTCAGCTGATTTCAGACCTCCCAAAAACATCAATAAAACATCAAATTAGCTTTCAAAGTCACTTACACCCTGCCTCTCCCCAAGTTAATTTTTTATTAATTAGCGTCTTTTCGCTGTCTTCCAACGGCTTCCGAGTTACAGTCTTGAAAAAAATGACGGCCATTAAAGCCGTAATTTTTTCAAAGTCTTGAGTGCCTCGCAATGAGCCTATGGCCTATGGCGCAGATCGCAGGCATCTCCATAAGCGCCTTTGGCGCTCATGTCAAGCTTTTTTTTTAAAGTCTTGCAGGCCTCGCTATGAGCGCCGAAGGCCTATGGCTTTCAGCGCTCATTACAAGCCTTTTTCAAAGTCTTGAGGGCCTTGCAATGACCTCTTTTGGCGCTCATCGCAAGGCAAGTAATGAGTGCCTTTGGCGCTCATTGCCAGCCTTTTTCAAAGTCTTGGTGATTATATTAAACATACAACCATTTGCTGAAATCTTGAAGTGTGTGTACAAGGATTATCTATGAGACTACGGTCTTGGGTGTCGGGCCGATGCAATAGTCTGCAGAATATCTAAAATATGTTTTTACAACAATTCCTATAACATGAAACTTAATACATAAACCAACAATCATACAGGATAACAGTGTAATCATATTTTAACCATATGCACTAAGAAATACATAACCATAATAATAAAAAAAGGCTAACTTTGGCCAGTCAGGCCCAGGCCATAGTGTAAAAAGTCCAGACAGGCCCTCGGCATGACAACTCCTCCCCCCTTCTTTCAAGTGTTCTCTGAGGTCTAAGCCATGGCACAGTAGCAACAATCTCTAGGGTCCAAGAACCCGGTGCCAGCTGGTATTGGTACGTCTAGGGAGTGCAGGTATCATCCATAGTCCTAGCCCCCCTTTCTGTGGCTTAATCCTGGGGTTGTACTGGGGGCTTGTCTGGTTACTCCACCTCTCCAACCCCCTAGTAAAAATCAATCCAAGTGATAAACTTGGTGGCTCTCTGGCCACCCCGCCACCTCCTGTCCATGGTGAATTGTGTAGTGACCTTCCCAAGCCCCTGGGGGAATTTATAAGACCACTGGCCTGGAGGACCTTTCAAGGCAGTCCAGGTGGAACAGTACATCCAGGCTAGTAGGTCCAGCAAAAACTTGGGAGGGTCCTTCCCCAGCAAAACCCTCTCCTTCCAGGCAAGGGAGACCTTCTGACCTGCTGATTCTGGGATGGTACCAGGTATCCTTGGTCAAATAGAAGACCCCAACTTCCCCTTGCTGATGATCCTGGCCAGTGGCCCCACCTTTCCAGTAGTCATTGCAGGGAGGCTAGGTGATGAACCACACCCTGAGGTATCCTCTGTAGAAATCCAGGAAATTTGGCACATCCTGTGGTGAACAAATCTGGGGTAATCCTGGGGCCTCCCCATCCCCAGCCAAGCTAGTACAAACAGCTGACTGGTGGTATTTACCATAGTCCATGGGCCTAAGGGACCATAAATGGTTAACATGCTTCCCCTTCCCATGTCTGCTCCTTCCCTTGTCCAGTGTTTGAGTCCCATGTGATCTGTTGGGCCTCCTGGCTTACCCAATATAAGTGGTTTAAGGAGGATAGCCAGTTTAAGTGCCTGTTCATCAGGGGTTATCACCTCCCCACCCCCTAACAGCCAGGGCCACTGTCCCCTTTTTCCCTCAAGGAATAAAAAAATAGCTCCACTGAGGACTGTACCTGCTGCATCTGCTAGTCTGTACTATTCCTGATGACCTTGTCTGGGATCTCTACTCCTTGGGGCTGCATTGTGCTCACTGTCTCCAAGTCATCTTCTTCTGAAACCACCGTCTGGGTACAGCTCTCACCTTCTTCTGGATCTTTAGTTCCTGGATCATTGGGCAAAAACTCCTGTCTCTCTCCATTTGATACTGCCTGGCATGTGGATGCACGTAGTCCTTGAGTACCTGCTTTTAATGCCTCCTTCACGGTTTAAAGAGCAGGGCTGCGTGCCGTTTCTGCTTCAGGGTCTGTGGCTGGTTCCTGGACAATTGCTTACGGTCAATTGGTAGGGCCGAGTGCTCATTCGATTCTTCCCCTGGGCCTGGCACTGCTGTGGTTAGGCCATGGCCCCATGCCTCTAACTGGGCGATGCTCAGCCCCCTAAAGTTAGGGACCAGTTCATCCTCTTCCCAGTCAACCCACTGCACAAAGGAGTCCTTGTTCTTTTTAAATTCCATGTAATCAGAATTTCCCCAACAGTCCAGAACTTTCTTCTGACCCAACCTCGGAAAAATGTTGCTGAGTCCCTGTAGTCTCTGCTGGGTGATTCTGCCCCATGCCTAACTGGCATGAGCCTTCACAACCCATCCATGGATGCTTCATCTAGCAAGTCTACATAATCTGCCTCCAGCTGTAACTCCTGCTGGATCAAAGGCCAAAGTAAGCTAGCTGCCTGGGAGCATGTCTCCAGTCCCAGCATTTGACAAAGCTTGGAAAACAAACACAGCTGTCTTTTCTCTGTCCCCAAGCCACAATCTGGATCCCCATGTACATTGTCCAAAAGTGCCTCTTCCAGCCCCAGTGAAAAACGGGGCCCCCCATGAGGTATCTCAACAGGTCCCCCCCCTGGCAGCATATTGCTCTTCCAGGGCGACCTCCTCACATACCAATTCTTCAAGCCAGGACCGGGCCATAGTCCCAGGAACACCAGCCATTTGTTTAGATGGCCCATTCCTTGACAGACATTTCCAGTCACCACAAAATTCTCTGTCTCTACTGGGGATAAGCATTTCCCCTCCACAAGAGCTGGGACAGGGCCGTTGTTTACCCCTCTCCATTTCTCCTGTACCTCCTGTATGATCTGTGCCCTGAGAGCCATCAACTGCTCTGTAGTAGTGTCCTCTGGCATGGCTGCTTTCCATCTTTGAAATCTCCTGAATGCCTCATCCTCCTCTTTTGCAGACAGCCTGGCCCAGGTCCCAGAGTTGGGATCACCAGTAATGTGCTTACCCCTTCCTCCAGATCTCTTTCTACTATGCATAGTTCATCATTTAGGAGCAGCTCCTTGACTATTATTGATATAGTTATCCATGCTGTCCTATTAAATCCTCTGAGCCTGAAGATCTCTCTTAGTTCTGTCATGGTCATCTCTCCTTGTGTTGCCATCTTACTGTATTCCACAGAGGTCCAACGACTGCCATCCATTTGTCACAATCTTTTACTTCAATTGGACTTGGTAAGAACCTGGTTCAAACCTATCCAGGATTTCATGCGGTCCTTGTACACCTATGATAGCAGAAGATGGCCCAAACACAAGAACCACACCCAGGAGCTTGCTTCCACAGACTAGGATCTCAAGAACACCATATACTACCTTATAATTAGGATTAATTCACAGACTGAACCTTACACCTTGTTTATGTACAGACACGACTGACATACCTTTATTAATTGTCACATTTTATACACTTTTCTGGCACACAGGCTGGCCAATCACAGTAGGCCCCATCCCTAAATAATGGGCTGTCCCTGCTTACTTGGAAACCCTGTACATCTGAAAACTACAACCATCAGGCACTTTAGCTTATCATGGTGATTATATTAAACTACTAGCGAATTGCCCGTCAAAAAATACGGCAATCAAATCGTAAGGTAGCTAATGCTGTTTGGTGTGTAATACTAAAATATATAATATAAATTAATATACTTTACCTATTTTGAAGCATTGTGTTGAAGAGCTGACAATCTGTTTTCATGTTGCTGCAGCATTAGTGGTGTGGAGCTGCTGTGTAAGCGTGATGAATGTGTGCAGTGTAAGAGTGTGCGTGCGCAAGACTAAACCGTTAGCGTAGTGGTGTACTTCCGCATTGGCGTAAAATGGCGGGTTATCTGTGTTATGCGTCTTTGCGGATTATCCGTCGGTGCTTCGTGGTGTTTTTCGAGTTTCGTGTGTTGTTTTGCGAGTGTGTTGTGGTGTTTTACGTGTTGAGAGTGCTGTAGCCTAATTTTTGTTTTTTTCGTCGGCCATTTTTTCTCTCGCTTAGCGATTTCATTAGTGTCTAAAGTGTTTTATTTTTATTGAAATGAATGTGTAACTTGTTTTTTTGAGGTGCTGGATGGTTCCTCTTGCTGTAGGTAAGTTTTTTATGTGTGTGTTGTGTGTATTTATTGTGTTTGAAATGTTTGTATGTCGGCGTGTTGCGTCCGATGTTTGCGAGGTCGTAATGTGTGGTAACGTGTCTCGTTTGGTGTTTTCGTGTGTAGCCTCGTATTCTTTTTGTTCGGCGGCCATTTTTTTCTCTCGCTTATCAAAGTTTTTATTGTGCAAACTCTTTTATTTTGAGTGAAATAAAGGTGTAAGTTGCATTTTTGAAGTCCTGGATGCTCCCTGTTGCTGTACTGTAGGTAAGGTTTTTTGTGTATGTGTTGTGTTTTTAATTTTGTAATGTTCGCGAGTTGCGACCGAGTGTTGCGAGGCCGTAATGTGTGTGTCGTGTTATTTGAGTTGTGACGTGAAGTTTGCGACGGTCGCAGTTGCTGGCATGGAGCGCCGAAACTGAGACCCTCGCTTCGCGAGGGTCCTCAGTTGCTGGCAAGGAGCGCCTTTGGCGCTCCATGCCAGCAACTGAGGCCCTCGCCCAGTGCCCTCGCTTCACGAGGGCCTTGGCTTGCTGCCCGAGCCACGGCCTCGCTACGTGAGGGCCGCGGGCTCGCTATGCGAGCCCGCAAGCGTTAGCAACAACTCGCATACTCACAACTTTATATGTGATAACCTTTTGCTGTAATCCTGAAGTGTGTGCAGAAGGATAATCTATGAGACTACGGTCTTGGATGCCTGGCCGATGCAATAGCCTGCAAAATATCTAAAATATGTTTTTACAACAATTCCTATAACATGAAACTTAATACATAAACCAACAATCATACAGCATAACAGTGCAATCATAATTTAACCATAAGCACTAAGAAATACATAACCATAATAATAAAAACAGGGTAACTCTGGCCAGTGAGATTCAAGCAGGTAGATGATAAGATATGGTGATTTGAAAGTAGACTTAGTGAGGACAAATGAGCCGCCATTCCAGTTGGATGAAAACTTGGACCAAAGTTTAAGATCTGCACAGGCTTGATTGCTTAATGATATCATTGGATGGTGGTTGGAACGATGCATAAGGTGAGTGAGTATTGATTGTAGTTCCTTTTTTGTGCAGTATCTGGATGTTCAGAATTATGTTATAAGCTCCTATAGTCTAGCAAGTTTATTTCCCATAAGAATTGCCTCATTAAGCTCCTATTCCTAGAAACTTGACAGGGTATGCAGGGCCTTCCATGTTATCTTTAGCGATTGGAATTATGGAGTTCTGTAAAGAGGGAGATTTTCATAGGCTTTATGGGACTCTCGATATAGAGAATGTCATCCAAATAATGATTGACAACATGACACCTTTTCACTTTGAGCAAGATCCAACATAAGCTTTCTGCAAAGTGGATGAATATTTTTGGGCTGCTGTTAGAGCTGAAATTTAGACTATTGGAAAAATAACACTTTCCTGACCATTGGACACCATGTAAGTGCCACAGTGATGGATGTATTGGTAACAGATTAAAAGTGTATTTTATATCTGATTTGGATAACCATCAACAGGGACCAAATCTGTATATGTATTGTCTACTTTGGAATACTGAAGTGAGTATTCACTGGATGGTATCAATGAGTTAATGCTGGGAGTAGAAGTACAGTAGTGAGAAGATAGATCAATGACTAACCTTTTCTTTAATTAATATTTTCTGGTAGCGACTCCTTTGGGGTTGGTGTGCCAAACTAAAGGACCACTTCAGTTAAGTATTAAAAGGTGCTAGATGTTTTAACTAGACATTGAGCATTGATAACATTCATATTTAATGATTTGAAAAAATAAATATTGAATATTAAAGTTCCTTTCAAAGACCAAATTCAACTGCTGCTGGTCTTTAACCTCTAAAAGGTTAGTTGGGGGGGCTTTGGTTGGCAGGATGTGCTAAACGATCAGGCACAAAATTATATATCAGCACAATGTTATATCAGCACACTTGCTGTGTGTAAGTAGTTTTCAAAGGCTACAAGTTCGGGGCATAAGTCAGGCTTTGAACATCTATCTAGACTTACTTTAGCTGCCATCTAAATGGCCAAATCGCAATTCCTTAAACCCCTAATGTAGCCCGTAAATGTTATGGATATTCAACTGGCTACATTTAACTACTTATATTCCAATTGCGAGTTAAAGACTCAAAAGCACTGCAGGCTTATCAAAAATGCAACTCTGTTCTATCTCTTCCATTGGTTTTTCAAGCCTGTAAATGTTATCAGTGCTAAAGACGCAAAATCAATATTCAATTACAAAAATTCAAAAAGTCGCAATCTTGTAAATCGCAAATGTATAAAAAAATTATACAAGTACTCGCAAGAGGGTTGAACACCTGTTCATAAAACTGTAGCAGCAAATAAACACACACTACTGTACTGTAAGATACTGGAAAGGAATGAAAGACATTAGAATTAATTACACAACAGTCTCAAAATGGCAAATCCGCAATAAAAAACTAATTATTTCTAACTTTTATTTACGTGTTATTTCGATCTTGGAAATCAACGGGTAATACATATCAGGCCACTTACATTGACGTAAACAGAAGCTTTAATGTATTTCAAGATTACTTGAGTGCAACTCAATCGGCAAACATTAATTATTTGTGTGTATTAATGCTTAGCCTACAATTGCAGGTTAATTGTAACCTCCACGTTTTACTGACATCATGATGACGGTCTCACTTACTATTGGCTCTGTCTAAAAACTAACTTATGGGCTTGCTTAATTATTGCAAATTACCTTTAGGGTTTAGTCTCCCTAAGGGTAATAGGGGACTCCAGACGTGGACCTCTTGCTCACTGTGCCTTAGGGAGTTCAGCTGCACCTCACTGACGGGGCCCATAAAGGCTAAAACGCGTCTGGCGTTTGCTGTTTCTCCTGTTCAGGGTAAAATTGCCTGGTATTTCGGGACTGGGTCACTCTTTTGAGTGGGACCACGCTGATATACTACAGGATATTTCTCCCTGTGAAGGGCACAAGTGAGCTAAAAGAGGTTGCTCTCAGAGTGGCTTATCATGGCCATAGAACTAACCTATTAAGGTTGGTTCGTTCTCTGATGAGCACCTCTGACTTAGTTGTTTTGTACTTGCCTAATTATTGCCCTGAAATCCTGGTTTGTGTGTGCAAGCTGTGAGCCTGTAATAACTGGTTAGAGACAATTGAATACATCTAAATGTGACTCAAAGCCAAAAGTTCAGTATGGAGGCAATTGTGAGCTTGGAATTAAATGGGGCCCATTGTCCTTAAAGCCCTTAAGACATGATTTTGAGACAGACCCTTCCTGACACTTGATGAACTTGTGATGGTAGAGATCAACAGGATCATTTAAAACAAATACTCAAATCACTGAATGTAAGATTAATATTTAAAAATGAAATTGCTTTTAAATCACTGAATATTAATGCTATTAATAATCAATGCATAATTAAAACAATTAGCTCCTCTTGGTAGTGCATTACATTAGCCTTTTAACAAAGCAAAATGCATATGACTATATAAGAACTAATTAATAATTTATTTGCCCACTATATTTTAATAAATTAAATTAAAATAATAATTATTAGACTTCAAAAATATAAGGCATTATGGCTAAATATTGAAATTGTATAGTCATGTTATTTATATGAACTCTTTAATTTTAAGTGAACTGTATTAATAATTCAGGTTCCAGTTATGACTGAAAAATGAAATTACTTTTTTCCATCACTCTGCACATCATTCTGCATAACTGAAGTACATAGTTTTGAGTGCCCAGTGATATGTTTTCTGAGGTTAATAAGGAAAGCTAATACAAACAATGTCCAGTGAATTTGTAATTGTTCCTAGTTATGCAGACATCCTGACTCAGAAACAGAATACTTAATGGTTCACATATTTTTTTAGAAGCAGCTTAGCTAAAAGAGACATATATCATAGATGTCATAGTTCAAAGCCAATACAGTTATTTCATCCTGTACTATTTTATACAATAATTTGTCATCCAAATGAAACACTAATTACACTAACTAAAGGGTCACAATGAGCACTGTTCTCATTTATTCCTCATTCATTTGCAATAATACTTCAGCACTAGTGCACTTGAGATTGCATTAAGTGTTGTCATTACACAAGAACATTGTTATATTATAAGGTATTAAAATAATAGTACAATATTTCTTTCCTAATTTCTTATATAGATTACGGTACATATAATTAGTAGAGATGCAGAAATAATAGCACAATGTTTCTTTTTAAATACCCATATCATTAGAATCATTATAAAATGAAATTATAGATAAAAGATAATGGTACAATGCTTATTTCTTAACTCATGTCATTAAATAGAAACACAATACATTTATATACAAAGCAACAGTAAAATATTTCCCTTTTGAATGCTCATACACTATCATTAAATGACCTCTGTAGTGCCATAACAAAATGAGCTAAGAGTTTTAATTAGGCAATGATCATTAATAACATTCATATAAAATAATTTAGAAGAGCAATATTCAATATTAAACTTACCATTAAAGTTCTGAATCTGGTGTTGCTGGTATCCACTCTTTATAAAGTTAATTGGGGGAGGTGGTTTTGTCTAGAATTAAGCTAAACTTTCAGACATAATGTTTACAACCATCACAAACTCCTTTGGCTGGAGACTTGTTATGCTAGAGGTTTCTATCGGCAACACTCTTTTGCTGTGAGGGTAGTCTATCAATGATTGTTTATTCTCTAATCATATTTAATTGTTCTTAACTCTAGATTTGAATCTCAGCCACAAAAAAACTCACACTCCCCTTAATGACCTTATCAGGAGGAGACAAGCACTGAACTAAAGGTAGATATTCTATTCTTTGAAAATTAATATAATTAAGAATATTACTTTAATAAATGATTTAATAGGAAATTTATTAAAGGGACGCTTAATTCAGCTTAATTTGGACCACATCCCACTGAAGATCTCCTAAATTCTTGAATTTAAAGTTTGGAATTTTTAGCTGTTATTAGTGTAATTTCAAACAAAATTATAATGTTAACATACAATCTTCACACTATGAAGAGCACTTACAGTGAGGTAAAAGGCCCATGCATAATTGTATCTTCTTGCCAGGGCATAACACTAGTCCTTTAAATAGAATCATAGTGTGCTCATCATCCTCATCATGCTTTTCATGTCCCTTGTTGTGGCCCGTCTTGTTTGTTCCTGTCACGTTGCTGCTCTTCTCTGCTTGTATGTAGCCTCCCCTTGTCCTCCCTTTGCTTTGTCCTGCCCTCTATTCGTCCCTCCGTTCAGCCCTATGCTAATTTTAGTGTCACCTTCATTAATCTGTTCTCCCTCCATAGTCACTCTATTGATGCCTTTCCTGTTTCCCTCCTCTGCTCCTGCCATTCTCCCCATCTACCCTAGTCTTCCCCTTCCATTGCTGCTCATTCTATGAAGCAATCCAGATTTAGTGTTCATTTCCACTTATAGAACTTGTCTAGAATATGATATGTCCTGTGGAGGACATTACTTATGGTTTCCAATATGTTACTATTTAGGGAAACTTTAGTTAAGTTTAACCAAGATGATTCCCAGATATCTTGCGTCCAATTGCAGTTCAGGTCCCTCTCACAGTTTCGTATATAAGTCAATTTAGATTGACCTGAGTTAGTATTGATTGAGTCATAGATGAGGTTAATGATGCCATTCATGAGATGGGTTTTCTCTCAAAGTTTCACTAGCCATGATGACCGGGGTGTACCAAGTGAGAGAGTAAAG
Source organism: Discoglossus pictus (assembly GCA_027410445.1). Lineage (NCBI taxonomy): Eukaryota > Metazoa > Chordata > Amphibia > Anura > Alytidae > Discoglossus > Discoglossus pictus. The sequence goes on along the minus strand of CM050165.1, from coordinate 130,515,919 downwards.
AGTTCCTGTGGTGGGATTTGATGGGGAGAAGTTGATCAAATTTGAGAGTTTGATCTTCTATATACCAGAACCCAGAGCATAGTAGGTCCGAAGTTCTCCACCAGTTAAGAGAACGGTGGGTGGGGGGGGGGGGGGGGGCGGGCATGGGATCTCAACTGCAAATGGAGAGAGAGTGGAATACTTAGGAGAGAGGCCCGAGTTTGTCTGGCCCAAGTGATTGCTTCATAAAGGGGTTTGGGCATGCCCCAAGAGTTTTACAGACATGGGGAAGCCAAAGTAAAGTGTCCCATGAGTAAGGTTGCATTTGGAAGTGTTCAGTAAAAACCCATAAAGGTTGGTGTGTTACAGAGTGGGCCTGAGGGATGAAGGTAATTTGTGCAGCTTTGAAGTATTTCTTAAAATTGGGACATGACAAGCCTCCTTTAGTTTTGTGCTTGAACATAGTGCTTTTGGATATACGATGGGATTTGTGCACCAAATAAAATTGAAAGTTAGACATTGAAATCTCTCTAATTTAGGGAGGTTGATTGCAATGGGCAGGCTGCGAAATAGGTATAGAAGTCTCGGTAAGATATTCATCTTAACTACTGTATGTTTATTCGCCCTAGCCAAGACATATTTGACCAGTTCAAATAGTTCTGACCCATTGCTGAATATTAGTCCGTGAAGTTAGCTTTATGTTTGTCACGTGAGGTGGATACCTAGGTATTTAATATGAGAGGGGGCCATTGGAACTGAAAATTTTGATGTAGAAAACTTCAGGGGGGAGAGATATATTCAAGGCTTTTGTTTTTTGAGATTAACTTTCAAACCCAAGATCTTTTTCGAAATTGTTTAGAATGTGCATAAGAGCTGGAAGCGAGGTGACAGGTTGAGATAGAGTGCACAAGAGATCTTCCGCGAATAGGCAGCATTTGAGATGATGATGGCCAATTGCAATACCGTGAATGGAAGAGTTTGATCTAATTGACTGGGCTAGGGGTTCTATAGCCAGAGCAAACAGCAAGTTAGAGAGGGGACATCCCTGTCTAGTACCTTGCTGGATATCAATATCCCCTGGTAGTTTAAGCGATGCTCTGGGTTTGCGGTAGTATGTTTGAAGAAGGTTCATAAAGGGACCAGAAAGGCCAAATTTAGGGCCCTATTAAATTCCAGCCTCGTAAATAAGAGGCTTCTACTTAAGCCCTACGTACTGCAAAGTTTCTCTAACTTACAATGCTATTAAATTAGCCCTGCTGCGAGCAACGTGTGAGCTACGCAGCAGGGCCGTACGTATCTACACTGCGTAAATGTACATGAGGAGTGACAGCCTGCGAGATGATATCGCAGGCTCCCACTCCTCATCAAGTGCTGCGGGGGTCCTAAAAGGGACCTCCGCGGCAGTCCCCCACATAAGCATTGCCGTGGGGGGTACTCCAAACCCCCCCCAGGCACCTAAAATGAACCCCCCCTCAATGCGGGGGTCCCTGTCGGGACCCCCGAAGTGTCCTCACATGAACACCTTGCTGCAGGGGTCCATAGGAACCCCCGCAGCCCCCACACATTAACCCCTTGCAGCGGGGGTCCCCGATCGGCACTGATCAGGCCCCCGCTGCATTTAAAACTTTTAAATTCCCCGCCGCGGCTCCTTAAAGGGGCCGCGGCACACTATTAGCCAATCCCGGCCGCGGCACTTAAAATTAACCCCCCTCTATGCTGGGGGTCCCCATCGGGACCCCCGAAGTGTCCCCACATAAACCCATTGCAGGGGGGGTCCCCGATCTGCATAGATCAGGCCCCCCGCTGCATTTAAAACTTTTAAATTCCCCGCCGCGGCTCCTTAAAGGGGCCGCGGCACACTATTAGCCAATCCCGGCCGCGGCACTTAAAATTAACCCCCCTCTATGCTGGGGGTCCCCATCGGGACCCCCGAAGTGTCCCCATATAAACCCCCTGCAGCGGGGGGCCCCGATCGGCACCGATCGTGACCCTGCTGCAATTCAATTTTAAATTTCCCGCCTCGCGGGTCCTCAAAGGACCGTAAAGGTCCTGAAAGGACTCGCACTAAAAATAATAACCCCAGGCAACTATAATTACCCCATTAACTCATGATGGTCAATCCAGACCACCATAAGGCCTAAATTAACCCATTAACTCATGATGGTCAATCCAGACCACCATAAGGCCTAAATTAACCCATTAACTCATGATGGTCAATCCAGACCACCATAAGGCCTAAATTAACCCATTAACTCATGATGGTCAATACAGACCAGCATAAGGCCTAAATTAACCCATTAACTCATGATGGTCAATACAGACCAGCATAAGGCTCTATTTAACCCCATCAGTCCCATAAGGGTATATTATTACCATTATGGGCCTGTTACAACCCAACATTAACCACATAAGTGCCATGATGGTCCTCAAGGACCATCATGACACTAACTACAAACACTACACTATAACCCCCAATAAACCATTTAATCTAAACTAACCCCCCTCTACACTAATCTATTAACACTTACACTACCTACCTACACTACCTACCCCCTAATAAACCTCCCCAACACTCTAATTACAAAAAACAAAAAACCTACAGTACAAAAAACAAAAAAACCTACAGTACAGAAAACAAAAAAAAATTACACACTTGAAAAGGAAAGACAGATAAACACAATACAATAATACATATAATACATTACATACATTACATACAATACATGACATTACATATAATATATTAAATATAATATATTAAATATAATATATTACATATAATACATTACATACATTACATACAATACATGACATTACATATAATATATTAAATATAATATATTAAATATAATATATTACATATAATACATTACATACATTACATACAATACATGACATTACATATAATATATTAAATATAATATATTAAATATAATATATTACATATAATACATTACATACATTACATACAATACATGACATTACATATAATATATTAAATATAATATATTAAATATAATATATTACATATAATACATTACATATAGTCCTAATCAAATACCCCCTATCTATCTAACATACAATCTATTTAATTTAAAATAAATCCTAACTATATCAAATACATCCCCCTATCTATCTAATATACAAAAAATCCTAACTACATACACAGACCCTTATTCTAAAATAAAATAAAATAATTACAGTCCTAACTACATACACAGACCCTAATTCTAAGCTAAAATCAATAAATTAAGACCACTTACCTTTAAGATGTTGCTTCAGATCACTAACCTATGGGTCAAACAAAAAAAAAAATTAGTACAAAACATTAACATCAAATAAATAAACATTATATACATTCTACATATTCAACTCACCTTTACAGCATGTCCAGTCACTGTTAAGCTCTTCCGGCGCGGCCCTGTTAAAAAAAAAAAAACACAATACATGAATACATGAATACAATATATAAACAATAAATAAAATACACAAATAAACATCTAAATATACATTTAACTTACCTCCCCGCGATGTCCCCGGCCTTCTCTCCTTCAGCCCCGGCTGGGCCGCGGAACCATCCGCGCTCTAAAAAAAAATAAAAAAAAAAATAACGGAGGTCTGCACTGGCAGACCTCCCCGACGCTACTGAACCTCCCGGAGTCGTTTCCGGGAGGAAATTGGCATTGGCGGCTTGTGATTGGCTGAAAAAGCTGTCAGCCAATCAAAAGTCGTCAATGTAGGAGCCAATCAGGATGCGCAGATGTCTTCTACCAATCACTCCGTGGGGGTGTATCCCATAGTGATTGGCTGAAGGCATCTGAGCGTTGTGATTGGTTCCCATAAAGATAGACAAGTGTTTTAGCCAATCAGGGTGGGATATTGGGGTGTATCCCATCCTGATTGGCTCACACATTGACGACTTTTGATTGGCTGAAATTGATAGACAGCTTTTTCAGCCAATCACAAGCCGCCAATGCCAATTTCCTCCCGGAAACGACTCCGGGAGGTTCAGTAGCGTCGGGGAGGTCTGCCAGTGCAGACCTCCGTTAGTTTTTTTTCTTTTTTTTTTTTAGAGCGCGGATGGTTCCGCGGCCCAGCCGGGGCTGAAGGAGAGAAGGCCGGGGACATCGCGGGGAGGTAAGTTAAATGTATATTTAGATGTTTATTTGTGTATTTTATTTATTGTTTATATATTGTATTCATGTATTCATGTATTGTGTTTTTTTTTTTTAACAGGGCCGCGCCGGAAGAGCTTAACAGTGACTGGACATGCTGTAAAGGTGAGTTGAATATGTAGAATGTATATAATGTTTATTTATTTGATGTTAATGTTTTGTACTAATTTTTTTTTTTGTTTGACCCATAGGTTAGTGATCTGAAGCAACATCTTAAAGGTAAGTGGTCTTAATTTATTGATTTTAGCTTAGAATTAGGGTCTGTGTATGTAGTTAGGACTGTAATTATTTTATTTTATTTTAGAATAAGGGTCTGTGTATGTAGTTAGGATTTTTTGTATATTAGATAGATAGGGGGATGTATTTGATATAGTTAGGATTTATTTTAAATTAAATAGATTGTATGTTAGATAGATAGGGGGTATTTGATTAGGACTATATGTAATATATTATATGTAATATATTATATTTAATATATTATATTTAATATATTATATGTAATGTCATGTATTGTATGTAATGTATGTAATGTATTATATGTAATATATTATATTTAATATATTATATTTAATATATTATATGTAATGTCATGTATTGTATGTAATGTATGTAATGTATTATATGTAATATATTATATTTAATATATTATATTTAATATATTATATGTAATGTCATGTATTGTATGTAATGTATGTAATGTATTATATGTAATATATTATATTTAATATATTATATTTAATATATTATATGTAATGTCATGTATTGTATGTAATGTATGTAATGTATTATATGTAATATATTATATTTAATATATTATATTTAATATATTATATGTAATGTCATGTATTGTATGTAATGTATGTAATGTATTATATGTAATATATTATATTTAATATATTATATTTAATATATTATATGTAATGTCATGTATTGTATGTAATGTATGTAATGTATTATATGTAATATATTATATTTAATATATTATATTTAATATATTATATGTAATGTCATGTATTGTATGTAATGTATGTAATGTATTATATGTAATATATTATATTTAATATATTATATTTAATATATTATATGTAATGTCATGTATTGTATGTAATGTATGTAATGTATTATATGTAATATATTATATTTAATATATTATATTTAATATATTATATGTAATGTCATGTATTGTATGTAATGTATGTAATGTATTATATGTAATATATTATATTTAATATATTATATTTAATATATTATATGTAATGTCATGTATTGTATGTAATGTATGTAATGTATTATATGTAATATATTATATTTAATATATTATATTTAATATATTATATGTAATGTCATGTATTGTATGTAATGTATGTAATGTATTATATGTATTATTGTATTGTGTTTATCTGTCTTTCCTTTTCAGGTGTGTAATTTTTTTTTGTTTTCTGTACTGTAGGTTTTTTTGTTTTTTGTACTGTAGGTTTTTTGTTTTTTGTAATTAGAGTGTTGGGGAGGTTTATTAGGGGGTAGGTAGTGTAGGTAGGTAGTGTAAGTGTTAATAGATTAGTGTAGAGGGGGGTTAGTTTAGATTAAATGGTTTATTGGGGGTTATAGTGTAGTGTTTGTAGTTAGTGTCATGATGGTCCTTGAGGACCATCATGGCACTTATGTGGTTAATGTTGGGTTGTAACAGGCCCATAATGGTAATAATATACCCTTATGGGACTGATGGGGTTAAATAGAGCCTTATGCTGGTCTGTATTGACCATCATGAGTTAATGGGTTAATTTAGGCCTTATGCTGGTCTGTATTGACCATCATGAGTTAATGGGTTAATTTAGGCCTTATGCTGGTCTGGATTGACCATCATGAGTTAATGGGTTAATTTAGGCCTTATGCTGGTCTGGATTGACCATCATGAGTTAATGGGTTAATTTAGGCCTTATGCTGGTCTGGATTGACCATCATGAGTTAATGGGTTAATTTAGGCCTTATGGTGGTCTGGATTGACCATCATGAGTTAATGGGTTAATTTAGGTCTTATGGTGGTCTGGATTGACCATCATGAGTTAATGGGTTAATTTAGGTCTTATGGTGGTCTGGATTGACCACCATGAGTTAATGGGTTAATTTAGGCCTTATGGTGGTCTGGATTGACCATCATGAGTTAATGGGTTAATTTAGGTCTTATGGTGGTCTGGATTGACCACCATGAGTTAATGGGTTAATTTAGGTCTTATGGTGGTCTGGATTGACCACCATGAGTTAATGGGTTAATTTAGGTCTTATGGTGGTCTGGATTGACCATCATGAGTTAATGGGTTAATTTAGGTCTTATGGTGGTCTGGATTGACCACCATGAGTTAATGGGTTAATTTAGGCCTTATGGTGGTCTGGATTGACCATCATGAGTTAATGGGTTAATTTAGGTCTTATGGTGGTCTGGATTGACCACCATGAGTTAATGGGTTAATTTAGGTCTTATGGTGGTCTGGATTGACCACCATGAGTTAATGGGTTAATTTAGGTCTTATGGTGGTCTGGATTGACCATCATGAGTTAATGGGTTAATTTAGGTCTTATGGTGGTCTGGATTGACCACCATGAGTTAATGGGTTAATTTAGGCCTTATGGTGGTCTGGATTGACCATCATGAGTTAATGGGTTAATTTAGGTCTTATGGTGGTCTGGATTGACCACCATGAGTTAATGGGTTAATTTAGGTCTTATGGTGGTCTGGATTGACCACCATGAGTTAATGGGTTAATTTAGGCCTTATGGTGGTCTGGATTGACCATCATGAGTTAATGGGGTAATTATAGTTGCCTGGGGTTATTATTTTTAGTGCGAGTCCTTTCAGGACCTTTACGGTCCTTTGAGGACCCGCGAGGCGGGAAATTTAAAATTGAATTGCAGCAGGGTCACGATCGGTGCCGATCGGGGCCCCCCGCTGCAGGGGGTTTATATGGGGACACTTCGGGGGTCCCGATGGGGACCCCCAGCATAGAGGGGGGTTAATTTTAAGTGCCGCGGCCGGGATTGGCTAATAGTGTGCCGCGGTCCCTTTAAGGAGCCGCGGCGGGGAATTTAAAAGTTTTAAATGCAGCGGGGGGCCTGATCTATGCAGATCGGGGACCCCCCCTGCAATGGGTTTATGTGGGGACACTTCGGGGGTCCCGATGGGGACCCCCAGCATAGAGGGGGGTTAATTTTAAGTGCCGCGGCCGGGATTGGCTAATAGTGTGCCGCGGTCCCTTTAAGGAGCCGCGGCGGGGAATTTAAAAGTTTTAAATGCAGCGGGGGGCCTGATCTATGCAGATCGGGGACCCCCGCTGCAAGGGGTTAATGTGGGGGTGCTGCAGGGGTCCTGATAGAGACCCCAGCAGCAAGGGGATGTGTATAGGGTGCAGGGGGGAGCCTCACGCTGCTGTCTCGGGCTGTTCCGAGGCAGCACGTAGAGGCTTTCGGATCCCTTGCGTGGACTTTTTGTCCACGTAGGGATTCTTACGATATGCGAGACTCGTGCATAGATTTAAGGCTACGTAGCTCTCTCGGAGCCTATTCTCGGCCATTTTCTCGCAGTCATATCGTAAAGCAGGCTGCGAGAGATTCGGTTCTCGCAAACAGCAGGAAAACTGCCTTTTGCGAGCACCGAGAGAACTACGAGGGAGAATTTAATAGGGCCCTTAGTGTTTTTTATGTAAGGCCATTCGAGTGACTTGAACACCTTTTCAATGTCAAGCTCTTAGAGGCATGCAGGAGTCTGGGTTTGTTTTGCCCAATGGATTGAGTTGAGTACTCGCTGAATGTTGTCTCCTGCTTGCCAATAAGGGATAAAGCAACCTGGTCCTTTTGGATTAGTCTGGGAAGGAAGTCATTGATTCTATTTGACATGAGTTTTGCCAAGATCTTAATATCCCTGTTCAAGAGGCAAATGGGCCTATAGTTTTTTACTTCAGTTGGATCTCTCCCTTCCTTGTGGTAAAATATAAGGTTAGCCTGATTGAGTTCATGAGGAATAGGAAGACCCTCCAGGATCTTATTGAATACTTTTGTAAGATGAGTGGCTAATAATATTTCCAGATGAGGACCTAATGCGGAAAATTTTGGATTGACCAAGTTTCCATTTGAGTTTTATAGCTAGAAGGGAGGTTTATAAGCTTGGGTATAAAATGTATGCTGTGTCCACCTCATAGCCTTATCCGTGTGACGTGATAAAATAAGATCTAATTCTGACCTCAGTTTGTCGATGGATTGGCGAAGTCTATGAGATGGGTTTAGTTGATTACGCTTTTCCAAAACCAATAACTCCCTTCTAGGGGTTGTCTCTTTGAATTGTAATTGTTTCTTATTCGCAGACGCATATTTGATGCACGCTCCTCTAATGAAGGCTTTATGGACCACCCAGATCCACCCGAAATCCAAGTGCCCATCTAAGTTTGTAGAAAAAAGCTCAATATCGTTAGCTATGTGATCTCAGAATGTCAGGTCGGTCAAGAGCATTTCATTCAGCATTCACGACCTGGGTAGACGTGCATTTGCGCCAGTGACTCTGCAAAGGGAGGTAGATGGGTTGGTACTTATCTGGTTGGGTTTCCGGACATTGGGGAGGCAGGAGGAGATTGCGATTTTCTGCTGCAATTTGAGATACTACAAAAAAAAAAAGGGAAAAGAATAACATAAATGACAAAAAAAGGCATGGTTGAGAATAACAATATTGGAGGTTTAGGCATTTAATAGTCCTCATAAGGGAACTAAAGGCACACTAATACCTCTAGTATGGTAATAATACCTCTAGTATGAGGAAGGTGGAATGAATACAAACAGAGTAAAAGGTCACAGTAAAAGGTTTTCTGTCTTAGAAATCTGACAATAATGTCCTTTGGTAGGTCTTGATTACCTATACCACCTGAAGCTCTATGAGCCCGTTCAATTTCCCAAATATTCTCGGACTGAGATGATAGAATTGTGGTTAGGGTGGAGTATAGATATGTTAATAAGTCTGTGACTGACCTTGGGATTCTCAGTAGACATATATTATGATGCCTAGATCTGTTTTCTAGGTCTTCAAGTTTGCTTTCTAGAGATGAGATCAGCGTGGAGTTATGTACAATATTCTTTCTATCATTAGCTTGGGATTCCACCAGCTGGTGTGTGATTGTCTCTAAAGCTTGCGTGCATTGACCCAATTCTAGGAGATGCTGGCAAAACTCTTTGACCCCCTTTGTCAACCATTTTAGATCTCCCCTGATCTTTGTAATATGCAGATTAATTGTTAATTAATTGTTAATTGATCCAGAGGAAGGCAAACATAAAAAAATCCCATTGAAACATTTTTAATTGTCTCGACTGGAGAAAAAATAAATTCCCTGTATCAATATTCCTTCTCTAGTTATCCTGTATAACCCTGAATGCCATTTTTAAAAATATATCCAATAATTTTTTAAAGTTATCTATCAAAATCTCTGTCAAAACCTCCTTTAGTAGAAGCACAGTTTAATCACTTACTGTGAAGAACCTTTTTTTTCATAACATCATAGGTAGTGATGTCGCGAACCTAAAATTTTCGGTTCGCGAACCCCGAACGCGAACATCCGCAAATGTTCGCGAACCGGCGAACATCGGCGAACCGCCATAGACTTCAATGGGCAGGTGAATTTTAAAACCCACAGGGACTCTTTCTGGCCACAGTAGTGATGGGAAAGTTGTTTCAAGGGGTCTAACAACTGGACTGTGGCATGCCGGAGGGGGATCCATGGCAAAACTCCCACGGAAAATTACATAGTTGATACAGAGTCTGGTTTTAAGCCATAAAGGGCATAAATTACCTAACATTCCTAAATTGTTTGGAATAACATGCTTTAAAACATCAGGTATGATGTTGTATCGATCAGGTAGTGTAAGGGTTACACCTTACATGACTGGGGGTCTATAGGTGACATTAGTACTGACCTTTATCTGACTGGGTGTCTATAGAGTGACATTAGTACTGACCTTTATATGACTGGGGGTCTATAGGTGACATTAGTACTGACCTTTATCTGACTGGGTGTCTATAGAGGGACATTAGTAATGACCTTTATATGACTGGGGGTCTATAGAGGGACATTAGTACTGACCTTTATCTGACTGGGTGTCTATAGACGGACATTAGTAATGACCTTTATCTGACTGGGTGTATATAGAGGGACATTAGTACTAACCTTTAGCTGACTGGGTGTCTATAGAGGGACATTAGTACTGACCTTTATCTGACTGGGTGTCTATAGAGTGACATTAGTACTGACCTTTATATGACTGGGGGTCTATAGGTGACATTAGTACTGACCTTTATCTGACTGGGTGTCTATAGGTGACATTAGTACTGACCTTTATCTGACCGTGTGTCTATAGAGGGACATTAGTAATGACCTTTATCTGACTGGGTGTCTATAGAGGGACATTAGTACTGACCTTTAGCTGACTGGGTGTCTATAGAGGGACATTAGTACTGACCTTTATCTGACTGGGTGTCTATAGAGGGACATTAGTAATGACCTTTATCTGACTGGATGTCTATAGAGCGACATTAGTACTGACCTTTATATGACTGGGGGTCTATAGGTGACATTAGTACTGACCTTTATATGACTGGGGGTCTATAGGTGACATTAGTACTGACCTTTATCTGACTGGGTGTCTATAGAGGGACATTAGTAATGACCTTTATCTGACTGGGTGTCTATAGAGGGACATTAGTACTGACCTTTAGCTGACTGGGTGTCTATAGAGGGACATTAGTACTGACCTTTATCTGACTGGGTGTCTATAGAGTGACATTAGTACTGACCTTTATATGACTGGGGGTCTATAGGTGACATTAGTACTGACCTTTATCTGACTGGGTGTCTATAGAGGGACATTAGTAATGACCTTTATATGACTGGGGGTCTATAGAGGGACATTAGTACTGACCTTTATCTGACTGGGTGTCTATAGAGTGACATTAGTCCTGACCCCCTGCTGCAGTATTATTACTCCCAGTACTCCCAGGCTTGCTACTATTAGATATAATAACCTCAGTTTTGTTTCCTTATCTGTTGGTAACATCAAAATATGATTATTAAATATTTCATATTTGTTTGTTTTTTTCTCCCAAAGTGAACCCCTTTGTGTGTGTCCCACAGATGTGGCGTTTCCGCTCTGCGTATGTTGGATTTGCACCGCTCAAAAAGTATGAAAAGAGAGACCCCCCCTTTAAGCCCATTAATGACATCATCAGTAAATTGTATGTAACAGATTCCAGTGTTTAGGGTTTATGACCCAATACTGCGATCATATAACTTATGACAAAAATCTGTATTTGTCGTATTATTCAGAAGCGCGTGCATCTTTGTGTTACATTTCCTGATACTTTTATTATCTTGATCTTTATATATTTACTAGCGACTTGCCCATCAAAAAATGGCGGCAATAAGATTGTAAGGCAGGTAATGGTTTGGACGAGACATTCATTTTGTTGGCGGTCGGATATCCTTCGGCGCTCATTGCGAGGCTGTTGGTTGTATTTTTTTTCTGATAGGCGCTTTTGCTGTTATTCTTTGCTTGGCGGTGATGTGTTTTTTGCGCTTATTGCAAGGCTTTGTATGCTATGAGCAGCGTTGGCGCTCGTTGTGAGGCGCGCAGTGAATGGCTTTTATGTTTAATGTGATAATGTTTTTTTTGTGTATATGTATTTTTGTATGCTAATGAAATAATTACTAAATGAATATACTTTACCTATTTGTAAGTAATATATGCAGGAAGCATTGTGCTGAAGAGCTGACAATCTGTTTTCATGTTCCTGCAGCATACAATGTAGTTTTTCAGTGCTGTGGAGCTTCTGTGTAAGTGTCAGCAATGTGTGCAGTGTGTAGTGTAAATAGGCTGCGTGCGCGAGGGGAAGCCGTTAGGGTAGCTGGGTACTTCCGCATTGTGTAAGTTAGTGTTGTAAAATGGCGGGGAATGTGTAAGTGGTACGCGGGTGTGGATTGTTTAGCGTCTTTGTTAATAGTGTATCTTTACCTCGTACGGCTTTTTAGGAAAATCCGTATGTGTTTTGCGTGTTTAGGCTCCTGTAGCCTCGTTTTCTTTTTTTCAAGGGCCATTTTTTCTCTCACTTAGGTGATTTTCGGGTGTCTAAACTCATGAATTTGGATTTAAATGGAGGTGTAACTTCACTTGCAGAGGTCCTCGGTGCCCGCCTTGCTGTGGGTAAGCATTCTATGTGTTTGTTGTGTGTATTTATTGTGTTTTTAATGTTTTTAAGTGTGTGCGGTTTGGGCGTTAAGGTCGTATTTTTGTGAGCTCGTAATGTTTTTTTTTTCTAAGTCCCATATTTTTAGATGGTAAGTCCCTAAATTTGATGGTGTAAGTCCCGCCTGCGGCTCATTGCAGCCGACGTGGGAGCCTTCGGCGCTCCTTGCCAGCAACTCTGGCCCTCGCTTCGCAAGCCCGCAGCGTTAGCAACAACCCGACTGCACACAACTATATATGTGATATCTGTAACGTCTTCCCCAGTTGGCACTTGTAAATCGGCTAAGCGACAAAAAAAATGGCGTCCGGAAAAAATGAAAACGAGGCTACACGACCCCAAACCGCGCAAAACATCGCCAGCCGTGTACGACTTTTACCTAGGAACAGACGAGGTACAAAATACACTATTATAAATAATGGAAACTGCTGGCGAGCCGCGTAACACATACACAATCGCCGCCATTTTACAACACTAACTTGCAACTTATAACATTACAAATCTAAAATGGCTCGTTACACGACTATACAAGCGGTTTCCCCTCGTGCACTGCGCACATTGCTGACACTTACACCTCGGGTCACCAACAGTCCAAATGTACACTGTAAGCTGCAGGAAAATCAAAAATGATTGTTAGTTCTTCAGGTTATTGATCACTGGATATAATAATTACAAATAGGTAAAGTATTTTAGTAATTAATTAATTCATTATTATTAAAAAAAATATATATAAAAAAAATACGCTTAATAGCATATTTTACACTGCGGTTACTTTACATACATTAACGCTTCGCACTTCCTAATACATTTGTTCCTTCACAATAGTTATTATCGTGCATTCATTTAATAAGTATTAATTAGTAATGGAAAATAAAAATGTAGACTTTACACTACACTAAAATGTTTTACTTTTTACTCTGCAGTTATATATCTGGATTACTGCTCATTGGCTGCCAGCGATAGCACTCTCAAAGCAGTTACAAATCTAAATCACTTTATTATGGTCTGAGACCTGAATACATTTTTTTAATTTACACTGCACAAAAAAAATTATATATTTAACACTGTACTTATATATGTGTCTTTGCGATGAGCGCCGAAGATTGATCGTTGCAAAGCACGAAACATGAAGGACACGAGGGAAGAGACTCACAATGAGCGCCGAAGGTCCTCAGAGTACAAAAAGCATCACATTGTGTGGCAAACAGCAATGCCATGGCTTCAAACTTTATTGCCCCATCATTTGTGCCAGGCAAGTCGCTAGTGATATAATACAACATAATGCAATACAATATTATACAGTACACATGGGTGTTGGAACTGGGGGGGGGGGGGTAAGGGGAACCCCCCCCCCCCCCCAGATTTCTTATCCTATGTATGTATGCGTATAGAAGCTAACAGGGGAGGAGAGAGGGGGAGGAAACACAGGGGAGAGGGAGAGGAAGACACAGGAGAGGGGAGAGGGGGAGGAAGACACAGTGGAGAGGGGGAGGAAGACACAGGGCAGAGGGGGGAAGAGAAACAGGGTAAGGGAGAGGTGAGGGGAAGAGACACATGGGAGGGGGGAGAGATACAGAAGAGAGTGGGGGGTAGAGACACAGGGGAGAGGGGGGGAGAGACTAATGGGAGGGAGTGGTGAGGAGACACCGGGGAGAGAAAAGGGGGTAAAGACACAGAGGAGGGGGGGAAGAAACACAGGGGAAGGGAGAGGGGGTAGAGACACAGGGGAGAGGGGGTAGAGACACAGGGGAGAAGGGGGAAGAGACACAGATGAGGGGGGAGAGACACAGGGGAGAGGGAAGGAGGGAAAGACACAGGGGAGGGGGGAAAGAAACACGGGAAGGGAGAGGGGGGTAGAGACACAGGGGAGGGGGGAGTGACACAGGGAAGAGGGAAGGGGGAAAAGACACAGGAGAGGGGGAAAGAAATACTGGGGAAGGGAGAGGGGGGTAGAGACACAGGCAAGGGTGGGAGAGACACAGGGGAAGGGGGGAGAGACACATGGGAGGGAGTGGGGGGAGACACAGGGGAGAGGGGGGAGAGAGACACATGGGAGGGAGTGGGGGGGGAGACACAGGGGAGGTCTTCTGCTTTATTATTATTATTATTATTATTACTATATAATGTGTAGATGTACCAGCTGGGCATGCTCTTGTGCATTATTATTATTATTATTATTATTATTATTATTATTACTATATAATGTGTAGATGTACCGGCTGGGCATGCTCTTCTATATTATTATTATTATTATTATTATTATTACTACTATATAATGTGTAGATGTACCGGCTGGGCATGCTCTTGAGCATTATTATTATTATTGTTATTATTATTATTATTATTAGTATATAATGTGTAGATGTACCGGCTGGGCATGCTCTTCTACATTATTATTATTATTACTATATAATGTGTAGATGTACCGGCTGGGCATGCTCTTGTGCATTATTATTATTATTATTATTATTATTATTACTATATAATGTGTAGATGTACCGGCTGGGCATGCTCTTCTATATTATTATTATTATTATTATTATTACTACTATATAATGCGTAGATGTACCGGCTGGGCATGCTATTGTGTATTATTATTATTATTATTATTATTATTATTATTATTACTATATAATGTGTAGATGTACTGGCTGGGCATGCTCTTGTGCATTATTATTATTATTATTAGTAGTATTTTACTAATAATAATAATAATAATGCACAAGAGCATGCCCAGCTGGTACATCTACACATTATATAATAATAATAATAGTTATTATAATAATAATAATAATAATAATAATAATAATAATAATAATAATGCATGCCCAGCTGGTACATCTACACATTAAATAGTAGTAATAATAATAATAATAATGCACAAGAGTCCTTCAGCACTGCACTGGACACTGAATAAACTTGCCTAGCTATGGTTTTCCCTATTGATGCAGTATCATCCAAACTGTCCCTCCTCTCAGTAAGACTGCAAGTTACTTATGATTCCAAAATGGCTGCTGGCCATGAGGTGAAAGGGTGTGGAAGGGAGTGTATGCTGCTGATTGGCTGGAATGTGTCTGCTGACTGTGGCATGCAGGGTCAATGATAAAGTATTGGGGGCGGGTCAAATCTCGCATATGTTCGCAGTTCGCCGCGAACTATTCGCAACATCTCTAATCATAGGATGTCATCTTGTTAGTTGAAAACCTCTTGGCACAAAAAGTACACTTGACACAGCCTTGTATTGACCCTGAATGTATTTATATAAGATAATCATATCCCCTCTTAAACACCTTTTTTTTTCTAGAGAAAGTAAGATTAATTTGGTTAGTCTTCTTTCATAACTTAGCCACTTCATTCCAATTAGATTTGTTCAGTTTTGATTCTTATTTATAATCTTGTTCAAATAGACATATTCTTGTATACTATCCCATATTAAGCTTTCCCACTACAGATGTGAGTCTTACAGGTGTATAATTCCCTAGATTTGCTCTTGTTCCCTTCTTAAAAATAGGTATCCCCTCTGCTTTTCTCCAGTCATCTGGTTGTGACCCTGTGGTGAGTGAGTCTTGAAAAATTAGATATAGTGGTTTGGCTAGTACAGAACCCAGTTCTCTCAGTACCCAGATGTATTCCAACAGGACCTGGAACTTTATCAACATTTAGTTTTTCCAAACTCTTTTGGATTTCTTCCTGCATTAATCAACTATTTCGTGAAGGTAGTGTGGCCCTATTTTGTTGCAATGTCCCAACCACTGGTACCTCCCTTGTGTATACAGAAGAAAATAGCTAATTTTGCTCATCTAACTATTACTGGTCATTAATTAGCAGATGGCCTATTTCACATTGCAATTTTTCTGTAGTTTCCTTCCTGGCCTTCTTCCCATTAACATATATTTAAAAAACATTTTAGTGTTAGTCGTACTCTTCTTTGCAATTAACTTTTCATTTTCAATCTTAGCCAGTCTAATAGCCCTTTTGCAAGCCTTGTTGATTTCCTTGTACTCATGTAAAGCAGTCTCTGCTCCCTCATCAGATGTAATATACTCCTTTTACCTTTATTTCCACATGGTACAGTATATGCTAGTATATGCTGATAAGTATGTATATTTAGTAAGGATTTCAATGTTGTCCATTTATGTTCAGTATTTTTACATGCCAGTTCTTTGTCCCAGTCTATACATTGTATAGATGCCCTTTGACCATTTAAATCTTTCCTTTTAGAAATAACAGTTTTTGTTGTCCCCTTACAACTTTGTTTTTTTTATTCAACCTCAAATGACACTGTGTTGTGATCACTGTTTCCCAAGGGTACCCCTTTTTCAACATTTGATACTATATTAATATTATTTGTGATGACTAAATCCAAGATAGCCTCAATTTTAGCAGGTTCTTGTATGACCAGGGCTATATAATGATATCTGAGTGTACTCAAGAACCTTCTCCCCTTAACTGAACTGCTTGTCTAATTCATCCATTTTATTTTAGGGTAGTTAAAATCTCCCATTATTACAACTTGAACATGCTTAGCTGTATTTTTAATCTGTAAAAATAATTGCAGTTCCTCACTTTCAGTTATATTTGGGGGTTTATACCATATTCCTACCAATATTCTTTTAGAAATTGTTCCTCTGCTATTTTACTCAACCCACAAGCATTCAAATATTACCGCTAGATTGTGACGACCCAGAGTTGAGGGGCCACGTGCATGTCACAATCTGCTACTTCAATTGGACTTGGTAAGAACCTGGTTCAAACCTATCCAGCAAAAATTGTGCGATTCTTTACACATCTGATAGCAAAAGATGGACCAAACACAGGAGCCACGCCCAGGAGATTGCCTCCACAGACCAGGATATCAGGAACACCATATAATCATTTAGAATTACGATTAATTCACAGACTGACACTTACACCTTGTTTATGTAAGTACAGACACAACTGTCATACCTTTATTAATTGTCACATTTTATACAATTTTCTGGCACACAGGCTGGCCAATCACAGTAAGCCACATCCCTGAACAATAGCCTGCTCCCCTGCTTACGGGGAAACCCTGTACATCTGATGAGCTCAGAATTTTTATCTCATTCTGGTGATTATATTTAGGTGGGGCTGAGTGAGTTATCACCATATAACAACACTGTAACATAATAGACTGCCCCTGCTTACTTGGAAACCCTGTACATCTGATGAGCTCAGGCTGAAGGCTGAAGAGCAGGGCTGCTTGCTGTTTCTGCTTCAGGGTCCGTGGCTGGCTCCTGGACAGTGGTGAGCCAATGAACCTCCCAGCTATGTTTATAGTCCATTGGTAGGGCCCAGTGTTCATTTGGTTCTTCCCTGACTATAGGAGCAGGGTAGCTTTCCACCAGGTCTTCCCCTGGGCCTGGCACTGCTGTGGTTAGGCCCTGTCCCCATGCCTCTAACTGAGCGAGGCTCAGCCCCCTAAAGCTAGGGACTAGTTCTTCCTCTTCCCAGTCAACCCACTGCATGAAGGATTCCTTTTTCTTTTTAAAATCCATGTGAGCAGAATTTCTGGCACACATTTGACTGGGACAAATTTGAAGGTGCCAAATTGGAGTGAAGTACCCTATTCACAACACCAGTCTTAACCTGGTATTTTATTCACAAATATATATTTTTTTCATTTTATTTGGGTACCAATTTTTATATTTATATATTTTTAGTACCACTGAGAAAGGTCCAGTTTTAGGACTGAAACACATTTGGTTCTCTGTTTTACTGCGTAGTCTGCTGTTGTATATTTAGATCTATATTGGATCTTCGTTTATGTGGATATTATTCCATAATTTAACATTTCTATTTTTGTTGTTTTCACATATATCACTCTGCTGACGTGTGGGGGACCCATGAGAATCTCACCTCCTGCTCATAGCTGCTTCAATACCTCAGATTTATGAGGATTTAACATGTGAGTGAATCCCTGTGACCATCTGCTGATTCATTATTGTTATTTTTAGGTACCTTATATGTACAATAAACATATACCATTTGATCTATACTATCAGTACCCTTTGCGCTTTCTTTCCCCTGCTTCTCTCTCTTGTTTTTGTCCATGAGCACAAGTGAACAATGCCCATTTTAGAAAGCTGCAGGTCCCATACTTATACTCATTGGAGACGTAACTACTGTAACTTTATTAATGGATCTATATCACCTCTAGCCTGCTGATACAGTGGATCCACTCTTCTAGTGCGGTTAAGGACTAGTTGAATTACACTCATTCCGGACTATATAAAGACCATTGACAGTTTAAGGAGTATTGTATGGTAACAATATCTTTCTTTCCTTTAACAATAATGTACTAAAGATTGTCTATATGCATTTGTATATGTATTCCATACATTTGTGTTATTCATTGTATTAGCCTTCTTGTGTACACTATTGTATTGGCTGTTCTTTCTGGTTTTAGCGCTACAGACCTGTGGGCTCTCCTAGGAAAACCCACATTTAGTATTTTGTCTTACCTATACATTGTACTGGCATTTTTCTTTCTAAACTGAATAATTTTTGAGATAATCAACCTTGTTTGAGCTTTTTTATTGGGCATCCAAGGAAAATCTAGTACTGATTAGCTGCTTTGGTGTACTAATATGTCTGCTTGTTTTTTCAGTGGTGAAAATAACATGTTCAGCAATGTTATTGCGCAGTAAATCACGTTCAAATTAGAATGTGAGAATTTTGCATTAGGATAAAAGAGTCAAGTACTGCTTAATATCTTAGGAATCATTTACTACAGAGGAAAATGACTACTACAATACCTCATTGTAAGTGTTCTTTATGATGAAACCAACTCACATTTGTATGGCAACAGGTATTGGAAGCTTCTATTCACTCTTTAAGTACATGAGCTAATGCTTATATATGATCAATATTTTTATATTAAAATCTGCCTGAAAATGTATGTAGAACTCCAGTCTTCTTTTCTGCCCCACAATACACTCCATACAGTAAAAACATTGCACTACAGTGCAAATGGGGTATGTTAGTATGGGGCTCTATGGGGGAATGGTCCCACAGCTAACATTGCTGTCCCTTTAATCCAACACTTTCATTATATGGCACAGGTCTTCACTTATATATTGTATTGCCTGCCTGCCTCTTGTTTGTCCGTTCATATTTGTCAACAGCCTTATCCGTTGTGGCAGCTTTTTTCATCTCATCTCCCTGTCAGGCTCCTTCTCCTGTAACCCCCCCCCCCCCCCCCCAAACCACATTCACACACAGGCTCAAAACATTGTTTATTGTCGTTTATAATGTCTTATACTCTTCTGGATTCTTGATAAGTTAGAGGAGCGGTAAATTTTGAGGGTGCTTTGTAGGATTTATTGGGGAATTCAGCCCTAAAATAATTGAGAGATGAGAGAAGATATAAAACAGGACTGGGAGTCTGAAGGAAGAAAAGATAAAAATGAAAAATGAAGGGCTCATAGTAAAGTTGCATGGAAAGGTAATATCAAGCAAATATATGTATTTAATATTGCCGTTCTCACAATAATAAAATATTCTACGTGTATAATTTTTACATGCATATTCCTGTTTGCAGGATATATGCTTTAAAGATGGTATCTCCCAGCAAAAGAGGGATGCAAGAACAAGAGGTCATATGAAGTTGGAGTAATGTGTGAATGTATTGCTTTACAGAAAGTGTATTGGATAAGTGGAACAGCATTCAAGTGGAAGTGGTGGCGTCAATCACAGTTAAGGCAGTTACACATGCCTGGAGTATGCAGAAGGAAATTCTGAGGCTTACTTAAGCAAAACTTTTAGGGACATAGAAACATGCCTTTTTGATTCCTGTCTGCTGTCAAAAACAATGGTGGCTGGTGAACTTTTAAGCTGACCCCCACCCCAAACCCCTGGACCCTCATAATACTTGCCCAAGAATACTTTCTAAGACAGACCCTGTTTAGCCCCTATGAACATGGGTAAACCCTAGGACCCTCCTAGATCCTTCTGTGTACAAGCAACTCCCTTTAAACAAACAGCTGCAGCAGGATTACCCAGAGAACCTTTCAGCTCATCAGGACCCCTGGGGATCAGCCCACATGGCCCATGGAGATCTCCAGCTAGGCCAGCAAATGGCCATTAAGCCCCTTGGACCTCTTTAAAAATATGGGAATAATTAACCCCATGATGGTCTAATGCTAGCCATGGGGGTACAACTAAGTTTAACCAATACACCATGGGGTCCTCGTGGACCCCCATGGTATGAAAATGAAACTCCCATACCATGGAGGTCCATAAGGACCCCATGGAGTCACTAACAGAACCCTTATAAAATGGCTGACCCTAAGGACCACCATGGTGTCAGTGTGAGCACCATAGGGGATTCATATAGGCCTGTAACACTAATCTACAAAAAAATAAACAAAACCGGTGGGCTTGGGGAATATACATTACCTATCCAACTGACATCCTCCAGCGACAATCACAGCCAAACAGAATTGTGTATTTTGAATAGTTCCCTTCACTTTACTGATTGTTTGGATTAATATACGTTAGAATTACACTGAGTCCCTATGGACCCCATGATGTAGGGGTTACCTTTAGTTGCCATGAGATCCCCATTTAGGTGCCATGGCGGCCCCATCTTCTCATCTGCTATTATGTCCCCCTTATGTCCCTCAAAGTATATCCTCAAAAGAAAGAAAACTAAGAAGACGAAAGTCAAGAGTTCTCTTCAACAAAATTGGGGATCATGCAATTTTGGGAAACCTTTCATGCCAAAGTGGGCATGATAAAAGACAAAAATGGAAGGGACTTAACAGAAGCAGATCAGATAAAGAAGTCGTGGCAGGAATACACTGAAGATCTATACAGGACGCATCTTAACACCAATAATGGCCACAATAGTTTAGCAGGAGCCAGCGATCTTGGAGAGTGAAGCGAGATCAGCCCTAGGAAGCTTTGCCTATTAACAAGGCTGCATGAGTTAATAGAACCCCAGTTGAACTATTCAAAATCCTTTCAAGATGATGATGTGAAAGTGTTGCTTGTCTTATGCAAACAAATTTGGAAAACTCAACACTGGCCAGTAGAATGGAAAGGGGTCAGTCTCCATCCCAATCCCCCATAAAAGGCAGGACCAAAGAGTGATCCAATTATCAAACAACTGCACTCATTTCACATGCCAACAATGCTTAATATCCTACAATCTCAGCTCCAACAATATATGGATCATTAACTACCAGATAGACAAGCCGGGTTCCTCAGAGGCAGAGGCACAATTAATCAAATTGACAATGCCAACAGGATAATAGAGAAAGTAAGAGAGTTCCAGAAAAAAAAAAAAACATTCACTTCTGCTTCATAGACTTTTCTAAAGTCTTTGACTTTGTGGATCACAACATGTGGAAAGTTCTTAAAGGATGTATATTGTCACCTTATTTATTCAACTGTAAGGCTGGGCTGGACGAATCCAAAGCCAGAATCAATATTGCTGGGCGAAATATCAACAAACTCTGACACATGGATGATACTATTCTGATGGCTGAAAGTGCCAAGTAACTAAAGGGTCTATTGATGAGGGTGGAAGAAGAAAATGTAAATTCCTGGCAAATAGATAGGGAAGAAGTGGAAGCAGTGACAGATTTTATATTCCTGGGCTCCAAGATTTATGCAGATATTGACTGCACCCAAATTAAAAGATGTTTGCTTCTGGGGAGGAAAGCTATGCAAATTGTGGACAAGCAAGGTAAAAGTAAAGATATTACATTATCAACAAGATTCAGAACTATGGTACTCCCAGTAGTAACATACAAATATGAGAGCTGGGCCATAAAGAAGGACAAGCACCATAACATTGATGCCTTTGAATTGTGGTTTGGGAGAAAACTGCTTACAGTAACTTGGACTGCTATAAGAACCAATAAATCAATATTTTGGGAAATCAAGTCAAACTGTTCACTGGAAGGTATGATCATGAGGCTAAAGCTCAAATATTTTGGCCATATCATGAGAAAACAGAATTCCCTAGAGAAGACTATGATGTTGGGAAAGATTGAAGGGAACAGCAGAAGGGAAGATAAATAGATGAGGTCATTGAAGCAATGAACATGAGCTTTATGGAGTTCAGAGGGGCAGTGTCTGCCAAATGTCCCTGGAGTGCTGCACTCAATAGGGTCACAGAGAGTCAGACATGACTGAACAACTAAACAACAACAATATGTCTCCTTGTGTGTTTCTATCCCTCCTGCATAACCCTATTATCCTTGAATTGCTCGCCCAGTTCTTTGTATTCCAACTGTTTTCCGCTCCATCCATTGTCTCCTGTGTCTCCCCGAGTCCATTCACTAACACATGTATTCTCTCCTCCCATACACCACCAATACTGAACCTATATTGAAGGTGTCTCTCACTCGCCACGCCACCCGTCTGGGGCCTCCCCTTAATACCTGCTTCTATCACATACCATCCTCTATTATATTTCCTGTGCTTACCCTGCCCCTGTATCACTCTGATATTTCACTGTACTTTCCTCTTTAATTTCTCCAGCTATGCTGCCCACCTCCAGTGTGTCTCTCTTTCCCCCATATTGATCTAATGCTTTAAAGTCTCCTGTAAATCTGCTCAGTGTCTCACTACGTTCATCTACAAGTAGGAGAGGGGAGGATCCTAAATATATATTTATGTGGACAGAGATTTCAACTGTTGATCCAAATAAGGCTCAAATTTGGCTCTAATAGTGGCTAATTTAAGCCTTGCTCCATTCCACTAAAGACAGCATCAAATTAGGATTACCATCACCCAACTAATTGCAGGCATGGAGCAAAGCACCTACCATGCTGTGAGAAAATATGTTTCTCAGAACAAGGCAAACTTAGGACCCCATTCCAATTTTTCACTGTGAAAAAGGCTCCCTCACAAACAGTGGGAGATTTTTTTTCTCACCTACAGGTATTCTAATACAATCCCTCCTCAAACTGCCACATAAGTTAGGGAACACAAACCATGTCTATTGCCTTGTCCTAAAGTGTGCACGTAGCCTGGTTCAAGAGAGTCGGTGCCTGAAGTTCAGTAGTCTTCATTGCAGTGCTACACAAAACTACACTAGCCCTGAACAAATCCCCAATATATCTAAAAAAAAACTTTCTATGACAGGGAATGGGTTAAAAAATGAAATAAATATTATTATGCCCCTATGAGCCGAGAGAACTGCAGCTATTACCTACTCCCATGCACATGAAGGGAACCCTTCCTCGCTAAACCCCAATCCCCACATACAGCTATATATATAAGGTCTGTTTAAACCTATAAGGAATTAATTTACAAAATTAGGAGAGAGGAAGTTTAGTGTGTTCTAAAAAAGTGACTTCTTTAAAATCCCTCTTAATAAATACTAAGGTTATTGCTGGTAATGCTGTATGGTAGGTGTCAACCTTTAATGAAATATGACTGTTCCATCACCTATCCAATGTAGTAGCTGATATCTTAATTCATAATAGTTCTAGTATAGATATTAGTATTGTACCATTTTGATATATCTTGTCAGTATGTTACATAATTAAATAGCTACATAGTAATTGAGAATGAAAAACAATTTTTAGTCCAGCAAGTTCAACCTTTTAAGATCTCCTCTGATCTGTAAAAAAAAAAAATAACAAGTGAAACTTTGCCAATCGTCTCAAAAGGGAAAAAAATGAATTCCTTCCTGACCCCAGATACTGGCTATAGGACTCCTCCCTGGATCAATACTCTCTCTCTCTCTTATTAACCAGGATAACCCCGAATGCCCTTTTTAAGTAAAAATATATCCATTCCCTTTTTAAAGTTATCTATCAAATCCGATGTCACCACCTCCTTTGGTAGAGAATTCCACAGATTAACCACCCTTACTGTGAAGAACCCTTTTCTTTCTTTAAGGTGGAATCTTTTTACTTCTAACCTCAAAGTATATCCTTGTGTCAGTTGAAAACCTCTTGGCACAAAAAGCTCACCCTGGATGTATTTATATGATGGTATCATATCTCCTCTTAGACCCCTTTTTTCTAGAGAGAATAAGTTTAATTTGGTTAGTCTTTCTTCATAACTTAGCACCTCCATTTCCCTTATTAGTTTTGAAGACTTTCTCTGTTCCCTTTCCAACTCTAAAATGTTCTTTTTATGAAGTGGTGCCCAAAATTGTTCTCCGTATTCGAAATGAGGGCGTACTAGAGATTTTTATAGTGGCAGAATTATATTTGCTTCCCTTTTTAATACATGATAATATTTGATTTCCCTTTGCAGCTGCTGCTTGGCATTGAACACTGTTACCTAGGTGGTTGTCCGCAAGTATACCTAAACCCCTTTCAATATCTGATACCCCTATATTTGCTCCATTAAGATTATAAATTGCATGGCTATTTTTCCTTCCCTGATGCATAACTTTACATTTATTCATATTAAATCTCATCTGACATTTAGATACCAATTCCTCTAATTTATGTAAATCCCTTTGGAGGGAAAGTACATAATTATCTGATTTAATTACCTTGAACAACTTTGTGTCATCAGCAAAAATGGAGACACAACTTCCCAGTCCCACTTCTAAGTCATTAATAAATATGTTAAAAATTAGAGGACCTAAAACTGAACCCTGAGGAACCCCACTTATCACATTAGTCCGATCGGAATATGTTTCATTTACCACAACCCTTTGCTTCTTGTCTATTAGCCAGCTCTGAATCCATGAGCAGATATTTACTGCAATTCATGTAGTTGCACAATAGTGCAAAACCTTAGTTTGCACAATAGTCGTCCATATGGTACCGTATCAAAGCCTTAGCAAAATCCAAAAAGACTCCATCCACTGAGTTGTCTTGATACAGGTTCCTACTAACTTCATAGAAACTAATTAGATTTGTTTGACATGACCTATCCCTCATAAATTCATGTTGACTCCTATTTATAATCCTTTTCAAATAAACATATGCTTGTATATTATCCCTTAGTAACCCTTCTAAAAGCTTTCCCACTACTGAAGTGAGGTTCACTGGTCTATAATTCACAAGGTTTGCTCTTGCTCCCTTCTTGAATAATAGGTATCAACTCTGCTTTTGGCAGTCATTTGGTAGCGCCCCTGTGTTGAGTGAATCTTAAAAACTTAGATATAATGATTTGGCTATTACAGATCCCAGTTCCCTCAGTACCCTTGGATGTATTCCATCAGGACCTGGGTCTTCGTTAACATTTATTTTTTCCAAGCACTTTTGGATTTTCTCCTGTTTTAACCAATTATTTGGTGAAGGTACTGTAACCCCATGATATTGCAGTGTCCCGACCACTGGTACCTCCATTTTGAATACCGAAGAAAATAACTGATTTAGCTTATGTGCCTTTTCTTGGTCACTAATTATTATTAGCTTCCTTCCTGTCCTTCTTCCCATTAATATATTCAAAAAATATTTTAGGGTTAGTCTTACTCTCTTTTGCAACCAATTTTTCATTTTCTATATTAGCCAGTCTAATAGCTCTTTTTCAAGCCTTGTTGGTTTCCTTGTACTTATGTAAGACAGTCTCTGTCCCTTCTTCTTTGTCTAATTTTTGTATTTAATTGTTTTTTACTCTGTATCTTGATCTTTAAATCATTGTTAAGCCACATTGGATGTGATTTACTCTTTTTACGTTTGTTCCCACATGGTATATAGTGATAAGTATGGAAATTTAGTAAGGATTAAAATGTTGTCCATTTATGTTCAGTATTTTTACCCATCAGTTATTTTTCCAGTCTATACTTTGTATTGCTACCTATAGACTGTTAAAATCTGCCCTTTTAGAATTAAGAGTTTTTGTTTGCCCCTTACAGTTTTTTTTATTCTATCTTAAATGAGACTGTGTTGTGATCACTGTTTCCCAAAGGTTGCCCTATTTCAACGTTTGATACCATATCAATATTATTTGCGATAACTAAAGCCAAAATAGCCTCATTTCTAGTAAGTTCTTTTATAACCTGGGCCAGATAATGATCCATGAGTGTACTCAAGAATCTGCTCCCCTTAGTTTAACTGCTGGTCTCATTTATCTAGTTTATTTCAGGATAATTAAAATCTCCCATTATTAGAACTTGCCCATGCTTAGCTGCATTTCCAAACTATAACAATAATTGTATTCCCTCACTTTCAATTATATTTGGGGGTTTATAGCATAGTTCTACAAATATTATTTTGGAATTTGCTGCTCCGCTATTTAGCTCTAACAACTAACATTCAACATTATCTCTAGTTTCACCATAAATATCTTCTCTGACTATAGGCTTAAATTCTGGCTTAACATATAGACAAATCCTGCCTCTTATTTTACCATTGCCCCAATCTTTCATAAATAGGTTATAACCATCCACATTAACAGTCCAGTCATGAGATTCATCACACCATGTTTCAGTAATGCCTATTAAATCCAATTTTTCATTGATTGCTAGTAATTCTAACTCTCCCATTTTTCATTAGAGAGTATACACCTTATTTTTTGAGTTTGTAGTTTTCAAGTGCCTGCCTCTGAACATGAGTTACTTAGTAATACCTCCCTATTGACTATACTAACCCTCCCCATCTCCTCCCCCATGAGCAGTTAATTCATCCCTTGTCCTCTCTACATTTTTTACCCCATTACATTCATCTAGACCCTCCCCCCACCTACTACCATCATATCCCCTAGCACAAAAGCTCCCTCATCATTAAGGTGCAATCCCTCCCTGCTGTAGAGATTGTACGGAAGTGAGACGTCAGCCCAGTGCTCTAAAAACCCCAACTCCTCCTTAGTGCACCACATTTTTAGTCATGCATTAACCTCCCTAAGCTCCTTCTGTCTCCCTGGACTAGCATGTGGCACATTCAGTATCTCAGAAAATACTACCTTGGAGGTCCATGCTTTTAGCCTATTCCCTAGTTCTCTAAAAACATTCTTTAGGACACTCCCTCTTCCATTAACTTTGTCATTGGTACCAATATGTACCAAGACCGCAAGTTCATTTCCAGCCCCTCCCAATAATTTATCTACTTGATCCACAACATGCCGAACCTGTGCACCCGGGAGACAGCAAACTGTTCTATTGCTGGGATCTGGGTGACAAACCACCCTGTCTACCTTCCCTACCACCAGAACCTGTCGGTTGCTCTGCATAATCTGCCCTCCCACTCCTCCAGTAGAACTGTTCTCCTGGCTCTATCTGGCATTGCCATTTTTGAAGGAACATCCCCAACAGTTTCACTCAATGTGGCAAATCTGTTGGTTTTGCCAACTCAGAACTGTAGCTCAGAATTGTGGCGCTTTTCAATACATACTTTCATGATATTTATTTTTCCACGCAGATGCCTCAGTTTTCTGTCTTTGTTCTTAATTTTGTGGCTTTTTAATATTGATCACAGTGTTTTTCTATTATTAAACTCTAAACAAACCCAATGATTAGCAGTTTCTGCATTATATGAGGATTTGCTGAATTTATGACAATATCAACTAGAGCACTTATCTGTGTTGATTTTTGTGAACCATAATTTAGAGTTTATAAGGCAAAAAATGATTTGGTTATCACAGTATTTAATTCTTCCCAGTGTTTCATTTCAACACAGTTTTCTACTTTTTAATCACTCCTATGGCATATTTTTTATTTTTAAATAAATCACTAAATAAAGTTATCTTATCCTTTGATATTGAGGTGTTAGACACCAGGGATTCTTTTCAAAGTCTAGATTAAGCGTATCAACTCAGAACTGGCCTGCCTCTTCCTAGTGTTCCCCCTGCTTCCCCTTGTAACTGTAACCCAGCTACCTCCCTGGACATCCTCACTAGCTGCATCTCCACCCTCCATGCTAGGCCCAGCTAAACTGTGTTCAGTGAGCACCAACTCTGTTTCCAGTGGAGCACTATCAGTAAGTGCTGTACTTCTCCTCTCCAGTTCTCCAATTTGAGCTTCCAGAGATGCAACATGCCTTTGAACTGTCTTCTTTTTAGCTATATATTACAGGATAGATTGCTATAATACTTATAATAAACTGGATGAATATATAAATTAATTTCTGTAATTATTGTTAGTAAGATTTGATAATGACTTCCCCGGGACTAGAGAAATGAACTTTACCCTACTTTTCTAAAGTCATCTGTATACCAGAAATAAATTATATTGTATTGTGTTACAATGATTTCTTCTTTTTAAGTATCAGAAGGAGAGAAAGAGCCTCAGCTTTTTAATGTGTTGTCAAAAGGAGCCTCAGACTATCCACTACATTGTATTACTACTGTTTTATCCCATTTGCTTATTTGCAAACTGCTATATTTACAATCATTCATCTATCAGATAAAATCCTGACAGAATCCCTATTTCAGTACTTAGTAAAGGGCTAACCTTTATTCCGGCATCTCTCCTAAATTATTTTGATAATGTGAAAGACATGCATTTTTTTGTTAGAAAACTGCTTATCAAACATTTTTAATAAAAAAAAAACTACATTAGAATCCAATTTATCACAAGCTGATTTGGAACACTGTATGTGCTAGAATCTTGACTTGAGGAAAATGAGCCAAAAAGGAATTTAGAATGGATGTGTAACAAAAAAGCACCATTACTCCACCAATTACCATCTTAACAGCAGCACAACTCTTTTTAAAAATACTATGGGCCTCATTCTATTAGCGGCCACAGCCGTTGCGGGGCCGCAAGGACCGGCCGCAAGCTATTCGGCTATTCTATTCCCTTACGGCCGGGGGCTCCGGCAGGCTTGCGGCCGGTGCCTTGCTATCTCTTGCGGCTGCTCGCGCCGGAGGAAAGCCTTTGATCTAAAACGGCCGCAAGAGTTTCGGCCGTAAGAAATTCCTATTTGCAATTCAATTGCTCCGGGAACCCTCTCTGCAAGGCTAAAAACTAACCGCAGCTTACTTGCAGGAAAGAGGTCCCGCTAGCACCAATTAAGCACATAAAATAGCTCAAATAAAGCCATCCTGAACTTTGAGAAGACTATAAAGGGATTTTAGGTGTTAGAAAAAATAGCACATAATTATCCTATACTCAAATCCGTAAAATATTTTATTTTTAATATCCGTAAAATATCCATGTAAAAAGTCCAGAGTGCTTGGAGCACTTCAGACCCGCCCACGCCGCAGCCGGAAAATAAACAGTTAATTTGAACTCGGGTTTGGGCTGATGTGCAAGCTTGAGAGTGGGTTACTTTTAATCCTCATGTCCCCCAATATGATCCCTAGCATTTACAGAGCTGTACAGTGCAGGCTTGAATTTATTTTTGCGTTTTTATATTTCTGAGCTTACGGCCGGTTTCAATATATGCGGCCGGCCGTAAGAGGAGATCCTTGCGGGGCCGTATAATAGAATCGCGAGTTAACTGAACCCCCGCAAGGAATCGCAGCCTTACGGCCGATTTACGGCCGGTAATAGAATGAGGCCCTATGTAAGGTTATAACTGTCATATGTGCAAAACAAGAAGACATGTATCTGAGGGAATCTGAGAGAACAGCCTTGAAAAATATAAGAGAGTGTGAAGATATAATTATACTGGTTAGTAAGTGCTATAAAAAATTGTTTGGAAACCCAACAGGGGAATTCCTGGAACACTACACAAATTTTTTTTTTTTACTTTTCATTTAGATTTTGTAAAAAAATAACAAGACACATACAGCATCCATTTTCCGGCAATAACATACATAATTTCAATCAAAACTCCCCATGGATATCCCAACAATGAATTAGGGAATTAAGTCTATTTGCTAGAATACTTGAATAGATTTTAATACCCATATTCAATAGGGAAATATGTCTATAGTTATAACATCTACAATAATCTTTACCTTTTTGGGGGATATTGACAATTGCAGATTCCAAGTTTTCAGCTGGTACCTTCCCTGCCAATTTTATCTTGTTGACAAACCTTTTCATATGACATATGTCTTATAATAGATGTTTGAGAATTCACCAAACCCTGGCAATTTCTAAAGCTTCAAGTTATTTATGCTCTCTTGTAATTCTTTTTCAGTTATTTATTTTGTTAGATCGCTAAGTTGTTCTTCTGTTATTTTTGGGATAGCTAATTGATCTAAAAATGTTTGCATTTGAGATTTAAATGGGGTCTCTCCTCCAGTCTGTATAAAGATGTATAATAATTTGCAAACATTTTGCCAATTTCATTTGGATTTCAAGTAAGACACCTCTTCTCATCAAATATTTTTTTTTTCTAATTGATTTGTTTTTCCCATTAATTTGATTTGTGAGCATTTTTCCTGGCTTATTGCCCAAATGATAACTTTTTTGTTGCTGCTGCCAAATTAGATTGTCTACTTGGGTTTGCTGCAGTTTCTTTATTTCTGCCTGAATTTTGGCACTCTTTATCGTTCCCTTAATAGTTGGACTAAATTTATTTCGATTTTGCAAATCTATAAGTTTAATGTATAGCTATTTTTTTGTTTAAAGGGTCTATTTTTCGCTCTGTTTGCTGACCAAGCAAGTAATATTGCTAAAATGTACGCTTTATGCGTATTCCAGAGCAAAATTTTAGAATCAACTGAATTCTCATTCTCCTCAAAGAATCTATTGATCTCAAGAGCAAATTTTTTCCTATTTTCTTCTGTTTTTGTTGGGTCTATACAGGCTGATCTACCGACTCCGTTTGTTATTTTCGTATTGAGAGATAGGATAATCGGGGCCTGGTCTGACCAGCTTATTGGTCCTATTTTGATTTTCTCCACTTGCTCTAGAGAACTATAGTCCAATAAAAAATAGTATAATCTACAATATGTTTTATACTTAGTAGAATAGAATGAGTAGTCCTATTCGATTGGATGAATGATTCTCCATCCATTATATATGTTGTAGGTTTGGAGGATTTTTTGGATATTTTGTGCATCTTTTAACATAACCTGATCTGGTAGTGGCTTCACTATTGACTTTCTATCTAATGTCGGGTCAAAACATACATTTAGGTCTCCACAAATGACCAACAGACCTCTCTTGATTTTATCTATATGTTTAATAATCTTTTTTAAAAACCAATATTGATTAATATTTGGAGATATTTGGAGCATATAGATTAGCCATTGTATATTTAATATTGTTGATTTTGCTGACCCAAACGATAAATCTTCCCTCTAAGTAAATTTCTTCATAACTTTCAATTATTGAGTTTCTTTTGTTAAATAACATAAATACTCCTCTAGCTTTTGAATTATAGTTAGAAAAATCATTTGTATCTTACATTTTGTCAGATAGATTAATTATGCTATCGTTTTTAATATGTGATTCTTGTCCACAGACAATATCAGCTTTTTGTTTGTGCAGAAAATGTATAACTCTCAGTTTCTTTGAGGGAAAGTTAATACTGCTAACATTTTGGGAAAATGTTTTAAGACTTATACAAAAAGCCCAAAAAGCTCTTTATTTGCAACTTTTTATCTTTATTCATTTGATTCCTGAACCTTAATATTTCCAGTCATAATCCTTTTGTCAATCCCTCTTAAAAGCACTATATGGCACGGCAGCAGCCAGCCAGCAGCCAGTCAAAGTGGTCATCCAAAAAAAAAAAAAAAAGGAGAAAAATAAGAAGCGACAAAGAGACCCATAAAGGTGAATCCCTCTCCAGACAGTAGCATTATCGTAATTAATGTCTAAATTCTGATGGAACCAATCAGCATGAGAGGGCAAAAACTGATCAGTCTGCTATTTACATCCATGGATCAATCTAAACATTACATGATATAGAGGCAATGATAACATTGAGCGTTTTATTACTTTACTCAAGAGAAAAAGGGAAGAAGAAAAAAAAAAAAAAATTTACCTACTAACGTCACATTTTCATCCTATTATGTAAAATATTTACAATGTAGGAGAAAGCCTCATACTTCAGATGGATAATACCATGGAAGAGGAGGAGAGGAGGGGGGACTGGAGATGTAAACTAAATAAAAAGGGAAAGAAGAAAGGAAAAAAAAAAGGAACAGTAATATAGTGATACCGTAGTGGTCATTTGAATTAATACTTATTTACATAATTATTCTCAGAGTGAAAGTGTAATCACATATATAGTTGTCAGCAATATGGGCTGTTGCTAATGTTTGCAGGCTCGCATAGCCCGCCGCAGTTGCTGGCAAGGTGCACCAAAGGTGCTCCTTGCGCTGGTGGAGATGAGCTGGTGGAGATCTCCGCAGGCTCATTGCAGGCCGCAAATGCGGACCCTCACAAAATGAGGGGCCGCATTTGCGGAGGTGAAGGCTCTACGGCGCCTCACAACCCCTTACAAACGACCACACAAGCGGGTTTTTTAAAAAAAAAACACGTAATGACTAACTACGGACTTACACAAAAAAATAGGAGCCGCAGGACTTGGAAAAAAAAAATTGCGGACTTACACAAAAACAATTACGACCCGCGGGACTAAGAAAAAATACTACCTTAACAGCTGCAAACATTAATATAAACACAAAAATACACAGAAAAATAAAATAAAAACCTTACCCACACCAAGGGAGGACACCCAGAACCTCTGCAACACTGCTTAAACCTCGAATTCGGTCACATTTACAAAGTTTAGACACTCCAAAATCCCCTAAGCAAGAGAAAAAATGGGCGCCGAAAAGAACAAAAACAAGGCTACACGACCCCTAAAGCCGCTAAATAACACAAAGCAAATACGGCTTTTACAAAAACCCTTACGACCTACAACATACACCATTAGCAAGGAAGCTTCATCATACAAACCTGCCTACCACATACACATTCGCCGCCATTTTACAACACTAACTTACAGAGTGCGGAAGTACCCAGCTACACTAACGGCTTCCCATCGCACACGCAGCCTTTTTACACTACACACTTCACACATTGCTGACACTTACACCTCAGCTCCACAACAGTGCAAACCTACATTGTATGCTGCAGGAACATCAAAACAGATTGTCAGCTCTTCAGCACAATGCTTCCTGCATATATTACTTACAAATAGGTAAAGTATATTTATTAATTTATTACTTATTTAATTAGCATACAAAAATACATATACACAAAACCAAAAAAACACTATTGCCATAAACACAAAAGCCATTCACCGCGCGCCTCACAAGGTACACCAGGGGACAGCCTTGCAATAAGCGCAAAAAGCAGATCAGCGCTGACCTTACAATGACAGCAAAAGCGCCTCTGATAAAAAAAATACAACAACCAAGAGCCTCGCAATAAGCGCCAAAAAAAGTTAATGTCTGTGGCAAACAGCATTACCTGCCTTACAATTTTATTGCCCCGTCATTTTTGACGGGCAAGTCGCTAGTTTATAATATTCTTGTATTAAAGAAAAATGTACTAAATAAACTAATATTGCATAGTGATATCTGTGCAATTGTAATTAGAAAAAGAGAAAAAGGTTACAACCCGAGAAGAGAAAAACTCAGTAAATATATGTGTAGAACCACAGTTGTAGTTATAGAAGTGAATAAAAAAAAATAAGGGGGGGGGGGGCATGCCTTTCAGTCCCACCTCTCCCCCCCCCCACGTGCGCCAATCAGTCTCCCAAAGCAAAGGCTAATATCTACATTGTATATTTAGCATTACTGCCAAGATCAATTCCTTTACTTGGTGTTAACCCTGCAGAAGTAGCATCCCGTAAAATAGAGGCTACTAATCACAGTGTACGTTAGGCAATATTACCAAGATCACATCAGCCACTTCAACAGCTACTTCAACTTAGACCTACAAAAGTATCTAATTGGTTTTATGCCAGATTTTTTACTTTAAATCTACACTTTGCAGGAGAGTGTTTGTATCAATTTGAATTGGAATCTCCCAATCATTAAGAACATTTTCTCCCTCTGATTTTGAATTTACAAGGTATCTTTGCTGTTTCTTAGGATCATTAATTTAACAGGGTACCTCGACCTATATGGTATGATTTCCTTTCCCAGCGTTATTTCTCTAAACTCTTTCCTCTTTAAAAGAGTTTCAATTGACACATCTGAAAATATTAACAACCCTTCATAAGGTGTTTCAAAATCATTTGTTTCTTGTGATGCTTTTAAAACTGCATCCCTGTATGCTGAGAAATGTAATTTAACTATACCGTCCCTTGGTGTTTCTTTTGACAAGTTTCTAGGAAGAAGAATTCTAAACACTTTATCAATTTTATTATCTAAATTATCCTCAGGGGGGAGCCAGAATTTTGAAGTAGTTAATGATAAAAGACTGTAGTTCGACTGTAGATACTTTTTCAGATATGCCTCTTACTCGCAAATTATTGCGACTACTGAGATCCTCAAACATATTTTGTTTCTTTCTGAGACAGCTTACTTATTCTTCCAATTGAGTCATTTTAATCAGCATAGATTCATTATCCATCCATAGTTATTCACATTTACTTTCTAAACCTCTATAATCGCTCTTTAAAATTTAAATTTCAGTAGCATTATTTCTAATCCCCAGGGTTAATTCCTCCCTAATTTTATTCTGAAAATCAATATTCAATAGAGTTAATGTTTCTTCTTTACTTGCAATGTTAAGTGTTCCTAAGCTTCTCATCAGTAAGGGTTTGGGAAAGAGGGGTGGGGGGCGATTAGGGTTGAAGAGGGGAGCTGTGATTTATCTAATGAGTTTTCATTGCACTTTGATTTTGAGGGGGGGGGATTGTATTAACAACTGAAGCAGTCTTTTTACCTTTTTTGGGCTTTTTTTTTCTTTTGTTAAACTTTAGTTAACTCTTTGCCCGACACTCTCCTACAGAACCCGCTCCTCCCCCACTAACTTTCCTTTTATATTATCTCTTTATTCCTGACTCCTCTGACCTCACGTTTACAGATATAGATTTTATTGGTCTCTCATCATTCTTATTTATACTTGATATGTCCTATTTTATTAAATCTAGATTTAGAAGCAACATGGATCATCAGCTGCAGCCAATTTATACTATCTTTACATTTGCCACCATATATCCAGGCTCCAGATGTAACTTTAAAATTCAGAAGTAAAGCCTGCTCTTATGTATCCTATAAGGAATATAAGGAATTGATTAAAGGCATACGCATCATACCATGGGGATAACCCCATTACCCTTAACCATTTGAAGTTTTTGACAGAGTGAACAATCCCTGTGTACACAGAATATGAGTAAACTATTAGGCCACCCATTAGGAGTTATTAACAAAAGCAAGTTTTCAAAGAAATTAATAGGAGACTTGTTATCCTTCTTTCCCCTTCTTCCCTTATCTTTAAAAGATCAAAAAAGTTAAATTTTCTTTTGCCGCTGTATATGGTTAGAATAGACTTGGTTAGTAGATAAGATGTACTTTTCTACAAAATATGAAAATAGTAATCTGAGGTGAGGTAGTATGAAAAAACTATATAAATCTATTTAAATAGTAAATACTAATTACATTTGTTGAATTTATAGTTATCGGAATGAAAAGGTGTAAATAAGTTGAATAAACAAGAAAAGAGAAAAAGAACACCTATATATCCAAATTGGTTTAGCCTCCTAAGATAGGGTTGTAATTGATTCATTATAATTCAAACATTTTTATCTGGTTAAGTAAAATTTCTCAATTTATTCAATACATATACAAATACGACATGTTAAAAACAATAAAAAAATAACATATAGCAGCAATGAACACACACCAAAAAAAAAAGTTAAGTATGATAATGTAATTGCTATAGAGACACCACAAAATAATTATATTTTAATATAATCTGAATAAAGATCAAAGTCATAAAGTGCACAGTGCTATAAAGTGATGATTCAATGAAAAATGGATACTATTCTGGTTTGTGGTAGCGGAGCCCACCATTTACTCCTTTATACTAATTCTAAATATGCTGTCTGCACAAAACCTGAAAATAAATAAACTAATCATGATGGTGGTGCTGGGGAGTAAATAGTAGGCTCCGCAACCACCAAACCAGAATAGTATACATTTTTCATTTTTCTATAGCAATGTGCACTTTATCGCTTTGATCTTTATTTAGAATATATTAAAATATAATTATTTTGCGGTGTCTCTATAGCAATTATATTATCATACTTAACTTTTTTCAGTTTTCTGGTGCGTGTTCATTGCTACTATATGTTAATTTTTTATTGTTTTTAACATGTCATATTTGTATATGTATTGAATAAATTGAGACATTTTACTTATCCAGATAAAAATGTTTGAATTATAATTAATCAATTACTACCCTATCTTAGGAGGCTAAACTGGTT
This sequence comes from Discoglossus pictus, assembly GCA_027410445.1. Lineage (NCBI taxonomy): Eukaryota > Metazoa > Chordata > Amphibia > Anura > Alytidae > Discoglossus > Discoglossus pictus. Next base: position 130,479,326 of record CM050165.1, on the reverse strand, counting down.
TGGATATATAGGTGTTCTTTTTCTCTTTTCTTGTTTATTTAAGATGTACTTTTCCCCACTGAGTGACTTTGATAAGATTAATGCATTATATACTCCAAAACAACCAATCTAAATCCAACAAAAGAGAAGGTATTCCATTTTCCGACAGTAACAGAGTTCTAGCAGTATCAACATGTGAAGCAGTAAGAAGCATATATATCTATTCACAAGTCAGCCTCAGGGTGAGTGAGTTCTTGAAACTTCTGGACTCTCAATATGTTTGATGTCAAAAAAAGTATTTCAGGATAGTCTCAAAATAGAAATAGCAGTAACCAATTTTCCAGATCCACTTAGAAGGTTGACAGTTTCCACTCAGATCTTAGTTCTCATTTAACTCTCAACCTATTTCCAAAATGGGCCATGACAATAACCGCTGAGCTGAAATCTGACTTAGGAGGGTACTGCAGATCCACCTTTAAGGTATCTTAGTTCTTTAGAAGATCTTAATTCCTCTAATAGCACCCGGTGTACCTTACAGTTCTTCCTGCTGGGTCAGATTTATTCTGAGTGCCCTTTATACACACTTACTTAAGTAATCCACTCCCAGACTACAGCTATGTTGTGTTGGAGATTACCAGTTTTTATCTCTGCCATTTTACAGGTAATGTGTAGTCTCACACACCTTACATTTTTCTTGTGTGTTTCTCGTATAGATCTCAAACAAGCCCAGGTAAGTAATATTGCTTATAGTTCCAACTGTATCATTTATCAAGATGCATTGCAAAAGCCCACAGGCAATATATTTCTCTTTAATTCAGAGAGTACTGGAGGTAGTACCTAGATATACTAGGCTATGCTAGAACTCCCGGACAATCCCTCTGCCCTCTCACCGTGATTTTGTGCATAAATAGTCCCAGAAACTGTCGACCTCCGGTCCCAGAATTAGTCCAGCAGCAAACCCGGAACTCACAACACTGTTACTTCCATGTGCAATGCTTCTTGGTCATCTAGGCTATACCAGGGCTCTCCATCTCCCCTCTGCTCTCTCATCAGAATATCATGCAGACCTAGATACCATCAGCCTCCAATTGTAGAGGGACTCCAGTGTTCAACTTTCCAGGGGCTTGCAGAGCTGTTGCTCCCATATGCAATATTTCACATGTACACCGTACTACATTAATCACATTGATCTGTCAAACTCAATAGGTGGTCCAATCTTCACGACCGTTGGTCCTCTGATGCACTCTCTCTCCTTTTTTTTTGTCAGTCTATTATATAGAATAATGGGCAAGCAGGCAAAGAGGCGGACTGTCAGAATATAAACCCCTCTTCACCTCACATATTGCTGAAGAGCATCTCGTCTGAATTGCTAAATCCTTGAGCTGCCAACATGCTGCTAACATGGTCCGGTTGACCTCATGGCTGCACAGCATGCCGTTTCGGCTTCCACTCCACTCCTACTTCCTGGAAGGAGCATCGCAAATTAGGTCTCATGAATGAAAAAGAGAAGAATGTTCTAACAGTGGAGCAACCAATGGTATGTGGCAGAGCGCCCCCTTCTGGCGGGGTTTGCGTCCTGCACTTTCTTATCTCTTTTACCCAGGGAGGAAGACACAGCAGGCTTGTCAGATTTTTACTGCTGTTTATTGGGTAGCATAAACAGAACAAAATAACAGTGCTTGTATTCAGCGATTAAAAAAAAAACCTACATAAACGTGCTTACTATACTCAGGAACGCCCTGACTATATCCTGTGCAGCTTATCTGTGACAGGGAGTGCCACCTTGTGGCCAGGATGCAAACAGTCTCTTATTTGTGATATATCGCCACCTTGTGGCCAGGAAACATACAGTCTCTTATTTGCCTTTTCCTCTACAGCTTCTATCAATTGTTTGTGAAGCATAGGGCCCTTGTCACCCTCTTGTAATGAGGAACTCTTACTCTCACTCTCAATGCACTCTTCTTCTCCCTGGGACCTTTGTAATCCTTCTCTGGATACAATGAGAATAATATGCATTGGCACCAACCTTTTATCCCTTGTTCCTTCCGGCTTCTTAGGGATGGTGTCTCCAGATAATCCTATCTCAGTGGAATATCTCCAATATGACAGAGGTCTTCTCTGTGCGCAAACTCTGGAACTCCGCAGCCTTCCTGACTGTCTCGCTCCAGCACAAATCCCAGCTCTCAGGATCCCCGCAGCTGAGCTGTCCAGGGCTTTCACACACAGCTCACGGCTGTTAGGCCCAAGCCTAAGTGAGAGAAACTCCACCCATCTCTCTGCTGCTTTTAAAGGCAGTTCACAGCTCGGCTGCTTCCATTTAGCCACTGATAACTGAATGAATTTAACTCTTTTCATTCTCAAGGGAGAAGTCTTACAGAGCTCTCTTGTGACCCCTAATGGCACTCCATCACATACCCTCCCCCTCAGCTCAACACCATGTAGTTGAGCTACATGAGCCGAGAGGCCGTAAACGCTCACTTGTAACTTTATCTTCCTCTTGTCTTCTCGTTTAAGGGGCTCATCTTCATAGGGCATAATATTCTCTGGTGCAACTATGCAGTATGGGCTTGGGTCTAGCTCTATTCTCCTGAGCTCAACAGCACGCGTACTTCCATGCGCCAGGATAAACTTTCCCTTCTTCAATTGATCCATCAACTTTGACGAAGCAAGGCTTGAGACACCCCTCGAATAGACTACCATGGATTTCGTCCACCGCATCATCTATGGGGAACACACTGTCTTGTTCGCCACATGGCACCTCTGGACCTGGTTGGATACTGACAGTATCTCCAAACCACACCTTTAGGTTGTTACACACAACTCTGTTCCTCCTGATCTTCTCATCTAGGCAAGTGTCATCTGTACGACCTTTGTACGCAGTTTTCTGTCTCTTCTTTCTTTTCAGAAGAACAGGTTTTCCTTGGTACCACAGAAGCTCATCCTTCTGGACCGGAGTCATCGACATCACTTTCTCTTCATTGCTTTGTTTTTCTTCAATTTCTTTTAATAGGACCTGCAGTTCAGATAATTCTGCAGAGAGCGATTTGGTTGTATCATTTCTCTCACAACCGGTTTCTTTTACATAATCTTTGTAAAGATTTACCTTGAGTTCCTTACTCTTATGTTTCCATTCTTCCAATTTGTTTTCTGCTTTCTGGGCAGAAGGTTTGTCCTCCTCATCAATGGGTTTCTTTTCAGGTTTACGTTCTTTGACTTGAACGGCCTTGACAGAGGGACGTGAAATTCTCGGCGACCGTCTTAATGTCCGGCCTATGTTTTCCTCGGCTTCAGACTCCTCAGCTTCTGCAACTGCAAAAACCACAAATAATGCGTCACCTCTCTTCCTCTTGTTGGAGACCCTGATTGTCAACTTGAGACCAACCACTGAGTTTGCTCTGTCAGTCTGCTTGCTCTCGTTGGGAAGTAATTTATCTTTATGTTTATTTTTTGACGTACTTGTTTTCTTCTCAGTTTCAGAAGATTTTTCAGTGTCAAGTGATTTTGTCTCTTTTTTTGTTGATGTTTCAGGTTGCTGCTCTGTATCACACTGATCCGCTATGGTTGGTGAAACCTTTGTTTCCCTGCTTTCTTCTGTCTGATCTATCACAGCTGACTCCATATTTTGCTTTGCACCACTCTCAACTTTACTAGATGCTTCTTTGCCTACACTCGCTCTCTCTTTATTAGAGACAGAAATAATGTCTTTCTTTTTCTCTGTCTCTTCCATAGCAAGCAATTGTTCTTTTAGGTGAAGGACTTCTTCTGTCATTACCTCCTTCCCAGGGATTCTCTGTTCATAAAGCCGTAACTGGTTGTCCTTTTCAATTAATTGCGTCTTTAGAGACTCCATTGTGGCTGCGTGAGTCTCACTTTGCGCCTCATTCTCAGTGTATAGATTCTGGCATTTAGCAATTAGATCAAGGATGGTTGCATCCCGTTCTTGTACTTTAACTGCCAACTCTGATTTTTCCTTTTTTAGCTCCTCGGATGTGGCCAAACTTGATTGAATTTCTCCAGAATCTCAACAGCTTGGTTTAAAGAGTTTAATTCTTGTTCATTTGTGGATTTGTACTCATTAAACACATTAAGAGTTGACTCTCTCTCACTAATCACCTTATTGTGCTCTTCCGTTAACTGAACCATCTGCTGGGCCTTGCTCTCCAGTTTTCTGGTGAACTTTGTTAGCTTGTCCTCAGTTTGCTTCAATATACTGCTTAGATTGTCCACTTGGTGGTTGAGTCCAGCTATATTTTGTCTTGATGACTCTTCATTTATTTGCATGTCTTCAATCACCTGCTCCTTCTGCCTCTTCTCATCTTCCACCCGATATTGGAGTCCCTCAAGCTCCTTGTCCTTTTGCATTAATACTGTTTTCAGCTTGGAGATTTCCAGTTTCAACGTGGTTATTTGACAGATCAGCTGCTCCTCTTGAGTTTGAGCCGCTTGGTCTTGTCTCTCCTTCTGTACAGTGTTCTCTGAAAGGGATGTCTGCAGATTGGTAATTATTCCCTCTAGCTGCAGTTTCTCAGAATCAAACCGGGCTCTCTGGGTTTCTAGTTCTGCATTGGTGGAGCTCTTCTCTTGTTCTAGCTTGGTGATCTGTACTTGGAGGGCTGTACACCTAGCAGTGATTTCAGCTACTTCCTGGGTCAATCCTTCCATCTTCAGGATATCCCCCATGTTTTCCAGCTTAGACTTGGGAGTATTCTTCCTCTGCTCCCAAATTGGCATCAGTTTCTCATTCCTGTAGGACACTCTGTAGTCCTCAAATGCAGGCATCCTCCGCCATTCAGGAATATAGTCTGGCATCATCTTTACCTCTCGCTGGTCTGGTTTGGTATGACACATCTCCATGCTCTGCGTCATATGTCCTGTCTGGGACAGTGTGTACTCCTTGAGTTTTTCTGCATTGCGGTCTGCCCGTTTCTTTTCTCTGTTATAAGCAGCTTCCACTTCTCTGAACTGGGTTTTTATCATCTCTAAGTCGGATGCACTTTGCGAGTAGCTGGCCTTTTCCACTTGAAGTGAAGACTCAAGGTCCAGGATCCGCAACTGGATAACTTCAGAGTTAACATTAGACTCCCGATGGGCTGCTCTTTCCGATTCAATATCTTCTTCCAGTCTTTTTACTGTGTGTGCTGCTGTCTCCAGTTTCAGAATCAGTCTCTCCTCTTTCTCACGACTGTATTCCAGCTCACTCTTCTGACGTAAGAAGTTATCCATGGAGACATTTTTCTCTGCTTCCATTTCATGTAGCTGCTTGTGCAACTCTTGAACCTTCCTGTTTTTGGACTGGATAACAGATTCCATTTCTTTCTTCATCTCCTGCTCTCTCATCTGAAGCTCCTCAAGCTTGACTTTAAATTGTCCTTGGAGCCTTAAAGAATGCCGTTTCTCCTCCTCTAAGGCCATTCTGTCTGCACTAGCAGGCTCTTTTGCTTTCTCAGCATTATCTGTTATTGTCTCTGCAGTTTCTTTTGTGCACTCTGCATTCTCATCAGCAGCTCCTGCCGTCTCTGTGGCGGCTCCTGCCGTCTCTGTGGCGGCTCCTGCCGTCTCTGTGGCGGCTCCTGCCGTCTCTGTGGCGGCTCCTGCCGTCTCTCTGGCGGCTCCTGCCGTCTCTGTGGCGGCTCCTGCCGTCTCTGTGGCGGCTCCTGCCGTCCCTGTGGCGGCTCCTCTGTTAGCCCGCCAGTTCCTTGCTTGTCTATCTTTGACAATATCATCAAATGACTTCTGAACGCCAAGCTCCAATGGGGTGTCCATAATATTTGGATGGAATTCTCTCCTTGTCATGCCAGTCGCACCTTTCTCGTGTGGTTGAAGTATAGGAGCACTTCTCCGGTTAGCTTGTTGCACCCCCAGCGCCATTATGCTGGCTGTAAAGTACGCCTTCTGTTCATTCTGGGTACTGATTCTCTGTGCTCTGACATCCCGGGTAACTCCAACTCTGGTAAGGATCTCAGCTTTGAGGTCATCATAGTTTTCTTTCTTTTCTTCATTCAAGCTCAGATAAGCTTTCTGAGCTTCGCCCGTCAAATACGGGGCAATGAGGCTGACCCAGTACCGTTTGTGCCATGCCTCCCTAATGGCTGTTCTCTCAAAAATGGTGAGGTATATGATCACATCATCATCCTCTGTCAGCTCCAAAAGAAGTTCATTGGCTCTAACTCTGGCCGCATCTTTTCTATATTTTTCCAGTATAGCTTCACTCTGGGCTAACTGGATGGCCCACTTTCTATTGAACTCTTGCTGAGCAGCTGTGGCCTCTCTCATGCCGATTATTCTCTCCTCTGCTTGTCGTTGCCACTTCTCTGTGGCCCCTCTAATGCAGATTATTCCCTCCTCTGCTTGTCGCCGCCACTTCTCTGTGACCTCTCCAAAACATGCAGCAGCACCTCTTAGTTTACCCTCTTTTGCAGCATGGGCTCCGTCCGCTGCAATTACTTTTTGCCATTCTTGCTGACAAGCTCCGCCCACTTTCTGGCATGTAGTGGTATCTACCAGGGCTTTCACTAGTTCCTCCATGGACATCTTGTAAGGTGGGCTGTCTTCTTAATACAGACAATTTAGCATCCCACTTCTGACACCAACTGTGGCAGAGCGCCCCCTTCTGGTGGGGTTTGCGTCCTGCACTTTCTTATCTCTTTTACCCAGGGAGGAAGACACAGCAGGCTTGTCAGATTTTTACTGCTGTTTATTGGGTAGCATAAACAGAACAAAATAACAGTGCTTGTATTCAGCGATAAAATAAAACCCTACATAAACGTGCTTACTATACTCAGGAACGCCCTGACTATATCCTGTGCAGCTTATCTGTGACAGGGAGTGCCACCTTGTGGCCAGGATGCAAACAGTCTCTTATTTGTGATATATCGCCACCTTGTGGCCAGGAAACATACAGTCTCTTATTTGCCTTTTCCTCTACAGCTTCTATCAATTGTTTGTGAAGCATAGGGCCCTTGTCACCCTCTTGTAATGAGGAACTCTTACTCTCACTCTCAATGCACTCTTCTTCTCCCTGGGACCTTTGTAATCCTTCTCTGGATACAATGAGAATAATATGCATTGGCACCAACCTTTTATCCCTTGTTCCTTCCGGCTTCTTAGGGATGGTGTCTCCAGATAATCCTATCTCAGTGGAATATCTCCAATATGACAGAGGTCTTCTCTGTGCGCAAATTCTGGAACTCCGCAGCCTTCCTGACTGTCTCGCTCCAGCACAAATCCCAGCTCTCAGGATCCCCGCAGCTGAGCTGTCCAGGGCTTTCACACACAGCTCACGGCTGTTAGGCCCAAGCCTAAGTGAAAGAAACTCCACCCATCTCTCTGCTGCTTTTAAAGGCAGTTCACAGCTCGGCTGCTTCCATTTAGCCACGGATAACTGAATGAATTTAACTCTTTTCATTCTCAAGGGAGAAGTCTTACAGAGCTCTCTTGTGACCCCTAATGGCACTCCATCACAGGTAGCTTCACTTTACATTGTATCTAAAGAGCACAAGAAAGTTTAAGTGTCTATAGGAACAGCTCCATGTGCAAAAACACAACATGTACATAGACTTTAGGCTAAGAAGACTAGTATATGCCATCCCTTCTTACACCAGGGATACAATGCACATACTTAATAAAATCAATGAGACAGTTCGTGAAGAGAACACTTTTTTAATATCTTAATATATTTTATCTTAATATATTTAATATATTTTTTTATTTTTTTAAGTGATTTATGTCACTCACAAATAAGGCTGGGAGGCACTGAGATATTTCTTCACCAATAAGGCAACTTATTAATTGATAATTGAATTCTTATTAGACTGGTCAAATTTATACTAACACATAACTACTTCCTTTTTGGTAATGCTTTCTTCATGAAAATTCAGGGCACATTAATAAGCATGGCAAGTGATTCCACATATGCCAACATTTGCCTTGGCATAAGTGAGGGCACATGTCATGCCCATCGCTGTGCCACCAGCCATGGAACAGTACCAATGAAATGTTACCAAGTAAGTTAAGTATGATATATGCTGTAGATGACATATTCTTTATATGATCTGACCCTTACAGCATTTTGGAGGAATTAATTAAAGATTGTTTTGTACTGTTTTGTATAAAATAAAAAAAATAATAAGTAAAAATAAAAATGACAATGGCCAGAAATAACATACTGATGGCCATGAGTGCCTACCTCAAATATACATGAACAGGCTCCCAAAGGGTGAATACTTAAGATTATGAAGGAATTGTTCCAGCCTGTAAGCTTTAAAGAATGAAGCGGACAATCTCAGAATTAGACTGTCTGAAAGGGGTTATTCAAAGTTCTATGCAAAGAGTACCAGACTACTAGACAGAAAGACAAGAAGGACCTCTTGTGACCTGATAACAAAAAGATTAGAAAATAAATCTAAGAGTAATTACAACTTTCTCTTCCTAATCCAACAGAATCAAGCAAATATATTGATTACAGTTAGGTTTGGCACAAAACATTACATCAAACAATATATAAATTGACAAACAATCTACTGTATCAAGTGCTGTTTTGAGAAGTATTATGTAGGCATGTCCACCAGACCACTCAAAATGCGTATGCGTGAACACAAGAACAATATTAGACTGGCGAGAGAGATCTAAAACAGAAGAAGGAGATCACCAATCCTAAGTACCTAGCATGTTGGGGTTTAGAAACTGTCAGATCAAACATAAGAGGTGAGGACATGGAGAGATTATCGTTCAAACGAAAACCAGATTGATCCAATTACTAAACACCAGCTTTCCCAGTGAATGAATTTAGCAACAACAATGTTTTAAAAAAAAAGAAAACATAACATATGTACACAACAAACTATAAAATATTAACCCATCTGGTCATCCAAACTAGGAGCATAACAATATCCCCTATCGTTAAATGAGACATGTACATAACAAGTCATGATATCAACGTAAGACAGTGAAAAATCTCTTTAATATGCAACAAGATTATAGTACCTGTCAGATCCAGCGGCATCTAAATAGAGGAGTGCATATAACACACAAAGTGAAGATATCAGATTGTAAAAAAAAAAACAATTTCAAAGCATTTGGAGACTATAATAGTTTCACTGGTTCATTTTTTTGGTTCAATAAAAGATGTCCTAACAAAGGTTATCATATAACTAGCAACTTGCCCGTCAAAAATGACGGCAATAAAATTTGAAGCCAGGCAATGCTATTTGCCACCTAATGCAAGGCTACGTTATGGCCCCTCTGAGCACCTTTGGCGCTCATTGCGAGCCTCTCCCCCTGTGTACTTTGCAGGCGCTCTTTCCTGCTTTGCCAGTCAAAAATTACGGCAATAAAATTTGAAGCCTGGCAATGCTGTTTGCCACACAATGTGAGCCTTTTGGCCCTCTGAGCACCTTCAGCGCTCATTACGAGCCTCTCCCCTCATGTTCTTCAACTTTCGTGCTTTGGAATGATCACCTTCAGCGCTCATTGCGAGTCTCTCCCCTCATTTACTTCAACTTTCCTGCTTTGCAATGATCACCTTTGGTGCTCATCGTGGGGCTGCAATGAGCGCCTTCGGTGCTCATTGTGAACCTTTCCTCCTGCATATTGTACGGGCTGCTCATTTTGTGTTTGGGAATGCCATTTTTCACTTTCCAGCATCTCCCCCCTGTGCCTTCCCTGTGTGTTTCTCCTCTGTGTGTCTGCTGAATCTTTCTGTTGCTTTTATTTTCAGTCCCGCTTGCCTGCCATCGTTCGTGCAAGTGTTAGTGTCTTTGCCGTCGTGTATTTTCTTAGTCTTGCATATTTTTCTGAGTTCTGTTTTTTTCCGAGCTCGAATGTGCTTAGCCTCGTTTTCATTCAGTTTTCAGATATTTTTACGTTTTTCGTCCGCCATTTTTTTTCTCGTTTAGCCGATTTTCAAGTGACGAAATACGGCAAATTCTGCTTAAATTTGCTTGCAATCTCACTCCCCTGTGCTGTGTGTTGTTTAACAATTTTTTCTTGTTGTTATTTTTTGAGTTTTTCGATTTCCGCAGTGTGGCTGTTCCATTCGTATTTTTTCGAGTTTGTTTCTTTTCTGCCTCCGAGATTAAGAGGTCATATTTTTTTCTTAAGTCCTGCATTCCTCAAGTGCTGCAGCCTAAGTAAGTCCCTCATTCCTCAACTGCTTGCAGCGTGTTTCAATTCCCCTTTGGCACTCATTTCAGCTTAAGTCCCACATGTTTCCATGCATCAACTGCTCGCCTCGATTTGTTAGGCTTGCATGAGTGCCTCTCGCGTTCATTTCAGCCTAAGTCCCGCCTGTATCCATGCCCCAACTGCTCGCCTCGCTTCACGAGGCTCACAAGGCAATAAGCGCCTTCGGCGCTCATTGCCCAAGTCCTCCATGCTCAGAAGGCTTCTATGCTTCAATGGCTTGCCTCTGGTCTGTAAACGTCTCGCCTCGCTTTGCGAGGCTCTCAGTCGTGACGACAAATCGCAGTTTGACCATTATAATATGTGATTCATATGGAATTTACATTTGAGGCAAATAGAATGACAATAAACTGTATACAAGGTCACTAATATGATTACCATATCTGTACAAATTGCAATAAAAATAATGAATATTAAAAAATCCAGCACAAGAAAGGGCAATAGCGTGTCCTCAAAGATATAATTTCCCCCAAACTGGCAGAATACCTGTAAGATCCATTTTACAAAAATACAGCAATTTTCCTTGAGACCAAAAAAATATGTAACTAGAATGCAGAGCATATTGATTTAATAGTGTGTACAAGATACATTCAATGAAAAATGTCACCAGTCCATTTACAAAGACAACTCTATGCAATTAAAATAAAGTAAGCTCAAGGGTAATCGTGTCATTGAGCAATTCATGTCACACTCACACAGATCTTTAGTAAACAGCAAAACACCATTCCCAGAACAGTATCAATTGAGTTTACACAAGATTTTAATCACATTCTGTATACCTAAGGAATTAAGTATCTTTCTATGTGACCCTAATACATACATTAAACTTCTCATGATTCATATAGCACGTCAACCAAAAACAAGTCAAGAAAAGGAAGGTTTGTTTCCTGACAGTTCATTCATACAATGACAAAACTAACATAATGAAAACATAGTAACAATACATTTTACATATGATCTTAACTGCATTAACTATGAATTGCTGCTTTATTATCAGTCCTTTAGGGTCATAATATAAGTGATCAGAGCCTAATAAAATGTATCTAAAGGTAGATACTAACAGCTATAAATTAAACCCATACTATATATGCCCATGAATGGATACTTAAAAATAGTTAAAACTAGCTCCTTATACCATGGCGGTCTATATGGATCTAAACTTTAACCTCTTTTACCATGAAGTATGTTGGTCACGCTATGTTAAAAATTACGGGCTTGCACATGAAAGGCGCTCTTTGTGAGGCCCGTAAAGTAGAGGGGGGGAGGAATCACAAAGCCAGCAATAAGTGACAAATTCCATAGGCCTTTGGCACTCATCGCAAGGCCCGCAATGAGCGACGAAGGCTGAAAAGGCAAGAGAGAGACACAGGGGGGCAAAAAGACACAGGGGGGGGGGGGGACACAGGGGAGGGAGAGGGTGGGAAAGAGACAAAGGGGAGGGAGACTCGCACACAGTATAGTGAGTGTCAGAAAGCACGGATTAACTGGGGATTGCGTGGCCCACAAAGTGTGAGATATTTAGAATCTCAACATCCTGAGGGCGCTCTTTGTGAGGCCCGTAAAGTAGAGGGGGGGAGGAATCACAAAGCCAGCAATAAGTGACAAATTCCATAGGCCTTTGGCACTCATCGCAAGGCCCGCAATGAGCGACGAAGGCTGAAAAGGCAAAAGAGAGACACAGGGGGGCAAAAAGACACAGGGGAGGGGGGGGGGACACAGGGGAGGGAGAGGGTGGGAAAGAGACAAAGGGGAGGGAGACTCGCACACAGTATAGTGAGTGTCAGAAAGCACGGATTAACTGGGGATTGCGTGGCCCACAAAGTGTGAGATATTTAGAATCTCAACATCCTGAGACTTGAAAATTGCGGCTTAGCCGAAAAAAAAAACAAAAAAAAACAATGTACATAACATAGATTTCAAGCTAAAAAAATAGATAAACTAAACAAAAATAGTAAATATTATTCAACGAATTATTATTATATTTTTTTATTTGATTTTACAATTTGCAACTCTCTGTCAATTTCAAAAGACACTTGCTGAAGACAGTGTCACAGAAATTTTGGCTACGGTGGGCATTTATGAAAACAGACTGTCAGCTCTGCATGATTTTCCATTCACCTACTTACATATCATAGGTACAGTATATTTATTCCTTCAATAATTATATAATTGAATTAATAATTAATAAATACAAAAATTAAATAGTAAAAGCAAGTTAATTATTAACTACATAGCTTATTAATTGGAAGAGCATGAATTAATGTTGTGGATTGTGGTTTGCTGAAAGTATATTCATAGACAAAAGAATCATTATAGGAAATATGCTGCAGATATAACTATTTAATAGTTTGTGATAGGACGAATTAACTATTAATTTAAATAATCCAACAAAGAAAAAGGACATTCATGTAGTGTACTGCTGTTTAGACATAACAAATAGAATTAATTAGATTGGAACACAGCTTTCATATTATGACACTTACATTTCTCTTACAGATTGCAAAAAAAGCTTAACAGAATTGACACACCATCATATGTTGCAAAGAAGAGTGGAGTCAGAAAAATAAAGGAAGTTTTATGTGTTAATCTATTACAACTTCGGGTAAGCTAAAGAAACACATTAGTAAAATTTACAATTTTTAATAATCAGAACCCATATGGTCAAAATAAAATGTAAAATGTAAAATTACAGATTACAATGTCTGATATCCAAGAAAACAGCAAAGAATACAAACAACGTCTGGCAAGGGAACGCAAAGATGGAGAGATCGAGAGTTGCCGGAGACTAAAAAAAGTGTAAGAGAAGAAGATTGTGAGAGAATTTCTAAGAAAAAAAAAATGTGTGTTAAAGTAAAATTGCAGCGTCAGAGAGCTACCAATAAAAAGTGATCCTGATAATGCATGCAAACAATATAGTAACAACAGTAATGTTGATATAGATACTAATATTGATATATGTTATCAGGATAGTCCATTATTTACATGTATATCAGTAGAGCCTCATAATTGTGGTTTGTTTAAGGTTGTTGTCAGTTTTGTGGGGCTTATCAACAGGAAAGACCTTGAGATGGTGAGTTCATTAGTCAGAAGGGAAAGGTAAGACTTCCAGAAATAGATAAAATCCCAGCATATTTACAAAGTATAATTGGTGACCCTACTTTCCTAAATTACAGTAATTTCCAACAAAACATATGGTCTTGTAATAGTGCCATTTCCTTTGCTTCAATGGGTTCAAAATTAGTTGCTAATGGTCCAGAACATGGCCCTTACTGTTTTAAAGAAAATTTGATTAACTATATGTCCTAGATACAATGAAAGCTGTTGAACAACGTATGAGGCTTTCAGACAATATAAAATGCTTAGCAAATTTTTTTCAAGAGCTTGAATTGATTATAGCTAAAACCCCATTTACTCAAGCTTATAAAAAAGATGGTTCTTAGAAGAGATCGCCATTGTGATAAACACTTATAATTTAACAACATCTAATGAGGTTGCAATGGTGTTTCAAAATGATGATGGGGAACCACCATTTCAGCAAGATATTAGAATATATCCAAGAAATTAAGAGCAACCTTTCATTAACCTTAGTATCTTAAGTAACAATTTGGATCCAATGACATATCCAATTTTTTTATCCAAATGGTGAAGCAGGATGGCAACCTAAATGAATACTTAAAAGTTATCCAAATAGTAAAGTTTGTGTCAGAAATACAAATTTCAGTGCTTGAATATAAAGTTGCTTAAACTGCTATTCAAGATGAATTTAATCCCATTTTAAATGGTGAAAAACTGACACAACAATGGTTCATTGATTCATATTTGCAAGTAGAAGCAATAAAATGTCAATTGTATTAAATATCAACAAAATAAGCTACGTGTTGAACAGTATTGTGGATTTATGGATTATGTAGCTGAAATTTCTACAAAGAACGTCCAGCTGGCTGAGCCATCATTTTGCCATCTTCTTTCCAAGCATCTGCTCGCAATATGGGAGAAAGATACAATGATGTTATGGCTATTGTAACTAAATTTGGGAAACCAGATGTATTTATTACATTTACATGTAATCCACAATGGTCAGAGATTGTTGATAATTAGAAAACTGGACAAAGTGCTTCTGATAGACCAGATTTAGTGGCTAGAGTTTTCAAAATTAAATCAGCATTAATATATGACATAACCATAGATACTTTATTTGGGAAGTGTGTGGCTTATGTTTATACTATAGAAGTTAAAAAAAGAGGCATTCCACATGCACATATACATTTAATTCTTCAAGAAAAAGCTAGATTGAATTCTGCTGATCAAGTGGATTCAGTTATTATTGCTGAACTACCAGAACCACAAAAACATGCTACACTTTATGAAATTGTTACACATCGCATGATTCATGTGGCGATATAGATCCGCAGTCACCATGTATGGAAAATTATAAATGAACTAAAGATTTCCCTAAAGAATTTAGAGTGAAAACGTCTACAAATTGTGATGGATATCCTTTGTATCGAAGAAGAGAGGGCAAAACTGCAATTATTCATAGAAAAAATGTAGATAACCGATATGTTGTTCCATATAATGCACATTTGCCGATGAAGTACAATGCACACATAAATGTTGAATCTTGCACTTTTATAAAATCAATTAAATATGTGTACAAATATATTTACAAAGGACATGATGCAGCAACTGTTGTGGTGCAAAGTGGTCAAAACAAAGAAGACAATGAGATTGTACATGATGAACTTTCATGTCATGTAGATGCTCGCTATGTAAGTGCTCCAGAAGCAATGTGGTGCCTTCTGAAATTTGAAATGCATGATTAGTCACATGCAGTTTATCGATTTGCTGTTCATTTGGCACAAAGACACTTAGTTTATTTTAATGCTGGTGATGAAATAAATGCTCTTGAACAAGATGAACATTGAGAAACGACACTTACTGCTTTGTTTACATTTAACAACAGTGATATAAGGGAATTCTTATACATTGAGATTCCATATCATTATGTTTTCGTTAATGGGCTATGGCGAAAAAGAAAAAGGAGTGGTAATAAAATGGTTCCCAGAATTTATACTGTAAGTCCAAGAGACATTGAATGTTTACTCCTTTTAACTGTACCTAGTGCACAAAGTTTTGAATATTTGAAAACTGTGAATGACAAAGTTTATGATACATTTCAATTAGCTGCGCAGAAAAAGAAACTTCCCTGCAGATGGTACTGAATGAGAGAGATGTCTAGAAGAAGCAGCACTATGGCAAATGCCACGTTAGATGAGGGAACAATTCTCATTCATTTGCATATTTTGGAATGTACCTAATGCTTTATCTTTGTGAAACAAATTCAAATTAAATATATGTGAAGACTTTTTGAAACATTATAGTGAGTTCATTGCAGAATTTAAAGGATTAATGGAAATTGAAAAGATTCTTTCTTTGTCATGGATTAGGTTGTGCAATTTTTAATCTGCCAGATCCAGGAATTATAGAGGAAATAAACTATGAAGAGTATGACTCTGTTGTGGAAAAACAAAAAGCAGAAGAAAAAATAGCTACTTTAAATACATTGCAATTGGGAGCATTTAAAGACATATAACAAGCACTAGATGATGAAATGCTCAAGGAGAGTTATTTATATCTAGATGGACCCGATGGTTTGGGCAAAACTTATATATATAATTTATTGATGAGATTAATTCAAGGTCAAGGCGAAATAGTATTTCCATTTGTAACAACTGGAATTGCTGCCCTTTTGTTGGAAGTCATGGCTAATGATTTGTCTTTTGGGAAGAAGACGCTGTTGTTATGTGGGAATTTTAACATTACCTGTTGTTGAAATCAAACAGACATTGTGGAAACATGTATAAAGTCAAGTCCGCTATGGAATCTATTTACACATCTTAAATTAGAAAAAAATATGAGATCAGAAGGCTAAAATTATTCAATGATTGGTTAATTAAAATTGGTGAAGGCAAAACAAAGGTAATAAGTAATTTACCTGAGGATACTATGGAAATTCCATCTGCAATGGTGTGTAAAGATTCCATAATATCAGCTATAAGCCAAAATGGAATAATTAGCAATGATTACCAGAGCTTGCACACAAAGTAATATTAACATTGAAAAATAAAGACGCAATGCTTCTGAATAATTACATTTCGGAATGAATAGATGGGAAAAAAATGATTAAAGTCCAGATTGTGTACTAGCGGATGACAAACAGAGTGAGACACCATCTGGAATGCCAAAACATAATTTGCAGCTGAAAAAAGGGGCAATCGTCATGTTACTACGAAATGTGAACCCTAAAAAAAGACTTTGTAATGGGACCAGATTAATTGTTCAGGATTTAAAAGATAATTTTATAAATGCTGAAATTCTGAATGTTACCCATAAAGATGAAAGAGTTTTTATTCCAGAATAGATCTGGCTCCAAGTGAAAGTAGTTTACCTTTTGTACTTCAAAGAAGACAATTCCCAATTATTATGCTGTGACCATAAATAAATCACAAGATCAAACCTTTAATTCTGTCGGCCTATTCTTGGATATACCAGTATTTGCCCATGGACAAATCTATGTGGCATTTTAGCGATGCAAAAATCCCTTACAAATTAAAGTCAATGTGAAACAAAAAGAAAGCCAAGGTGAGCTATTAGGTGATGGGAGAGTATTTACGTTAGTGTATACTAGGAAATTGCTTGTCAAAAATGACAGGAAAAAAATTGTAAACCAGGCAATGCTGGTTGCCACACTGCCTTGGGTTAATTGTTACTGCCTTGGTATAAGTGTTACTTGCTTGGGTTAAATGTTACTGACTTGGGTTAAGTGTTACTGGCTTGCATTAAGTGTTACTTCCTTCGGGCTGTTGTTTACTGCCTTCAGCCTTATTTTCATCCTGTTACGTTTTTTCGTCTGCCATTTTTTTTCTCGCTTAGGCGATTTTCGTTGGTGAAAAAGCTGCAAATATGTCTCAAATTAACTTGCAACCTCACTCACAGGCTCCCTGAGTCTCTCCTTGTGCTGTGTGTGAGTGTGTAAATGAATTTGAAGAATAATTTTGTTTTTTTGGTGGTCTTTCCAGTTGCGTGGTTCGGTCATTTTACGTGCTTTGGTCCTAAGTCCTACAGGGCCTGCAATTCCAGTTACGTGCTTCGGCCGTTTTATGTGCTTCAGTCCTAAGTCCTACAGGGCTCGCGATGAGCTCCTGTGTCGCTCATCGCGAGCCATAAGTCACGCGGGCCTCGCAGTCGTGTGCCTCAACCCCTCGCTTCGCTAGACCAGCAATATTTCTGAGCGTTACCAATGGCCCGTAGTATCCACAACTATTATATGTGATGTAATAAAAAATATTAGATTTTTTGGGGTTCACTGAATTATTCAAATTGCAACATGAGGCAAAAATATTGGTTGTACATTGTAATGATCTTCATGTACATTAAAAATAATTAAATGTTTGCAGTTTAATATGAAGATATTGTTCATTATTTGTTTAGAAATAAAAATATACAAATTGGATGTAATAAAAAATATATTTTTATTGTGTTACTGAATTGTTTAAATTGTAACCTAACGTTAAAATATTGGTTCTACATTGTTATGATCTTCATGTATATTAAAAAAATTAAATGTTTGCAGGTTTGTATGAACATATTGTTCATTATTAGTTTAGAGATAAAAAATACAAATTGGATTTAATAAAAAATATTATATTATGAATTATTCCTTATTTAAGAAACATTCTGAAAAGAGACTGGAGCTGTACAGAGAGACATGTATGTTACACAGAGAGATAGTACATACAAAGATAGAAAACACAATGTATAACACTATATCATGCCGTCATTTTTGATGGGCAAGTCGCTAGTGATACATAAAACTTGACTACCTATGTTCCATTTAAGTAGATTTTGTATCTTTCAGAACTTATTGGTTTAATCCAAATACACTACTAGACGTCATCACCAAATGGCTAGTGCAGGTTTGAATGTATGGGATTTTTCCCAACTGCAAAAAGAGGCTGAAGCTACATTCAGTGGCACAACCTCCATTACAAATCCTGACACAAATAATGTTAATACTTCTTTTAAAACATTACATAAACATTTTGAGAAATACATTTGTATTATATGGGAAGTGTCCAGCCTCCAAAATTACTTGAAAAATAATATTATACCTAGAGGTTTGAGAATATCCCTAATTCCAGCAACGCATTTGCAAGATGGTATTTTTTTATGGTATTTTTTGTCAAAAATGGACAGATATAATATCTAAATGTTATTTAGACCTAATGGCTTTAATTTTGATTCATAAACAAAAAACCTTAGAGCTCTTAAATCCTATAGTAACACAAAGTTATACCGATATTGAAAAATATAAAGACTCTGTGAATTTTGAAAGTCTCAATGCCCGCTTAAAAATCAATATTGACAGATTTAAGCATGAATTAGCTAATAGGAAACAGAAAAAAATATAAATAAAGAGACTATAATGAAAATAGAGTTTATACGTTTCAAACAAGAGTAATAACAGTTCATCTGACTATGATCAGTCGGCTTATGAAGATCAGAGAACAAATGTACATCAACCAATTGGAGTACAGAGTACACTAATAGTACCCATACAAGGACCTAGTCCTGACCAATGGAATTATAACCGTCCATATACTAGGTCTAATAGAAGATTTAATCAATCTTCAATGGAGTCTTTTTTAGAAAGGGGGCAAGGCCAAAATTATCAGCCCCCCCCCCTCCCGCAGACAAAGAACGTTTATTCTCACAATCAAAATTGAACTTAATTTCAGAGAACACTGACCATGACATATATATAGCTGATATGATAAATGTATTATTAATCTCTCTAATTTTGAAATGAAAAATACTGTTTGCCAGGAAGCTGGCGCTAAAAAAGTTTTTCAAAACTAAAGAAAACAACAAATTTTTGCAATGGGGTGTAAATGAAAATGATTTAGAAGTAATGAGAGACATGATGGATTTGTTAAAGAAAAATTAAGTCACAGATCAAGAACGCTCAGGGTAATTAAAAAACTTGGAAACAAAAGTCAATTCACGCCCAATATTAAACAATACAGTAACCTTGGTGTATTTATACGGCAAGTAGGAATTGATCTGGAAAAGTTACCTACGACATACCAAAAAAAATATGAATAGGATGAGGAGGGAGGTTGAGGTTGAGGATTTTGCTTCAAAGTTCTTTATTTGAATTTTTTTCCCCCCTGAAATTCCCTTCTTAAAATGAGGTGCGTGTTATACGCTGGTGCGTGTTATATGCCGATAAATACGGTATTTGGAATAGAAGTTGTTTCCCCCTCTACAAAGCACTTTTGTGGTCCTATTTAGTCTAAGTACATAGCAATATTCCAATATTGTGAATTAATGCTTCTATACTAGTCACTTGATTCTTTTCATATTTTTATTTGTCTAGTCCCACTAGTAGATGACAAGATGGATTACCTTGAGTTGAAAAAAATCCTATCTCAGGTATTATGTTACAATAGGGGTACAAGTGACACAAAATTATTTTTTCCTGTGAGTTGAAGGGCTCCAGTAAGTTTAAGGGTCTTCCTACACTAGGTAGAGGCACTGAGGTATCCACCGAGATCACAGGATTCCTTCTGTTCTTACCCAGGTGTGGGGGCCTTGACCACATTTATTTCGCCCTTGTTACCCCGATTTGGCAAACCCTGGAGATGGGGTTATTTTACATTTCAAGTTGAGTCATACTGGTGGGTTTATGTAACCTAAGTGAATCCCTATTTTTTATGTGATTATATTTGTACCTATGTGCCATGTACCCTTAGTAAAAACCCACTAGCCCTACTACAAAAAAAAAAAAACATTACATGCTAGAAGCCATTGATCCTCATCCTCTGGGCCATAGAAAGGGCTCTCTGCCTGAAAAAAACAGATGTCCTATAAAAAAAAATAATAATAATGAAGCTCCTCCTATGAGGAGCTCCACTACCGCAAAATACTTTTCCTGCACTTTTTTTGCTTTAAATAAAAAAATTCGAATTTTAACAAAACATGCCTTTAAGTCCATATCTTACACAGCTGCTAATATTGGGCCCTATTCTTTTGGCCAAATTGTAAATGTATTTACACTTAAAACTGCTATTAACATTTCCACAGATTCTATTAGCTATTTCAGCTTAAGTCCCACGTGTTTCCATGCATCAACTGCTCGCCTCGCTTTGTTAGGCTCGCATGAGTGCCTCTCGCGTTCATTTCAGCCTAAGTCCCGCCTGTTTCCATGCCCCAACTGCTCGCCTCGCTTCACGAGGCTCACAAGGCAATAAGCGCCTTCGGCGCTCATTGCCCAAGTCCTCCATGCTCGGAAGGCTTCTATGCTTCAATGGCTTGCCTCTGGTCTGTAAACGTCTCGCCTCGCTTTGCGAGGCTCTCAGTCGTGACGACAAATCGCAGTTTGACCATTATAATATGTGATTCATATGGAATTTACATTTGAGGCAAATAGAATGACAATAAACTGTATACAAGGTCACTAATATGATTACCATATCTGTACAAATTGCAATAAAAATAATGAATATTAAAAAATCCAGCACAAGAAAGGGCAATAGCGTGTCCTCAAAGATATAATTTCCCCCAAACTGGCAGAATACCTGTAAGATCCATTTTACAAAAATACAGAAATTTTCCTTGAGACCAAAAAAATATGTAACTAGAATGCAGAGCATATTGATTTAATAGTGTGTACAAGATACATTCAATGAAAAATGTCACCAGTCCATTTACAAAGACAACTCTATGCAATTAAAATAAAGTAAGCTCAAGGGTAATCGTGTCATTGAGCAATTCATGTCACACTCACACAGATCTTTAGTAAACAGCAAAACACCATTCCCAGAACAGTATCAATTGAGTTTACACAAGATTTTAATCACATTCTGTATACCTAAGGAATTAAGTATCTTTCTATGTGACCCTAATACATAAATTAAACTTCTCATGATTCATATAGCACGTCAACCAAAAACAAGTCAAGAAAAGGAAGGTTTGTTTCCTGACAGTTCATTCATACAATGACAAAACTAACTTAATGAAAACATAGTAACAATACATTTTACATATGATCTTAACTGCATTAACTATGAATTGCTGCTTTATTATCAGTCCTTTAGGGTCATAATATAAGTGATCAGAGCCTAATAAAAGGTATCTAAAGGTAGATACTAACAGCTATAAATTAAACCCATACTATATATGCCCATGAATGGATACTTAAAAATAGTTAAAACTAGCTCCTTATACCATGGCGGTCTATATGGATCTAAACTTTAACCTCTTTTACCATGAAGTATGTTGGTCACGCTATGTTAAAAATTACGGGCTTGCACATGAAAGGCGCTCTTTGTGAGGCCCGTAAAGTAGAGGGGGGGAGGAATCACAAAGCCAGCAATAAGTGACAAATTCCATAGGCCTTTGGCACTCATCGCAAGGCCCGCAATGAGCGACGAAGGCTGAAAAGGCAAGAGAGAGACACAGGGGGGCAAAAAGACACAGGGGAGGGGGGGGACACAGGGGAGGGAGAGGGTGGGAAAGAGACAAAGGGGAGGGAGACTCGCACACAGTATAGTGAGTGTCAGAAAGCACGGATTAACTGGGGATTGCGTGGCCCACAAAGTGTGAGATATTTAGAATCTCAACATCCTGAGACTTGAAAATTGCGGCTAAGCCGAAAAAAAAACAATGTACATAACATAGATTTCAAGCTAAAAAAATAGATAAACTAAACAAAAATAGTAAATATTATTCAACAAATTATTATTATATTTTTTTATTTGATTTTACAATTTGCAACTCTCTGTCAATTTCAAAAGACACTTGCTGAAGACAGTGTCACAGAAATTTTGGCTACGGTGGGCATTTATGAAAACAGACTGTCAGCTCTGCATGATTTTCCATTCACCTACTTACATATCATAGGTACAGTATATTTATTCCTTCAATAATTATATAATTGAATTAATAATTAATAAATACAAAAATTAAATAGTAAAAGCAAGTTAATTATTAACTACATAGCTTATTAATTGGAAGAGCATGAATTAATGTTGTGGATTGTGGTTTGCTGAAAGTATATTCATAGACAAAAGAATCATTATAGGAAATATGCTGCAGATATAACTATTTAATAGTTTGTGATAGGACGAATGAACTATTAATTTAAATAATCCAACAAAGAAAAAGGACATTCATGTAGTGTACTGCTGTTTAGACATAACAAATAGAATTAATTAGATTGGAACACAGCTTTCATATTATGACACATTTCTCTTACAGATTGCAAAAAAAGCTTAACAGAATTGACACACCATCATATGTTGCAAAGAAGAGTGGAGTCAGAAAAATAAAGGAAGTTTTATGTGTTAATCTATTACAACTTCGGGTAAGCTAAAGAAACACATTAGTAAAATTTACAATTTTTAATAATCAGAACCCATATGGTCAAAATAAAATGTAAAATGTAAAATTACAGATTACAATGTCTGATATCCAAGAAAACAGCAAAGAATACAAACAACGTCTGGCAAGGGAACGCAAAGATGGAGAGATCGAGAGTTGCCGGAGACTAAAAAAAGTGTAAGAGAAGAAGATTGTGAGAGAATTTCTAAGAAAAAAAAAATGTGTGTTAAAGTAAAATTGCAGCGTCAGAGAGCTACCAATAAAAAGTGATCCTGATAATGCATGCAAACAATATAGTAACAACAGTAATGTTGATATAGATACTAATATTGATATATGTTATCAGGATAGTCCATTATTTACATGTATATCAGTAGAGCCTCATAATTGTGGTTTGTTTAAGGTTGTTGTCAGTTTTGTGGGGCTTATCAACAGGAAAGACCTTGAGATGGTGAGTTCATTAGTCAGAAGGGAAAGGTAAGACTTCCAGAAATAGATAAAATCCCAGCATATTTACAAAGTATAATTGGTGACCCTACTTTCCTAAATTACAGTAATTTCCAACAAAACATATGGTCTTGTAATAGTGCCATTTCCTTTGCTTCAATGGGTTCAAAATTAGTTGCTAATGGTCCAGAACATGGCCCTTACTGTTTTAAAGAAAATTTGATTAACTATATGTCCTAGATACAATGAAAGCTGTTGAACAACGTATGAGGCTTTCAGACAATATAAAATGCTTAGCAAATTTTTTTCAAGAGCTTGAATTGATTATAGCTAAAACCCCATTTACTCAAGCTTATAAAAAAGATGGTTCTTAGAAGAGATCGCCATTGTGATAAACACTTATAATTTAACAACATCTAATGAGGTTGCAATGGTGTTTCAAAATGATGATGGGGAACCACCATTTCAGCAAGATATTAGAATATATCCAAGAAATTAAGAGCAACCTTTCATTAACCTTAGTATCTTAAGTAACAATTTGGATCCAATGACATATCCAATTTTTTTATCCAAATGGTGAAGCAGGATGGCAACCTAAATGAATACTTAAAAGTTATCCAAATAGTAAAGTTTGTGTCAGAAATACAAATTTCAGTGCTTGAATATAAAGTTGCTTAAACTGCTATTCAAGATGAATTTAATCCCATTTTAAATGGTGAAAAACTGACACAACAATGGTTCATTGATTCATATTTGCAAGTAGAAGCAATAAAATGTCAATTGTATTAAATATCAACAAAATAAGCTACGTGTTGAACAGTATTGTGGATTTATGGATTATGTAGCTGAAATTTCTACAAAGAACGTCCAGCTGGCTGAGCCATCATTTTGCCATCTTCTTTCCAAGCATCTGCTCGCAATATGGGAGAAAGATACAATGATGTTATGGCTATTGTAACTAAATTTGGGAAACCAGATGTATTTATTACATTTACATGTAATCCACAATGGTCAGAGATTGTTGATAATTAGAAAACTGGACAAAGTGCTTCTGATAGACCAGATTTAGTGGCTAGAGTTTTCAAAATTAAATCAGCATTAATATATGACATAACCATAGATACTTTATTTGGGAAGTGTGTGGCTTATGTTTATACTATAGAAGTTAAAAAAAGAGGCATTCCACATGCACATATACATTTAATTCTTCAAGAAAAAGCTAGATTGAATTCTGCTGATCAAGTGGATTCAGTTATTATTGCTGAACTACCAGAACCACAAAAACATGCTACACTTTATGAAATTGTTACACATCGCATGATTCATGTGGCGATATAGATCCGCAGTCACCATGTATGGAAAATTATAAATGAACTAAAGATTTCCCTAAAGAATTTAGAGTGAAAACGTCTACAAATTGTGATGGATATCCTTTGTATCGAAGAAGAGAGGGCAAAACTGCAATTATTCATAGAAAAAATGTAGATAACCGATATGTTGTTCCATATAATGCACATTTGCCGATGAAGTACAATGCACACATAAATGTTGAATCTTGCACTTTTATAAAATCAATTAAATATGTGTACAAATATATTTACAAAGGACATGATGCAGCAACTGTTGTGGTGCAAAGTGGTCAAAACAAAGAAGACAATGAGATTGTACATGATGAACTTTCATGTCATGTAGATGCTCGCTATGTAAGTGCTCCAGAAGCAATGTGGTGCCTTCTGAAATTTGAAATGCATGATTAGTCACATGCAGTTTATCGATTTGCTGTTCATTTGGCACAAAGACACTTAGTTTATTTTAATGCTGGTGATGAAATAAATGCTCTTGAACAAGATGAACATTGAGAAACGACACTTACTGCTTTGTTTACATTTAACAACAGTGATATAAGGGAATTCTTATACATTGAGATTCCATATCATTATGTTTTCGTTAATGGGCTATGGCGAAAAAGAAAAAGGAGTGGTAATAAAATGGTTCCCAGAATTTATACTGTAAGTCCAAGAGACATTGAATGTTTACTCCTTTTAACTGTACCTAGTGCACAAAGTTTTGAATATTTGAAAACTGTGAATGACAAAGTTTATGATACATTTCAATTAGCTGCGCAGAAAAAGAAACTTCCCTGCAGATGGTACTGAATGAGAGAGATGTCTAGAAGAAGCAGCACTATGGCAAATGCCACGTTAGATGAGGGAACAATTCTCATTCATTTGCATATTTTGGAATGTACCTAATGCTTTATCTTTGTGAAACAAATTCAAATTAAATATATGTGAAGACTTTTTGAAACATTATAGTGAGTTCATTGCAGAATTTAAAGGATTAATGGAAATTGAAAAGATTCTTTCTTTGTCATGGATTAGGTTGTGCAATTTTTAATCTGCCAGATCCAGGAATTATAGAGGAAATAAACTATGAAGAGTATGACTCTGTTGTGGAAAAACAAAAAGCAGAAGAAAAAATAGCTACTTTAAATACATTGCAATTGGGAGCATTTAAAGACATATAACAAGCACTAGATGATGAAATGCTCAAGGAGAGTTATTTATATCTAGATGGACCCGATGGTTTGGGCAAAACTTATATATATAATTTATTGATGAGATTAATTCAAGGTCAAGGCGAAATAGTATTTCCATTTGTAACAACTGGAATTGCTGCCCTTTTGTTGGAAGTCATGGCTAATGATTTGTCTTTTGGGAAGAAGACGCTGTTGTTATGTGGGAATTTTAACATTACCTGTTGTTGAAATCAAACAGACATTGTGGAAACATGTATAAAGTCAAGTCCGCTATGGAATCTATTTACACATCTTAAATTAGAAAAAAATATGAGATCAGAAGGCTAAAATTATTCAATGATTGGTTAATTAAAATTGGTGAAGGCAAAACAAAGGTAATAAGTAATTTACCTGAGGATACTATGGAAATTCCATCTGCAATGGTGTGTAAAGATTCCATAATATCAGCTATAAGCCAAAATGGAATAATTAGCAATGATTACCAGAGCTTGCACACAAAGTAATATTAACATTGAAAAATAAAGACGCAATGCTTCTGAATAATTACATTTCGGAATGAATAGATGGGAAAAAAATGATTAAAGTCCAGATTGTGTACTAGCGGATGACAAACAGAGTGAGACACCATCTGGAATGCCAAAACATAATTTGCAGCTGAAAAAAGGGGCAATCGTCATGTTACTACGAAATGTGAACCCTAAAAAAAGACTTTGTAATGGGACCAGATTAATTGTTCAGGATTTAAAAGATAATTTTATAAATGCTGAAATTCTGAATGTTACCCATAAAGATGAAAGAGTTTTTATTCCAGAATAGATTTGGCTCCAAGTGAAAGTAGTTTACCTTTTGTACTTCAAAGAAGACAATTCCCAATTATTATGCTGTGACCATAAATAAATCACAAGATCAAACCTTTAATTCTGTCGGCCTATTCTTGGATATACCAGTATTTGCCCATGGACAAATCTATGTGGCATTTTAGCGATGCAAAAATCCCTTACAAATTAAAGTCAATGTGAAACAAAAAGAAAGCCAAGGTGAGCTATTAGGTGATGGGAGAGTATTTACGTTAGTGTATACTAGGAAATTGCTTGTCAAAAATGACAGGAAAAAAATTGTAAACCAGGCAATGCTGGTTGCCACACTGCCTTGGGTTAATTGTTACTGCCTTGGTATAAGTGTTACTTGCTTGGGTTAAATGTTACTGACTTGGGTTAAGTGTTACTGGCTTGCATTAAGTGTTACTTCCTTCGGGCTGTTGTTTACTGCCTTCAGCCTTATTTTCATCCTGTTACGTTTTTTCGTCTGCCATTTTTTTTCTCGCTTAGGCGATTTTCGTTGGTGAAAAAGCTGCAAATATGTCTCAAATTAACTTGCAACCTCACTCACAGGCTCCCTGAGTCTCTCCTTGTGCTGTGTGTGAGTGTGTAAATGAATTTGAAGAATAATTTTGTTTTTTTGGTGGTCTTTCCAGTTGCGTGGTTCGGTCATTTTACGTGCTTTGGTCCTAAGTCCTACAGGGCCTGCAATTCCAGTTACGTGCTTCGGCCGTTTTATGTGCTTCAGTCCTAAGTCCTACAGGGCTCGCGATGAGCTCCTGTGTCGCTCATCGCGAGCCATAAGTCACGCGGGCCTCGCAGTCGTGTGCCTCAACCCCTCGCTTCGCTAGACCAGCAATATTTCTGAGCGTTACCAATGGCCCGTAGTATCCACAACTATTATATGTGATGTAATAAAAAATATTAGATTTTTTTGGGTTCACTGAATTATTCAAATTGCAACATGAGGCAAAAATATTGGTTGTACATTGTAATGATCTTCATGTACATTAAAAATAATTAAATGTTTGCAGTTTAATAAGAAGATATTGTTCATTATTTGTTTAGAAATAAAAATATACAAATTGGATGTAATAAAAAATATATTTTTATTGTGTTACTGAATTGTTTAAATTGTAACCTAACGTTAAAATATTGGTTCTACATTGTTATGATCTTCATGTATATTAAAAAAATTAAATGTTTGCAGGTTTGTATGAACATATTGTTCATTATTAGTTTAGAGATAAAAAATACAAATTGGATTTAATAAAAAATATTATATTATGAATTATTCCTTATTTAAGAAACATTCTGAAAAGAGACTGGATCTGTACAGAGAGACATGTATGTTACACAGAGAGATAGTACATACAAAGATAGAAAACACAATGTATAACACTATATCATGCCGTCATTTTTGATGGGCAAGTCGCTAGTGATACATAAAACTTGACTACCTATGTTCCATTTAAGTAGATTTTGTATCTTTCAGAACTTATTGGTTTAATCCAAATACACTACTAGACGTCATCACCAAATGGCTAGTGCAGGTTTGAATGTATGGGATTTTTCCCAACTGCAAAAAGAGGCTGAAGCTACATTCAGTGGCACAACCTCCATTACAAATCCTGACACAAATAATGTTAATACTTCTTTTAAAACATTACATAAACATTTTGAGAAATACATTTGTATTATATGGGAAGTGTCCAGCCTCCAAAATTACTTGAAAAATAATATTATACCTAGAGGTTTGAGAATATCCCTAATTCCAGCAACGCATTTGCAAGATGGTATTTTTTTATGGTATTTTTTGTCAAAAATGGACAGATATAATATCTAAATGTTATTTAGACCTAATGGCTTTAATTTTGATTCATAAACAAAAAACCTTAGAGCTCTTAAATCCTATAGTAACACAAAGTTATACCGATATTGAAAAATATAAAGACTCTGTGAATTTTGAAAGTCTCAATGCCCGCTTAAAAATCAATATTGACAGATTTAAGCATGAATTAGCTAATAGGAAACAGAAAAAAATATAAATAAAGAGACTATAATGAAAATAGAGTTTATACGTTTCAAACAAGAGTAATAACAGTTCATCTGACTATGATCAGTCGGCTTATGAAGATCAGAGAACAAATGTACATCAACCAATTGGAGTACAGAGTACACTAATAGTACCCATACAAGGACCTAGTCCTGACCAATGGAATTATAACCGTCCATATACTAGGTCTAATAGAAGATTTAATCAATCTTCAATGGAGTCTTTTTTAGAAAGGGGGCAAGGCCAAAATTATCAGCCCCCCCCCTCCCGCAGACAAAGAACGTTTATTCTCACAATCAAAATTGAACTTAATTTCAGAGAACACTGACCATGACATATATATAGCTGATATGATAAATGTATTATTAATCTCTCTAATTTTGAAATGAAAAATACTGTTTGCCAGGAAGCTGGCGCTAAAAAAGTTTTTCAAAACTAAAGAAAACAACAAATTTTTGCAATGGGGTGTAAATGAAAATGATTTAGAAGTAATGAGAGACATGATGGATTTGTTAAAGAAAAATTAAGTCACAGATCAAGAACGCTCAGGGTAATTAAAAAACTTGGAAACAAAAGTCAATTCACGCCCAATATTAAACAATACAGTAACCTTGGTGTATTTATACGGCAAGTAGGAATTGATCTGGAAAAGTTACCTACGACATACCAAAAAAAATATGAATAGGATGAGGAGGGAGGTTGAGGTTGAGGATTTTGCTTCAAAGTTCTTTATTTGAATTTTTTTCCCCCCTGAAATTCCCTTCTTAAAATGAGGTGCGTGTTATACGCTGGTGCGTGTTATATGCCGATAAATACGGTATTTGGAATAGAAGTTGTTTCCCCCTCTACAAAGCACTTTTGTGGTCCTATTTAGTCTAAGTACATAGCAATATTCCAATATTGTGAATTAATGCTTCTATACTAGTCACTTGATTCTTTTCATATTTTTATTTGTCTAGTCCCACTAGTAGATGACAAGATGGATTACCTTGAGTTGAAAAAAATCCTATCTCAGGTATTATGTTACAATAGGGGTACAAGTGACACAAAATTATTTTTTCCTGTGAGTTGAAGGGCTCCAGTAAGTTTAAGGGTCTTCCTACACTAGGTAGAGGCACTGAGGTATCCACCGAGATCACAGGATTCCTTCTGTTCTTACCCAGGTGTGGGGGCCTTGACCACATTTATTTCGCCCTTGTTACCCCGATTTGGCAAACCCTGGAGATGGGGTTATTTTACATTTCAAGTTGAGTCATACTGGTGGGTTTATGTAACCTAAGTGAATCCCTATTTTTTATGTGATTATATTTGTACCTATGTGCCATGTACCCTTAGTAAAAACCCACTAGCCCTACTACAAAAAAAAAAAACATTACATGCTAGAAGCCATTGATCCTCATCCTCTGGGCCATAGAAAGGGCTCTCTGCCTGAAAAAAACAGATGTCCTATAAAAAAAAATAATAATAATGAAGCTCCTCCTATGAGGAGCTCCACTACCGCAAAATACTTTTCCTGCACTTTTTTTGCTTTAAATAAAAAAATTCGAATTTTAACAAAACATGCCTTTAAGTCCATATCTTACACAGCTGCTAATATTGGGCCCTATTCTTTTGGCCAAATTGTAAATGTATTTACACTTAAAACTGCTATTAACATTTCCACAGATTCTATTAGCTATTTCAGCTTAAGTCCCACGTGTTTCCATGCATCAACTGCTCGCCTCGCTTTGTTAGGCTCGCATGAGTGCCTCTCGCGTTCATTTCAGCCTAAGTCCCGCCTGTTTCCATGCCCCAACTGCTCGCCTCGCTTCACGAGGCTCACAAGGCAATAAGCGCCTTCGGCGCTCATTGCCCAAGTCCTCCATGCTCGGAAGGCTTCTATGCTTCAATGGCTTGCCTCTGGTCTGTAAACGTCTCGCCTCGCTTTGCGAGGCTCTCAGTCGTGACGACAAATCGCAGTTTGACCATTATAATATGTGATTCATATGGAATTTACATTTGAGGCAAATAGAATGACAATAAACTGTATACAAGGTCACTAATATGATTACCATATCTGTACAAATTGCAATAAAAATAATGAATATTAAAAAATCCAGCACAAGAAAGGGCAATAGCGTGTCCTCAAAGATATAATTTCCCCCAAACTGGCAGAATACCTGTAAGATCCATTTTACAAAAATACAGCAATTTTCCTTGAGACCAAAAAAATATGTAACTAGAATGCAGAGCATATTGATTTAATAGTGTGTACAAGATACATTCAATGAAAAATGTCACCAGTCCATTTACAAAGACAACTCTATGCAATTAAAATAAAGTAAGCTCAAGGGTAATCGTGTCATTGAGCAATTCATGTCACACTCACACAGATCTTTAGTAAACAGCAAAACACCATTCCCAGAACAGTATCAATTGAGTTTACACAAGATTTTAATCACATTCTGTATACCTAAGGAATTAAGTATCTTTCTATGTGACCCTAATACATAAATTAAACTTCTCATGATTCATATAGCACGTCAACCAAAAACAAGTCAAGAAAAGGAAGGTTTGTTTCCTGACAGTTCATTCATACAATGACAAAACTAACTTAATGAAAACATAGTAACAATACATTTTACATATGATCTTAACTGCATTAACTATGAATTGCTGCTTTATTATCAGTCCTTTAGGGTCATAATATAAGTGATCAGAGCCTAATAAAAGGTATCTAAAGGTAGATACTAACAGCTATAAATTAAACCCATACTATATATGCCCATGAATGGATACTTAAAAATAGTTAAAACTAGCTCCTTATACCATGGCGGTCTATATGGATCTAAACTTTAACCTCTTTTACCATGAAGTATGTTGGTCACGCTATGTTAAAAATTACGGGCTTGCACATGAAAGGCGCTCTTTGTGAGGCCCGTAAAGTAGAGGGGGGGAGGAATCACAAAGCCAGCAATAAGTGACAAATTCCATAGGCCTTTGGCACTCATCGCAAGGCCCGCAATGAGCGACGAAGGCTGAAAAGGCAAGAGAGAGACACAGGGGGGCAAAAAGACACAGGGGAGGGGGGGGGACACAGGGGAGGGAGAGGGTGGGAAAGAGACAAAGGGGAGGGAGACTCGCACACAGTATAGTGAGTGTCAGAAAGCACGGATTAACTGGGGATTGCGTGGCCCACAAAGTGTGAGATATTTAGAATCTCAACATCCTGAGACTTGAAAATTGCGGCTAAGCCGAAAAAAAAACAATGTACATAACATAGATTTCAAGCTAAAAAAATAGATAAACTAAACAAAAATAGTAAATATTATTCAACGAATTATTATTATATTTTTTTATTTGATTTTACAATTTGCAACTCTCTGTCAATTTCAAAAGACACTTGCTGAAGACAGTGTCACAGAAATTTTGGCTACGGTGGGCATTTATGAAAACAGACTGTCAGCTCTGCATGATTTTCCATTCACCTACTTACATATCATAGGTACAGTATATTTATTCCTTCAATAATTATATAATTGAATTAATAATTAATAAATACAAAAATTAAATAGTAAAAGCAAGTTAATTATTAACTACATAGCTTATTAATTGGAAGAGCATGAATTAATGTTGTGGATTGTGGTTTGCTGAAAGTATATTCATAGACAAAAGAATCATTATAGGAAATATGCTGCAGATATAACTATTTAATAGTTTGTGATAGGACGAATGAACTATTAATTTAAATAATCCAACAAAGAAAAAGGACATTCATGTAGTGTACTGCTGTTTAGACATAACAAATAGAATTAATTAGATTGGAACACAGCTTTCATATTATGACACATTTCTCTTACAGATTGCAAAAAAAGCTTAACAGAATTGACACACCATCATATGTTGCAAAGAAGAGTGGAGTCAGAAAAATAAAGGAAGTTTTATGTGTTAATCTATTACAACTTCGGGTAAGCTAAAGAAACACATTAGTAAAATTTACAATTTTTAATAATCAGAACCCATATGGTCAAAATAAAATGTAAAATGTAAAATTACAGATTACAATGTCTGATATCCAAGAAAACAGCAAAGAATACAAACAACGTCTGGCAAGGGAACGCAAAGATGGAGAGATCGAGAGTTGCCGGAGACTAAAAAAAGTGTAAGAGAAGAAGATTGTGAGAGAATTTCTAAGAAAAA
Organism: Discoglossus pictus; assembly: GCA_027410445.1. NCBI lineage: Eukaryota > Metazoa > Chordata > Amphibia > Anura > Alytidae > Discoglossus > Discoglossus pictus. The sequence goes on along the minus strand of CM050165.1, from coordinate 130,446,685 downwards.
AAAAATGTGTGTTAAAGTAAAATTGCAGCGTCAGAGAGCTACCAATAAAAAGTGATCCTGATAATGCATGCAAACAATATAGTAACAACAGTAATGTTGATATAGATACTAATATTGATATATGTTATCAGGATAGTCCATTATTTACATGTATATCAGTAGAGCCTCATAATTGTGGTTTGTTTAAGGTTGTTGTCAGTTTTGTGGGGCTTATCAACAGGAAAGACCTTGAGATGGTGAGTTCATTAGTCAGAAGGGAAAGGTAAGACTTCCAGAAATAGATAAAATCCCAGCATATTTACAAAGTATAATTGGTGACCCTACTTTCCTAAATTACAGTAATTTCCAACAAAACATATGGTCTTGTAATAGTGCCATTTCCTTTGCTTCAATGGGTTCAAAATTAGTTGCTAATGGTCCAGAACATGGCCCTTACTGTTTTAAAGAAAATTTGATTAACTATATGTCCTAGATACAATGAAAGCTGTTGAACAACGTATGAGGCTTTCAGACAATATAAAATGCTTAGCAAATTTTTTTCAAGAGCTTGAATTGATTATAGCTAAAACCCCATTTACTCAAGCTTATAAAAAAGATGGTTCTTAGAAGAGATCGCCATTGTGATAAACACTTATAATTTAACAACATCTAATGAGGTTGCAATGGTGTTTCAAAATGATGATGGGGAACCACCATTTCAGCAAGATATTAGAATATATCCAAGAAATTAAGAGCAACCTTTCATTAACCTTAGTATCTTAAGTAACAATTTGGATCCAATGACATATCCAATTTTTTTATCCAAATGGTGAAGCAGGATGGCAACCTAAATGAATACTTAAAAGTTATCCAAATAGTAAAGTTTGTGTCAGAAATACAAATTTCAGTGCTTGAATATAAAGTTGCTTAAACTGCTATTCAAGATGAATTTAATCCCATTTTAAATGGTGAAAAACTGACACAACAATGGTTCATTGATTCATATTTGCAAGTAGAAGCAATAAAATGTCAATTGTATTAAATATCAACAAAATAAGCTACGTGTTGAACAGTATTGTGGATTTATGGATTATGTAGCTGAAATTTCTACAAAGAACGTCCAGCTGGCTGAGCCATCATTTTGCCATCTTCTTTCCAAGCATCTGCTCGCAATATGGGAGAAAGATACAATGATGTTATGGCTATTGTAACTAAATTTGGGAAACCAGATGTATTTATTACATTTACATGTAATCCACAATGGTCAGAGATTGTTGATAATTAGAAAACTGGACAAAGTGCTTCTGATAGACCAGATTTAGTGGCTAGAGTTTTCAAAATTAAATCAGCATTAATATATGACATAACCATAGATACTTTATTTGGGAAGTGTGTGGCTTATGTTTATACTATAGAAGTTAAAAAAAGAGGCATTCCACATGCACATATACATTTAATTCTTCAAGAAAAAGCTAGATTGAATTCTGCTGATCAAGTGGATTCAGTTATTATTGCTGAACTACCAGAACCACAAAAACATGCTACACTTTATGAAATTGTTACACATCGCATGATTCATGTGGCGATATAGATCCGCAGTCACCATGTATGGAAAATTATAAATGAACTAAAGATTTCCCTAAAGAATTTAGAGTGAAAACGTCTACAAATTGTGATGGATATCCTTTGTATCGAAGAAGAGAGGGCAAAACTGCAATTATTCATAGAAAAAATGTAGATAACCGATATGTTGTTCCATATAATGCACATTTGCCGATGAAGTACAATGCACACATAAATGTTGAATCTTGCACTTTTATAAAATCAATTAAATATGTGTACAAATATATTTACAAAGGACATGATGCAGCAACTGTTGTGGTGCAAAGTGGTCAAAACAAAGAAGACAATGAGATTGTACATGATGAACTTTCATGTCATGTAGATGCTCGCTATGTAAGTGCTCCAGAAGCAATGTGGTGCCTTCTGAAATTTGAAATGCATGATTAGTCACATGCAGTTTATCGATTTGCTGTTCATTTGGCACAAAGACACTTAGTTTATTTTAATGCTGGTGATGAAATAAATGCTCTTGAACAAGATGAACATTGAGAAACGACACTTACTGCTTTGTTTACATTTAACAACAGTGATATAAGGGAATTCTTATACATTGAGATTCCATATCATTATGTTTTCGTTAATGGGCTATGGCGAAAAAGAAAAAGGAGTGGTAATAAAATGGTTCCCAGAATTTATACTGTAAGTCCAAGAGACATTGAATGTTTACTCCTTTTAACTGTACCTAGTGCACAAAGTTTTGAATATTTGAAAACTGTGAATGACAAAGTTTATGATACATTTCAATTAGCTGCGCAGAAAAAGAAACTTCCCTGCAGATGGTACTGAATGAGAGAGATGTCTAGAAGAAGCAGCACTATGGCAAATGCCACGTTAGATGAGGGAACAATTCTCATTCATTTGCATATTTTGGAATGTACCTAATGCTTTATCTTTGTGAAACAAATTCAAATTAAATATATGTGAAGACTTTTTGAAACATTATAGTGAGTTCATTGCAGAATTTAAAGGATTAATGGAAATTGAAAAGATTCTTTCTTTGTCATGGATTAGGTTGTGCAATTTTTAATCTGCCAGATCCAGGAATTATAGAGGAAATAAACTATGAAGAGTATGACTCTGTTGTGGAAAAACAAAAAGCAGAAGAAAAAATAGCTACTTTAAATACATTGCAATTGGGAGCATTTAAAGACATATAACAAGCACTAGATGATGAAATGCTCAAGGAGAGTTATTTATATCTAGATGGACCCGATGGTTTGGGCAAAACTTATATATATAATTTATTGATGAGATTAATTCAAGGTCAAGGCGAAATAGTATTTCCATTTGTAACAACTGGAATTGCTGCCCTTTTGTTGGAAGTCATGGCTAATGATTTGTCTTTTGGGAAGAAGACGCTGTTGTTATGTGGGAATTTTAACATTACCTGTTGTTGAAATCAAACAGACATTGTGGAAACATGTATAAAGTCAAGTCCGCTATGGAATCTATTTACACATCTTAAATTAGAAAAAAATATGAGATCAGAAGGCTAAAATTATTCAATGATTGGTTAATTAAAATTGGTGAAGGCAAAACAAAGGTAATAAGTAATTTACCTGAGGATACTATGGAAATTCCATCTGCAATGGTGTGTAAAGATTCCATAATATCAGCTATAAGCCAAAATGGAATAATTAGCAATGATTACCAGAGCTTGCACACAAAGTAATATTAACATTGAAAAATAAAGACGCAATGCTTCTGAATAATTACATTTCGGAATGAATAGATGGGAAAAAAATGATTAAAGTCCAGATTGTGTACTAGCGGATGACAAACAGAGTGAGACACCATCTGGAATGCCAAAACATAATTTGCAGCTGAAAAAAGGGGCAATCGTCATGTTACTACGAAATGTGAACCCTAAAAAAAGACTTTGTAATGGGACCAGATTAATTGTTCAGGATTTAAAAGATAATTTTATAAATGCTGAAATTCTGAATGTTACCCATAAAGATGAAAGAGTTTTTATTCCAGAATAGATTTGGCTCCAAGTGAAAGTAGTTTACCTTTTGTACTTCAAAGAAGACAATTCCCAATTATTATGCTGTGACCATAAATAAATCACAAGATCAAACCTTTAATTCTGTCGGCCTATTCTTGGATATACCAGTATTTGCCCATGGACAAATCTATGTGGCATTTTAGCGATGCAAAAATCCCTTACAAATTAAAGTCAATGTGAAACAAAAAGAAAGCCAAGGTGAGCTATTAGGTGATGGGAGAGTATTTACGTTAGTGTATACTAGGAAATTGCTTGTCAAAAATGACAGGAAAAAAATTGTAAACCAGGCAATGCTGGTTGCCACACTGCCTTGGGTTAATTGTTACTGCCTTGGTATAAGTGTTACTTGCTTGGGTTAAATGTTACTGACTTGGGTTAAGTGTTACTGGCTTGCATTAAGTGTTACTTCCTTCGGGCTGTTGTTTACTGCCTTCAGCCTTATTTTCATCCTGTTACGTTTTTTCGTCTGCCATTTTTTTTCTCGCTTAGGCGATTTTCGTTGGTGAAAAAGCTGCAAATATGTCTCAAATTAACTTGCAACCTCACTCACAGGCTCCCTGAGTCTCTCCTTGTGCTGTGTGTGAGTGTGTAAATGAATTTGAAGAATAATTTTGTTTTTTTGGTGGTCTTTCCAGTTGCGTGGTTCGGTCATTTTACGTGCTTTGGTCCTAAGTCCTACAGGGCCTGCAATTCCAGTTACGTGCTTCGGCCGTTTTATGTGCTTCAGTCCTAAGTCCTACAGGGCTCGCGATGAGCTCCTGTGTCGCTCATCGCGAGCCATAAGTCACGCGGGCCTCGCAGTCGTGTGCCTCAACCCCTCGCTTCGCTAGACCAGCAATATTTCTGAGCGTTACCAATGGCCCGTAGTATCCACAACTATTATATGTGATGTAATAAAAAATATTAGATTTTTTTGGGTTCACTGAATTATTCAAATTGCAACATGAGGCAAAAATATTGGTTGTACATTGTAATGATCTTCATGTACATTAAAAATAATTAAATGTTTGCAGTTTAATATGAAGATATTGTTCATTATTTGTTTAGAAATAAAAATATACAAATTGGATGTAATAAAAAATATATTTTTATTGTGTTACTGAATTGTTTAAATTGTAACCTAACGTTAAAATATTGGTTCTACATTGTTATGATCTTCATGTATATTAAAAAAATTAAATGTTTGCAGGTTTGTATGAACATATTGTTCATTATTAGTTTAGAGATAAAAAATACAAATTGGATTTAATAAAAAATATTATATTATGAATTATTCCTTATTTAAGAAACATTCTGAAAAGAGACTGGAGCTGTACAGAGAGACATGTATGTTACATAGAGAGATAGTACATACAAAGATAGAAAACACAATGTATAACACTATATCATGCCGTCATTTTTGATGGGCAAGTCGCTAGTGATACATAAAACTTGACTACCTATGTTCCATTTAAGTAGATTTTGTATCTTTCAGAACTTATTGGTTTAATCCAAATACACTACTAGACGTCATCACCAAATGGCTAGTGCAGGTTTGAATGTATGGGATTTTTCCCAACTGCAAAAAGAGGCTGAAGCTACATTCAGTGGCACAACCTCCATTACAAATCCTGACACAAATAATGTTAATACTTCTTTTAAAACATTACATAAACATTTTGAGAAATACATTTGTATTATATGGGAAGTGTCCAGCCTCCAAAATTACTTGAAAAATAATATTATACCTAGAGGTTTGAGAATATCCCTAATTCCAGCAACGCATTTGCAAGATGGTATTTTTTTATGGTATTTTTTGTCAAAAATGGACAGATATAATATCTAAATGTTATTTAGACCTAATGGCTTTAATTTTGATTCATAAACAAAAAACCTTAGAGCTCTTAAATCCTATAGTAACACAAAGTTATACCGATATTGAAAAATATAAAGACTCTGTGAATTTTGAAAGTCTCAATGCCCGCTTAAAAATCAATATTGACAGATTTAAGCATGAATTAGCTAATAGGAAACAGAAAAAAATATAAATAAAGAGACTATAATGAAAATAGAGTTTATACGTTTCAAACAAGAGTAATAACAGTTCATCTGACTATGATCAGTCGGCTTATGAAGATCAGAGAACAAATGTACATCAACCAATTGGAGTACAGAGTACACTAATAGTACCCATACAAGGACCTAGTCCTGACCAATGGAATTATAACCGTCCATATACTAGGTCTAATAGAAGATTTAATCAATCTTCAATGGAGTCTTTTTTAGAAAGGGGGCAAGGCCAAAATTATCAGCCCCCCCCCCTCCCGCAGACAAAGAACGTTTATTCTCACAATCAAAATTGAACTTAATTTCAGAGAACACTGACCATGACATATATATAGCTGATATGATAAATGTATTATTAATCTCTCTAATTTTGAAATGAAAAATACTGTTTGCCAGGAAGCTGGCGCTAAAAAAGTTTTTCAAAACTAAAGAAAACAACAAATTTTTGCAATGGGGTGTAAATGAAAATGATTTAGAAGTAATGAGAGACATGATGGATTTGTTAAAGAAAAATTAAGTCACAGATCAAGAACGCTCAGGGTAATTAAAAAACTTGGAAACAAAAGTCAATTCACGCCCAATATTAAACAATACAGTAACCTTGGTGTATTTATACGGCAAGTAGGAATTGATCTGGAAAAGTTACCTACGACATACCAAAAAAAATATGAATAGGATGAGGAGGGAGGTTGAGGTTGAGGATTTTGCTTCAAAGTTCTTTATTTGAATTTTTTTCCCCCCTGAAATTCCCTTCTTAAAATGAGGTGCGTGTTATACGCTGGTGCGTGTTATATGCCGATAAATACGGTATTTGGAATAGAAGTTGTTTCCCCCTCTACAAAGCACTTTTGTGGTCCTATTTAGTCTAAGTACATAGCAATATTCCAATATTGTGAATTAATGCTTCTATACTAGTCACTTGATTCTTTTCATATTTTTATTTGTCTAGTCCCACTAGTAGATGACAAGATGGATTACCTTGAGTTGAAAAAAATCCTATCTCAGGTATTATGTTACAATAGGGGTACAAGTGACACAAAATTATTTTTTCCTGTGAGTTGAAGGGCTCCAGTAAGTTTAAGGGTCTTCCTACACTAGGTAGAGGCACTGAGGTATCCACCGAGATCACAGGATTCCTTCTGTTCTTACCCAGGTGTGGGGGCCTTGACCACATTTATTTCGCCCTTGTTACCCCGATTTGGCAAACCCTGGAGATGGGGTTATTTTACATTTCAAGTTGAGTCATACTGGTGGGTTTATGTAACCTAAGTGAATCCCTATTTTTTATGTGATTATATTTGTACCTATGTGCCATGTACCCTTAGTAAAAACCCACTAGCCCTACTACAAAAAAAAAAAACATTACATGCTAGAAGCCATTGATCCTCATCCTCTGGGCCATAGAAAGGGCTCTCTGCCTGAAAAAAACAGATGTCCTATAAAAAAAAAATAATAATAATGAAGCTCCTCCTATGAGGAGCTCCACTACCGCAAAATACTTTTCCTGCACTTTTTTTGCTTTAAATAAAAAAATTCGAATTTTAACAAAACATGCCTTTAAGTCCATATCTTACACAGCTGCTAATATTGGGCCCTATTCTTTTGGCCAAATTGTAAATGTATTTACACTTAAAACTGCTATTAACATTTCCACAGATTCTATTAGCTATTTCAGCTTAAGTCCCACGTGTTTCCATGCATCAACTGCTCGCCTCGCTTTGTTAGGCTCGCATGAGTGCCTCTCGCGTTCATTTCAGCCTAAGTCCCGCCTGTTTCCATGCCCCAACTGCTCGCCTCGCTTCACGAGGCTCACAAGGCAATAAGCGCCTTCGGCGCTCATTGCCCAAGTCCTCCATGCTCGGAAGGCTTCTATGCTTCAATGGCTTGCCTCTGGTCTGTAAACGTCTCGCCTCGCTTTGCGAGGCTCTCAGTCGTGACGACAAATCGCAGTTTGACCATTATAATATGTGATTCATATGGAATTTACATTTGAGGCAAATAGAATGACAATAAACTGTATACAAGGTCACTAATATGATTACCATATCTGTACAAATTGCAATAAAAATAATGAATATTAAAAAATCCAGCACAAGAAAGGGCAATAGCGTGTCCTCAAAGATATAATTTCCCCCAAACTGGCAGAATACCTGTAAGATCCATTTTACAAAAATACAGCAATTTTCCTTGAGACCAAAAAAATATGTAACTAGAATGCAGAGCATATTGATTTAATAGTGTGTACAAGATACATTCAATGAAAAATGTCACCAGTCCATTTACAAAGACAACTCTATGCAATTAAAATAAAGTAAGCTCAAGGGTAATCGTGTCATTGAGCAATTCATGTCACACTCACACAGATCTTTAGTAAACAGCAAAACACCATTCCCAGAACAGTATCAATTGAGTTTACACAAGATTTTAATCACATTCTGTATACCTAAGGAATTAAGTATCTTTCTATGTGACCCTAATACATAAATTAAACTTCTCATGATTCATATAGCACGTCAACCAAAAACAAGTCAAGAAAAGGAAGGTTTGTTTCCTGACAGTTCATTCATACAATGACAAAACTAACTTAATGAAAACATAGTAACAATACATTTTACATATGATCTTAACTGCATTAACTATGAATTGCTGCTTTATTATCAGTCCTTTAGGGTCATAATATAAGTGATCAGAGCCTAATAAAAGGTATCTAAAGGTAGATACTAACAGCTATAAATTAAACCCATACTATATATGCCCATGAATGGATACTTAAAAATAGTTAAAACTAGCTCCTTATACCATGGCGGTCTATATGGATCTAAACTTTAACCTCTTTTACCATGAAGTATGTTGGTCACGCTATGTTAAAAATTACGGGCTTGCACATGAAAGGCGCTCTTTGTGAGGCCCGTAAAGTAGAGGGGGGGAGGAATCACAAAGCCAGCAATAAGTGACAAATTCCATAGGCCTTTGGCACTCATCGCAAGGCCCGCAATGAGCGACGAAGGCTGAAAAGGCAAGAGAGAGACACAGGGGGGCAAAAAGACACAGGGGAGGGGGGGGGACACAGGGGAGGGAGAGGGTGGGAAAGAGACAAAGGGGAGGGAGACTCGCACACAGTATAGTGAGTGTCAGAAAGCACGGATTAACTGGGGATTGCGTGGCCCACAAAGTGTGAGATATTTAGAATCTCAACATCCTGAGACTTGAAAATTGCGGCTAAGCCGAAAAAAAAAACAATGTACATAACATAGATTTCAAGCTAAAAAAATAGATAAACTAAACAAAAATAGTAAATATTATTCAACGAATTATTATTATATTTTTTTATTTGATTTTACAATTTGCAACTCTCTGTCAATTTCAAAAGACACTTGCTGAAGACAGTGTCACAGAAATTTTGGCTACGGTGGGCATTTATGAAAACAGACTGTCAGCTCTGCATGATTTTCCATTCACCTACTTACATATCATAGGTACAGTATATTTATTCCTTCAATAATTATATAATTGAATTAATAATTAATAAATACAAAAATTAAATAGTAAAAGCAAGTTAATTATTAACTACATAGCTTATTAATTGGAAGAGCATGAATTAATGTTGTGGATTGTGGTTTGCTGAAAGTATATTCATAGACAAAAGAATCATTATAGGAAATATGCTGCAGATATAACTATTTAATAGTTTGTGATAGGACGAATGAACTATTAATTTAAATAATCCAACAAAGAAAAAGGACATTCATGTAGTGTACTGCTGTTTAGACATAACAAATAGAATTAATTAGATTGGAACACAGCTTTCATATTATGACACATTTCTCTTACAGATTGCAAAAAAAGCTTAACAGAATTGACACACCATCATATGTTGCAAAGAAGAGTGGAGTCAGAAAAATAAAGGAAGTTTTATGTGTTAATCTATTACAACTTCGGGTAAGCTAAAGAAACACATTAGTAAAATTTACAATTTTTAATAATCAGAACCCATATGGTCAAAATAAAATGTAAAATGTAAAATTACAGATTACAATGTCTGATATCCAAGAAAACAGCAAAGAATACAAACAACGTCTGGCAAGGGAACGCAAAGATGGAGAGATCGAGAGTTGCCGGAGACTAAAAAAAATGTAAGAGAAGAAGATTGTGAGAGAATTTCTAAGAAAAAAAAAATGTGTGTTAAAGTAAAATTGCAGCGTCAGAGAGCTACCAATAAAAAGTGATCCTGATAATGCATGCAAACAATATAGTAACAACAGTAATGTTGATATAGATACTAATATTGATATATGTTATCAGGATAGTCCATTATTTACATGTATATCAGTAGAGCCTCATAATTGTGGTTTGTTTAAGGTTGTTGTCAGTTTTGTGGGGCTTATCAACAGGAAAGACCTTGAGATGGTGAGTTCATTAGTCAGAAGGGAAAGGTAAGACTTCCAGAAATAGATAAAATCCCAGCATATTTACAAAGTATAATTGGTGACCCTACTTTCCTAAATTACAGTAATTTCCAACAAAACATATGGTCTTGTAATAGTGCCATTTCCTTTGCTTCAATGGGTTCAAAATTAGTTGCTAATGGTCCAGAACATGGCCCTTACTGTTTTAAAGAAAATTTGATTAACTATATGTCCTAGATACAATGAAAGCTGTTGAACAACGTATGAGGCTTTCAGACAATATAAAATGCTTAGCAAATTTTTTTCAAGAGCTTGAATTGATTATAGCTAAAACCCCATTTACTCAAGCTTATAAAAAAGATGGTTCTTAGAAGAGATCGCCATTGTGATAAACACTTATAATTTAACAACATCTAATGAGGTTGCAATGGTGTTTCAAAATGATGATGGGGAACCACCATTTCAGCAAGATATTAGAATATATCCAAGAAATTAAGAGCAACCTTTCATTAACCTTAGTATCTTAAGTAACAATTTGGATCCAATGACATATCCAATTTTTTTATCCAAATGGTGAAGCAGGATGGCAACCTAAATGAATACTTAAAAGTTATCCAAATAGTAAAGTTTGTGTCAGAAATACAAATTTCAGTGCTTGAATATAAAGTTGCTTAAACTGCTATTCAAGATGAATTTAATCCCATTTTAAATGGTGAAAAACTGACACAACAATGGTTCATTGATTCATATTTGCAAGTAGAAGCAATAAAATGTCAATTGTATTAAATATCAACAAAATAAGCTACGTGTTGAACAGTATTGTGGATTTATGGATTATGTAGCTGAAATTTCTACAAAGAACGTCCAGCTGGCTGAGCCATCATTTTGCCATCTTCTTTCCAAGCATCTGCTCGCAATATGGGAGAAAGATACAATGATGTTATGGCTATTGTAACTAAATTTGGGAAACCAGATGTATTTATTACATTTACATGTAATCCACAATGGTCAGAGATTGTTGATAATTAGAAAACTGGACAAAGTGCTTCTGATAGACCAGATTTAGTGGCTAGAGTTTTCAAAATTAAATCAGCATTAATATATGACATAACCATAGATACTTTATTTGGGAAGTGTGTGGCTTATGTTTATACTATAGAAGTTAAAAAAAGAGGCATTCCACATGCACATATACATTTAATTCTTCAAGAAAAAGCTAGATTGAATTCTGCTGATCAAGTGGATTCAGTTATTATTGCTGAACTACCAGAACCACAAAAACATGCTACACTTTATGAAATTGTTACACATCGCATGATTCATGTGGCGATATAGATCCGCAGTCACCATGTATGGAAAATTATAAATGAACTAAAGATTTCCCTAAAGAATTTAGAGTGAAAACGTCTACAAATTGTGATGGATATCCTTTGTATCGAAGAAGAGAGGGCAAAACTGCAATTATTCATAGAAAAAATGTAGATAACCGATATGTTGTTCCATATAATGCACATTTGCCGATGAAGTACAATGCACACATAAATGTTGAATCTTGCACTTTTATAAAATCAATTAAATATGTGTACAAATATATTTACAAAGGACATGATGCAGCAACTGTTGTGGTGCAAAGTGGTCAAAACAAAGAAGACAATGAGATTGTACATGATGAACTTTCATGTCATGTAGATGCTCGCTATGTAAGTGCTCCAGAAGCAATGTGGTGCCTTCTGAAATTTGAAATGCATGATTAGTCACATGCAGTTTATCGATTTGCTGTTCATTTGGCACAAAGACACTTAGTTTATTTTAATGCTGGTGATGAAATAAATGCTCTTGAACAAGATGAACATTGAGAAACGACACTTACTGCTTTGTTTACATTTAACAACAGTGATATAAGGGAATTCTTATACATTGAGATTCCATATCATTATGTTTTCGTTAATGGGCTATGGCGAAAAAGAAAAAGGAGTGGTAATAAAATGATTCCCAGAATTTATACTGTAAGTCCAAGAGACATTGAATGTTTACTCCTTTTAACTGTACCTAGTGCACAAAGTTTTGAATATTTGAAAACTGTGAATGACAAAGTTTATGATACATTTCAATTAGCTGCGCAGAAAAAGAAACTTCCCTGCAGATGGTAGTGAATGAGAGAGATGTCTAGAAGAAGCAGCACTATGGCAAATGCCACGTTAGATGAGGGAACAATTCTCATTCATTTGCATATTTTGGAATGTACCTAATGCTTTATCTTTGTGAAACAAATTCAAATTAAATATATGTGAAGACTTTTTGAAACATTATAGTGAGTTCATTGCAGAATTTAAAGGATTAATGGAAATTGAAAAGATTCTTTCTTTGTCATGGATTAGGTTGTGCAATTTTTAATCTGCCAGATCCAGGAATTATAGAGGAAATAAACTATGAAGAGTATGACTCTGTTGTGGAAAAACAAAAAGCAGAAGAAAAAATAGCTACTTTAAATACATTGCAATTGGGAGCATTTAAAGACATATAACAAGCACTAGATGATGAAATGCTCAAGGAGAGTTATTTATATCTAGATGGACCCGATGGTTTGGGCAAAACTTATATATATAATTTATTGATGAGATTAATTCAAGGTCAAGGCGAAATAGTATTTCCATTTGTAACAACTGGAATTGCTGCCCTTTTGTTGGAAGTCATGGCTAATGATTTGTCTTTTGGGAAGAAGACGCTGTTGTTATGTGGGAATTTTAACATTACCTGTTGTTGAAATCAAACAGACATTGTGGAAACATGTATAAAGTCAAGTCCGCTATGGAATCTATTTACACATCTTAAATTAGAAAAAAATATGAGATCAGAAGGCTAAAATTATTCAATGATTGGTTAATTAAAATTGGTGAAGGCAAAACAAAGGTAATAAGTAATTTACCTGAGGATACTATGGAAATTCCATCTGCAATGGTGTGTAAAGATTCCATAATATCAGCTATAAGCCAAAATGGAATAATTAGCAATGATTACCAGAGCTTGCACACAAAGTAATATTAACATTGAAAAATAAAGACGCAATGCTTCTGAATAATTACATTTCGGAATGAATAGATGGGAAAAAAATGATTAAAGTCCAGATTGTGTACTAGCGGATGACAAACAGAGTGAGACACCATCTGGAATGCCAAAACATAATTTGCAGCTGATAAAAGGGGCAATCGTCATGTTACTACGAAATGTGAACCCTAAAAAAAGACTTTGTAATGGGACCAGATTAATTGTTCAGGATTTAAAAGATAATTTTATAAATGCTGAAATTCTGAATGTTACCCATAAAGATGAAAGAGTTTTTATTCCAGAATAGATTTGGCTCCAAGTGAAAGTAGTTTACCTTTTGTACTTCAAAGAAGACAATTCCCAATTATTATGCTGTGAACATAAATAAATCACAAGATCAAACCTTTAATTCTGTCGGCCTATTCTTGGATATACCAGTATTTGCCCATGGACAAATCTATGTGGCATTTTAGCGATGCAAAAATCCCTTACAAATTAAAGTCAATGTGAAACAAAAAGAAAGCCAAGGTGAGCTATTAGGTGATGGGAGAGTATTTACGTTAGTGTATACTAGGAAATTGCTTGTCAAAAATGACAGGAAAAAAATTGTAAACCAGGCAATGCTGGTTGCCACACTGCCTTGGGTTAATTGTTACTGCCTTGGTATAAGTGTTACTTGCTTGGGTTAAATGTTACTGACTTGGGTTAAGTGTTACTGGCTTGCATTAAGTGTTACTTCCTTCGGGCTGTTGTTTACTGCCTTCAGCCTTATTTTCATCCTGTTACGTTTTTTCGTCTGCCATTTTTTTTCTCGCTTAGGCGATTTTCGTTGGTGAAAAAGCTGCAAATATGTCTCAAATTAACTTGCAACCTCACTCACAGGCTCCCTGAGTCTCTCCTTGTGCTGTGTGTGAGTGTGTAAATGAATTTGAAGAATAATTTTGTTTTTTTGGTGGTCTTTCCAGTTGCGTGGTTCGGTCATTTTACGTGCTTTGGTCCTAAGTCCTACAGGGCCTGCAATTCCAGTTACGTGCTTCGGCCGTTTTATGTGCTTCAGTCCTAAGTCCTACAGGGCTCGCGATGAGCTCCTGTGTCGCTCATCGCGAGCCATAAGTCACGCGGGCCTCGCAGTCGTGTGCCTCAACCCCTCGCTTCGCTAGACCAGCAATATTTCTGAGCGTTACCAATGGCCCGTAGTATCCACAACTATTATATGTGATGTAATAAAAAATATTAGATTTTTTTGGGTTCACTGAATTATTCAAATTGCAACATGAGGCAAAAATATTGGTTGTACATTGTAATGATCTTCATGTACATTAAAAATAATTAAATGTTTGCAGTTTAATATGAAGATATTGTTCATTATTTGTTTAGAAATAAAAATATACAAATTGGATGTAATAAAAAATATATTTTTATTGTGTTACTGAATTGTTTAAATTGTAACCTAACGTTAAAATATTGGTTCTACATTGTTATGATCTTCATGTATATTAAAAAAATTAAATGTTTGCAGGTTTGTATGAACATATTGTTCATTATTAGTTTAGAGATAAAAAATACAAATTGGATTTAATAAAAAATATTATATTATGAATTATTCCTTATTTAAGAAACATTCTGAAAAGAGACTGGAGCTGTACAGAGAGACATGTATGTTACACAGAGAGATAGTACATACAAAGATAGAAAACACAATGTATAACACTATATCATGCCGTCATTTTTGATGGGCAAGTCGCTAGTGATACATAAAACTTGACTACCTATGTTCCATTTAAGTAGATTTTGTATCTTTCAGAACTTATTGGTTTAATCCAAATACACTACTAGACGTCATCACCAAATGGCTAGTGCAGATTTGAATGTATGGGATTTTTCCCAACTGCAAAAAGAGGCTGAAGCTACATTCAGTGGCACAACCTCCATTACAAATCCTGACACAAATAATGTTAATACTTCTTTTAAAACATTACATAAACATTTTGAGAAATACATTTGTATTATATGGGAAGTGTCCAGCCTCCAAAATTACTTGAAAAATAATATTATACCTAGAGGTTTGAGAATATCCCTAATTCCAGCAACGCATTTGCAAGATGGTATTTTTTTATGGTATTTTTTGTCAAAAATGGACAGATATAATATCTAAATGTTATTTAGACCTAATGGCTTTAATTTTGATTCATAAACAAAAAACCTTAGAGCTCTTAAATCCTATAGTAACACAAAGTTATACCGATATTGAAAAATATAAAGACTCTGTGAATTTTGAAAGTCTCAATGCCCGCTTAAAAATCAATATTGACAGATTTAAGCATGAATTAGCTAATAGGAAACAGAAAAAAATATAAATAAAGAGACTATAATGAAAATAGAGTTTATACGTTTCAAACAAGAGTAATAACAGTTCATCTGACTATGATCAGTCGGCTTATGAAGATCAGAGAACAAATGTACATCAACCAATTGGAGTACAGAGTACACTAATAGTACCCATACAAGGACCTAGTCCTGACCAATGGAATTATAACCATCCATATACTAGGTCTAATAGAAGATTTAATCAATCTTCAATGGAGTCTTTTTTAGAAAGGGGGCAAGGCCAAAATTATCAGCCCCCCCCCTCCCGCAGACAAAGAACGTTTATTCTCACAATCAAAATTGAACTTAATTTCAGAGAACACTGACCATGACATATATATAGCTGATATGATAAATGTATTATTAATCTCTCTAATTTTGAAATGAAAAATACTGTTTGCCAGGAAGCTGGCGCTAAAAAAGTTTTTCAAAACTAAAGAAAACAACACATTTTTGCAATGGGGTGTAAATGAAAATGATTTAGAAGTAATGAGAGACATGATGGATTTGTTAAAGAAAAATTAAGTCACAGATCAAGAACGCTCAGGGTAATTAAAAAACTTGGAAACAAAAGTCAATTCACGCCCAATATTAAACAATACAGTAACCTTGGTGTATTTATACGGCAAGTAGGAATTGATCTGGAAAAGTTACGACATACCAAAAAAAATATGAATAGGATGAGGAGGGAGGTTGAGGTTGAGGATTTTGCTTCAAAGTTCTTTATTTGAATTTTTTTCCCCCCTGAAATTCCCTTCTTAAAATGAGGTGCGTGTTATACGCTGGTGCGTGTTATATGCCGATAAATACGGTATTTGGAATAGAAGTTGTTTCCCCCTCTACAAAGCACTTTTGTGGTCCTATTTAGTCTAAGTACATAGCAATATTCCAATATTGTGAATTAATGCTTCTATACTAGTCACTTGATTCTTTTCATATTTTTATTTGTCTAGTCCCACTAGTAGATGACAAGATGGATTACCTTGAGTTGAAAAAAATCCTATCTCAGGTATTATGTTACAATAGGGGTACAAGTGACACAAAATTATTTTTTCCTGTGAGTTGAAGGGCTCCAGTAAGTTTAAGGGTCTTCCTACACTAGGTAGAGGCACTGAGGTATCCACCGAGATCACAGGATTCCTTCTGTTCTTACCCAGGTGTGGGGGCCTTGACCACATTTATTTCGCCCTTGTTACCCCGATTTGGCAAACCCTGGAGATGGGGTTATTTTACATTTCAAGTTGAGTCATACTGGTGGGTTTATGTAACCTAAGTGAATCCCTATTTTTTATGTGATTATATTTGTACCTATGTGCCATGTACCCTTAGTAAAAACCCACTAGCCCTACTACAAAAAAAAAAAACATTACATGCTAGAAGCCATTGATCCTCATCCTCTGGGCCATAGAAAGGGCTCTCTGCCTGAAAAAAACAGATGTCCTATAAAAAAAAATAATAATAATGAAGCTCCTCCTATGAGGAGCTCCACTACCGCAAAATACTTTTCCTGCACTTTTTTTGCTTTAAATAAAAAAATTCGAATTTTAACAAAACATGCCTTTAAGTCCATATCTTACACAGCTGCTAATATTGGGCCCTATTCTTTTGGCCAAATTGTAAATGTATTTACACTTAAAACTGCTATTAACATTTCCACAGATTCTATTAGCTATTTCAGCTTAAGTCCCACGTGTTTCCATGCATCAACTGCTCGCCTCGCTTTGTTAGGCTCGCATGAGTGCCTCTCGCGTTCATTTCAGCCTAAGTCCCGCCTGTTTCCATGCCCCAACTGCTCGCCTCGCTTCACGAGGCTCACAAGGCAATAAGCGCCTTCGGCGCTCATTGCCCAAGTCCTCCATGCTCGGAAGGCTTCTATGCTTCAATGGCTTGCCTCTGGTCTGTAAACGTCTCGCCTCGCTTTGCGAGGCTCTCAGTCGTGACGACAAATCGCAGTTTGACCATTATAATATGTGATTCATATGGAATTTACATTTGAGGCAAATAGAATGACAATAAACTGTATACAAGGTCACTAATATGATTACCATATCTGTACAAATTGCAATAAAAATAATGAATATTAAAAAATCCAGCACAAGAAAGGGCAATAGCGTGTCCTCAAAGATATAATTTCCCCCAAACTGGCAGAATACCTGTAAGATCCATTTTACAAAAATACAGAAATTTTCCTTGAGACCAAAAAAATATGTAACTAGAATGCAGAGCATATTGATTTAATAGTGTGTACAAGATACATTCAATGAAAAATGTCACCAGTCCATTTACAAAGACAACTCTATGCAATTAAAATAAAGTAAGCTCAAGGGTAATCGTGTCATTGAGCAATTCATGTCACACTCACACAGATCTTTAGTAAACAGCAAAACACCATTCCCAGAACAGTATCAATTGAGTTTACACAAGATTTTAATCACATTCTGTATACCTAAGGAATTAAGTATCTTTCTATGTGACCCTAATACATACATTAAACTTCTCATGATTCATATAGCACGTCAACCAAAAACAAGTCAAGAAAAGGAAGGTTTGTTTCCTGACAGTTCATTCATACAATGACAAAACTAACATAATGAAAACATAGTAACAATACATTTTACATATGATCTTAACTGCATTAACTATGAATTGCTGCTTTATTATCAGTCCTTTAGGGTCATAATATAAGTGATCAGAGCCTAATAAAAGGTATCTAAAGGTAGATACTAACAGCTATAAATTAAACCCATACTATATATGCCCATGAATGGATACTTAAAAATAGTTAAAACTAGCTCCTTATACCATGGCGGTCTATATGGATCTAAACTTTAACCTCTTTTACCATGAAGTATGTTGGTCACGCTATGTTAAAAATTACGGGCTTGCACATGAAAGGCGCTCTTTGTGAGGCCCGTAAAGTAGAGGGGGGGAGGAATCACAAAGCCAGCAATAAGTGACAAATTCCATAGGCCTTTGGCACTCATCGCAAGGCCCGCAATGAGCGACGAAGGCTGAAAAGGCAAGAGAGAGACACAGGGGGGCAAAAAGACACAGGGGAGGGGGGGGGGACACAGGGGAGGGAGAGGGTGGGAAAGAGACAAAGGGGAGGGAGACTCGCACACAGTATAGTGAGTGTCAGAAAGCACGGATTAACTGGGGATTGCGTGGCCCACAAAGTGTGAGATATTTAGAATCTCAACATCCTGAGACTTGAAAATTGCGGCTAAGCCGAAAAAAAACAAAAAAAAACAATGTACATAACATAGATTTCAAGCTAAAAAAATAGATAAACTAAACAAAAATAGTAGGCTATTATTCAACGAATTATTATTATATTTTTTTATTTGATTTTACAATTTGCAACTCTCTGTCAATTTCAAAAGACACTTGCTGAAGACAGTGTCACAGAAATTTTGGCTACGGTGGGCATTTATGAAGACAGACTGTCAGCTCTGCATGATTTTCCATTCACCTACTTACATATCATAGGTACAGTATATTTATTCCTTCAATAATTATATAATTGAATTAATAATTAATAAATACAAAAATTAAATAGTAAAAGCAAGTTAATTATTAACTACATAGCTTATTAATTGGAAGAGCATGAATTAATGTTGTGGATTGTGGTTTGCTGAAAGTATCTTCATAGACAAAAGAATCATTATAGGAAATATGCTGCAGATATAACTATTTAATAGTTTGTGATAGGACGAATTAACTATTAATTTAAATAATCCAACAAAGAAAAAGGACATTCATGTAGTGTACTGCTGTTTAGACATAACAAATAGAATTAATTAGATTGGAACACAGCTTTCATATTATGACACTTACATTTCTCTTACAGATTGCAAAAAAAGCTTAACAGAATTGACACACCATCATATGTTGCAAAGAAGAGTGGAGTCAGAAAAATAAAGGAAGTTTTATGTGTTAATCTATTACAACTTCGGGTAAGCTAAAGAAACACATTAGTAAAATTTACAATTTTTAATAATCAGAACCCATATGGTCAAAAAAAAATGTAAAATGTAAAATTACAGATTACAATGTCTGATATCCAAGAAAACAGCAAGGAATACAAACACCGTCTGGCAAGGGAACGCAAAGATGGAGAGATCGAGAGTTGCCGGAGACTAAAAAAAGTGTAAGAGAAGAAGATTGTGAGAGAATTTCTAAGAAAAAAAAAATGTGTGTTAAAGTAAAATTGCAGCGTCAGAGAGCTACCAATAAAAAGTGATCCTGATAATGCATGCAAACAATATAGTAACAACAGTAATGTTGATATAGATACTAATATTGATATATGTTATCAGGATAGTCCATTATTTACATGTATATCAGTAGTGCCTCATAATTGTGGTTTGTTTACGGTTGTTGTCAGTTTTGTGGGGCTTATCAACAGGAAAGACCTTGAGATGGTGAGTTCATTAGTCAGAAGGGAAAGGTAAGACTTCCAGAAATAGATAAAATCCCAGCATATTTACAAAGTATAATTGGTGACCCTACTTTCCTAAATTACAGTAATTTCCAACAAAACATATGGTCTTGTAATAGTGCCATTTCCTTTGCTTCAATGGGTTCAAAATTAGTTGCTAATGGTCCAGAACATGGCCCTTACTGTTTTAAAGAAAATTTGATTAACTATATGTCCTAGATACAATGAAAGCGGTTGAACAACGTATGAGGCTTTCAGACAATATAAAATGCTTAGCAAATATTTTTCAAGAGCTTGAATTGATTATAGCTAAAACCCCATTTACTCAAGCTTATAAAAAAGATGGTTCTTAGAAGAGATCGCCATTGTGATAAACACTTATAATTTAACAACATCTAATGAGGTTGCAATGGTGTTTCAAAATGATGATGGGGAACCACCATTTCAGCAAGATATTAGAATATATCCAAGAAATTAAGAGCAACCTTTCATTAACCTTAGTATCTTAAGTAACAATTTGGATCCAATGACATATCCAATTTTTTTATCCAAATGGTGAAGCAGGATGGCAACCTAAATGAATACTTAAAAGTTATCCAAATAGTAAAGTTTGTGTCAGAAATACAAATTTCAGTTCTTGAATATAAAGTTGCTTAAACTGCTATTCAAGATGAATTTAATCCCATTTTAAATGGTGAAAAACTGACACAACAATGGTTCATTGATTCATATTTGCAAGTAGAAGCAATAAAATGTCAATTGTATTAAATATCAACAAAATAAGCTACGTGTTGAACAGTATTGTGGATTTATGGATTATGTAGCTGAAATTTCTACAAAGAACGTCCAGCTGGCTGAGCCATCATTTTGCCATCTTCTTTCCAAGCATCTGCTCGCAATATGGGAGAAAGATACAATGATGTTATGGCTATTGTAACTAAATTTGGGAAACCAGATGTATTTATTACATTTACATGTAATCCACAATGGTCAGAGATTGTTGATAATTAGAAAACTGGACAAAGTGCTTCTGATAGACCAGATTTAGTGGCTAGAGTTTTCAAAATTAAATCAGCATTAATATATGACATAACCATAGATACTTTATTTGGGAAGTGTGTGGCTTATGTTTATACTATAGAAGTTAAAAAAAGAGGCATTCCACATGCACATATACATTTAATTCTTCAAGAAAAAGCTAGATTGAATTCTGCTGATCAAGTGGATTCAGTTATTATTGCTGAACTACCAGAACCACAAAAACATGCTACACTTTATGAAATTGTTACACATCGCATGATTCATGTGGCGATATAGATCCGCAGTCACCATGTATGGAAAATTATAAATGAACTAAAGATTTCCCTAAAGAATTTAGAGTGAAAACGTCTACAAATTGTGATGGATATCCTTTGTATCGAAGAAGAGAGGGCAAAACTGCAATTATTCATAGAAAAAATGTAGATAACCGATATGTTGTTCCATATAATGCACATTTGCCGATGAAGTACAATGCACACATAAATGTTGAATCTTGCATTTTTATAAAATCAATTAAATATGTGTACAAATATATTTACAAAGGACATGATGCAGCAACTGTTGTGGTGCAAAGTGGCCAAAACAAAGAAGACAATGAGATTGTACAGAGATTGTACATGATGAACTTTCATGTCATGTAGATGCTCGCTATGTAAGTGCTCCAGAAGCAATGTGGTGCCTTCTGAAATTTGAAATGCATGATTAGTCACATGCAGTTTATCGATTTGCTGTTCATTTGGCACAAAGACACTTAGTTTATTTTAATGCTGGTGATGAAATAAATGCTCTTGAACAAAATGAACATTGAGAAACGACACTTACTGCTTTGTTTACATTTAACAACAGTGATATAAGGGAATTCTTATACATTGAGATTCCATATCATTATGTTTTCGTTAATGGGCTATGGCGAAAAAGAAAAAGGAGTGGTAATAAAATGATTCCCAGAATTTATACTGTAAGTCCAAGAAACATTGAATGTTTACTCCTTTTAACTGTACCTAGTGCACAAAGTTTTGAATATTTGAAAACTGTGAATGACAACGTTTATGATACATTTCAATTAGCTGCGCAGAAAAAGAAACTTCCCTGCAGATGGTACTGAATGAGAGAGATGTCTAGAAGAAGCAGCAGTATGGCAAATGCCACGTTAGATGAGGGAACAATTCTCATTCATTTGCATATTTTGGAATGTACCTAATGCTTTATCTTTGTGAAACAAATTCAAATTAAATATATGTGAAGACTTTTTGAAACATTATAGTGAGTTCATTGCAGAATAAAAAGGATTAATGGAAATTGAAAAGATTCTTTCTTTGTCATGGATTAGGTTGTGCAATTTTTATTTCTGCCAGATCCAGGAATTATAGAGGAAATAAACTATGAAGAGTATGGCTCTGTTGTGGAAAAACAAAAAGCAGAAGAAAAAATAGCTACTTTAAATACATTGCAATTGGGAGCATTTAAAGACATATAACAAGCACTAGATGATGAAATGCTCAAGGAGAGTTATTTATATCTAGATGGACCCGATGGTTTGGGCAAAACTTATATATATAATTTATTGATGAGATTAATTCAAGGTCAAGGCGAAATAGTATTTCCATTTGTAACAACTGGAATTGCTGCCCTTTTGTTGGAAGTCATGGCTAATGATTTGTCTTTTGGGAAGAAGACGCTGTTGTTATGTGGGAATTTTAACATTACCTGTTGTTGAAATCAAACAGACATTGTGGAAACATGTATAAAGTCAAGTCCGCTATGGAATCTATTTACACATCTTAAATTAGAAAAAAATATGAGATCAGAAGGCTAAAATTATTCAATGAATGGTTAATTAAAATTGGTGAAGGCAAAACAAAGGTAATAAGTAATTTACCTGAGGATACTATGGAAATTCCATCTGCAATGGTGTGTAAAGATTCCATAATATTAGCTATAAGCCAAAATGGAATAATTAGCAATGATTACCAGAGCTTGCACACAAAGTAATATTAACATTGAAAAATAAAGACGCAATGCTTCTGAATAATTACATTTCGGAATGAATAGATGGAAAAAAAATTATTACAGTCCAGATTGTGTACTAGCGGATGACAAACAGAGTGAGACACCATCTGGAATGCCAAAACATAATTTGCAGCTGAAAAAAGGGGCAATCGTCATGTTACTACGAAATGTGAACCCTAAAAAAAGACTTTGTAATGGGACCAGATTAATTGTTCAGGATTTAAAAGATAATTTTATAAATGCTGAAATTCTGAATGTTACCCATAAAGATGAAAGAGTTTTTATTCCAGAATAGATTTGGCTCCAAGTGAAAGTAGTTTACCTTTTGTACTTCAAAGAAGACAATTCCCAATTATTATGCTGTGACCATAAATAAATCACAAGATCAAACCTTTAATTCTGTCGGCCTATTCTTGGATATACCAGTATTTGCCCATGGACAAATCTATGTGGCATTTTAGCGATGCAAAAATCCCTTACAAATTAAAGTCAATGTGAAACAAAAAGAAAGCCAAGGTGAGCTATTAGGTGATGGGAGAGTATTTACGTTAGTGTATACTAGGAAATTGCTTGTCAAAAATGACAGGAAAAAAATTGTAAACCAGGCAATGCTGGTTGCCACACTGCCTTGGGTTAATTGTTACTGCCTTGGTATAAGTGTTACTTGCTTGGGTTAAATGTTACTGAGTTGGGTTAAGTGTTACTGGCTTGCATTAAGTGTTACTTCCTTCGGGCTGTTGTTTACTGCCTTCAGCCTTATTTTCATCCTGTTACGTTTTTTCTCGCTTAGGCGATTTTCGTTGGTGAAAAAGCTGCAAATATGTCTCAAATTAACTTGCAACCTCACTCACAGGCTCCCTTAGTCTCTCCTTGTGCTGTGTGTGAGTGTGTAAATGAATTTGAAGAATAATTTTGTTTTTTTGGTGGTCTTTCCAGTTGCGTGGTTCGGTCATTTTACGTGCTTTGGTCCTAAGTCCTACAGGGCCTGCAATTCCAGTTACGTGCTTCGGCCGTTTTATGTGCTTCAGTCCTAAGTCCTACAGGGCTCGCGATGAGCTCCTGTGTCGCTCATCGCGAGCCATAAGTCACGCGGGCCTCGCAGTCGTGTGCCTCAACCCCTCGCTTCGCTAGACCAGCAATATTTCTGAGCGTTACCAATGGCCCGTAGTATCCACAACTATTATATGTGATGTAAGAAAAAATATTAGATTTTTTTGGGTTCACTGAATTATTCAAATTGCAACATGAGGCAAAAATATTGGTTGTACATTGTAATGATCTTCATGTACATTAAAAATAATTAAATGTTTGCAGTTTAATATGAAGATATTGTTCATTATTTGTTTAGAAATAAAAATATACAAATTGGATGTAATAAAAAATATATTTTTATTGTGTTACTGAATTGTTTAAATTGTAACCTAACGTTAAAATATTGGTTCTACATTGTTATGATCTTCATGTATATTAAAAAAATTAAATGTTTGCAGGTTTGTATGAACATATTGTTCATTATTGGTTTAGAGATAAAAAATACAAATTGGATTTAATAAAAAATATTATATTATGAATTATTCCTTATTTAAGAAACATTCTGAAAAGAGACTGGAGCTGTACAGAGAGACATGTATGTTACACAGAGAGATAGTACATACAAAGATAGAAAACACAATGTATAACACTATATCATGCCGTCATTTTTGATGGGCAAGTCGCTAGTGATACATAAAACTTGACTACCTATGTTCCATTTAAGTAGATTTTGTATCTTTCAGAACTTATTGGTTTAATCCAAATACACTACTAGACGTCATCACCAAATGGCTAGTGCAGATTTGAATGTATGGGATTTTTCCCAACTGCAAAAAGAGGCTGAAGCTACATTCAGTGGCACAACCTCCATTACAAATCCTGACACAAATAATGTTAATACTTCTTTTAAAACATTACATAAACATTTTGAGAAATACATTTGTATTATATGGGAAGTGTCCAGCCTCCAAAATTACTTGAAAAATAATATTATACCTAGAGGTTTGAGAATATCCCTAATTCCAGCAACGCATTTGCAAGATGGTATTTTTTTATGGTATTTTTTGTCAAAAATGGACAGATATAATATCTAAATGTTATTTAGACCTAATGGCTTTAATTTTGATTCATAAACAAAAAACCTTAGAGCTCTTAAATCCTATAGTAACACCGATATAAGTTATACCGATATTGAAAAATATAAAGACTCTGTGAATTTTGAAAGTCTCAATGCCCGCTTAAAAATCAATATTGACAGATTTAAGCATGAATTAGCTAATAGGAAACAGAAAAAAATATAAATAAAGAGACTATAATGAAAATAGAGTTTATAAGTTTCAAACAAGAGTAATAACAGTTCATCTGACTATGATCAGTCGGCTTATGAAGATCAGAGAACAAATGTACATCAACCAATTGGAGTACAGAGTACACTAATAGTACCCATACAAGGACCTAGTCCGGACCAATGGAATTATAACCGTCCATATACTAGGTCTAATAGAAGATTTAATCAATCTTCAATGGAGTCTTTTTTAGAAAGGGGGCAAGGCCAAAATTATCAGCCCCCCCCCTCCCGCAGACAAAGAACGTTTATTCTCACAATCAAAATTGAACTTAATTTCAGAGAACACTGACCATGACATATATATAGCTGATATGATAAATGTATTATTAATCTCTCTAATTTTGAAATGAAAAATACTGTTTGCCAGGAAGCTGGCACTAAAAAAGTTTTTCAAAACTAAAGAAAACAACAAATTTTTGCAATGGGGTGTAAATGAAAATGATTTAGAAGTAATGAGAGACATGATGGATTTGTTAAAGAAAAATTAAGTCACAGATCAAGAACGCTCAGGGTAATTAAAAAACTTGGAAACAAAAGTCAATTCACGCCCAATATTAAACAATACAGTAACCTTGGTGTATTTATACGGCAAGTAGGAATTGATCTGGAAAAGTTACGACATACCAAAAAAAATATGAATAGGATGAGGAGGGAGGTTGAGGTTGAGGATTTTGCTTCAAAGTTCTTTATTTGAATTTTTTTCCCCCCTGAAATTCCCTTCTTAAAATGAGGTGCGTGTTATACGCTGGTGCGTGTTATATGCCGATAAATACGGTATTTGGAATAGAAGTTGTTTCCCCCTCTACAAAGCACTTTTGTGGTCCTATTTAGTCTAAGTACATAGCAATATTCCAATATTGTGAATTAATGCTTCTATACTAGTCACTTGATTCTTTTCATATTTTTATTTGTCTAGTCCCACTAGTAGATGACAAGATGGATTACCTTGAGTTGAAAAAAATCCTATCTCAGGTATTATGTTACAATAGGGGTACAAGTGACACAAAATTATTTTTTCCTGTGAGTTGAAGGGCTCCAGTAAGTTTAAGGGTCTTCCTACACTAGGTAGAGGCACTGAGGTATCCACCGAGATCACAGGATTCCTTCTGTTCTTACCCAGGTGTGGGGGGCCTTGACCACATTTATTTCGCCCTTGTTACCCCGATTTGGCAAACCCTGGAGATGGGGTTATTTTACATTTCAAGTTGAGTCATACTGGTGGGTTTATGTAACCTAAGTGAATCCCTATTTTTTATGTGATTATATTTGTACCTATGTGCCATGTACCCTTAGTAAAAACCCACTAGCCCTACTACAAAAAAAAAAAAAAACATTACATGCTAGAAGCCATTGATCCTCATCCTCTGGGCCATAGAAAGGGCTCTCTGCCTGAAAAAAACAGATGTCCTATAAAAAAAAATAATAATAATGAAGCTCCTCCTATGAGGAGCTCCACTACCGCAAAATACTTTTCCTGCACTTTTTTTGCTTTAAATAAAAAAATTCGAATTTTAACAAAACATGCCTTTAAGTCCATATCTTACACAGCTGCTAATATTGGGCCCTATTCTTTTGGCCAAATTGTAAATGTATTTACACTTAAAACTGCTATTAACACTTCCACAGATTCTATTAGCTATTCACAATCCAAGTACGAGTTACCCACCCATAATCACTATGGGCCAGCCAAAGACGCAAATTTGGCCTTAGACCTCCATTGGTTTTAGCACAGCTTGAATAATACAAGCGCTAATTAATTACAGTTACACAAGATCATTATCCTATTAGACCGTAGGTCTAGCTCTCAAATAAAGTCAAACTTGCAACCAAAAATAAGTATCAAGTTAGTTTCTGTCAAAAATATTAGGGCTTTAGGACATTTCTCATTTCTTCATGTTATTAAAGCTGAAACAGAAATTAAACACACAATAGTGTACTTTAAAAGCATGGGAAGGCATAGAAATAAATTAGAATTAACTGCACAAAAGTCTCCAAAGAACAAATATGCAACAAAAGTTTTTTTTAATAATATTTTGGACTGGTCCTGCATATGGTAATATTAAAAGTGTTGCTGCAAAAAGCACGTAAGAATAAAAGACACAGTACATGACTAAATTTCACCTAAAAACATGTAACTGCCTTATAAATGATATGCAACACTCACAGGGGCTCAAATGTGGACTTAAAAAAATATATATACATATTAATTTACATATTTGAGTCATTATATATAGATATATATATATATACTGACTCAAATATGTAATCAGAGTATAATCAGAGTATTGCAGTATATAGTGATACCTTTTTTATTGGACAACCATATTCATAGGTTTCATGACAAGCTTTTGAGAGCGTTCCTCTCTTTGTTGAGTCAGAGGCAATGCTGATTATAGATTCACAAATACAGCAAACAATTCCAGGATTAACAAATAATTTTCTGTTCAGCCAGCCATGCAAGTGTGTGGGGGAGCAGACCAGAGTAAGTAAATTGGGGTTGTAAATAGTTTTACATCTAAGGAACCATAGAGCTGTAACCAAACTCCAGAGGAAGGCAGAGAACAAAAAATAAAAAAATAAATAAACACACATATATATTAACAATCATGAATGTTGGTAATAAGATAAAAATTCTATGTCCACATTAAGGCCTGAGTTATTACTGCTAAGTAGCATAATTGTTTTAATTTCAAATGTCTTTCTTTCCTTAGTGTTTTTAAAAAAAAAACTTTGAGTATTTTGATTTTGAGATTTTTCATGGAGTGTTTTTTCTGGGTGAGATGGGGTCCGATTGGGGTACAGTAATTGTCCTCACTGTGCTTATTGATGGAATGTCTGTGTAGATTCATCCTCATATGTAATTTCTGGCTGGTTTCTCCAATGTAGCAACCTTTCTCAGCTCATACCCACCCATCCTATAACTGGGACTTTCTACATGCTGCCCAAGATCCACAAACCAGGCAACCCAGGGAGACCTATTATTACAGGTATGGACACACTGACTGAATAGTTATCTGGTCTTGTTGAAAACATCCCAAAGCCACTAGTTACAAACACCAGCAGCTATATACAAGACACCACTGACTTTCTTAACAAACTCAGTCAGATTAAGGAACTACCTGCTAACACACTACTCGTAACCATGGATGTTGAATCACTTTACAGCAACATCCCGCACAAAGAAGGTACTGAGGCATGCCTCAATTTCCTTTCAACACACACTCCGAACCGCAAATATAACCCTGATACCATTGCCAAAATACTAGAATATATCCTGACCCACAATTAGTTCACCTTCAGTGAACATGTATACCTGCAAATAATGGAGACCACAATGGGGACTAAAATGGCACCACAATATGCCAATTTATTTATGACTTGGAACAGAGATTCCTGTTCACATATATCCACAAACCTTACAGATACTACCGTTATATGGATAACCTGTTATCATATGAACAGAGGGAGAAAAAAAGCTCAGATACTTCCTCACTGCCTTTAAACCTTCCACCCATCTATTAAATTTAAAATAGATTACTCTGTAGAACAGGTGAACTTTCTGGACACCACCATATCCATCACCAATGGTAAACTTAACTCATCTATATATAGGAAACCTACAGACAGATGCAGTTATCTTCACAGCTCTAGCTTTCATCCCTCACATATTAAAAAAGCGATTATCTATAGTCAAGCCACCAGATACCCCCGCATATGTTCTAACAACAAGGACTGTGATAACCATTTAAAAACACTGTCTGACTCCTTCAGGAGAAAGGGCTACAAACCTAATGTCATAACACAGAAAGTAACCTCTGCCATCAAAACACCCCGTGAACATCTGCTGCAATTCAAAACTAAAGAAATGACCTCACGTACACCTCTGGTAACCACATACCATCCGTATCTAGAAGAAATCCACAACATATTGTTACAACCACTGCTAACAGAGGACGCAGAATTAAAACATATATTCCCCAAACCCCCCATTCTTGCATTTAGGGAGCCACCAAATCTCAGACAAACATTGGTGAACAGTAGATTTGCCACTGAAGAGATTAAAAAAGAAAATGGCACAAAAGCTTGCAATAAAAATTGGTGTAAATTGTGTCAACACATCTGCAAAGAGGACACAGCCACACACAACAACAAGACCTACAACATCAGAGGCTCATATTCTTGTACATCATCCAATGTAGACTACATGATACAATGTACTGTATGTGAGAGAGGTTGCTACATTGGAGAAACCAGCCAAAAATGACATATGAGGATGAATCTACACAGACATTCCATCAATAAGCACAATTAGGACAATTGCTGTCTCTCCGTCGGACACCATTTCACCCAGAATTACCACTCCATGAAAAATCGCAAAATCAAAATACTCAAAGGTTGTTTCTTTAAAACACTAAGGAAAGAAAGACATTTGAAATTAAAATGATTATGTTCTTTAACAGTAATAACTCAGGCCTTTTTTATCTCATTACAAACATTTCTTGTAACCTCCAACATTTATGATTGTTAATATATATGTGTGTTTATTTTATTTTTATTTTTTTTGTTCTCTGCCATTTCTGGAGTTTGGTTACAGCTCTATGGTTCCTTAGATGTAAAACTATTTACGACCCCAATTTACTGACTCTGGTCTGCACCCCCACACACTTGCACAGCTGGCTGAACAGAACATTATTTGTTAATCCTGGAATTGTTTGCTGTATTTGCGAATCTATAATCAGTATTGCCTCTGACTCGACAAAGAGAGGAACGCTCTTGAAAGCTCGTCATGAAACCTATGAATATGTTTGTCCAATAAAAAAGGTATTACTATATACTGCAATACTCTGATTATTCATCTGGATTACTGGACATTCAAGGCTACCTCACTCTTCATATATATATATATATATATTGGAACAAAAGCTTTTGGCAATATTACACCTCCACATGACATATATCAAGTACCAGGGGAAAAGCAGCACAGGTGGCGGAGGCATTGAGGGAAATGAGGAGTGGCCAGACGGCAGGTGTGCATGGGAGGCCTCTGGGTGGAGGAGGCAGTTCTTGGAACCAGAGTTTGCTAGGTGGTGTCAATCTTCAGCTGGCCCATTGGGGAGGGGCCTGGCTGGAATCTGTGGTGATGATTGCCTGGCAGTGGTGGGAGCCAGGTTGTACTGCTGCTGGGAGGAGGAAGTGGTGGGAGAAAGGCCCTTTATTTTGTCCAGTAGGAGGCCCCTAATGGCGTGTCAATTTGTTGGAGAAGACAGCCACTGGGGTCAAATGCCACGGGTGTGGCAGAAGATCCAGCATAAAGCGTGAGTCCTTCTCCTCATATGCCGGGCCCTTTGATCCTCCCCTTGCCTCCTCCTCGTCCTCCTGCAATGGCTCCTGTTGGGCGGGGGCAGAGTCCGGGACATCCGGCTAGTTTGAAGCTCCTGCCTCTGGCTCACTAGTGTACCCAGACCTCCATCCAGATAAAAATGAGAGAAGCATAGTATATGTGTTAATTAGATTGAATGATCCTTTGGTTGCAGTCTGTTCCTATCTATCTGACATCTTGTTGTCTTGAACCTGGATGGTTCACTTAATTTCTACTATGTGGAGCTATCATTTGCTAAATGTGATTAGTTATTTGGCTTATGAGCTTGGTTGTTATTGGCTCATATTGATATCTTGATTCCTGCTGCTGTCTGTATATGCATGCACATACTCTTAAGAACTTGCTGGGTATTGTGTCATACCAACCAATCAGTGACCTTATCTCAGCACTAGTTGTTAACATGCTTGTGAGACATGTTCCTGATAGGCTAGTACACGACACTGCACATCCATCCCCACAGAGTCTGTATCTGCATATGCTGCAGTGAGCACACCCATACAGGACTCTCTATTAGATTACTTGTGTTGTGCTCACTAATGAAAGTGATTTGTTTCATTCATGAATTTAATGACTGCATGAATGTTTGATCTATCCATTTGAAAATCCAGGGAGATGACATGTCAGTGTCACTGGTGGTCATCAATTACATGTGTTTTGTGTTTTTAATATGTATGTGATGTACATGTGATGGCATGTTGGTGTACCTGATAATCACCTAACAAGGAAGCTAGATCCAGTTGGGTCACCAGGCCTGGTGCTCTATCAACAATACCTGGCTCAACATCTCCTTGAACACTCTCTCCCAATTGTTGTACTTGACAGACACTTGGGGACACTACTTGGAGCTCTCACTGCTCTCTTTTCATCTACCATCAACCGTTTGCCTGGCAATTATTGAAACAATGCTTAACCAACCTCACATCTGTTTCTGCCAAGCCGACTGCTGGAACAGTGGCTGCTACCTCCTTACAGGCCTGGGCCCTGGTTTAACTTCCTCCCCCCCTGCAAGGACAGTGAGGTGGTCACAGATGGCACTGAGGAGGACCACCATCTCCTCATGCCTGTAGATACAGGCCCTGTACTTGCCCCCAGCCTTTTGCCTTCCCAACTGTGGACAGGATCCAGTTCTCCCTCCTTTGACCCTGAGGCCTGTCCCTCCTCTCCACTACCCCCTCAGGATCAGGCCCCTCCCCCTGATCCTGTGCTAAGCGTGCCTATCACTATGAACGAATCCCTCCCTCCCTCTACTTCACCATCCCTCCCTCTCTCCCTCCCTTTGATACCCTCACCCCCACTCCCTCTCTCTCCACCCTCACCTTCACTCCCCGGGACCATTTCTCTCTCCTTCTCTCCTCTCATCCTGTTCTGCTCCCCACTTCTTACCTCCTCTCCCATCCTCCCTCCACCCTCCATAACAATCCCAAAATAATATATGAATAAATTAAAATAAGAGCATATGTATTTATTTTTTATGCAACTTTTTTTTTATGTGTATCTTTTATATGTTATGGTATGGGGTGGGGTGGTGGTGTGTGGATGTTGTGACCTATCTATTTGTGTACCTATGTCTATTATCACTCTATGTGAATGTATATTATGTGTTATCATTTAATATGTGTTTTGATGGATTAAGTGTAAAATAAGTATTTTAGAAAAATAAATCAAGAAAACTGCATTAACCTGCTCTCCAAAATTGCCTACTCTCATTATTCAAGACCAAAAATCTCCAGCTCTGGGACCTGCATGCTAATTTATCAAAATCTACAACACAGTCAATGCATGGGCGTTAAGCACACAGCTTTATTATCTCTCCCTGTCAATCACTGATCTGTTGCAGGATTGGTTTCACAATGCAAGCATCATATAATCACTCCCCCTAAATGCTTGAAAGCACGAGTTTAGGCTTAAGGATGGAATTTGCAAGTTTGCAGCAATAGAATGCCTCTAAACATTTAGAGAAAAAAACACCCATAGCCAAAATGATGGGTTAGAGTCACTTATGGCTTCTAATAGAATAGATTGTTAGTTTCTTGCATACTTAACAGACAAGTACATTTTTTTCTTGATCTACAGTGGTCATTTACAAAGTGGAGTTATTAAGTTCACATTTTTAGCTACAGATTTCAATTCTTGTAAGAATAAGTAGCAGAAGAACAGGGTACAGTCTTGACTGAACTACTCAGCTGGTTAAATTCAAGGCGTCATTTAAACACCTTACTTTTCTCTCTATTCATTCAAAAATAAGCTATGCAGAACAATTGTCAAAATAGATCCCCATGGTGCACTTGCCACATCCAATGTGTTCTGCTTAAAATGCTTTTCATGCATCCCTGATCAGGCGAGAAGTATTTTATGTGGACGTATGCAGGGAGAAAATGAGTTTAATGATATACATATTTCTTTATGTGGCATGAAGAAATATAATCTATCTTTTTTAAAGTCCTCATAAAATCCTAATTTTGGCCTGGCAGATGGAATTTAAATTTCTGACTCTGAGGTAAATGCCTAAATCTTCAATGTAGCATTAGCTCATCAATAAATGACTCTACTTGGCTGGATGATTTCTTAATTCATGCACTAAGCAAAAATGTCCTTTAATGCTATAATATGGATCTCAATCTGGGCTGTGAGATTTTTAAGGTGGTTTTGACAGTATTTCAAATTACTCTTATGCATCTCTTTGCATAAATAGCCATGAGATCTGCAGTATATACCATTAAAGGCAGATCTAAGTGAGCTGGGTTATACAATTTTTTAACTCTTTATGCAAAAAGCATCATGTATGTATGCTGCGCATTTCATAAAACATTTTATTTCTATTAATATCTAAAAATCCCTCTAATGATTATGTTGACACTCTCAGGGGTGGCTACACAAGCCACTGATCCCCACCCAATCCGCATGCAGCATTAGGGGAGCAGTTTTTAAATCATTACATACCCTGTGTGCCTTCCTCAGCCAATAGCAGAGCACTGATGTCAGTCCTGATCTGTTCTGCCCATTCCTTTCACTACAAACTGCATATCCCAGGCTGCTTTTTAGCACAAACAGGAACCCAGAGTTAATTCAAAAGTTTCAGCTAACCTGATTGGCCAAAACAAATTATTTTAAATGTTATGCTAATTTAGCCTGGGTTTTGAGAGTGTTAACCCTGATGCAACTGTAAAAAATAAAAAAAATAAAAAAACTGTCATAAATTACAAGATAATTTGCAATCTTCAAGGTAAGTGTTTAAATGTTTATCTTGGGATTTTTTTCATGCAAAAACACTGCTAATTATCTTCTATCAGATGCATTAATAATACAGCTCACTTAGATATGCCTTTAAATCTATGCAAATTGACAAAATCTCATCTCTATAAGTATTCATGCTGCATGATATAAGCTTTCATGTAGTGCTATAGGACAAACAAAGGTAGTTTTAGTAGTTGACTTGAAAGGAAGTAGGTATCCATGGTGTATGATAGGTACCTACAGTGCTGATTAAAAATAAAGGCACCCTTACATTTTATGTGCATTTCAGTGAGTAAATACTGGGTCCCATGGGAAATTCCCTTTTATACTCTGATATATGGCTAGCAGTATAGTAAGACCCATGGGACCCTGGCCAAATTTTTAATAGGCAAATTAGGCACACGCTTAAGGGCGCATCTCTCTGAGGGGTGTCTCATTTTAAATCAATAAGGCACGTGGGCAAAGTGAAGTGCACATCATAGCATAGCATACCATCCATACCATATATTGGAGTCTGTGAGAGTGGTGTTTACAGTTCTTGAGAGCAGTTCCTGCTTTTGACCATGTGAAAGTAAAGGGATGTGTTATCAATTTTAATCTTATCCTATCATCTAACAAAAACTCACATCTCACTGTTACCTTCTCACCTGACCCTTCGTTGTGTAATAGATAAATATCACACCCTCATGATCCAACTCTTATGAAGCGTTATAAAAAAGAAACTGAATTCCTGAAATAATAAACTTTTTTTTTTTTTTTTAAACTAAGATTTTTTCTAAAAAAGTTTGTGTCAATGACTTATACAGTTGCCTTTTTTCTAAATTACGCAATTCAAAGGAGGGTGACTACGGTATGCATAAGACAATCCTGAAATAAAATGGGAACGGTAGATAGGTTCTATACCCATGCCAAAAATACAATTAATTTGTTCTCATGTGCTGTATTCATGTTTTGTTTTTGTGTGTAAAGCATATGATCTGTTAATTTCTCTTTTAGGACGTGCTGTGCTTATGTCAATGTTGAATCATCCCGATAATATACTTTTCCTTTTTTGCAGCATATTTGAAGAGTACCTGTTTATTTAGTTTTCTGCTTTTTATGCTTTGTGTAAGAGACCCCATCCTTGTATGCATCTGTACTTCTCACCTGGTACGTGTGCTGGGTTATTTTGTATATGAGTCCAAGAATATGAGAGCAAAATGAAATCTGTTTTTAGAGATACATTTTTACTGTACAAAAAAATATTTTAAGTTACATGCTTTGCATAGGTCTCACTCTTTGTAAATTTCAAATAGAATAGATTGGTACACTGGTATACAGATTATGAGATTTGAGCAACAACTGCGATCACTTTGTCTATATTTGCACACTGCACCTGAAGAACTGTTTATTTCTGCAGGAGTTGATCATATCCCTGTGATGTTTATCACTGTGATCAATTTTTAAAAGCCTGCAATTTTAGTTTATTCATGTGTGCTGATCTAAATATGCATGTGTTGATTAGTTGCAGTGATCAGTTGGTACATACCTGCTATGTCTTAATCTATTTTTGCAAGAAATGATTGTATATACGCCACACATGATAATATGTTTGTATGTGCTTTAGATATAAATGCCTGGAATGAAGATGCCTTTTTTTCTGGGGTTCTGGAGGCCGGCCAATCCAGTGGATCCTGGGTTGTGATAATTTATCTAAAAATCAAAACAATTTGACCATAACAGAACTGTATTAAAAGCTAAGCTTTATTTTATTTAAAGGGATTCTTATATATCAAGAGCACTGTTGGAGAAGATTAATTATATATGTAAAAGTTATGAAACCTGCCTAGTTTGCCTGTTACTACTTCATGTCTGTGGAGGGCAGAAGCTGCCATCGATGGGCCTCATTCAAATGCAGTTTGGCAAATTGAATAGACCTCTATATAAGAACAGAGCATATTTTTTTCAGAAGTTTTTAGTAAGCAAGGTCTTTACTAACTAAAAACTTTTGTAACAAAAATATGCTCTGTGCTTATATAGAGCCCTACTCAATTGGCCAAATTGCAACTGAATGAGGCCCTAGGTATGAGTCGAGTAGATTTAGAAACTGTAAATAAGCAACCCTAACCTTTTAAAGTGATGCACCATACATGTCCTAAGTCCCACCCTTACAGTTGGCACAGTTGTGTAGGGCAGGGGATGAATGTACAGTTTTTTCCAGCTATGTGAAAATATAACCTTTTCTGAAAATTCAGCATGCTGTACTACATTTATAGACAACTCATTTCATTTGTAGGACTGCAAGACCTTTCCTTTTTTGCCCCCCCCCCCCCTAGTGGTGTCAAACTTTCAAGAGCCAGTTCAAGAACCAAAGAGACTGCAGTTGAGTTTAAAGCTGTGATGGTTACATTTCTGTTCTGAGCTCTCCAACACTTTTCAACAACTAGCGCCTTATTCAATTGTAAGCCCACAGATTGCGTTGTACAGGCCCTATGTCTGCAGGCTTGAAATTTGCTACAATTACAGAGCAATTCAATTATACAAGCCCGCAATTTACAGGCCGAAAAGCCAAAACCATAAACCATGCAATCGAATGTAGCATTTCAGAGCGTGATCATGATCAATTAAGCAAGGCCGTAACTACCAATTTAGAAACAGCCAATAGAAAATGAGACCGCCATCATTACAGCAGTAAAACATGAAGGTTACATGTCAATCAATTTGGGTTTAGGGCTCCAATATGCAATCAGTCTCACAATCCTGCAATGTACAAAATAGTAAAAATGAATAAAGGAAATGTTCTAGTTCATGTGGGTGGCTTGATATGTATTAACTCATTGATTCCCGAGATTGAACTAAGAAAAATAATTTTTGATTGCATATTTCCGAGCTTGAGACTGTTGTGCAATTAATTCTAATGTCTTTAATTGCTTTCCCTCTCTTTTAAAGTGCAGTATTGATTTTTTATTTGCATTTACAGTGCTACGAATAGGTGTTATAACCCCTTGCGAGTCATATCTGGTACCCATAGGATTTCCTTCTACATTTCACATTTACAGGTCTAAAAATATTTGCGGGCTTGAGGAATTGTAGCACTTGAATATCGATTTGCGATCATAACTGTTGAGGGCTTGAAAGATCAAACGCTTAGATGGGTTGTAAGTTACGATTTTAACGACCGCAGGGTTTTTCAGCCTGTATCCCCTAGATTGTTTGCGGCTCGCAAAAAGACGCCAATTGAATAGAAAATTAGTTTATGGGTTCCATTACAGGCTCCCGTAAACAACAATAGCTCAAATGAATAGAGGCCCTAGCATACAAATGTCTTGTAGGAATAGCAAGTGCTAAAACTTTTTGTAGTTCTATAAGTCATCTTTTTCATATAAGAATAAGTTGTTTCTCAGGGAATCTTCCTCTTTGAGCATAAAATACCTTACTGTAAATCTCTGTTTGTTGTGGATCAGATATGCTTACTGACTGCTCAAAATGGCAAATGTCAATTTTAGTTTACTGCAGGAAAATTTAATTTTTCAGTCAATAAAGTACTTGTTATTATCTGTAGTTTTAAATCATAACATATATGGCACAACTGCTTTGTATTTTTAAACAACTAAATTATGTTGTACATAAACTGTATTATATCAGAACTTGATATTCTAAAATAGTGTTTGATTGCATTTATATTTGCGTTTATTCAGTGCAGCATAACTACTGGTTTCAAAAAATATGTGATGAAAAAACTAAACCTCATTTTATTTTAGACTGAACTCAAGAGGCCATTAGTTTACAACTTAAATCTTGATATTTCGCATTTTCTGTTCTTACTGAAATTAGAACAAATTATAGACTCAACTAATCACACACTACGGAGCACTTAATTCTTAATTTCTACATTGTGATTTA
This sequence comes from Discoglossus pictus, assembly GCA_027410445.1. NCBI lineage: Eukaryota > Metazoa > Chordata > Amphibia > Anura > Alytidae > Discoglossus > Discoglossus pictus. The sequence goes on along the minus strand of CM050165.1, from coordinate 130,408,843 downwards.
GAATGATTAACTCAGTAACATTTATACTATATTTTAGATTTTCATTGAAATCCCATAACAGAATTTAGAGTTTCATCCACAAATAATTTCTGCACATAATTATTTCTTGAATGCTGATTGTTAATAAGTGAATAGCTAATGTTATGTGAAATCTTTATTTTAGAAATAGCATAATTCAAAGTTTAGTTGAGTAGAAAGACAATAATCTGTGGCAGCGTTTCCCTATTATTTTTTTCTTAAAGACCCTAGATAATTGCTGAGAGTTGTGAAGGGGATCACTTAAAGGACTACTGTAAATACAGAAAAACTTCACTTTTGAGAAGTTTATAACACATTAATAACACTATGAGCTGATTTTTAAGGAAAACTGCTTGTGCTGGAAGGATGCCATGTTTGTGTCTTTCACATTTCCTGCTGGTTGGAGATTGAGTGGGAGTGTTCTACTAATGTTCATTATCTGTTTAAGAATGAAAGGAGGGGTGGATCGAGGGGGTTTGTGTTTCCTTCCTACTATCTCCTATAGGCTTAGTAGAGACAACTTGCAAGTATACTTGTGAGCCTTGCTTGTCCTGCTCTGTAACCTCCCTCTTGAGCCTTGAAACGGAAGTATGACTATAATGGCATTCTTATATATTGGTGGTTAGCATGTACTTAATATAATGCAATATTTGCAGTTCTTTATATTTTAGGGCTCCATTCAGTTTCTCATTTTGTAAAGTTACACCACTAAAAAGTGGCAAGTAGCTTTCAGAAGCTATTTAATGGACTCCTCTCAAAATTATTGTGTGTGCTACTTGCAATTATTGGAATGCTGTACTTATTTTTAGTTGTTATTTTATTTTGATGGTACAAGGGAGCCATCTAGAGTTACAATACATTAATTGATCTTGTGGTTTTGTCTTATTTGATCCTATGGTACAAGAGTACATTTTTCTCATAGGTGGACAGCTCTGACATCTTCATGGTTTCTTAATGGTTACTAGGAAATCAACAAGGCTTGCAAAAGCGCTATTAGACTGGCTAAATCTCTCCCTCTCTTATCACCCTCCTCAACAGCCCTTCTCATCCTCCCTTCTCATTCTCAACCCCCCTCCTCAACATCCCTCCTCATCCTCTTTCCTCAACCCCCCTCTTCATCCTCTCTCCTCAACCCCCCTCCTCATCCTCTCTCCTCAACCCCCTCCCCCTCCTCAACCCCCCTCCTCAACTCCCCTCCTCATTCTCCCTCCTCATCCTCCCTCCTCAACCCCCCACCTCAACCCCCCTCCTCAACCCCCCTCCTCAACCTCCCTCCTCATCCCCCCTCCTCAACCCCCCTCCTCATCCTCAACCCCCTACTCAACCCCCCTCAACCTCTCTCCTCAACCCCCCTCCTCAACCACCCTCCTCATTCTCAACACCCCTCCTCAACCCCCCTCCTCATCCTAATACTCCCTCCTCAACCTCCCTCCTCAAACCTCCTCATCCTCAACACCCTTCCGCAACCTCTCTCCTCAATCCCCCTCCTCATCCTCCATCCTCAACCCCGTCCTCATCACCCCTCCTCATTCCCCTCCTCAACCCCCTCCTCATCTTGCCTCCTCAACCCCCCTCTTCATCCTTAACCACCCTCCTCATCCTCAACCCCCCTCCTCAACCCCCCTCCTCAACCTCCCTCCTCAACCTCCCTCCTCAACCTCCCTCCTCATCCTCAACCCCCCTCCTCACTTTACCCCTCTCTAATTACCTCCCCCTCCCTCTCCTCCACCCCCTCCCTGTCCTCAACTCCCCTCCTCACCCCCCTCCTCAGTCTCCCTCCTCATCCTCCCTCCTCATCCTCCCTCCTTAACCCTCTGCCTCAACCCCCCTCCTCAACCTCCTCCTCATCCCCCTCCTCAACCCCCCTCCTCATCCCCCCTCCTCAACCCCCCTCCTCAACCTCTTTCCTCAACCTCCCTCTTCATCCTCAACCCTCCTACTCAACCCTCCTCCTCATCCTCAACCCCTTCCTTAACCTGCCTCCTCAACCCTCCTCATCCTCAACCCCCCTCCCCAACCTCTCTCCTTAACCCCACTCCTCATCCTCCATCCTCATCCTACCTCCTCAACCCCCTCCTAATCGCCACTCCTCATCCTCCCTCCTCATCCTCCATCCTCACCCCCTCCTCATACCCCCTCCTCATCCTCCCTCCTCAACCCCCCTCCTCAACCCCCCTCCTCAACTCCCCTTCTTATCCTCAACCCCCCTCCTCAACATCTCTCCTCAATCCCCCCTCATCTTCCCTCCTCAACCCCCCTCCTCATCCTTAACCCCCCTCCTCATCCTCTACCCCCATCCTCAACCCCCTCCTCAACCTCCCTCCTCATCCTCAACCCCCCTTCTCACTTTACCTCTCTCTAATTACCTCCCCCTCTCCCTTCCCCCCCCCCCCCCTCTATATATAAAACCCTAATTCTAAGCTAAAATAAAATAATTAAGACCACTTACCTTTGCAGATGTCCCTTCAGATCCGCCACCTCGGGGGGGGGGGGGGGGGGGGGATGAGTACAACATTTACAGTAAATTAAAAAAACATTCTCTGTAATTATTATTTTTATTTTTGTTAGAGCGCGGTTTCAGGGCGGGGCAGAAGAGGAGGAGGACGGAGACATTGCGGGGAGGTAAGTACAATATAGATTCTGTCTATTTTCTTTTGTTTTATGTTTATGTATGTGTCCTAAAGTTATATGTTTTTTTTTTAACAGGGGCCGCACCGGAGAAGAAGAAAAGGCGAAGGACGGGGACGTGCTGGGAAGGTGAGTAAAATATTTATAATATTTATAGTATTTATTTATTTTCTGTAAATGTGTTGCACTAATTTATTTATATTTTGTTCTCTAGGTTGCTGATCTGAAGGGACATCTGCAAAGGTAAGTGGTCTTAAATATTTAATTTAGAGTATTTAAATATTTAAATTAGAGTATTTTAAATAGAGATAGCATTTATTGTATGTTAGATAGGGGGATGTATTTTATATAGATAGGATGTATTGTATATAGCGCTTGTCGGGTTAATAATACTCTTTTAATTGTCTTATGAGGGTCTTCATAGATCCTTATGGTACTGATTGGGTTAACTAAATGCTTATAGGGGTCAATACAGACCCCCATGAGTAATAGGGTTAATTAAGGGCTTATGGGGGTCTGTATTGACCCCTATGAGTGACAGGGTTAATTAAGGGCTTATGGGGGACTGTATTGACCCTTATGAGTTATATGGTTAATTAAGGGCTTATGGGGGTCTGTATTGACCCCCATTAGTGACAGGGTTAATTAAGGGCTTATGGGGGTCTGTATTGACCCCCATGAGTAATAGGGTAAATTAAGGGCTTATGGGGGTCTCTATTGACCCCCATGAGTGACAGAGTTAATTAAGGGCTTATGGGGGTCTGTATTGAGCACCATGAGTTATAGGGTTACTTAAGGGCTTATGGCGTTCTGTATTGACCCCCATGAGTGACAGGGTTAATTAAGGCTTATGGGGGTCTGTATTAACCCCCATGAGTGACAGGGTTAATTAAGGGCTTATGGGGGTCTGTATTGACCCTTATGAGTTATATGGTTAATTAAGGGCTTATGGGGGTCTGTATTGACTCCCATGAGTGACAAAGTTAATTAAGGGCTTATGGGGGTCTGTATTGACCCCATAAGTAAAAGGGTTAATTAAGGGCTTATGGGGGTCTCTATTGACCCACATGAGTGACAGGGTTAATTAAGGGCTCATGGGGGTCTGTATTGAGAACCATGAGTTATAGGGTTAATTAAGGGCTTATGGCGGTCTGTATTGACCCCCATGAGTGACAGGGTTAATTAAGTCTTATGGGAGTCTGTATTGACCCCCATGAGTTATAGGGTTAATTAAGGGCTTATGGGGGTCTTTATTGACCCCCATGAGTTATAAGGTTAATTAAGGGCTTATGGGGGTCTGTATTGACCCCCATGAGTGAAAGGGTTAATTAAGGTTTATGGGGGTCTGTATTGACCCCAATGAGTTATAAGGTTAATTAAGGGCTTATGGGGGTCTTTATTGACCCCCATGAGTTATAAGGTTAATTAAGGGCTTATGGGGGTCTGTATTGACCCCCATGAGTGAAAGGGTTAATTAAGGTTTATGGGGGTCTGTATTGACCCCCATGAGTTATAAGATTAACCTCCCTCCTCAACCTCCCTCCTCATCCTCAACCCCCCTCCTCACTTTACCCCTCTCTAATTACCTCCCCCTCCCTCTCCTCCACCCCCTCCCTGTCCTCAACTCCCCTCCTCACCCCCCTCCTCATTCTCCCTCCTCATCCTCCCTCCTCATCCTCCCTCCTTAACCCTCCGCCTCAACCCCCCTCCTCAACCTCCTCCTCATCCCCCTCCTCAACCCCCCTCCTCATCCCCCCTCCTCAACCCCCCTCCTCAACCTCTTTCCTCAACCTCCCTCTTCATCCTCAACAGTCCTACTCAACCCTCCTCCTCATCCTCAACCCCTTCCTTAACCTGCCTCCTCAACCCTCCTCATCCTCAACCCCCCTCCCCAACCTCTCTCCTTAACCCCCCTCCTCATCCTCCATCCTCATCCTACCTCCTCAACCCCCTCCTAATCGCCACTCCTCATCCTCCCTCCTCATCCTCCATCCTCACCCCCTCCTCATACCCCCTCCTCATCCTCCCTCCTCAACCCCCCTCCTCAACCCCCCTCCTCAACTCCCCTTCTTATCCTCAACCCCCCTCCTCAACATCTCTCCTCAATCCCCCCTCATCTTCCCTCCTCAACCCCCCTCCTCATCCTTAACCCCCCTCCTCATCCTCTACCCCCATCCTCAACCCCCTCCTCAACCTCCCTCCTCATCCTCAACCCCCCTTCTCACTTTACCTCTCTCTAATTACCTCCCCCTCTCCCTCCCCCCCCCCTCTATATATAAAACCCTAATTCTAAGCTAAAATAAAATAATTAAGACCACTTACCTTTGCAGATGTCCCTTCAGATCCGCCACCTCGGGGGGGAATGAGTACAACATTTACAGTAAATTAAAAAAACATTCTCTGTAATTATTATTTTTATTTTTGTTAGAGCGCGGTTTCAGGGCGGGGCAGAAGAGGAGGAGGACGGAGACATTGCGGGGAGGTAAGTACAATATAGATTCTGTCTATTTTCTTTTGTTTTATGTTTATGTATGTGTCCTAAAGTTATGTTTTTTTTTTTTAACAGGGGCCGCACCGGAGAAGAAGAAAAGACGAAGGACGGGGACGTACTGGGAAGGTGAGTAAAATATTTATAATATTTATAGTATTTATTTATTTTCTGTAAATGTGTTGCACTAATTTATTTATATTTTTTCTCTAGGTTGCTGATCTGAAGGGACATCTGCAAAGGTAAGTGGTCTTAAATATTTAATTTAGAGTATTTAAATATTTAAATTAGAGTACTTTAAATAGAGATAGCATTTATTGTATGTTAGATAGGGGGATGTATTTTATATAGATAGGATGTATTGTATATAGCGCTTGTCGGGTTAATAATACTCTTTTAATTGTCTTATGAGGGTCTTCATAGATCCTTATGGTACTGATTGGGTTAACTAAATGCTTATAGGGGTCAATACAGACCCCCATGAGTAATAGGGTTAATTAAGGGCTTATGGGGGTCTGTATTGACCCCTATGAGTGACAGGGTTAATTAAGGGCTTATGGGGGACTGTATTGACCCTTATGAGTTATATGGTTAATTAAGGGCTTATGGGGGTCTGTATTGACCCCCATGAGTGACAGGGTTAATTAAGGGCTTATGGGGGTCTGTATTGACCCCCATGAGTAATAGGGTAAATTAAGGGCTTATGGGGGTCCCTATTGACCCCCATGAGTGACAGAGTTAATTAAGGGCTTATGGGGGTCTGTATTGAGCACCATGAGTTATAGGGTTAATTAAGGGCTTATGGCGTTCTGTATTGACCCCCATGAGTGACAGGGTTAATTAAGGCTTATGGGGGTCTGTATTAACCCCCATGAGTGACAGGGTTAATTAAGGGCTTATGGGGGTCTGTATTGACCCTTATGAGTTATATGGTTAATTAAGGACTTATGGGGGTCTGTATTGACTCCCATGAGTGACAAAGTTAATTAAGGGCTTATGGGGGTCTGTATTGACCCCCATAAGTAAAAGGGTTAATTAAGGGCTTATGGGGGTCTCTATTGACCCACATGAGTGACAGGGTAATTAAGGGCTCATGGGGGTCTGTATTGAGCACCATGAGTTATAGGGTTAATTAAGGGCTTATGGCGGTCTGTATTGACCCCCATGAGTGACAGGGTTAATTAAGTCTTATGGGAGTCTGTATTGACCCCCATGAGTTATAGGGTTAATTAAGGGCTTATGGGGGTCTTTATTGACCCCCATGAGTTATAAGGTTAATTAAGGGCTTATGGGGGTCTGTATTGACCCCCATAAATGAAAGGGTTAATTAAGGTTTATGGGGGTCTGTATTGACCCCCATGAGTTATAAGATTAATTAAGGGTGTATGGGGGCTGTATTGATCACCATGAGTGACAGGGTTAATTAAGGGCTTTTGGGGATCTGTATTGACCCCCATGAGTGACAGGGTTAATTAAGGGCTCATGGGGGTATGTATTGACCCCCATGAGTGACAAGGTTAATTAAGGTTTATGGGAGTCTGTATTGACCCCCATGAGTTATAAGATTAATTAAGGGTGTATGTCGGCTGTATTGACCACCATGAGTGACAGGGTTAATTAAGGGCTTTTGGGGATCTGTATTAACCCCCAGGAGTCACAGGGCTAATTAAGGGCTTATGGGGGTCTGTATTGACCCTTATGAGTTATATGGTTAATTAAGGGCTTATGGGGGTCTGTATTGACCCCATGAGTTATAGGGTTAATTAAGGGCTTATGGGAGTCTGTATTGACCCCCATGAATGACAGGGTTAATTAAGGGCTTATGGGGGTCTGTATTGCCCCCCATGATTTATAGGGTTCATTAAGTGCTCATGGGGGTCTGTTTAGAGCCCTTTGAGTTATGGGGTTAATTTTAGTTGCCTGGGGTTTAATTTTTTTAGCGCGAGTCCTTTCAGGACCTTTCCGGTCCTTTAAGGACCCACGAGGCGGGCAATTTAAAATCTTAAATGCAGCGGGGTCACGATCGGTGACGATCGGGGCCCCCCGCTGCAAGGGGTTAATGTGGGGGGGCTGCTGGGATCCCTATGGACCCCTGCAGCAAGGGGTTAATGTAAGGACACTTTGGGGGTCCCAATGGGGATCCCCAGCATAGAGGGGGGTTCATTTTAGGTACCGCGCCCGGTTTGGCTAATAGTGTGCTGTGGGTCCTTTAAGGAGCAGCAACGGGGAATTTAATAGTTTTAAATGCAGCTGGGTAACGATTGGTGCTCATCGGGCACCCCTGCTTTAAGTGGGTAATGTGGGGACACTTCGGGCTCCCGATGGGGACCCCCAGCATAGAGGGTGGTTAATTTTAGGTGTCGGGGGTAGTTGGAATACCCCCCAGGGCAGGGCTTATGTGTAGGTCTGCCGCGGAGGTCCCGTTCAGGACCCCGCAGCAATTGATGAGGTGTGGGAGCCTGCAAGATCATTTCGCAGGCTGTCACTCCTCATGTACTCCGCTGTGATCTCAAAATAGAGAACATAGTAGTGAATTTGGGTGATTGACCTGCCAAAATATCTCCAAAGTCGCAGCATAAAATCACTCAGGAAGTCAGAAAGGATCCTAACAACATTCAAAGGACTGCAGGCTTTTTTTGCTCACCTAAGGTTAGTGGTTATGGCCGACAATCAGAAAATGACTGGACAAATATGGGATTAATGGGGAGTAGCAAACTGAAAAACCACTTCTAACTAAAAGAAACATAATTGCTTATCTCTCTGGATACTTTTTAAGCCTTTTAAGAGAATTTAAGAAGAATACAGAACGCCGAGAACGTCTGGAGACAGAGGAGGTAATGAGTCCTCTCTTGAGAGAGATGGGAGACACAGAAAAGTGGAAACTATTAGGATACAGCTCCCTCTGGGCCCAGGCAAGTTAAGATCCACAGAAAAAGATGCCGGACACCTGGACGGAGGACTTAGTAAAGCTGTCAAACAAAACATAAGTTCATTTATGTTCAAGTTATCCTGGGGTCCCTGTTGGAGTAACTAGTTAAAGATCCTAGGGGATGTTAAAAAAGCAGGAGAGGAGAAAAGAAGCAATGGGGCTTAGGGTTTGAACTTATTTAAATAAAACGGGCTATTGAAACTCTAAACAGGATTTGAAGGACAAATAATTTTTACGAGAGCTGAAAAGCAAGGAGGATATGCAATTATCAAAAGTTAAGTCTTTAAAGAATCTTTTTCATTTACAAAAGACTGATATACGCATTTATATACCTAACAATCCAGCTATATAGTAAGCTGAGATAGGGGAAATATAGAGAGTTTAAAGATGGCTAACAGAAAACCCTCAACAGTTTCCAAGACAAAAAGTAAAGAAAAAAAAAAATATATATAAAATAACAACTCTCAATTTTTTTTTCTAAAAATAAATTGAATCCTCTGGAAACACCACAGGCAGAATCCTCATTATTGGAACAAAATACATATAAATCCTCAGGATTATCACCACAGTCCTCAATAGAAGGGGTAGAAGACTCTCATGAAGAACTTTTACCTTAATCTAAAATTAAGGACCTGTTGACTTTCAAGCTAAAATCACATTAGAATTGACAGAATTGAATTGAAAACACAAAATCAATTAAGAGAACAATATAAAAATAATCGATATTGAGTTGAAATGTGATAAATTAATCACGGACAATAACTCTCTTTTAAAATATACATACAATCTTGAAAATAAGATGGAAGAACTTAATAATAAAATTAGCTACATGGAGAACAGATCAAAGGAAAACAACCTGACAATTAGAGGCATTGATGAAAATATAACAGATAAAGAGCTGAATAAATTTGTTGAAGGGATGTTAAATAAACAAACTCCTCAATTCCCTAAGGAAGATTAAAAAATTTAAACGGTTCATAGAATCCCTTTACCTAGAGGTTTGGATAAATCTCTACCTGGAGATGTTATAGCTAGGATCCATTTTTTACTATTTAAGGACGCTATATTAAAAGCAAATCATGAAAAAATCCTTTGATTCTCCTTATGAGAAAATAAAAGTTTTCGCAGATATGGCATCTCAGACATTAATAAAAAGGAAAGAATATTCAGCTATAACTGCCAGTCTAAGGAAAGAAGAAATTATATACATATGGTCTCTCTAAAAGACTCCAGTTGGTATAGAGTAAATTTGGTAAAAGATGGACAATCCTTATTACAAAAATGGAATATTGAAGCTCACCCTTTTATCTATAAAGAAAAAATTCCAGAGTTAATTCTCAAAAAAAATGGAATGCGAACTAAAAAAATTATTCCACCAAACAAGAAAAGACTCTCATATCCAGAATGATGATTTAGCTAAGAAGGTTTTAGCGAAGGAAGTAGGGCCGTTAGAATATACTGGAACCAATAATTATACTTAAATAACAATTTTTGACTATGAATGTTATAATACAATAGTAATAATATTATTTTTATGGACACATTGATTTTTCACATATAGGGAAATAACACTAACCTATAAGTAGAATATATTTGCTTATATAGTTTTAGTCTATAATTGGAAAGGGAAAAAAAGGAAAGTATAAATGAATAGAAGGAAAGAAAAAAAGAAAAAAAGGAAAGGGAAGAAGGGGTGGGGGTAGAAAAGGAAAATAAATATATAAATAACTAAATAAGCTAATCGTATCACTATTATGAATGAAGTAAATAAACTAATATCACGAACAATATAAAACTATGTTAATGTAGCACGTTAGCACTTCTATAAAATTATACTATTTTTGCACTTTATATATGGACACACGTTAATTATCCTATACTCAAATCCGTAAAATATTTTATTTTTAATATCCGAAAAATATCCATGTAAAAAGTCCAGAGTGCTTGGAGCACTTCAGACCCGCCCACGCCGCAGCCGGAAAATAAACAGTTAATTTGAACTCGGGTTTGGGCTGATGTGCAAGCTTGAGAGTGGATAATCAGAAATATGGGAAAATACCTATTAATAAGGAGAGGACACAAAGGTCAGCAGGCAGATTCAGTGTTACTTACACCAGACCCAAGGATCTGTTCTCAGACTGATATTGAGGTCAGGATCACATGCTTCACTAGTGCATATATTAATGCTGGCTGTCATTAACATGCCATTGTGAGACTTTACAAGTCCACCGCCATAGCTGTATTAATTTACATTTAAGCTAACAGAAATATTGTCTTAGATATCTGGCTATATGACAGCTTTAAGATAGTGGGAGCTACATGTTAGGGGGGGGGGGGGTCGCTGTCTTTGAAGGAATATCTACCTGTTAGGCACTGTGAAAACCTTACACCTCATACATTTCATTCACAATGCTTGCAGATGCAGAAGATGCCTTCGTGGACCTGAATTGTACCAAAAAAAAAAAAGAAATAGACAAAACCTACAAAATAAGGCCTTAAACAATACTAGGGACTACAGCATCTCTTCTCAACAGCATTCCTCAGTGACCATCAATTGGTGACATGTTCAACAGAACCCTACGTGTCTACAGAGAAGAGGATCATGGACCATGTGATAAGAGGTAGCCATCTACATACAAATCTCACCATCACATAGGCCAAGATCCAAGACTCTGAAGCCAGGCTAGATTAGGTTAGCAGCCCCTATGTATTTCTCTGCCTAGGCACAGGGCCCCAAACCCCTGTGGCCTGCCGCCGTCTTCCTGCAGGTGGTGATGGGGGGAGGCAACCCCCCAGGAGGCAGCTGCACCTGCATTGGTGTTGGTGGAGGCATGGTGGAAGGAGAGGAGGGGCCGGACTGTGGGTGGCTGGGGAGTGCCTCCAGGGTGTAGGAGTGGAGGCTGAGGACCAGAGCGCAGCGTATTGCCTCCGCGGCGACTCCTTGGAATGCGTTCTGGTCCACTCCAATCCTGAGCAGCCCGTCCAGGTAGGATTCAATCATCAGATGATGCCTCCTCTCCTCCATATTGTGCCTTGCCAGGCTGAGCATTACCTCTTTATGATTAGCGGAGATGCTGGCCTTGATCCCCTGAAGCAACTCCACCTGCTGTCTCATGAGGGCCAGCATCTCTGCCTGAGCAGCCTGGTCTGATGTGGGGGATGTAGCCCATGTGGCTTGGCCAGGTGAGGAGGTGGTGGTGTCTGAGTGGGGAGGGTCTGGGGCCGGCTGAAGTCTGGGGCAAAACTGGTGGTGGTCTGGGTGTGCCTGGTGGTGGTGGTGGCGGCCAGTCCAGCGCACTGCTGGGGGGGGGAGGGGGTGGCTGACTGCTGGCATCATCATAGCTCCAGTTGGAGGGCCCTGGTGATATGCTCAGCCTTTGGAGGAGGGGGATAGTGGTCCTGATGGTGACCCCACTAGCCATATGATATCCTCCTCTGAGCCAGAACCCTTGCGTACTCTTCTTTCCTCCCCTTCCTGCACCAGTTGAGGGCTTGCTCCTCAACTTCCTGCTCTGATGGAGCCGAAGCCTCCGCCTCTGGCTCGCCACTGGACCCAGACCTCCTGGATGCTGAAAGATAGAAAATAAAGGTATATGTAATTAGTATGATGAATAATATATTGTTATGTGTTTATTCTCAAATATCTGACATCTAGGCTTGAACCTGGATGATTCTCCTAAATGCAACTGAGATTAGCTATCATATGCTAGATGTGATCTATTCTTTGGCTATTGGTCTTGATTTTTCTTGGCTCATAACGTTATACCACAACAACACGGCCAGCCCCATTACAGCTTGCAACCATGGAAAGGTTTACGGGCTTGCGTCTACGGTGTGGTTGAATTTAAAAGCTCTGTAACGCAGCAACATTTTAAGACCGCAGGCTTTGTGAGTGTTCCATAGCGGTAATGGGGTTAAAATTTAATGTGGCTGTAAGGCTCTGAGCAAAAAATGATTACAATTCAATTATTAGGTCTCTAGTAGTGATGTCCCGAACAGTTCACCGGAGAACTTTCGCATATTCGCGTTCGCATCGAACGGCGAACACATGCCCTATTCTTTATCATTGAGGAAACTTTGACCCTGCACCTTACAGTCCGCAGACACATTCCAGCCAATCAGCAGCATACACTCCCTTCCAGGGCCTTCCATCTGAAGGACAGCCTCCATTTTAGAATCATTCTGAAGCTACATTCGTTGAGAGAGGACATATATTCTACCTGCTGCTGATTTAATAGGGAAATAGCCAGGCTGTGTATTTTGCTTTCACTACACACCTGAAGGACTCATTTGATATCTGCTGCAAGGACAGCAACCCAAAAAGCCATTTTTAGGGCTAGAACATCATTTATTTTATTTTATAATTTTTTTCTGTGTAATCTAATTGCATATGCCTGCCTGCTAGCGTGTGTGTGAGGCCTATTGCATCTACTCTGCCAACTTTTGCCAGTGCACAGTGACACTCATATCTGGTGAAACCGTAGTGTACAGTGACATAAAACAACACTTTTTTTTCTCTAATCGATTGAATATCAGTTGCCTACCTACAGGTGTGTGTGTGAGGCCTATTGCATCTACTCTGCCAACTTTTGCCAGTGCACAGTGACACTCATATCTGGTGAAACCGTAGTGTACAGTGACATAAAACAACCCTTTTTTTTCTCTAATCGATTGAATATCAGTTGCCTACCTACAGGTGTGTGTGTGAGGCCTATTGCATCTACTCTGCCAACTTTTGCCAGTGCACAGTGACACTCATATCTGGTGAAACCGTAGTGTACAGTGACATAAAACAACACTTTTTTTTCAGTAATCGATTGAATATCAGTTGCCTGCAGATAGGCGTGTGTGTGAGGCCTATTGCATCTACTCTGCCAACTTTTGCCAGTGCACAGTGACACTCATATCTGGTGCAACCTAGTGTACAGTGAAATAAAATAACCCTTTTTTTGACTGTAATCGATTGAATATCAGTTGCCTGCCTACAGGCGTGTGTGTGTGAGGCCTACAGCGCCTACTCTGCCAACTTTTGCCAGTGCACAGTGACACTCATATCTGGTGTCACAGTAGCTTGCACGCATAGTACCACTAATCGGAAAAAAAATGACAGGCAGAGGCAGGCCACCCCGCAGGGGTCGTCGTGGTCGTGGTGCTGTGATTCCCTTTGGCCCTAGAATAATGCCCAGTTTTCAGAGGCAACGTACCCTGAACTTGTAAAAGTTCTGAGGACATGGTTGACTGGCTAACACAGGACACCAATCTTTTACAGCTTCTGCTCGGAACCTAGACGCACCATCCTCCAACTTAGCTTCGGGCACCTCTCCAGTTACCACTCGCCCGCCTGCCGCCACCACCAACACTAGCACCACAGCTGCTTCACTTGATCCATCAGAAGAGTTATTTAAACATCCGTTGGAAGAAATGAGTGATGCACAAACATTAGTGCCAGAGGATGTAGATAACAGGGATATGTCCCAGTCAGGCAGCATTACACACATGGACGTACGGTCTGATGATGATGATGATGTTGCACCCGGTGCTGCTTCCTTTGTTAAATTGTCAAATACAAGTGAATCGGTTGATGATGACGATGCGTCCGTGGATGTCACGTGGGTGCCCGCTATAAGAGAAGAAGAACAGGAGGAAAGTTAAGATGGGGAGACAGAGAGGAGGAGGAGACGAGTTGGAAGCAGGGTGAGGTCGTGGAAAGTAGCTAGTGGCACAGTCAGACAGCATGCATCGGCACCTGGGGTCAGCCAGACAGCATGCCAGTCAACGCATGCTGTTGCCATCACCAGAATGCCGTCATTGCAGAGCTCAGCAGTGTGGCAATTTTTTCGTGTGTCTGCCTGTGACAACAGCGATGCCATTTGCAACCTGTGCGAAAAGAAACTGAGTCGTGGGAAGTCCAACACCCACCTAGGTACAACTTCTTTGCGAAGGCATATGATGTCACATCACAAACGCCTATGGGATCAACACATGTGTACAAGCAGCACACAAAGTCAAAGCCGCCATCCTCCTCCTGGTCCAGCATCTTCAGCCACGTCAACCACTGCTGCCCTGCTTGCCCCCTCTCAACCATCTGCCACTCCGTGTCTCGCCCTGAGCAGTCCCTGCTCATCTGCCCACAGTCAGGTGTCTGTCAAGGACATGTTTGAGCGTAAGAAGCCAATGTCACAAAGTCACCCCCTTGCCTGGCAACTGACAGCTGGCTTGTCTGAACTCTTAGCCTACCAGCTTTTACCATACAAGCTGGTGGAGTCTGAGGCGTTCAAAAAATTTGTAGCTATTGGGACACAGCAGTGGAAGGTACCCGGACGAAATTTCTTTGCACAAAAGGCAATCCCCAACCTGTACTCGATTGTGCAAAAGGAAGTAATGGCATCTCTGACACACAGTGTTGGGGCAAGGGTCCATCTGACCATGGATACCTGGTCTGCAAAGCATGGTCAGGGCAGGTATATCACCTACACTGCGCATTGGGTAAACCTGGTGACGGCTGCCAAGCATGGAATACGTGGCTCTGCAGAGGAGTTGGTGACACCACCACGATATCAGGCCTGCTGCCACCTCCTCTACTCCTCCTACTCCATCCTCTTCCATAACTTCCTCGGCTGAGTCCTCTTCTGCTGTTGCTATGTCTTGCTCCACATCAACGGCACCCCCCACTATTCCACATCCCGGATACGGCAGTGTCACGCCATCTTGGAGTCACACCGGACCAGCACTCCTGTCCGCCCTGAACGCACAGGTGGATCGGTGGCTGACTCCGCACCAACTGGAGATCGGCAAAGTGGTTTGTGACAACTGAAGAAATTTGTTGACGGCATTGAATTTGGGCAAGTTGACACATGTGCCGTGCATGGCACATGTGTGTAATCTGATTGTACAACGCTTTGTGCATAAGCACCCAGGCTTACAGGACATCCTGAAGCAGGCCAGAAAGGTGTGTGCCCATTTCAGGCGTTCCTTTCACGGCCATGGTGCACTTTACCGATATTCAGCGGCGAAACAACATGCCAGCGAGGCGCTTCATTTTAGATAGCCCAACACGTTGGAATTCAACGCTCCTAATATTCGACCGCCTGCTCCTACAAGAAAAGGCCGTTAACAAGTATTTGTATGACCGGGGTGCTAGGACAGCCTCTGCGGAGCTGGGGATTTTTTTGCCACGTTACTGGACGCTCATGCGCAATGCCTGTAGGCTTATGCGTCTTTTTGAGGAGGTGACAAACCTGGTCAGTCGCACCCAGGGCAGCATCAGCGACATCATACCATTTGTTTTCTTCTTGGAGCGTGCCCTGCGAAGAGTGCTGGATCAGGCCGTAGATGAGCGTGAAGAGGAAGAGTTGTGGTCACCATCACCACCAGAAACAGCCTTATCAGCATCGCTTGCTGGACCTGCGGCAACGCTGGAAGAGGATTGTGAGGAAGAGGAGTCAGAGGAGGAATGTGGCTTTGAGGAGGAGGAGGAAGACCAACCACAACAGGCATCCCAGGGTGCTCATTGTCACCTATCTGGTACCCGTGGTGTTGTAAGTGGCTGGGGGGAAGAACATACCTTCAGTGAGATCACTGAGGACGAGGAACGGGACACGACTAGCTCGGCATCCAACCTTGTGCAAATGGGGTCTTTCATGCTGTCGTGCCTGTTGAGGGACCCCCATAAAAAAAGGATGAAGGAGAACGATCTGTACTGGGTGTCCACGATACTAGACCCTGGTATAAGCAGAAAGTGCCTGAAATGTTACCAAATTACCACAGGTCAGAAAGGATGCAGCACTTCCAAAATAAATTAAAAAGTATGCTTTACACAGCGTTTAAGGGTGATGTCACAGCACAATGGCAATCTAACAGTGGAAGAGGTGAACATAATCCTCCTCCTCCCACGACCACGCCGGCAAGGAGAGGACGCTTTACAGACGTGTTGTTGATGGAGGACCTGCAGAGCTTTTTAAGTCCTATGCATCGCCACAGCCCTTCGGGGTCCACCATAGGAGAACGACTCGACCGTCAGGTAAAAGACTACCTCGCCATAACTACAGATATCGACACTATGAGGAGCGATGAACCCCTTGACTACTGGGTGTGCATGCTTGCCCTGTGGCCTGAGCTATCCCAATTTGCCATAGAACTTCTCTCCTGCCCCACTTCAAGTGTCCTGTCAGAAATGACCTTCAGTGCAGCAGGAGGTTTTGTCACTGATAAGAGAAGTCGCCTAGGTCCAAAAAGTCTAGATTACCTCACCTTTATTAAGATGAATGAGGGATGGATCCCGAAGGGACTGACAGTGGGCGATACATTCGATTAAAAAAGGCCTGATAGATGAGCTGCCTTGAGCTAATAATGGTCCACACGCTGCTGTATTTTATCCCTGAATGCCGGATGACAAGCGTGACTTATCCGCTAGGGTTCAAGAAGACGCAATGTTTTATGGCACTTTCTGCCTGGCAAACTAACATCAATTTTTCTGGTCGCTGCAACAATACCTAATTTTTGCATTTAAATTA
Source organism: Discoglossus pictus (assembly GCA_027410445.1). NCBI lineage: Eukaryota > Metazoa > Chordata > Amphibia > Anura > Alytidae > Discoglossus > Discoglossus pictus. The sequence continues at coordinate 130,392,267 of CM050165.1, read as the reverse complement.
TTTTATTTTAGAAGGCGTACAGCATGTATTGAAAAATAAAGCATTTTTTTACAGTCTTGCATAACAGTTGTGCAAAAATACATATTTACAATAAAGACATTTTGTGAAAGTTAGCTGGCTATTCCTTCTTATTTTTACTTTTTAGGTTAATAATTTTTCCTATTTTTCACTGTGATTGCAATTTAAGAGATACCTAAAACATGGTAAAACAGACAATAATAAAGAGTATATCTGCAGGAAACACCAAAGTCCTATTAGCTATCATCCCTCCACAGTATTAGCTTATTATTTACAATATCTAACCTGGGCAATCACCCTTGGGTTACACTAGGGCAGGCTTCAGTAAGCGACCTCTCCTTTCCTGGGATGATTTTGCCGCCGGTTGCTTCTGAAGGGTCCCCAGGGCTCTCCCACTCCGGTCCTTCCCCCAGTGTCGCTTCAACCAGTAACAAATGTTTTATATTTGTAAAGCGACCCAATGATCTCCCTTGATAGAGGTTTATCTTTACAAATTTTGGAGAACCAATTTAAGACCGGTGTCCCCTGTTTCTGGGTCGGGAGTGTGTGAAATGCCTCAGCCTACAGTAATTATAATGTTCTGACAGCGGTAGCTCATGATTGTCCCTCAGTTCCTCATAGGTGAGCATCTGGCCCTTTACTAAGTAGTCTTCCAGTCTATCTAGTTTCCTTGGCCTCCACCAGTGTTTTGATGTTGTGCTCATGTGTTTCGGGGCCTGAGGGTGGTCAAGATTTGGGGGCATTTGGGTGGATCCAGGGAACAAACCTGTGTGTTTCTTGGCCCATTTCCAGTATGATAGTGAGTGTCTGATTAGGGGGTTTGGCGAGTTTTCAAGGCTCTGAGGCAATTCTGATAGCCAAGCCACCTTGTCCCAGGTTAAGGGCCTTAAAGTGTGGTTCTCTAAATACACACAGGCCGGTTGATGACATATAGAATGTGCTTTTGGGAGGAAAGATAGGTGACGTAACAGGTATTAAACTGATAGAAATGAATAGTACAACTTAATACACCACTCCTATCTGGTGGCACATTACAATGCACGCGCAGTGCCCCAAATTTGAAGTGGGAGGACCGACCAAGCATCTTTTTCCATCTCCCTGTTCCAAAAATCCATGCCATATACACGTCCCCTGATAGGTGACGTAACAGGTATTACACTGATAGGAATGAATAGTACAACTTAATACACCACTCCTATCTGGTGGCACATTACATTGCACGTGCATTGCCCCAAATTCGACGTAGGAGGTCCGACCAAGCATCTTTTTCCATCTCCCTGTTCCAAAAATCCATGCCATATACACATCCCCTAATAGTGGACGTAACAGGGATTAAACCGATAGGAATAGCACTACTTAACAGTACACACCTTATAATAACGCAGACAGAGGCAACGCAGAGGGAGGAGTCTGAAGAAGAGGAGTCAGAGGAGGAAGGTGGGGCTTTGAGGAGGTGGAAGGCCAAATACAGCAGGCGTCCCAGGGGGCTTGTTGTCACCTTTCGGGGACCCTTGGTGGCTGGGTGGAGGAAGAGACCTTCAATGACATCAGTGAGGACAAGGAACGGGACATGGCTAGCTTGTTATCCAACCTTGTGCAAATGGGGAGTTTGGGGTTGTGCAAAGGGACTGTTTGCGGTTGTTTGCTGTGCATTAAACGGGGAGATTGGTCGGTTACTGTGAAGCGGGTGTAACCCTTACACTACTTGATCGATACAACATCATTCCTGATGTTTTAAAGCATGTTATTCCAAACAATGTAGGAATGTTAGGTGATTTATGCCCTTTATGGCTTAAAACCAGACTCTGATTCAACTATGTAATTTTCCCTTGGGAGTTTTGCCATGGATCCCCCTCTGGCATGCCACAGTCCAGGTGTTAGTGCCCTTGAAACAACTTTCCCATCACTATTGTGGCCAGAAAGAGTCCCTGTGGGTTTTGAAATTCGCCTGCCCATTGAAGTCTATGGCGCTACGCCGATGTTCGTCCGTTCGCAAACATTTGATGAAATTTGCGTCTGCGGTTCGCGAACCGAAAATTTGATGTTTGCGACATCACTAGTCTCTAGTTTACATATTATTTGTATTCACCCAGTAGAAAACAAGTACATATTAGGTCTAATGGTAAAAGTAGTTTCATATATAAATATAGGCATACAAATACACTAACAAATGCACTCTTTTTATTGCGGATGACTTCTCTCACTCTTTTGCCCATCAAAACTAAAATAATTTGTGTTTAATATCATTCCCATAAAATTCATAGCATGAATTGCATGAATATAGAACCAACACCACACTGAGGAGATCCAAATGTTCAAAACAGTACTGTCTGTGAGTAAGTTTCCTAACTCAGGAAATCTATCATGAGCTGTGCTCAAAAGCTGTGTTATAACAGGAGACATAGCGCCCTTATGAAATTTGCCGCGGTTACAGAGTGATTCAATTAGAAAAGCCTTCCACTACAGGACAGTAATCCCAAACCATAAACCATGCTTTTATATGTAGCATTTCAGGGCAAGATCATGATCAAATCCGTCCATTACTACTGATGATGAAACAGCCAATAGTAAATGAGACCGTCATCATGACGTCAGTAAAACATGGCATTTAAAGCACAATCAGTTACAGTTTTGAAGTCCGATATGCAATCAGACTCGTAATCCAGCAATGTGAACATCAATACATTTGAATGAAAAAAACGCTCTAGTTCATGTGAGTGACCTGGTATGTATTAACCCCTTGAGTCATGAGATTAAAATAACATGAAAATAAAATGTTAAAAAAAATAATTTTTTATTGCAGATTTGTGAGCTTGAGACTATTGTGCAATTCATTTTAATGTCTTTTTGATCACTTTCCCGTCTTTTAAAAGGGAGTATTGATTTTTTATTTGCATTTACAGTTCTATGAACAGGTGTTTAACCCCCTTGTGAGTTATCTCTAGTACCCGTAGGATTTTGGGCTACATTTTGAGGATTGTAGCAATTTATTAGCGATTTGCAATTGTAACATTTACAGGATTGAAAGATCAAAGGCTTAGCTGGGTCAGAGTTACAACTTTTTCAACCGCAGTTGTTTTTCAGCCTGTAACCCAGTTTATGCGGGTAGCTAAAAGAGGCCAATTTAATAGCCATAACTTTTGTAAGCTCCTTTACTGGCTTCGGTAACTAATATTTGGCAAATTGGTATATTCATATTCTGTAAAGGAGTCATGTTAGGGTTTAGTCTTCCTAAGAGGTATAGGGGACTCCAGACGTGGACCCCTTACTCATTGTGCCTTAGGGAGTACAGCTGCACCTCACTGACGAGGCCCAGTGAATGCCGAAACGCGTTTGTGGTTTGCTGTATCTCCTGTTCAGGGTAGAATTGCCTGGTATTTCGGATTGGGCCACTCTTTTGAGTGAGACCAGACTGATATAATGCAGGATATTTCCTCCTGTGAAGGGCACAAGTGAGCTAAAAGAGGTTGCTCTCAGAGTCGGTTATCATGTCCATATAACTAACCTATTAAGGTTAGTTCATCTCTGATGAGCACTTCTGACTTATTTGTTTTGTTTATGTTTAAAATGGCGTTGGATTAAAGAGTGAAAATCCATAAACCAGGCAACCCAGCGAGACCAATTGTTACAGGTATGGACACACTGACTGAACAGATATCTGGATTTGTTGAAAACATCCTTAAACCATTAGTTAGTAACACCAGTAGCTATATACAAAACACCACTGACCTTTACAACAAAAATCAGTCAGATTGAAGACCTACCTGCTAACACAGTACTTGTTACCATGGATGTAGAGTCTCTTTACAGCAACATCCCACACAAAGATGGCACCGATGCATGCTTTAAGTTTTACCAGACATGCAAAACAATAAATATGCCCCTGATATTATTGTTAAACTAATAGAATATATCCTTACCCAGAAACTAATTTACTTTTAACAAAGATACCTACCTACAGATGATGGTGACTGCCATGGGTACGAAAATTGCTCCACAATACACAAATTTATCTAGAAGAAACATTCTTATCTGTATCAATTTACAAACCATACACATACTACCGTTACATAGATGATCTGTTCATCATATGGGCAGAAGGAGAAAGCAAACTCAGAGACTTTAATAGTTTGTTCACCACCTTCCATTCATCCATAAAACGTATTGAATTAAAAGATACATTCCCAAAACCTCCCATCCTTGCTTGTAAACAACCACCAAACCTGAAACAAAAACTTGTCAGTAGAAAATTGGCCAATGAACAACTGAATATAAATAATGGAACTAAACCTTGTAATAAACGTGCCTGTAAATTATGTCAACACATTTGTAATGATGATACAGCCACAATTAACAACAACATCAAAATCATCAAAGGATCATATTCATGTACAGCATTCAATGTGGTTTATATAATACAATGTATTTTATGTGACACAGGCTGTTACATTGGAGAAACCAGCCAACAAATACATTTAAGGATAAATTTACACAGGCATTCAATAAGAAAGCATAATGAAGACTGTTATTGTAGCCCAGTGGGACACCATTTCAGCCAAAATTATCACACCATCCAAAACTTAAAAGTCAAAATACTCAGAGGAAATTTTAAAAACATCCAAGAGAGAAAAGCATTTAAAATAAAGTTGATCACATTCTTAAAAATACAGGACTTAATATGGACTTGGGTTTTCTAACAAATTATCACAATTTAATGTGATTTTTTTCTTATTATACCATAACAGGCTAATCACTCTTAGTGAGATGTTTGTCCAACAGGAAGATATCACTGTGGTCTACAGTGCTCTGTTTTTCATGTATATATGGATGTATATGTGTATATAGTATGTGTATATATGTTTCCTTTACTATGTTGTGTTTATTCCCCATATATGTATTTACCTGATGATGTCAGATGCTATTTCCACTCTCACTGCATCTGCTGTTTTTATTCAAACTGAGGGCTCCATCTCATGTTAGTATTGCTTCAGACTTGATAAAGAGAGGTGGAGCCTCTCGAAAGCTTGTCAGTAGTGATGTCGCGAACATAAAATTTACAGTTCGCGTACCACGAACGCGAACCGCCGCAAATGTTCGCGAACCGGCGAACCCGGCAAACCGCCATAGACTTCAATGGGCAGGTGAATTTTAAAACCCACAGGGACTCTTTCTGGCCACAATAGTGATGGGAAAGTTGTTTCAACGGGACTAACACCTGGACTGTGGTATGGCGGAGGGGGATCCATGGCAAAACTCCCACGAAAATTACATAGTTGATGCAGAGTATGGTTTTAAGCCACAAAGGGCATAAATTACCTAACATTCCTAACTTGTTTGGAATAACGTGCTTTAAAACATCAGGTATGATGTTGTATCGATCAGGTAGTGTAAGGGTTAGGCCCGCTTCACAGTGACAGACCAAACTCCCTGTTTAACGCACCGCAAACAGTCCATTTGCACAACCGCAAACTCCCCATTTGCACAAGGTTGGATACCAAGCTAGCCATGTCCCGTTCCTTGTCCTCACTGATGTCATTGAAGGTCTCTTCCTCCACCCAGTCACCAAGGGTCCCCGAAAGGTGACAACAAGCCCCCTGGGACGCCTGCTGTGTTTGTTCTTCCACCTCCTCAAAGCCACCTTCCTCCTCTGACTCCTCTTCTTCAGACTCCTCTCACTGCGTTGCCTCTCTCTGCATTATTATAAGGTGTGTTAAGTAGTACTACTCTTATCAGTTTAATACCTGTTACGTCACCTATCAGGGGGCATGTATAAGGCCTGGATTTTTAGAACCGGGAGATGGAAAAAGATGCTTGGTTGGTCGTATCACTTCAATTTTGGGGCACGGCACGTGCAATCAAAGGTGCCACCAGATGGGAGTGGCGTGTTTGTAAGTACTACTCTTATCAGTTTAATACTTGTTACGTCACCTATCAGGGGGCGTGTATAAGGCCTGGATTTTTAGAACCGGGAGATGGAAAAAGATGCTTGGTTGGTCGTATCACTTCAATTTTGAGGCACGGCACGTGCAATCAAAGGTGCCACCATATAGGAGTGGCGTGTTTGTAAGTACTACTCTTATCAGTTTAATACCTTTTACAGTACCTATCAGGGGGCGTGTATAAGGCCTGGATTTTTAGAACCTGGAGATGGAAAAAGATGCTTGGTTGGTCGTATCACTTCAATTTTGGGACACGGCACGTGCAATCAAAGTTGCCACCATATAGGAGTGGCGTGTTTGTAAGTACTACTCTTATCAGTTTAATACCTGTTACAGCACCTATCAGGGGGCGTGTAAAAGGCCTGGCTTTTTTGATACCCGGTAGAAGGAAAAAGATGCTTGGTTGGTCGTATCACTTCAATTTTGGGGCACGGCACGTGCAATCAAAGGTGCCACCAGATAGGAGTGGCGTGTTTGTAAGTACTACTCTTATCAGTTTAATACCTGTTACAGCACCTATCAGCAGGCGTGTATAAGGCCTGGATTTTTGGAACCGGGAGATGGAAAAAGATACTTGGTTGGTCGTATCACTTCAAATTTGGGGCACGGCGTGTGCAATCAAAGGTGCCACCATATAGGAGTGGCGTGTTTGTAAGTACTACTCTTATCAGTTTAATACTTGTTACGTCACCTATCAGGGCACGTGTATAAGGCCTGGATTTTTGGGACCGGGAGATGGAAAAAGATGCTTGGTTGGTCGTATCACTTCAAATTTGGGGCACTTTGTGACATTAGCTTCTTACGCTCAAACATGTCCTTTACAGGCACCTGACTATTGGCAGATGAGCAGGAACTGCTCAAGGCGAGAGACGGAGTGGCGGATGGTTGATAGGGGGCAAGGAGGACAGCAGTGGTTGATGTGGCTGATGATGCAGGACCAGGAGGAGGATGGCGGCTTTGAGTTTGTGTGCTGCTTGTACTCATGTGTTGGTCTGGAGTCACCCAAACATTAGGTCTCAACCTGTAGAGGATAAGGGAACCAGGCTACTCTAGACCTCATTCATCATTACAGGTTTTGACAGATTGGTACTATGCGTGCAAGCTACTGTGACAGCAGATATGAGTGGCACTGTGCACTTGCAGAAGTTGGCAGAGTAGACGCTGTAGGTCTGACACACACGCTTGCAGACAACTAACTGCTATGCAATCTATTACAGTAGAATTTTTTTGTTTTTGTTTTAAATGTACACTACTGTTACACCAGATATGAGTGGTGTGTTAAGTAGTACTACTCCTATCAGTTTAATCCCTGTTATGTGCCTTTTTTGGGGTTTGGTTGTTGAAGCCACAGTGCAGCACCAGAGGCCAGAAAAATAAGGCATGTACACATGCCTGAAAAATAAGGTATTGTTGATCTTGCAGCGAGCAGAGAAGAAGGTAGGCCTGATTCAACGCCCCAGCCCCGCTTACCCACACTCAGAGATTGAGGGGGGGGACCTGAGAAGGCCACGGGCCGGAGATATAAAGGGGGGCCATCCCAAATAAGCACACAAGCGGGGACAAAGGTAGTGAAGGGGACATAGAGGCCCATGGAGTGACGGTCGCCATCTTGGCAGGAAAAGGGCCTAGCAATTAAGCCAAACTGACCCAGCACAGGCAGCTACTTGAGTCAAACGCTGTACAATTACACCTTAATAAAGCTGAAACATGCAGCAGCAGGGATTCTAAACGGCCACACAGGGACAAGGAGGCTAACAGCCCCCACAGTCTCTGCACCACTCTTTGTAACAGATAACCCAAGGGGCTACCAGGGACCTTACCCACATAAAAAAACAGAATTTTATTGGAGGAATAATTAGTGCCTTTACACCCCAAGAGAGGACATAATATACGGTATCTTTAGACTACCTGATGGCCAAACCTCCTTTAGCCCCAATGCTATCCAAGAAACATTTCAAAACTTCTAGCAGACCATATATTCATCCCAATCCCGCTGCAGCGGATCTGACATAGAGTCCTTCCTACTACAGCAAGAAGTCCACAAAATACCTGTATCTCAATTGGACAGCTTGAACCTAGACATATCCGAAAAGAAAGTTAAATCTACAATCCAAGATCTTAAATTTGGCAAGTCCCCAGGGCCAGACGGTTTTACTCATCTGTACTATAAGAAATTTGAGCCCTTGCTTACCCCTGCACCTAACATCTTTGTTTAACGCTATACTAAATGGAGAACCTATGCCCCCTTAATTGAATCAGGCCGACCTCATAGTCTTTCCAAAAGAGGGTAGGGACCCTTTACAGGTTAAAAATTATCACCCCATACCCCTGATAAATCTGGATGTCAAGATCCTAGCTAAAATTATGGCCAAACGAATATCTAACTTTTTGCTGGACTAAATACACAAGGACCAAACAGGGTTTATTCCTTTCAGAGTGGCAGGAGATAATGTTAGGAGGGTTCTGAACGCCCAGTTCTTGGCTCAACACTATAACAACCCAGTTTGCCCTCTAGCCCTAGACATAGAGAAGGCTTTTGATATGGTGGAATGGCCATATATGTACAAAAAGATAAGTTTGGATTTGAGGGACGCTTTCTCAACCTGCTCAAAAGGTACTACGACTCACCAGTAGCTAACTTAAAGATACCAGGGGACCAAAAGGCCAAAATCCAAGTACAGAGAGGGACCAGGCAGGGATGCCCATTCTCCCCACTGCTCTTTGCTCTTGCCATTGAACCCCTAGTGCAGGCAATCAGAACCAACCATGCCATCCATGGGGTTCAAGTAGGACACCATCAGTTTAAGTGTTCACTTTTCGCGGATGATATGCTTTGCACCCTGACCAAGCCCCTTCTCTCTATACCAGCACTCACGTCCACTATAAAAGACTTCAGCTAAATCTCGGGCCACCAATCCTTGCAAAAGGATATTTCTCTTTCAATGGAATCCTGCTTACTGGGGATACACATAAAAAAACTTATGTCAATCCTAGAACAAGCTATTCCAATTAATGGCTTTATCATTCAAAATACACATAGCTACCCGGGCCCGGATGGATTTACAAATCTCTATTACCAAACTTTTATAGACTTATTATTACCCCACTTAGCCACACTTTTCAATCAAATTTTAGAAGGCTCTCCCATGCCACAAGAACTAAACCATGCAAACCTTTCCCTTTCCCAAGATGTTAAATGTTAAAACTAGTTATTTTTTTTCCCAATTATAGTCGGATTCAAGACTTAAAGGGAATCAACTTAAAACAAACTGAATTAAAGCTATATTAATAACTGAAAAGTAAAAAAAATATATATATTTTTAGGCTACAGGTACAACCAAATCCAGATAACATACTAGCCCTGGATATGGTATAAGCTCCAAGATTATGGAATGGAAAGGGGTAAACTGACTATTAATAGAGATAAGTTAACTCAGTGATGTATTAAAATGTATGGATATATATGTAACATGGAAATGGTTGTTTGAATATGATATATTACCTGACCTAATAAAATATTTTTTGAAAGAAAAAATACACATAGCTAGTAGTTGGAAAACCATAAAATTAAAACTTTCAGGAATTAATAAAAAAAATCAACTATTTACTGCTCAACGAGAGATTAAACCATGTAGGCTTGGATAGAATCACCCAGTTCCAGACAATTTGGGATCCCTGGATAACATCCCCATTTAGTGCCCCCTTAATATAATAAAACATTTGTTAATGGTTGAAGCGACTCGGGTTGAAGGACCGGAGTGGGGGAGCCCTGGAGGAGACCCTTCAGAAGCAACCAGCGGCAAAATCATCCGAGGAAAGGAGAGGTCGCCTACTGAAGCCTGCCCTAGGGTAACCCAAGGGTGATTGAGCAGGTTAGATATTGTAAATAATAAGCTACTGCTGGAGTGATGATAGATAATAGGACTTTGGTGTTAACTGCTGATATACTCTTTATTATTGTCTGTTTTAACATGTCTTAGGTTTCTCTTAAAAATTGCAATCACAGTAAAAAAAAAGAAAATTTATTAACCAAAAAAGTAAAAATAAGAAGGCCTAGCCAGCTAATTTTAGCAAAATGTCTTCATTGTAAATATGTATTTTTGCACAACTGCTGTGTTATGCAAGACTGTTCAATATGCTTTCTTTTTCATTACATGCCGTACGCCTTCTGACATAAAAATTTAAATTAAAAAATTAGGTATTGTTGCAGCCACTGATATTGCATCGGCCAGGAAAATTGACCTTTGTTCCCCAGGCAGAAAGTGCCATAAAACATTGCGTCTTCTTGAACCCTAGTTGGTGGCGGATAAGTCACGCAAGTCATCCGGCATTCACAGATAACATATAGTGGATCATTTTTAGCCGAAGGCAGCTCCCATGCCACAAGAACTAAACCATGCAAACATGATATGTTTCCCGAAAGAACGACGAGACCCATTAGAACTTAAAAATGACTGCCCCATATCACTCCTAAACGGGGATATAAAAATTTTGGACAAATTAATGGCAAACAGGATTTCGCGATTTCTCCCCTCCATAATCCATAAAGACCAAACAGGGTTTATCCCCCATAGACAAACGGGGGACAATATCAGACGGACACAAAATGTAATCTCATGGTCATCCCAACATCAAATACCCACATGCCTTTTGGTGTTATATATAGAAAAGGCCTTTGATACGTTGGAATGGCCTTATAAAAAAGCAGTATTAAAGAAATTTGGGTTTGCAGGCAAATTTATGAACTTGATAGATACATACTACAAATCCCCGTCAACCAGATTAAAACTCCTGGGAGATCGCTTACAACACATAAAGATTCAAAGGGGGAAAACTAATTTTTCAATTTATTTGGATTCATAAAGCCCCGAGGATCTCAAAAAATTATATGTATAGACCAAAAGGGAAAGGGGGCTTATCGTGCCCGAATCTCAAACTGTATTACAAGGCAGCGCAGCTGGCTTTCATTCCTCTGGCGCATTCTCCCACACATGAGCCACTCTGGGTATTTATGGAAAATGTAAGCATGTCACCTTATACATGGGATACAGTAATATGGATTCCAGGCCTGTATACTTTTTTGAGAAACTTGAAAAACCTGTTGATTAAGCACTCATTAAAAATATGGACGGAGATGAACTGGACACAAAAACTGGACACTCGGGTATCAGATCTTACCCCTATCGTACCCAATCCCCACTTTAAGATACATCTTCCCGGAAAGCTCTCTCAGTTGGTGGAAGTCTCAGAACCTACTAAGGGTTGGTCCATGGTGGCATGATGACAAAATAATGACCTTTGAGTGGGTGAGAGATAGATACAATTTACCCCTTGCTGAACACTATAATTTTTGCAGGATACATCATTTTATATATACGATAAGTGGTAGGGGAACCCCCCAAAGAAACACCTGGCTACTCAAAAAATGTAGAGATTCCCCCTTTCAGCCTGGTATTATTAGCCTCATGTATGAACTATTTAATGAAAACTCATGGGCAAACAAACCAGACTATACCAAAGCCTGGGAGAGGGATTTGGGCACCGAGTTGGCAGACAGCACATGGGATAAAAGTTGGCGAGGCTTAAGTATGGGATCTTTAAATTATAGTCTGCTTGAGACTTCAATAAAGGTCCTACACAGGACATATATTACTCCTTTAAAGCTAAATAAATTGGATCCAAAACGGAGCAGCTCATGTTTTAGGAATAGTGGTAATGAGGCTACATTTATTCATGTCTGGTGGGAGTGTCGGCAGTCATAAGACTATGGGAAGAAACATGCTTACTAGCTTCTAAAATGTTTAAGATTCAGATTTCTGCTAATATAGACAACTGCATGCTGGGTGTTCCGCATGTCTGTCTCTCGCCCTTTCAAAATAGGCTATTAAAGTTCATCATGTTTGCCACAAAGAACCATATAGCCAGACAATGGAAATCGGATACCCTACACTTTCAGGTGGTTAAAAATAAATTAAACTTTATCTTTATAAATTAACGCCTTACCCATTTAGTAGACAACTCCATGGATACATTTTGAGATATGTTCTCCGTGGCTGCAATTAAGGGATAGCATATCATCTGGAGACAATTAAAGAAATTTAGGTCCGGAATAGGGGCTCCCCTAAATGGGAGAGGATATTCTCAAGAGAACGGGATGGAAGGAGGTGTGTGTGAATCCTTAGAGGGGCGGAGGACGGAGGTAAGTGCTATATTTTACATCATATTTATGTAAAAAAGGAGGATGTTTGTGGACCTTTCCCTTTCCCAAGATGTTAAATGTTAAAACTAGTTATTTTTTTTCCCAATTATAGTAGGATTCAAGACTTAAAGGGAATCAACTTAAAACAAACTGAATTAAAGCTATATTAATAACTGAAAAGTAAAAAAATATATATATTTTTAGGCTACAGGTACAACCAAATCCAGATAACATACTAGCCCTGGATATGGTATAAGCTCCAAGATTATGGAATGGAAAGGGGTAAACTGACTATTAATAGAGATAAGTTAACTCAGTGATGTATTAAAATGTATGGATATATATGTAACATGGAAATGGTTGTTTGAATATGATATATTACCTGACCTAATAAAATATTTTTTGAAAGAAAAAATACACATAGCTAGTAGTTGGAAAACCATAAAATTAAAACTTTCAGGAATTAATAAAAAAAATCAACTATTTACTGCTCAACGAGAGATTAAACCATGTAGTCTTGGATAGAATCACCCAGTTCCAGACAATTTGGGATCCCTGGATAACATCCCCATTTAGTGCCCCCTTAATATAATAAAACATTTGTTAATGGTTGAAGCGACTCGGGTTGAAGGACCGGAGTGGGGGAGCCCTGGAGGAGACCCTTCAGAAGCAACCAGCGGCAAAATCATCCGAGGAAAGGAGAGGTCGCCTACGGAAGCCTGCCCTAGGGTAACCGAAGGGTGATTGAGCAGGTTAGATATTGTAAATAATAAGCTACTGCTGGAGTGATGATAGATAATAGGACTTTGGTGTTAACTGCTGATATACTCTTTATTATTGTCTGTTTTAACATGTCTTAGGTTTCTCTTAAAAATTGCAATCACAGTAAAAAAAAAGAAAATTTATTAACCAAAAAAGTAAAAATAAGAAGGCCTAGCCAGCTAATTTTAGCAAAATGTCTTCATTGTAAATATGTATTTTTGCACAACTGCTGTGTTATGCAAGACTGTTCAATATGCTTTCTTTTTCATTACATGCCGTACGCCTTCTGACATAAAAATTTAAATTAAAAAATTAGGTATTGTTGCAGCCACTGATATTGCATCGGCCAGGAAAATTGACCTTTGTTCCCCAGGCAGAAAGTGCCATAAAACATTGCGTCTTCTTGAACCCTAGTTGGTGGCGGATAAGTCACGCAAGTCATCCGGCATTCACAGATAACATATAGTGGATCATTTTTAGCCGAAGGCAGCTCATCTCATCAGGCCTTTTTTGGTCGAATCTATTGCCCAGTGTCAGTCCCTTCGGGATCCATCCCTCATTCATCTTTATAAAGGTGAGGCAATCTAGACTTTTTTTCCCTAGGTGACTTCTCTTCTCGGTGACAAAACCTCCTGCTGCACTGAAGGTCCTTTCTGACAGGACACTTGAAGCTGGGCAGGCCATAAGTTCAATTGCAAATTGGGATAGCTCAGGCCACAGGTCTAGCCTGCATACCCAGTAGTCAAGGGGTTCAGCGCTCCACAGAGTGTCGATATCTGCAGTTAAGGCGAGGTAGTCTGCTACCTGTCGGTCAAGTTGTTCTCTGAGGGTGGATCCCGAAGGGCTGTTGCGATGCGTAGGACTGAAAAAGGTCCGCATGTCCTCCATCAACAACACGTCTTTTAAACGTCCTGTCCTTGCCGGCGTGGTCGTGGGAGGAGGATTACTTTCACCTCTTCCCCTGTTATATTGCCCTTGTGCTGTGACATCACCCTTATATGCTGTGTAAAGCATACTTGTTAATTTGTTTTGGACCTGCTGCATCCTTTCTGACTTGCGGTAATTTGGTTACATTTCAGGCACTTTCTGCTTATACCGGGGGTCTAGTAGCGTGCACACACAGTACAGGTCGTTCCCCTTCAGCCTTTTTATACGAGGGTCCTGTGAAAGGCACGACAGCATGAAAGACCCCATTTGCACAAGGTTGGATGCCGAGCTACCCATGTCCTGTTCCTCGTTCTCAGTGATCTCGCTGAAGATATGTTCTTCCCCCCAGCTACCTACAACACCACGGGTACCAGATAGGTGACAACGAGCACCCTGGGATGCCTGTTGTGATTGGTCTTCCTCCTCCCCCTCAAAGCCACATTCCTCCTCTGACTCCTCTTCCTCACAATCCTCTTCCAGCGTTGCCGCAGGTCCAGCAAGCGATGCTGATAAGGCTGTTTCTGGTGGTGATGGTGACCACAACTCTTCCTCTTCCTCGTCACGCTCATCTACGGCCTGATCCAGCACTCTTCGCAGGGCACGCTCCAGAAAGAAAACAAATGGTATGATGTCGCTGATGGTGCCTTCGGTGCGACTGACAAGGTTTGTCACCTCCTCAAAAGGACGCATGAGCCTACAGGCATTGCGCATGAGCGTCCAGTAACGTGGCAAAAAAATCACCAGCTCCGCAGAGGCTGTCCTAGCACCCCGGTCATACAAATACTCGTTAATGGCTTTTTCTTGTTGGAGCAGGCGGTCGAACATTAGAAGTGTTGAATTCCAACGTGTGGGGCTGTCACAAATCAAGCGCCTCGCTGGCATGTTGTTTCGCCGCTGGATATCTGAAAAGTGCGCCATGGCCGTGTAGGAACGCCTGAAATGGCCACACACCTTTCTGGCCTGCTTCAGGACGTCCTGTAAGCCTGGATACTTATGGACAAAGCATTGTACGATCAGATTACACACATGTGCCATGCACGGCACATGCGTCAACTTGCCCAAATTCAATGCCGCCAACAAATTTCTTCCGTTGTGCGGAGTCAGCCATTGATCCACCTGTGCGTTAAGGGTGGACAGGAGTGCTGGCCCGGTGTGACTCTCTGCTTTCAGGCAAGTCAACCCCAAGACGGCATGACACTGCCGTATCCGGGATGTGGAATAGTATCTGGGGAGCTGGGGGGGTGCTGTTGATGTGGAGCAAGACGCAGCAGAAGAGGACGGCAGTGTCATGCCGTCTTGGGGTTGACTTGCCTGAAAGCAGAGAGTCACACCGGGCCAGCACTCCTGTCCGCCCTGAACGCACAGGTGGATCAATGGCTGAGGAGGTTATGGAAGAGGATGGAGTAGGAGAAGTAGAGGAGGTGGCAGCAGGCCTGCCTGCAAGTCGTGGCAGTGTCACCAACTCCTCTGCAGAGCCACTCATTCCATGGCGTCATCAGGTTTACCCAATGCGCAGTGTAGGTGATAGACCTGCCCTGACCATTCTTTGCAGATATCAGTGGTCAGATGGACCCTTTCCCCAACACTGTGTGCCAGAGATGCCATTACTTCCTTTTGCACAATCGAGTACAGGTTGGGAATTGCCTTTTGTGCAAAGAAATTTCGTCCGGGTACCTTCCACTGCGGTGTCCCAATTGCTACAAATTTTTTGAACGCCTCAGACTCCACCAGCTTGTATGGTAAAAGCTGGCGGGCTAAGAGTTCAGACAAGCCAACTGTCAGACGCCGGGCAAGGGGGTGACTTTGTGGCATTGGCTTCTTACGCTCAAACATGCCCTTGACAGACACCTGACTGTGGGGAGATGAGCAGGAACAGCAAGAGGCGAGAGATGGAGTGGGGGATGGTTGAGAAGGGGGCAAGGAGGACAGCAGTGGTTGATGTGGATGAAGATGCTGCTTGTACTCATGTGTTGATCCCATTGGCGTTTGTGATGTGACATCATGTGCCTTCGCAAAGCAGTTGAACCTAGGTGGGTGTTGGACTTCCCACGACTCAGTTTCTTTTGGCACAGGTTGCAAATAGCATCGCTGTTGTCAGAGGCAGACACACAAAAAAAATGCCACACTGCTGAGCTCTGCGGTGACGGCATTCTGGTGATGGCAACAGCATGCGTTGATTGGCGTGCTTTCTGGCTGACCCCGGGTGCTGATGCATGCTGTCTGACTGTGCCACTAGCTCGTTGCGATGACCTCCCTCTGCTTCCAACTTGTCTCCTCCTCCTCTCTGTCTCCCCATCTGAACTTTCCCCCTGTTCTTCTTCTCTTCTAGCGGGCACCCACGTGACATCCACGGATGCATCGTCATCATCATCACCCGCCTCACTTGTATCTGACAACTGAACAAAGGAAGCAGCAGCGGGTACATCATCATCATCACATCGTACGTACATGTGTGTACTGCTGCCTGACTGAGACATATCCCTGTTATCTACATCCTCTGGCAATAATGGTTACGCATCACTCATTTCTTCAAACTGATGTGTAAATAACTCTTCTGACTAATCAATTGAATCGGCTGTGGTACTAGTGTTGGTGGTGACGGCAGGCGGGCGAGTGGGAACTTCAGAGGTGCCCGAAGCTAAGCTGGAGGAGGATGGTGCGTCAATGTTCCAAGCGGAAGCTGTAGAAGATTGGGTGTCCTGTGTTAGCCAGTCATCTACGTCCTCTGAACTTTTCAAGTTCAGGGTAACTGGCCTCTGAACACTGGGCATTATTGTAGGGCCAAAGGGAATCACAGCACCACGACCGCGACGGCCCCTGCGGGGTGTCCTGCCTCTGCCTGTCATTTTTTTTCCGATTAGTGGTACTATGCGTGCAAGCTACTGTGACAACAGATATGAGTGGCACTGTGTACTTGCAGAAGTTGGCAGAGTAGACGCTGTAGGCCTGACACAGACGCTTGCAGACAAGTAACTGCTATTCAATGTATTACAGTCAAAATTGTATTCTTTGTTTAAATGTGCACTACTGACTGTTACACCAGATATGAGTGGTGGCACTGACTAGGCAAGTGGGCACAGTATACGATGTGAGCCTAAGATACACACGCTGGCAGGCAGGCAAATGAAATTAGATTACACAGAAAAAATTTGCTGTTTTTTTTAAATGTAGAGTGCTGGTACACCACTAGATTGGATTGGTTGAACTTGGCACAGTGTATTTTAAAATTATAATAAAACATGTTTTGTAAACTATAGAAAAATCATTTAGGGAGGTTGAGAGATAAAGAAACCGGATGGGGGGATACCGAGCAGAGCACACCATCTACAGCCCACTGGGAGACAAACTCATCCATTCCCCCAGTGGACAAAGCCAGCACCCGGAACATGGCCTCAGGTGACAAGGGAACCCCCCCTATCAAACACTGCTTCCTGGACTTATATATAGCCAATTTAGCTAATGCCAGGAGCAGGTTGACTAAGAGGTCCCTGGCCTTATTGCCCCGGGACACTGGGCGCCCAAAAATAAAAATGTGAGGGGAGAAATGCAGCCAGAACTGCAGGAGGAGGCCCCTCAAGAGTGACAAGAGGGGCTGCAGTCTGGCGCAACTAAAATAAATATGATACACGGACTCTCCCTTGCCACAGAATGGACAAGTGGAGGGAGAGTCCGTGAATTTAGCTAAGTACTCTCCCGTGCTCAGTGCACCATGGAGCACTCTCCAACTCAAGTCCCCTCAAGTTGCCCTCGTCAGCTGGTAGGACCCGCCTCCAGATGGTATCGGGACGGGTCACGAGGGCAAGGAAGTGCACTGTATGGAGCACGAGAGAATATAAGCTCTTCCTCGGCATGCCGCGAAAGCATGCCGAGGGTATGTCCCTCAACCTCGAGAGGTTGGGGACAGGAGGAGCCTGAGGGGAAACACGGGGCTTGGGTCCAATGCAAACAGCCGGAGCAGGGGTGTTGAAAGGTGAATGTGGCACTCCGGCCTGCAAAGCCCCGCGAAGGAAGGTGCGCGAGTCGGGGTAGATGGCATCCCTAATCTCCTGGAGCAAGCGCCCTGAGACTTTGGGCGTCAGATATCCCAAACGGAGCGCAAGCTCCTGTTGTGACACCCAATCAGAACGCCCGTATTCCAGGAGATCCCCGACTCGGGTCATCCGTGCATGACTAAGGCGGCGGATGATACTGGGGGACTGTAACATTGGAGCCCCCACTGCTGGATTAAATAGCAGGGGCTCCGTGAATATTTCATCCCCCAAAGGCACGCCCTGCCTGGTCACGGAGACCATGCTCCAGGCCTTGAGGGTTTCCTGGTAGTATGCCGGCAACACCGAGAGGTCTCAGCCAAACCCCTCGGGCCTGATCAGAAATAATTGCCGGTCATACCCCAGGTTGCGCAACTGGCGATAAAAGCTGGATGCCAGTGCGCACCACTGCGGAGAGGGATCTGCATATAGGTATCTCTGCAGGTACTGAAGGCGGAAGGTGGACAACTGGGAGCACACACAAACTACTCCCTGTCCACCCTCCACCAAATGCAGACTTGCAACCCCTGCAGAGACCCAATGCCTTCCCATCCAGTGCATATAACTGTCCAGACAAGGGACATCCTTGACGCACCCCTCGTCCAAATACCAAAGGTGCTGTTAGGGACCAATTGATTTTAAGTAAACACTCTGCAGAGGCGTACAGCATTCTTATAAAGCCCACAAACTGTGGGCCAAAGCCGTAAGCTTGCAGAGTGGCTA
This sequence comes from Discoglossus pictus, assembly GCA_027410445.1. NCBI lineage: Eukaryota > Metazoa > Chordata > Amphibia > Anura > Alytidae > Discoglossus > Discoglossus pictus. The sequence goes on along the minus strand of CM050165.1, from coordinate 130,373,671 downwards.
TGAGGTAACCATGGTCCACCCTGTCAAACGCCTTCTCTTGATCTAAAGAGAGAAAGGCGAGTGACAGACCAGTCCTGCGAGAATAATGCAATAGATCCCGGACCAGAAAGATACTATCAAAGATAGTCCGGCCCGGGATCGCATAGGACTGGTCAGGGTGAACCAATTCTGCCAGCACAGACCCAAGTCTAAGCGAGGTGGCTTTAGCTACAATCTTGTAGTCTGTGCTGAGCAGAGAGACCGGTCGCCAGTTCTTAATAAGCCGGAGATCCCCCTTTTTGGGCAGGAGGGCAAGTACTGCCCTGCGACAAGACAGGGGCATCTCCCCGGTCTCCAGGGCTTCCCGAAGGACCAGATGGAAATCAAGTCCCAGAGTCTCCCAGAAAAATTGGAAAAACTCTACAGTCAGTCCGTCCAGTCCTGGAGACTTCTCACAGGACATGGCACGGAGGGCTTCAGAGAGCTCTTGAAAAGATAGTGGTATATCAAGCCGCTCTCTTACACCCTCACTGACTGTGGGGAGCCCCTCCCATAGCACCCTGCAGGCGTCTGGAGAAATGGGATCCGGAGAGTAAAGATCTTTATAAAAGTTCCGGGCTCTATCCCGGATACTCTCCGGATCTGTAAGGGGGGCACCGTCTTCATCTAGAAGACAGGTGATGTGCCTACTGTTACCCCCCTTTTTCTCCAGTGAGTAGAAGAGGCGCGAGCCGCGGTCTAGATCTTTGAGAAAACCTAAGCGGATGCCCCCTTGGCCTGGTGTTGTTCCAGGTCACAGAGGACACTCTTCCTCTCTACATACTCGCTCTGCAGGGATTGGTCCCTACAAGTGAACAGCCTCTGCTCCAGATGGAGTACCTCCCCCCGGAGTGACTCCAACTCAGCTTTGCGCTGCCCACTCGCACCCTTGGTATATTCCTGACACAGAAGTCGCAAATGAACCTTGCCCACGTCCCACCACAGTTTTAACGTGGCAAAGTCCCCCTTGCAACACCTCCAGTCCATCCAAAACTCCCGGATCAATGTCACGAGCCCCTGGTCCTTCAACAAAGCATTGTTGAAGTGCCAATAGGCGGCTCGTGGCGCTGTTGGAGTTAGCGCCACCGTCACAGACACACAGTTGTGGTCTGTGAACGGAGCCAGCCTAATGGCACAAGAACCGACTCGTGACATATAGTGACTAGATATATATAGTCTGTCGATCCGGGAGTGGGACACCAGACCGGCTCTCACCCTGACGTAGGTGAAACCGTCTGATGCCCCTGGGTTCTGCTCTCGCCAGATGTCCTCCAGGGAGAAGCGGGCGATGATCTCCCGCAGGGCTGACGCAGAAGGCGGGTACGGCTCTGGACTATTCCGGTCCAGAGCGTTGAGGGTGCAGTTGAAATCACCCCCGAGTACCAAACACTCATCTGCGTCAACCGTCTCCAAAAACTGGGACAGTCTGGCGAGGAACCTCACTCTCTCGGGCCCTCCAGCAGGGGCATATATATTAACTAGGTTAATGATGCTACCCTGCTCTCGGACCCGGAGGTGGATTAGACGGCCTGGGATAACAGCTTTCACAAGCAGCAGCTCTGGCTGAAAAGACTCTGAGAACAGGGTCACCACTCCACATGACGCCGATGTGAAGTGGCTGAAGAAGACCCTGCCTCTCCACTCCAGTTGCCACGAGGCCTCAGCCTCTGGAGTGGTGTGAGTTTCCTGCAGGAAGCTCACAGAGTACCCTCCCTGATATAAATAGGAGAGTACCTGGAACCTGCGGAAACTGTCTTGACAGCCATTGGTATTTAGCGTGCTGATGTGCAAAGCCATTACTGTGTGTCAGGAATTGTGCGTTCCTCAGACCCTTGAGACTGCTGATAGGACACACACATTTTATAGAATTTCCGGACGCGGAGATGCTCCGCTGTCCCAGAATTCTTGGCCCTAGTGCTGACCACTAGATATTGCTGGAGAGAGTGGAGAATAAACGACATATTCTTCCACCTCTCCAAGGCCAGCCGCACCTTCCTTTTCTTTTGTCCATGAAGGGTGCTCTCAAGGAATAGATCTATTTCCTTGACAGGGATAACCCACCCAGAATCTGATGTTCCTTCTAGTGGGTCACCCCTGGGCTCCTCTTGGCTGAGGACTTTTACTCCATCCTCCCCGGCTGGAGTCAGTTTCCTCAGCTTTATTCTCAGGGACCCCCTCTTAGATGATACAGAAGGAGTCACTTTAGCACCCTTCAAGGTAAATAATTGACCCTTGGATTGCTGCTGCACCCCTGTAGCTTCAGGAGTGCATTCAGGGGTAGCTGGCTGGACAGCAGTGGCTGGCATGGCTTCCTTAATGGAAGCCTTGGAGGCTTTATATGCCTCCTCTGTCAGTTCCACCGCTGCTTGCTCAGCTTGGATGGCACCGATGTTAGGGTCTGTGGACGGCTGAGGAGGGTAGACAGGCTCTCCCATGATGTTAATAGGAAAACCTGTTTTATCACCCTCCCCCATTTCCACTTCCCCTTGTGCCACATCCCCCCTGACAGACAAATCCATGGGGTCCTGAATGGGGGTAATGCCTAAATTCCCCCCATCCAGTAGTGACTCGGCCTGGGGCTCTAACAAAGCCTGAGGTACGTCACTAGAGAGTGACACTGGAGGAGGAGACTGACTGGTGCCCTTGAAGCTCAGCACCTCAGGGACACTGACTACCCATTCAGCAGGGGCTTTGTTGGGACCCCCCTCAAAGGCCAGAGGCAGAACCTGATCTTTCTTGTCTACCCCTGCCTCACTTGGGAGACCCTCTTGCCCCTGCTTTTAATCCAGACCCTTTTCCACATTAACCCCTATAGGGTCTGGAGAGAGAGATGTGTGGTCTGGCACCGGCTGGCTGAGCTTAATAACCGGGCCAGACAATGTCACCGGATGAGGAGGAGATGTTTTGTTCCTCTTCTTGCTTTTAGAGGGAGGTGCTCCACTATAGAGCACTTCCCACTTATCAGCAACCTCCCTGTTGGTTTTATGCTTCCTCTTCCTGGGGACATCACTCCTGGAAGAGGAGCTGCCACTAGCTGCCTCCCCTGCAGAGGGCTTATTATCCCTCTGCTTACACTGTGCCCCCACACTAACTGATGTAATTATGGTGGGGGCAGATTGGGACTTGAGAGATGCAGCTGTGACACTGGGAGGACCGGTGACATTCTTCCCCTTTTTCCCCGTGTCTGCAGTCTTGCTGGAAACCACAGACACAGATGGCTTTTTTGGGGAAGAAGGGGTTTTGGAGGCCGTGGTGGTGGCTTGAGGAACGGCCTCCTTGCCTGAGCTCTGTGGGGGGGCTATGACCCTTGAGGTCCCCGCTGTTATGGACTCAGCGGGGATGGGTGCTGTACTGATGGAGGTGCCATTTGCTGGGGCTGGGGCATGATGCTTTTCATTAGGACAATTCCTACGTGTATGCCCCAACCCCTTCAATGATAGCACTGCACCTCCGTAGTGCTGTAAAAAATCCTGTAGAGCACCCCCTCAAATGGAACCCCAAAAGACCCCTCAATGTTTTCTGCGCCCTGAGGCAGGCACATTTGTACCTGCCTCTTGAAAGAGAGCACATGACGAAGTGCTCTCTCTCTGCACCCCAGGGGAATTTTAATAAATGGTGTTTTTACTTCCCCTAGGGTTAGCAGGTGGGAGCGCAGGAGGGAGTCTGGTAGGAAGGGGGGCACATTAGAGAGTGTTACTTTTGTGCCCAACCCTTCCAGGGGTTCTAATGGGACATATAATCCCCCCACTGTGATGCCTCTCTGTACAAGAATGTGAACAGCAGCCAGCGTACGGGTAAAGAAAACTGCTTTCCCGTACATTTTGCTGGCTGCTACTATAACAGAGGGGCTGATGACGTTAACTGCAGCACGCAGATAGATATCAATGCTGTAGACCCCAGACATCTGACATTTAACCCCATGCTTCCTAGTGATCTGCCCCTCAGCCCCAGCGGTGGTATTACTGGGGCCAGCAGAAACCACCTGTGACCAGGTATTAGCCACAGGGGTAAGTCTGCTGGCAGAACCACCAGGAGCTGGGGCTGCCTTATCTGCCTGGGGCCTATGCTGTGCAGTGCTGCAGCTAGGATTTTCAGGGGCCATTATTCCCCCTTTTGACCCCTGAGGCTTCTTAGTGGTCTTATCCCTCATGTTTAGACCCTTTTTTTTTTAGTTTATTTGTTTTATTTATTTTTATTTTTTGTTTTATGATTTTTTACTGTTTTCTTTTTTTTTAAATATAAAAGTGTGAAAAAGAAACAAAAAGACAAAACTAAGGGAGAGAGAGAGGTGATGCTTGGCAGTGGAAGGGTTAATGGCCTGTTGCAAGGTGTCTAATTGCAACAACACAGAGAACACAGAGGCTTTTTAACCCCTCTGTGTCTCTGTGTCAGATGTTAAAAAAAAGCCTTTTCAACAAAAATTCTAATTGTTTTCCCCCCCACTGCCTACAAAGATGTTACTTGTCTTCTCTCCCCCAAAACATAAAACCCAACACCAAACAAACAAAACTTCAACAAAACCTAATAAACTTAAAAAAAAAAAAAAAAAAAATCAAAGTAACAAAGCTCCAGGAGTGAAGGTGTAGTGCTAAGGGAGGGGTGTGGCAAAGTATCCAGGAGACAGCTCACTCTCCTGGGATAGAGACTTGAGCCTGACTCCCAGAAAACTAAAACTTAAATTAAACTAAGAAAAATACCACAAAAACTCCCAAAAATGAACAACACCGTGCACAAAGTGCTTATAAACAGAAAGGTGTTAAAATAAAACTTGTATTTGAGGGACTAAGACCCTAAAAAGCCTTTCGTTTAGAGCTCAAGCATGCACACAACCTCTTGGCACATTACTTGTAAGCCTGACACACACACTGGCTAGCGGTCAGGAAAATGAACTTAGATTTAAGAAAATAAAATTATTGTTTTTTTAAATGTAGACTGCAGGTACACTACTAGATTGGATTGGTTGAACTTGGCACAATACTTGTAAGCCTGACACACACACTGGCTAGCGGTCAGGCAAATGAACTTAGATTGGCGGTCAGGCAAATGAACTTAGATTTAAGAAAAAAAATATTATTGTTTTTTTAAATGTAGACTGCAGGTACCCCAACTAGATTGTATTGGTTGAACTTGGCACAGTACTTGTAAGCCTGACACACACATTGGCTAGCGGTCAGGCAAATGAACTTAGATTAGCGGTCAGGCAAATGAACTTAGATATAAGAAAATAAAATTATTGTTTTTTTAAATGTAATCTGCAGGTACCCCAACTAGATTGGATTGATTGAACTTGGCACAATACTTGTAAGCCTGACACACACACTGGCTAGAGGTCGGGCAAATGAACTTAGATTGGCGGTCAGGCAAATGAACTTAGATTTAAGAAAATAAAATTATTGTTTTTTTAAATGTAGACTGCTGGTACACCACTAGATTGGATTGGTTGAACTTGGCACCATACTTGTAAGCCTGACACACACACTGGCTAGCGGTCAGGCAAATGAACTTATATTGGCGGTAAGGCAAATGAACTAAGATTTACCAAAATAAAAGTTTTGTTTTTTTAAAAGTAAACAACTAGTAAACAAGATTGTATTGGTTGCACTGTGCACACACAGTATAAGTTGTGAGCCTGACACAGACACTTGCTAGCAGGGGCTAGCAGGGAGACAGGCAAATGAAGTTAGATTAGACAGAAAAAAAAAAAAAAAATGATGTTATAGCCCTAAAAAGGGCTTTTTGGGGTGCTGTGTTTACAGCAGAGATCTGATGAGTCCTTCAGCACTGCACTGGACACTGAATAAACTTGCCTAGCTATTGATTTCCCTATTCAATCAGCATCACCTACACTCTCCCTCCTCTCAGTAAGACTTCAAGTTAGTTATGATTCCAAAATGGCTGCTGTCCATGAGGTAGAAGGGTCTGGAAGGCAGGGTATGAAGCTGATTGGCTGGAATGTGTCTGCTGACTGTGAGGTGCAGGGTCAAAGTTTGCTCAATGATAAAGTATAGGGGGCGGATCGAACATCGCATATGTTCGCAGTTCGTCGCGAACGAGAACATGCTATGTTCGCCGGGAACAGCCAGCCGGCGAACTATTTGCGACATCTCTACTTGTCAGTATAAATACAAAAGGTATCAAATTATATTGCAATATTTATTATTTATCTATATATATATATATATATATATATATATATATATATATCTTAATAATGACTAAATTACTAGATTACTGGACATTCAAGGCTTCACTCTTCAATATAAATATATATATATATATATATATATATATATATATATATATATATCTATATTCTGTATTTATCCGCGTATAACACACACTTTTTCTCCCTGAAAATAGGGGGCAAATGATGTGTGCGTGTTATATGCCAATGTGCGAGTTATACGCCGTGTGCGTGCTATAAACCCCCCTAAATACCTCCCCCTCTCCCTTTCTCCTCACTTACCAGCTTCTGCTCCGGCCTCCGCTCCTTCTTGGCCCGGCGCGCATGTGACGTCACATGCGTGCCACGCCATTAGCATATACCGGATGCTGGCACGTTGAGGAGGGGGTTGAGGATGAGGAGGGAGGTTGAGGAGGGGGTTTAGGATGGGGGGGTTGAGGATGAGGATGGGGGGGTTGAGGATGAGGAGGGAGGTTGAGGATAAGGAGGGAGGTTGAGGAGGGGGGTTGAGGTGCGTATTATACGCCGGTGAGTGTTATACGCCGATAAATATGGTGTATATATATATATATATATATACACACACATCTATAGTGGAACTCTTCTTAATATTTTCTGCAAATCTGGCATTATCTTCAGCAAATTGTCCCTGTAAGTTATTGTCCATTGTTGGTATCTTTTTATTTTACACAACCCTATTTTTCTATTGAAATTGGATTATTGAAGTCTGTAATATGAAGCGGGGGGGTTTGATATTCAAGATTGCTCTACTCTGGTTGTATTATATGAGGGAACTACATAGAGCAATGTCAGTTCAGTACCTTGTGCTGATATCAAGCATGATGTGTCTGTATGTCACCACCTCCCTAGTCAACACCTCTACATCATGTCTCCCACAGCACAGAGCTTCTCTGTCTCAGTAGTTTGACTAACTGTCAGCTCTCCTGCTAATCATTGTTTTCTAATTAAAAACTAGAGGTAACTTTTTCCTGATTACTTATGCTCTTCAGTGGCCCTTTAACTTTTATAATTACTCAGTTTTTATTCACGATACAAGTGATCATGATGTTTTTGTGTAACGTGCTTGCTGCCCTCCCATAGAAAAATATAAATAAAATACCCCAACATCAAATGCATTTAATGAATAAGAAATTGCTCTGTGTGTGTATGAGTAGCTATGCGGTTTTGGGGAAATGTCTGTGATTTCCTCACGCAGCATTAAAGTCAGCGGAGAGAGAGATACATGCACAGAAATGGCAAAAATGGGTGCATGACACCTTGTATACACACTCGGAGGGGCTCCTCCACTTCACTACCTGTGTGCTCGAAAAAGGTAGATCCGGCACTGAAAGCACTATCTACATGACCTCAAATGTAGCCTGTCAGTCTGATATGTATCTACACAAATAAAGAAGATCTATCTCAAGATAAATAAATATATATATATATATATATATATATATATATATATATATATATATATATTGGTCACAGGAAGTGAAAGAGATGCTGACTGTGGAGGAAGAGAAGGACTGAGAACTGGGACTGAAGAAAATAGGTCTGAATTATTGTATTTGAATCATTGTGCAATATGCTCACATAAGATTAATTGTAATGGCCCATTTCTGTGATTTAGATACACATATAAATTATATATCTTACACTATTAGCATTTTCTTCTTTTCGTTTACTGTTCCCTGGAGCACATTGTAGGGAATTGACAATATGTTACACAACCCTGTGAAGGGCTCCATAAACTGAAATAGAAAGCAGTAATCCCTGCTCTTAAACACGTGAGTGGAACAAATTGGGCATTTTAGTGGATCTCATCTCAGAATATTATAGATAGCACTATGGATGTATTTCTGTTCCTTTATTTCTATTTTTAGTTATATAAATAGAGTTTTCTATATGTAAATAAATATTAGAAGTACAATTTACATGGGTTTAAGGTGTTTTTGTGCAAAGTAAAATTTCTTTTGTTTTTGATATTTATAAATAAGGATTGAAAAGTGCACTATTTGCATGCTTTGAAGATATTTTTTAAGCACAAGGATTCTGCTGGATTCAGTCAATTGAGTAATTTGGAGAGATTTATTTATAGGTGTACAGGCGATATAAGCTATATTAGTGCACTTTATAAAGAAAGCAACACATTCACATTTCAAACATGTAATAAATATACATTTATAAAGATTAAATTAAATTATTTATAAAGTATACATTATATTTGAAAATATGTATTTAATCTAAATAAAATAGTAATAATGTAACAAAGAAAGGCAGAATTTGAACTCTGAATCTACAGGTCTAACACAAATGCTTTTATCCACTGCACTACATCTCTGAATGGTAAATTGTGGGTTTAAAAATCAATACAACTAAGCTAGAATCAATGTAACTGCTACAACATTATTATCTGTTGAGATCTATGTGGAAGGGCTGTATATGCCATAACAAAAAATGTTAATATCTAAATAAATTCTTGCTAAAAAAAGAACACATTTTCCACACATAATATAATTTTCCACCCTCTATATAATGGTGCAGAGTATATATTTATATATATATATATATATATATATATATATATATATATATATATATATATATATTGTCTTCTGTGTCCCTTTAATGTAAATGTAATAATTCTCTTTGAGAAAATATCAATAAGGCTGAGGTTAAAGGCCCACTGTGCTCAGAAAATTAGTATATCCTTTAAATCTACAAGAATTTATTTTGCCCTTTTTTCAATGTTCATACAATTTGTTACATTGCGAGATGTATAATAATTATGCCAAAAAGGCATACACTAGCATTATATTAAATTCCAAAGAGTAGAATAACAGTATGATAGGTGTCAATTAATATATATATATATATATATATATATATATATATATATATATATATACTGATACAGAAATTGTTCAGATACTGCCCCAGAAAGCTTATAATCTACAGGTAGACAACATGTTGGTAGAATGTAGAATAAAATCATACAGGCTCTAATGTATTGTGTTTTAGACATTTATAGTACCATTTTAGTTTGCAGTAATCCATTTCCTGAGGTGATAGGAAACTTTGAATAAAAAGAAGAAGGCCTATCTGCACAACAGGAAAGTGACAATTATGGCCAGTGCTCTCATTAACACTAATGCAAATGTCATAGTTTACAAGGACACCCCCTAATGAGACTGTCAGCATCAGGTTTCCTAATGAAAATGAAAGCCTGCAGTTTTTTTTTTTTTTTAATTAATACATTGAGTATGGGTGTACGAAGTACAGGTAATTTCATTCTGATTCATTAACATGCATTTTGTGCCTTTTGATTCTCCTATGTTGTGTTTTTTATAAGCAAATAAGGCTTGTTGGTTATGCATGTTTGTTGTTGATCGTGCATTGCTGTGTACTCTTTGAATCAATGTCTGTATGAGCCTTGCTGATTACATGAGCACTTGTGGCTCCTATCAGCATGCTTTATGTTTCAATAATGTGGAATAGCAGCAAGGCAAAAAGGTCTCTCGCAGAAAGCAATTTCTTTTTAACTGCTGGAGAGCTTGGTTTCTGGAGCAGCACAAAATCTTAGGTTAGAAACCTGATATTTATCCAATCAGAGTCTTACAACGATGTCCTGCTATCAGACATAGTGGTAGAATTAACTATAGGGATTTGTGACAACAGTGGAATGAATTGTTATTTAAGAGATGTGCCATGAAAACTAACTGATATTTAAAAAAAATAAAAGTATGTATCCTTAGGATATTATATTTAATAGCTTTGAAAGATTAATAAAAATAAAAAATATATTCGGTTACTGTTCTGCACTGGGACACTCTGTCTCCTACACATAAATGTGAGGATACATGCAATGTAATTTGACAGAGTACTGCGAAATGTGTAACTGGGAACATCAATCCAAACCACTATTTTACTCTGCTTAGCTTTCCTCCATTCCTAATGTATAACGTTGCAATTTTTTGTATAATTCCTGATTTCCCCTCTGCACTTATTTGTCTCTGCACTCCTTTCTCAAACTACAGGAATTGATTTTGCAAATTTCTCAACGTTTATTCGATGTTTCACATTGGCAGATGTATAATGATTAGGCCAAAAAGGGCACAGGCAATATGATGTATCATTATTATAACTTGTTATTCATAAAGCAACAGTATTTCAGACTATGCATTAGTATTATATTAAATTACAAAGAGAAGAAGAATAGTATGAGGTGTGTCAATGACAAAATGTGTATATACTGATATATTAGTTGTTTAAATATTGCCACAGAAAGCTTACAATCTACAGATTTTTCTTCATTTTTATCACTATTTACAGACAAATCATTTTTGTCAATAGAATGTGACCACAATAAAAACCTGAGCCCAACACTCTGTGATATTTTATGCGTAAGCTAACTAAGCTAAGGTCTAGGTGTTGAATTTTAAAGGGCGACTGAACTCCAAAAGTGTGTTACATGCACAATTTTTACATTACAAAAGGTTTTTGTATGTGAAATAATTGCTCTATAGGTTAGACACATTACATTAAATATAGATAATGTGGGATTGCTTTATTCTCCTCTGTCCTGATAACTTAAAGGAAACATATGCACAGTGCGGTGAGCCTTATATATGTCTGAACTACAACATATCAAGCTTTTGTTCTTATTGGTTTTAATTTAACTTAAATAATAAACCTCAAATAACAGGGTCTCCACGAGTTCTTGGTTACATTTCCTCTTAACTGATATGGTATGATAAATTTGTATCAAACACTTCAATTGCAAGGCCGGAACTCACAGTATACTGGCCGTATGTCTGCGGGCATGCAAGAATTATGGAGTGATTCAATTGAACAAGCCCGGAAGTTACAGGCCAAAAGCCGAAACCTGAAACCGTAAACCTTGATATATGTAGCCTTTCAGGGAGTGAACATGATCAATTAAGCAAAGCCGTAACTACCCATTGAGAAGCAGCCAATAGAAATTGAGGCCATCATCATTATGGCAGTATAAGATGGAGTTTACATGTCAATCAATTAGCATTTAGAGGTCCGATATGTAATCGGGTTCGCAAACCCACAAAATACAAAATAATAAAAATGAATGACGATACTGTTCTAGTCCATAGAGGTGGCCTGGTATGTATTAACTCGTTGATTCACGAGATCAATATAACCCCGATATGAAACATAAAATAATTGTTTTTTTATTGCCGATTTGCGAGCTTGAGACTGTATGCAATTAATTCTAATGCCTTTAACCCCTTTGCGGGTCCCATCTGATACCTGTAGGATTTTCTCCCACATTTCCCATTTACAGGTGTGAAACATTTGCGGGCTTGCGGAATTGTAGCAATTGAATAGTGGACGTGCAATATCAAAGGCTTGGATGGAGTGTAAATTAAGGTTGTAACAACAGCAGGGATTTTCAGCCCGTAGCTCGTAGACCATTTGCAGCTTGAAAAAAGACGCCAATTGAATAGCAAATTAGCTTACTGGCTCCATTACCGGCTCTAGTAACTTACAATTGCTCAATTGTTTCTTTCTGTATGACTGTTGTTTCAGTGCAAAATTTATTTTGGTTAATATAAATTTTTTTCCATGGGAAAAAAAATGTTTTTTTTAATGCATGACAATACACTTTGGAGTGCAATGACCCTTTAACTTGAGGCAGGCAAGCAGCCTGGACTGTACTTTTCTACTATATGCTTAGTTGTTTATCTTGCTGTTTACCACAGTTTAGTGTAAAATGTTCTATTTTTACAATGGCTTTTTAAGGAGAGGTAATCTAGTGTTTCTTACTTTTAATTACAAATTCACTATTAAGCTTATCATTATCACACAATAAAATATAAAATAAAATATAAATCTGATGTACTCACTGTGCTTTAGACCATAGATCATGGAGTTTTTGGACAACGATGTAGATGGTAACCGAGGGACTGTAACCTCTCTAAATCTGGAAGGATAAGAACCCAGGACCAGATCTTAAAGTGACATACCAGAGGTTTGAAATATGGATTAATTTAAAACTATAGGTACAAACAGCTGAATTTTTAAAAGAATGCATTTTCTTACAGTAAACTTACATTGGTTTACTTTTCAAATCATACCTTATGGTTCACCCACTAAGCATAAATGATTATCTTGTTGTAATAGGTGGATATGTTTCAATAAATGCAACAAAGATGAGTCTTTATATGTTAAATTATATTTCATCCCTTGTACCCAATAATGTATGTATTTTAGTTTTTCCATGTATCATCTGATGTAAAACATTAATATTCCATGGCAATTTCTCATTGCTTTTGCCAGGCGATACATATAACAGTTACAAAGCTCTTTGGAGTGGAACTAATCAGCCTCTAATTAGAGAATGTTGTAACATTCATTTACACCATGGATTTGTATATAAGCATGCATTAATATATTGCATGGATATTGTTACAGTACCTTGGATTTAAAAAGGAACTGAATTCTGTTCCTTAATATGAAACAGTTTGGAAAAGAAGCTATACATTGTATAAAACATTTGTTTCCAATTTATTGGAATTTAAAGGTAAACTGATAAATTAAATCACATGACAATACACGCATATGTCTAGATATTCCCTTACTTTTGATCTATGAAATGTGTTAATATGCTGGAGAATGGATTTGTGATTTAATATCTAGGAAATGATGCAACAATGCTGCATGAAAATAGGTTAGTAAATAGTATAATGTTCAGGGGATGATATCTCCAAAAGGATATATATATACATTAATAGAAAATCAACAACTGGACAAGTGTAGAGTTCAAATATCACTTCTGGTAGCTCATGGATATAACTACAATTAACTCAGGGGTGGAGCTATCTCTGGGCAGGTGCTTCAATGCACTAAGGGCCCTTATCTGGGGGAAGCTCTCTGCTATCCTGTTCTTATTTTTCTTATATATATATATATATATATATATATATATATATATATATTTATATTTGTAGTGTATGGACCAAGGTAGAGAGAATCTCATGGAGGATTGGACAGGGTAGTCATCCCTGATACCTGTGCAAAGCATGCATCAGTTGCATGTTCTCAGCATTTTTCTTTCTGTAGTGTAGTTGGTACAGTCTTGGGTCCTGCTTGGATTTGGGCATCTAGTCTAATCTGTACTGCTGGTACCATGTTCAGCTCTAGATATATTCACTGTACCATAGAGGTGGATGTTTCACTGTTCTGTAATACTAGACCCATTATGTTTGTGTTAAACATGCTTGATATGTGTATGTATTGTATTGCAAATATTTTTGTATTATTTCAAGTTATACTGTGGTACCTAGTCTACGGAGGTGTAATGAAGTTATTGTTTGCAAAGGCAGATAGATGATACAATGCTTCATTGGGACAGTTTATCATTTCATTGAAGACCCCCGGCCATGTGGAGAGATGCAAACAACTAGATACTAACTAGTGACGTATTATGCAACAAATGTGAGTAATTAGCTTAACTTGGCTTTCTGATCTAATGGCACCGCTGGTTAATTATTTGCTGTCGAGGTGTGGAAAGAAACCCTGTGCACCGATGAAGAGTTAACCGCGTTACATCGCAACATATTTATAGATAGTTACGCTTCACCTCAAGACTATAGTAAAATAAATAAACATGCAATATACATGTTTAGAAATGCATGTTTAGAAATGCACTTACTATTACAGCACTATGTTATAATAAAAACATTGATGCAACTTCCTCCTTCTGTGCTGGTGAGGGAGAAGGGATGTAGTGTCAATGTCAGTCTTATCTAGTTATGAAACAAAGGCTCTCTGGTCCCTCCTTTACCACCCATACCTCCACTCCACGTAGCCCGTAACGTTGAAAGTAGGACTTACAACTATTAAATTACCCCAGACGGCTTGTGGGTTAAGACGCAGTGTGGCCAAAAAATGCCTACGGGAGGTGAATGTGGAACTTTGCAGCTCGCAAATCTGTCAATCCCATAACCGCTACAAATCCAATCATGCTATTAAATTGCAACAAAGTCTCCCGCCAGCTAGCCCATAACACGCAAATGGAGCCAAACGTGTGCTGGAGAGAGCCGGCAAGTGAGGTAAAGACCAATACATAGCACTGTGAATGCAAATAAAAACACACTACTGTACTTTACATAAAATGGAAAGTGATGTTAGGTCTTAGAATTAATAGCACAACATTCTCAAGCTCGCAAATCATCCCAAAAAAATACTTTATTTCATGTCTAATTTCCATGTTATATCAATCCCAGCAATCAATGTCTTAATACATATACTGTAACTCGCATGCAATAAAATATCATATTTATGGCTTTATTAATATTGCATTATTGTGGAATGTGGGTCCGATCACAACTTGTAATTGAAGCACGTAGGACTTTGAAATCGAACCTCCCCTTTTTCAGTGACGTAATGCTGACGCTCTCTTTTTCCATTGGCTCCTTCTAAACAGCATCCAAACCAACATTCTACGATTTGCGTCTCGAGCCCGTAGCTTGTAGCCCATTCAAATTTAATAGCAAAGTAACTAGGCCAAATTTCAAGCCCGCAGCCGTTACGGGCTTCACGTTGGAGTTACGGGCTTGGAATTTAATAGGGCTGTAAGTATTCTACTAATAATTTCTCTGTTTGTTTGACCAGGTAACTAACTAATATTCCTAGCGGATATTACTCTATATTAGCTTTTGAACATTTTTCTGGCAAAAAATCTGATTTGCTGCTGTTTGAACCTGTATTTTTAATGTTATTTAATGGTGAAATAGCTTTAACATGAAAAGTGTGTATACTGGACCTTTAATTAGATCACAGCATATATGTGCATGTTTAAGATGTATAGATATATAGTTATGTTTAAATATATGTATAAACAATTCTGTGTACATGTCCATCTTTTTCTATATTCTTATGTCTAAGAAAAGCAGAATGTAAAAAATGTAAAATATTTCTATTGCATTTTGGGAATTCTGGGTACCCATATGGTTATGTGTATATAATTACCGTATTGGTCCGAATATAAGCCGCACCCTTTTTCCGATTTTTGAGTTTGTGAGTTACGGGTGCGGCTTATATTCGCGACCGTAAAAAAATGACTGCCGATTTGCGAGCTTGCACGTTACGTTTGCTGCTTATATTCGCAAACGTAAAATGACTGCCGATTTGCGCAATTGCGAGTTAAGGGTGCCGATTTGCGTGCTTGAGACTGCGGTATTGTAGCGATTGAATAGCGATTTACGGTTTTAGTGATTCTAACATCCTGTAACCTGCAAAAAAAGTTACAGTACTAATTAGAAAGACTGTTTCTTGCAATGGCTGATCACTTGAAGAGAGTCTTTTTCTCTCCAATTTTAAGGGTGCGGCTTATATTTGAGTACTATCTTTTTTCTATTTTTTCCCCTTGAATTTTACAGGTGCGGCTTATATGCGGGTGCGGCTTATATTCGGACCAATACGGTATATACACACATGCACATATGTCATAGAGTGTACTACTGTGCCTAAAGCTCACATTTAGTGTTTGTATTGGGAGGAGGGGCAGCTGAGAAATTTTTCCATAAGGTCCACTTAGAAACAAACCTGATTCTGGAAATATTACATGGCAGACAGAGAGAGATATATTTGACCATTACTTAATATAAATAATCTTTTATTTGTATCTAAGCTCTGTATTGTTTTTTCGAATTGAGGGAGAGTATAACTGTGCTGCAGGATAGACTACAATTTTATGACTTCAGGAACCTTTCATGCTAGAATTATTCTTATTATAAAACTTGTTTCCTACTTTTGGACATGACTGTCATATTAACACAATTTTCCACATTACTGTTAAAAAAAATCTTTGAGGAACTTGGCTCATCAATCTAAAATATAGTTTGTGACTATGTCAATGTAATATTAATATTTCCTTGTTTTTTTTTTCAAAGCTTAAAATGAGCACAGTAAGTTTTAGTAATATATAAAAACTCAATTATCGCATATCAATGGTGATGAGTCCATTGACATGAAGTAGCAAGATGCAGTTATTATGTTCCATAAATATTAGCGAAAGACAGTTTTAATTTTGTTCTGAAATCTTTATATGACTAAATAGCATTATATAGAAGTTTTATTGTTCTATTTATAAGTTATCTGCTTTATATATGAGGTATAGTTCTATAGTTTTCCTATTGTCCAATAAACTACCTAAAAACCTCTCTTGACCCTGAAGATATTGAGCTTGTTAATTTCTTCTTGGTGTGGTTTTCTGATTCATGGTAGTCAAGGACAGACAATCTGTGTGAACAATTGTACTGTCAGGCAGCAGAAACCCTGCATCACCTCTTTAAAGGCACATTAAATACAAATAAACAATGGACACTAAGCCTGTGAATTTACAACTGTGCTGCAAACCACAATAATAAGAGACTCTGAAAAAGAAATAAGAGATTATAATAACAGGCAGATAAATGGGACAGTAACATTACAAACTTACTAATTAGCCTTGCACAGTATGTCTATTATACTCCAGAGATACCCCTATAAATATGGCACACTTACAACTTTTAAAGAGTTTCTGCAAGCCTCTACAGATCGATAAAGGTACGGTATATTTCCTTCTTTAATGGTCTTCTTCTTTCTCTTTTAACCACTGAAGTTATTTATTTATAGTACGCTCTTTTGAAGAACTTTACTTGATAAAGATCAATTAGCTTCTAGAAAGTAAACAATACAGACATGCACATTTATTGTTGTTTCATAAATCACATTAACACATGAATGCATATGGATATTGTTAAAAGAAAAATGAAATGTAAAATATATTTACATTTTGTTATTAAAGATGTTGATTGAAAGTGCTAGATAAATGAAGTTTAAAACTATATATTTTTTTTGATTAAAATACTCAACTTTCAATCAAGTTCAATTATCTATAATTTTCTAAATTTTGTTTACAAAAAAAATAAAAAAATATATACAGTATATATATATATATATATATATATATATATATATATATATATATACAGTATATATATGGATGACAATGAAATTTAGAGCACAATTACAAATATCTGACACATTCCATATCTGGCACAATACAGTAAATCTTTCCCTTGCATAATGATCTTTGTTGGTCTTGAGAGCGTGACTTATTTTACTTGATTTCAGTATATGGCTGTTGTGATCCAGCTATGATATTGAGTTACCTGCCTTGAACTCTGTTTGTGACCCCAAATATAATTCAATTTCACCTTCCTTGGATTCGTGAATAAACTATAATTGGAGCTGGTCGTTTTTAGCACTAACTCTGACCCACAGCAGGATTCTGGAGCACATTTTGCTGAATGTGAAGGTAAAAGTAATCTGCACAGAATCCCAAATATGGATTCCACTTCTGCTTTTATAATCCCTATTCTATAATACTGGTCTAAGTGTAGAATTAATGTCAGTAAATATTTTTCTCTAAGAAGATTAAGCATGCGGCACATCCCATTGAATTCACCAAAACAGTGCATAAATTATATATTCTTCTAAGCAGCTATATTTTACATAAACCTTGCACTGATGATGCTTCTATAAACATTTGATAATCACAGAAACAATCAAGATATTACATGTTAATAATTCTGTTATACAGATCTGCACTTTTTCACAATTGTTGTTTTTGTGGTATTTAAGGAGATTTTACAAATATGTTACATATAGACTCTGTTCATATTCATTATGCTTTATTTAATTCTTTAGATATATTTAGATTTGTCGATATTTTGAAGGAACATATGAACTAAAAATTCATAAGGTCCCCCCTCACAAGTTGGTTGACACACATTTTTGGATTCTGGTTATGGAATTAAGTGTTTTGTAAAGTGAGAATTTTAATTCCATGATATATTCATTGATTCTTGGCTTTAAGATTTGTTTTGGCCCGTCCACAAATTCAAGGCCCGAAGACACTCCAATTAGTAAATTACATTCATACTGGAGTAGGCGATACAAGATTAATATGAAGTGCTTCCATTGTAATATTTGAAAATTTTAGTATCACTTTAGTATTTTTCACCTTAGTAATTAATTCAGGCTGTGCATGTCCTGAAATTGTGAATCGGAAATCAAATCAAATAAAAAAAAATATATAACGTTAAAGTTCATCTACGCTTCATCTATGCACCTACTTAAACATTTATATAAAACAAAAACATGGTTGAAGAGCTCTTTTACGTTTAGATAATTTGTCCAGGTCTGGAGTAGTCATTAGATGATTGTGCATAAGCTGAAAAATGACTAAAGACAAAAGGAGGAGCAAGAAAGCATTTGAAAGTAATTGAGAAGCAATTGAAGCTTAAGAGTACATAGAGTAAAGATAATAGTTGAATAAAGTAATTAATTAAATAAATGTGTTAGATAGGAAGACGAGGAGAAGAAATAAAGTTGGTTAAGGAAGTGTGTGGATATGTTAGTAGAGCAAAGGTATCATAATATGTAAATATATTAATATTCTAATTCTATTTTTGGATTATATCATAACATAGTTAATATTGCATGTACACCTGAAATAGTTTATTATTTTTGCTATTCAGTGCCCATACACTTTAAGCCAGTAATAAAATTATATGTTACTTTATTTGTTATGCTATAATTATATGTTTGTTATAACTTTTGTTTTAGGAGATTCGTCTAAATTATAATTTATGCAAGGTCACAAAAGCAATTCAAATTATAGATTGCATCTTTACTACAGAAAGGTACACTGTGTATATACTGTGTGTATGTATGGATAGTAGTTTGAAATTACTCCACATCCAGAATCTATCAGGATCCCAATTCAGTACAAGCGATAAAGTTCATCTTGTCTTAGAGAAGGGTAGATCTTTCCAAATATAATAATAGAAAAAAAGAGCTGGAATTTCTGTTTTAAAAAAAAGTATCTGATGGATATAAATGTTGAATTCAGCATTAATATTTTTTTAATATGAAAAATATTCAGTGACTTTTCTATGCTTATTTTTAATATTTTGTTTAGAATAAAATACAAAAAGTGCAAAACTTACATTTATCATGTGCCATTTTTAGCAGTATAAAACCATTTTGTAAGAGCCCATGACCACTCCACACAATATAGACTACTATTTCAGGCCTACTTTTTATTTTTTATAAAGTAAGAATCTGGGAAAGGCTATCACTGCTCTCTTAACATCAATACAGATATTGTAGCAATTTTCTTTTTTTTTTCCTTTCCCCACCAAAAGTTAAATATATCAAGAATTGTCCATATGTAGACCATTCTACATTTATGATTACTCTAATAAAATAAATAAAACTTTATCCTTATGTTGCATATTTGACTGCATTTTAACATAACATGTATAGTATGTGGTTTCCAATGGAGTTTTTTTTAATATGTATAGACAATTTACAGTTAAATGCTACTTAAAGGGTCACTGTAACAATCCCTCTTTTAAGATTGATATAAACAACTTTTCTTTTTTGTGTGTGATGAAAACAAAGCTGATCTTTTGTGACAAAACTGATAATGTTTCCCCCCATGTTTCTGCTGGAGCACCATCTATTGGCTCATGCTGATCACAGCAAAATCAATTAGGAGTGCCGTAGTAGCACAGTAAATTCTATCTAGCTATATAAATCCCCTATCGCCAAAATATTGTGAGAGAAATGTGTTGAGTGGCTGCTACGAGTGAACTGGATGACAAAGCCTCTCCACTGATCCTTGCACTGACAACAAATCATGAATTACTCAGTTACACTTTGACATCAAACCCTATGCTAATAACACTCCCAAACCAGGGCAGTGGCCTAACTACAAAAAAATGTACATGTTATTAATATGCCGTTTTATTATACAACATCCAGGGTAACAAGCAACCCAGTACTCAAAGGGTTAATACACATCACAAACCCACGTTGCCTAGTAACAAATACTCTGATGTATTTTCTATAAATATATATTTATTTATACACAAAATAATCAAATTTTTATCTATTGAAGCTATAAATTCAATTGTCACATCTTTTTAATAGCAAAACATTATATATATTATTAAATAAAAGAGAATATGTATATATATATATATATATACTGTATATACTAGCGTTTTGCCCGTCAAAAATGACAGCAATAAAAAGTGAATCCTGGCAATGTTGTTTGCCACACAATGCGAGCCTCCCCCCCTCTACCTCTACCACACTCTACTTTACTGGCTTCGTGATGAGCGCCTTTGGTGCTCATCACGGGCCTCGCAATGACGACAAGCGTGACGACAACTATATACTGTATGTGATCCTACATATTTTCTTACAATAAATAACTTATTTAATTAACAATTAATGAAACATCAAGATAATCATCAAATTATCAAAGTTGTTTAGATAGGTAAAGACACAATTACTACTGCTGCTTTTGCAGATTATTTATTACTAGTGACTTGCCCGTCAAAAATGAGGTAATAAAATGTAAAGTCTTGCAATGCTGTTTGCTACAAAATGCGCTCATTGCGACCCCCACGATGAGTGCCTTTGGCGCTCATTGCAAGCCTCTCCCCCTGTGTAATTTATATGCCTGTGTAGTTTAGGGGCCTACTGCCTTGGGTTAAGTAGTTACTGCCTTGGCTTCAGTGTTAGTGGCCTGAGTTAAATGTTACTGCCTTGTACTAAGTGTTACTGGTTTGCGTTAAGCCTTAGTGCTTAGGACTCCTATTTACGTCCTTCGCCCTCATTTTACGTCCATTGGCCTCTTTTTCGTCGTGTTTACATTTTTTGGCAGCCATTTTTTTGTCTTGCTTTGGCGTGTGTGAGTGAATTTGAGGCATATTTCTGTGTTTTTTCATGTTTTTCCAGTTTGGTGGTTCGGCCCCTAAAGTCATATTTTTGCGAGCCCCACAGTCCATCTAGGCGCTTCGGGTCCTAAGTCATATGGGCCATCATTTTTGCCACGTCGCACGTGTCTCGGGATGAGAGCCAACTAAGTCACGTATCTACGGCTCCAATGAGAATCTTCGGCGTTCATTGCAGCCTAAGTCCCTTTTGCTTCAACTGCTCTCCTCGCTTTGCGAGGCTCGCAGTGCAATGAGCGCCTTCGGCACTCATTCCGGCCTAAGTTCCGCAGCGAGCCTCAACGGCTCGCCTTGCTTTTCGAGGCTCGCAGTATTGGCTGCAAGCGTGACGACAACTCATAGATTGACAACTATTATATGTGATGAATTATTGTTAACCCTCAAGTATCTATTACTGTTCTTATAACTTTAGCAATATTTCAGGCTACAAAGTAAATTATTCAAAAACATATGTTTTCTCAATATACCGTGATATTAAACATATTTGGCAAAGCATCTTTCCTTTTAAATGGATTTCCTCAACCATTAAATATTTAGTATTAAACATACCCGATATGCAACGATTTTTTCCTTGATTATCAAAAAAATAATCCAAGACGAACAACTCACAAAGAATGATTGATAAATGTATATATAATGACAAAAAAATAAGGGTAAATCTTAACATTGTTAAAAGAAAACTTGTATGTGGAGGCTTAGCCTTCCCCTCGATAAAAGATTTTCATGATACTATTTCCTTACATCATTGAACAGGATGGAGTTATTCTTAAAAGCAGTTAGTGTGGAAAAAGATCAAATGTGAAATATTGTACAAGATTCCAATTCAACTTATTTTGTGGCTTCCTAAACTTGACGAATCTAGCTATAAAAACTTTTTAAAAGTTTTAAAATCAGTAATCAAGTATTGGTTTAAGAACAGAGGTAAATTAAAGTATCTCCCTTTACTTTGATGGCTCCTGATGAAATTAAGTCATATTTAAGAAAATATATATATTTTAAT
This sequence comes from Discoglossus pictus, assembly GCA_027410445.1. Taxonomy (NCBI): domain Eukaryota; kingdom Metazoa; phylum Chordata; class Amphibia; order Anura; family Alytidae; genus Discoglossus; species Discoglossus pictus. The sequence goes on along the minus strand of CM050165.1, from coordinate 130,351,629 downwards.
TATCTACAGAAATATGGCTTTATTAAATTAGGGGATGTATATTTAAATTGCTCTTTGTTAAGTTTGGACCTTATCAGAGATAAATATGTTTTGCAAAGTTTTACGTGGCAGGATTACCAAGGTTTAAATAAAAACTTTATTTAATTGAGATTACAACAGAATCTTGCGAGACCATTAACTCCATTTGAAAATATAATTATTCTAAATACTGACTCACATATAATCTCTAAATGTTATAATGCAATTAGTTGTAATTGTCACACAAAGAAATTACCTTGCATGATGGCATGGGAGAGAAATTTAGGAATTAATTGGGAGAGAAAAAATTGGAGCTTGATTCAATTGAGCAATCGCACGTTACTGTAACCCGTAAGTGAAGCCGCAAGTTCATTTGCTCTGGAATTTGTGTCTTTTTGCGGGCTCCAAACGGGTTATGGGTTATGTCCTTGAAAACTTTGTGATGGTTAAAGCTGGAACTTAGAATCTCCCGAAGCCTTTGATCTGTCCGCAAGAGTTACGATGGCTAAAATCACCAAGCCCGCAAATGTTTTCACACCCGTAAATGACAAATGGAGGAGAAAATCCTACGAATGCTAGAGAGGACCCGCAAGGGGGGTCAAACACCTATTCGTAGCACTGTAAATGCAAAAAAAAATAATACTTCACTGTAAATAACGGGGAAAGAGATGAAAGACATTAGAATTAATTGCACAACAGTCTCAAGCTCACAAATTGGCAGTAAATAAAAATAATTTTTATGTTTCATTTAGAGGTTAAATCGATCTCAGGAATCAATGAGTTAATACTTATCAGGCTACTTATATGGACCAGAACTGTATTGGCATTAATTTTCATAATTATGTATTTTGCTGTTTTGCGAGTCTAATCACATATCTGACCCCTGAACCTAATTGATTGACATGTAACCTCCATGTTTTACTGCCGTTATAATGATGGTCTCATTTTCTATTGGCTGATTTGAAATGGGAGGTTACGGTCTTGCTTAATTGATCTTGTTCACACCCTGAATTGCTATGAAACAGTACATGGTTTATGGAGTCGGCTTTAGGTCAGTAACTTGCGGGCTTGATCAATTGAATAGCTCTGGAATCAGAGACAAACGGAAGCCCGTAGCCCACCTGCAGGCATACGGCCTGGATCCTGTGAGATGAGATGCGGGCTTGCAATTGAATCTGGCTTTTGGTTAGGTGTATTTAAGTTAATCAAATTATCTTCAAGTTCTGGTTAATATACAGAATTATCCTTCAAAACACTCCAGAGATGGTATTTGGTACCTAAATCCATTAACAGTTTTGATGCAAATGAGTCCAGCATGTGTTGGAAAAATTATGGTAAACATGGAACCACTATACATACTTGGTGGGAATGTGAGAAGGTTCTAACACCTTTGGAAAATGTGTAACACACAGATTTCAAGGATTATCGGTAAAGAAATTACTTTCAGTCCTCATTTTATAATATTACATATTGAAATTAATTCTTTATTTCCATGAAGTAAATATATAATATCCCATATTCTGTTAGTGGCCAAGTGGCTCCTTATTAAATATTGGAAACGATTAAATTCAAATATGGTAGTCTAAATATATATTTGATATAGAGAGTCACATAAATAACTTTATTTACAAGCCGGTTTAAAAAAACAAAAAAGAAGGTTTATTGATATTAATGATATATATTAATTAGGTTATTATTATATTATATGACACTTAATTGTACTTCTGTCTCCAGGAAGTTGTTCAACTGTGTTTTCTTTTCTTTTTAAATATGTTTGAAAAACATTGATAACAAAGTATTTGTTTTAAAATGTAGAAATACCCCCTCGGAAAAGGAGTATTCTTATTACTCCCCAACTCACAATTCCTATTCCAGAATAGATGTTCTCCTAACTCATACCTCGCTATTTAACCACACAGTGGATGCCCAGATCCACCCTTGCCCTTGGTCTGACCACGCGGTAGTTAGCATCAAAATTAAACTGGGACTTAGTCTCACAACCCCTGGGAAGTGGAGCTTAAACGAGGCACTTCTAACCAATCCCGGATCGCTAGCTCAAATAGAACATGACATTCAAGATTACTTCACGTTAAACATGGTCCCCGAGGCAAATATAGGGTGGGTCTGGGTAGCGCACAAAGCATACATTAGAGGCACCATAATTAAAATGGCAGCTGCCAGAAAGAAACAATGCATTCAAAAAGAAAATGACTTATTTAAAAAACTGCAGTACTTGGAAAAAGCAATTCAGGCCAAAGCTCCTGGGGTCTCTAGAACCCAGCTAGACAACGCTAGACTAGAACTAGATTCTGTACTAGCCGCTAAAACTGAACAGGCCCTTAGGAAAACTAGGCATAAGTTTTATGCCCAGGGTAACAAGCCCTCCCCTATGCTTGCACGCAGACTCAACCTAAAGAAAAACTTAACTCATATCACCAAAATTAAAACGGAAAGTGGAGAAATTACAATGAACCAATCGGAAATAAAAAAGACATTCCATAAGTGCTACCAAGAAATCTACTCGGCAAAAACAAAAGCCAATAACTTCACAGTGCAGGAATTCCTTAACAGCCTAGACATTCCCAAAATCTCGGAGGGGGAATTAGACTCCCTAAATGCAGAGATAACCCCGTCCGAAGTTATTGACACTATAAAAACGCTTAAAGCAGGAAAAGCCCCTGGCCCGGATGGCTACTCAAACTTATATTATAAAAGCCTTGCAAGACACCTTGCCCCACACCTAAGCAAATTATTTAATGAGATGCTATTAGGAGAGCCAATGCCAGCCGAGCTAAACCAGGCAGATGTAGTCTTTATCCCTAAACCAGGAAAGGATACTTTAAATCCAAGGAACTATAGGCCAATATCCCTGTTAAACGGGGACATTAAAATCCTATCTAAGCTAATGGCATCAAGGGTAGCCAAATTCCTCCCCAAACTAATACACAAAGACCAAGTGGGCTTTGTGCCGTACAGACAAGCTGGGGATAACATACGACGTATTCTTAATGTCTCCCACATAGCTAAAAAGGCGAATATACCTCTCAGTCTAGTAGCCTTAGACCTAGAAAAGGCATTCGACTCCGTTGAATGGCCTTATTTACATGCGGTTCTAGATAAATTCGGCATCAGAGGCAAATTTACAAATCTAGTAAATACATTATACAAAGCACCGACGGCAAGCCTTAGGCTTCCAGGGGCTAATAGAGATCTTATAAACATCCAGAGAGGTACGAGGCAGGGATGCCCCCTGTCCCCGATACTATTCGCTCTAGCCATCGAACCTCTCGCTCAGGCCATTAGGACATGCCCCACCATACAGGGTATTGAGGTGGGATGTCAACAAATGAAATGCAGTTTGTTCGCAGATGACATCTTGTGCACGCTTACAAAACCGGTAACCTCAATAGCAGCCCTTATGGACTTAATGTCCCGGTTTGGGAACTTGTCAGGCCTCAAAGTTAACGCAGATAAATCTGAAATAATATGCATGAGAGTGCCCTCAGACCAGGTACAAGCCCTAAAAGAGGGACACTCGTTCTCATGGCCAAAGGGAAGTATCAAATATCTAGGAGTTAACCTCACACCAGAGCTGTCAGCTTTATACAAAGAAAATTATATCCCCCTTTACAAAAAATTACAAACAGATCTACTTAGGTGGAATAGATACAACCTGTCATGGACAGGAAGAATAAACACTTTTAAAATGAACATGTTACCCAAAATCTTATACTATTTTAGAACACTCCCGATTAGAATACATAGAGGAGATCTAGATGGCTTCCAAAAAGCGGTATTCCGATTCATCTGGCAACATAAACACCCGAGAATCAACAAGTCCCTAATGTATAGAGACAGAGAAGCAGGGGGTTTGGCGTGCCCAAATTTGATACACTACTTTAAAGCAGCCAAGATTTCTTTCCTACCACAAGCCCATTCCAGTGAACACCAACCAATGTGGGTATCCCTAGAGAACTATCAAATGAAACCCTACAAATGGGATAATATCATTTGGTCCCCGACACTCCCCCCAATAGCAAAATCAGGCTACAATAATCCAATGATTAAATTATCCCTGCAGGAGTGGAGAGGGGCGAACTCCAAGCGGCAGTTAACACACTCCCTTTCATCTCTCACGCCAGTCCTTTCGGGGTCCCAGATTATGAAGGAATTAGGGGGGGTCTCAAAAGCGTGGTGGCTCTCGCGGAAACTAGACCTGCTAGGCGCATGGTTCCAAGATGGCAACCTTTTAACCTCTATACAATTCATAAATAAGTACAATCTACCAGACAGGGAGATATTTAACTATAACAAGATATGCCACAGGGTCCAAGAACTGGTCAAATCCTCGGGTCCCCCACAGGACACCTGGTTTGCGAAAGTATGTGCGCAGAATCCCCTAGCCAGAGGCATAATTGGTACCCTTTACTCGCTTGCCAACAAGCCACTTAAAGACCAAAAGCCTAAACATGTCCTACAATGGGAACAGGAAATGGGAGTAGAATGGGACACCCAGAGATGGGGAAAAATACACAAGGCACTGACTAAAGGCTCCCTCTTCTTTATCTATTTAGAAACAGCAACTAAAGTACTACACAGGGTATACATGACACCTGACAGGCTAAATAAGATAAATCCGCTTTTCCCTCCTGAGTGCTTTAGGAACTGCTCAGATAGAGGAACCTTTGGCCACATCTGGTGGGACTGCCCAAAAGTACAGGCCCTGTGGCGAAGGGTAACTGCAATGATCTCTGAGGTATTAGACAGGGAAATACACCCCTCTAGGGAGACATGCTTACTGGGAATGCCAGTACTGAACGTTAATAAGAACCATAACAAGTGGATACAAATGGTCATGCTGGCAACCAAAAGCCACATTGCAAAGAATTGGAAATCACCCCATTTAGACGGCCAAGAGGTTACAAAAAAATTAAACCACATCATGATTTATGAAAAAATGACGCATTCATTAAACAACTCCCTCTCCACTTTTAGTCAAATTTGGGACAGATGGGTGGAGTCGGACAAAGCTATTTTAATTTAACAAAAACTTGATTTAGAGTGGAAATTAGTACACTAGGAAGGGAAGGCGTAATTGGATGAGGCAGAGACTCCAGGCCGGGGTGACGGGTGTTTTGGGCGTTGACAACTACTGGAGAATTGAGTAAACTAAAGAAGATAGACAAGAAGAAAGAGGAAAAAAAAAAAAAAAGCAAGAAAGATACAGGTAATAAGTTCATTGACTTGTTTATTCATTGTTTGTTCGATGTTATACTTCCCATATACTAGGTGAATAATGTAATTCTCGAGCTATGCAAAATTGAACATCTATATATATCTACATGGAAAGACAACAAGTTAGCTGACATGTAAGAATTTGACAAGTTTAGTATTGAGAAGTCAATTGCTAGGGAAGGAATAGCTAGCAGGCGTTTCCTGCAAAGTTGAGAAAACGGAAAAAGGTTATGGTGGACACATAAAGCAGACACCCAAAATTGTCAGGACAGGATAATCATTATTGACAACAAAGTTGTACAAGATATCTAAAACAATGTTAAAAAATCCTGCTTATGCAAAATTGTGTTGGACCTGCGAGTCCAACAATATTGTGTTATTGAGCACTGCTTATGTGTCAATAAAAAGATTTGGAAAAAAAAAAAAAAAATGTAGAAATACATTTTATACTCCTTTTTTTAAATTATTTATGAGGATATTTTTGCTGGATGTAAAGGGCATCTTTCCTTTTCTCTTTCTTCAAAAGTAGTTCTTTTCACATCTTTCAGGTCATATAAACCCTAATAAATAGCATAGTACAGGATATAATTTTACATTTAGGACCATAGTTAGTCCTCAGAGATATATAATCATTCCGAATTTATATTTAATTGATTGAAATATGGCCAGAAATGGAAAACTTTATAGATAGTGATGTCGCAAACCTAACATTTTCGGTTCGCGAATCGCGAACCCGAACCGCCGCAAATGTTCGCGAACCGGCGAACATCGGCGAACCGCCATAGACTTCAATGGGCAGGCGAATTTTAAAACCCACAGGGACTCTTTCTGGCCACAATAGTGATGGGAAAGTTGTTTCAAGGGGTCTAACAACTGGACTGTGGCATGCCGGAGGGGGATCCATGGCAAAACTCCCACGGAAAATTACATAGTTGATATAGAGTCTGGTTTTAAGCCATAAAGGGCATAAATTACCTAACATTCCTAAATTGTTTGGAATAACGTGCTTTAAAACATCAGGTATGATGTTGTATCGATCAGGTAGTGTAAGGGTTAGGCCCGCTTCACAGTGACAGACCAAACTCCCCGTTTAACGCACCGCAAACAACCGCAAACAGTCCATTTGCACAACCGCAAACTCCCCATTTGCACAAGGTTGGATACCAAGCTAGCCATGTCCCGTTCCTTGTCCTCACTGATGTCATTGAAGGTCTCTTCCTCCACCCAGCCACCAAGGGTCCCCGAAAGGTGACAACAAGCCCCCTTGGTCTTCCACCTCCTCAAAGCCACCTTCCTCCTCTGACTCCTCTTCTTCAGACTCCTCTCACTGCATTGCCTCTCTCTGCATTATTATAAGGTGTGTTAAGTAGTACTACTCTTATCAGTTTAAAACCTGTTACAGCACCTATCAGGGGGCGTGTATAAGGCCTGGATTTTTAGAACCAGGAGATGGAAAAAGATGCTTTGTTGGTCGTATCAGTTCAATTTTGGGGCACGGCACGTGCAGTCAAAGGTGCCACCAGATAGGAGTGACGTGTTTGTAAGTACTACTCTTATCAGTTTAATACTTGTTACGTTACCTATCAGGGGGCGTGTATAAGGCCTGTATTTTTAGAACCAGGAGATGGAAAAAGATGCTTTGTTGGTCGTATCAGTTCAATTTTGGGGCACGGCACGTGCAGTCAAAGGTGCCACCAGATAGGAGTGACGTGTTTGTAAGTACTACTCTTATCAGTTTAATACTTGTTACGTTACCTATCAGGGGGCGTGTATAAGGCCTGGATTTTTAGAACTGGGAGATGGAAAAAGATGCTTTGTTGGTCGTATCAGTTCAATTTTGGGGCACGGCACGTACAGTCAAAGGTGCCACCATATAGGAGTGGCGTGTTTGTAAGTACTACTCTTATCAGTTTAATACTTGTTACGTTACCTATCAGGGGGCGTGTATAAGGCCTGGATTTTTAGAACCAGGAGATGGAAAAAGATGCTTTGTTGGTCGTATCAGTTCAATTTTGGGGCACGGCACGTGCAGTCAAAGGTGCCACCAGATAGGAGTGACGTGTTTGTAAGTACTACTCTTATCAGTTTAATACTTGTTACGTTACCTATCAGGGGGCGTGTATAAGGCCTGGATTTTTAGAACCAGGAGATGGAAAAAGATGCTTTGTTGGTCGTATCACTTCAATTTTGGGGCACGGCACGTGCAGTCAAAGGTGCCACCAGATAGGAGTGGCGTGTTTGTAAGTACTACTCTTATCTGTTTAATACTTGTTACATTACCTATCAGGGGGCGTGTATAAGGCCTGGATTTTTAGAACTGGGAGATGGAAAAAGATGCTTTGTTGGTCGTATCACTTCCTTTTTTGGGGCACTTTGTCACATTAGCTTCTTACGCTCAAACATGTCCTTTACAGGCACCTGACTATGGGCAGATGAGCAGGAACTGCTCAAGGCTAGAGACGGAGTGGCTGATGGTTGAGAGGGGGCAAGGAGGACAGCAGTGGTTGATGTGGCTTATAATGCTGCACCAGGAGGAGGATGGCGGCTTTGAGTTTGTGTGCTGCTTGTACTCATGTGTTGGTCTGGAGTCACCCAAACATTAGGTCTCAACCTGTAGAGGATAAGGGAACCAGGCTACTCTAGACCTCATTCATCATTACAGGTTTTGACAGATCGGTACTATGCGTGCAAGCTACTGTGACAACAGATATGAGTGGCACTGTGCACTTGCAGAAGTTGGTAGAGTAGACGCTGTAGGTCTGACACACACGCTTGCAGACAACTAACTGCTATGCAATCTATTACAGTAGAAAAAATGTTTTTGGTTTTAAATGTACACTACTGTTACACCAGATATGAGTGGTGTGTTAAGTAGTACTACTCCTATCAGTTTAATCCCTGTTATGTGCCTTTTTTTTGGGTTTGGTTGTTGAAGCCACAGTGCAGCACCAGAGGCCAGAAAAATTAGGCATGTACACATGCCTGAAAAATTAGGTATTGTTGATCTTGCAGCGAGCAGAGAAGAAGGTAGGCCTGATTCAACGCCCCATCCCTGCATATCCACACTCAGAGATTGAGGGGGCAACCCTTACAAGGCCACGGGCCGGTGATATAAAGGGGGGCCATCCCAAATAAGCACACAAGCGGGGACAAAGGTATTGAAGGGGACATAGAGGCCCATAGACTGACAATCGCCATCTTGGCAGGAAAAGGGCCCAGCAATTAAGCCAAACTGACCCAGCACAGGCAGCTACTTGAGTCAAACGCTGTACAATTACACCTTAATAAAGCTGAAACATGCAGCAGCAGGGATTCTAAACGGCCACACAGGGACAAGGAGGCTAACAGCCCCCACAGTCTCTGCACCACTCTTTTTAACAGATAACCCAAGGGGCTAACCAGTGACTTGCCCACAAAAAAAAAAAGCAGAATTTTATTGGAGGAATTATTAGTGTCTTTACCCCCCAAGAGAGGACATAATATACGGTATCTTTAGACTACCTGATGGCCAAACCTCCTTTAGCCCCAATGCTATCCAAGAAACATTTCAAAACTTCGATCAGACCATACTCATCCCAATCCCGCTGCAGCGGATCTGACATAGAGTCCTTCCTACTACAGCAAGAAGTCCACAAAATACCTGTACCTCAATTGGACAGCTTGAACCTAGACATATCCCAAGAGGAAGTTAAATCTACAATCCAAGATCTTAAATTTGGCAAGTCCCCAGGGCCAGACGGTCTTACTCATCTGTACTATAAGAAATTTGAGCCCTTGTTTACCCCCGCACCTAACATCTTTGTTTAACGCAATACTAAATGGAGAACCTATGCCCCCTTAATTGAATCAGGCTGACCTCATAGTCTTTCCAAAAGAGGGTAGGGACCCGAATCTCAAACTGTATTACAAGGCAGCGCAGCTGGCTTTCATTCCTCTGGTGCATTCTCCAAAACATATCAGCCGCTCTGGGTATTTATGGAAAATGTAAGCATGTTACCTTATACATGGGATAAAGTAATATGGATTGCAGACCTGTATACTTTTTTGAGAAACTTGAAAAACCCATTGATTAAGCACTCATTAAAAATATGGACGGAGATGAACTGGACACAAAAACTGGAAACTCCGGTATCAGATCTCACCCCTATCGTACCCAATCCCCACTTTAAGATACATCTTCCGGAAAGCTCTCTCAGTTGGTGGAAGTCTCAGAACCTACTAAGGGTTGGTCCATGGTGGCATGACGACAAAATAATGACCTTTGAGTGTGTTAGAGATAGATACAATTTACCCCTGGCTGAACACTATAATTTTTGCAGGATACATCATTTTATATATACGATAAGTGGTAGGGGAACCCCCCAAAGAAACACCTGGCTACTCAAAAAATGTAGGGATTCCCCCTTTCAGCCTGGTATTATTAGCCTCATGTATGAACTATTTAATGAAAACTCATGGGCAAACAAACCAGACTATACCAAAGCCTGGGAGAGGGATTTGGGCACCGAGTTGGCAGATAGCACATGGGATAAAAGTTGGCAAGGCTTAAGTAGGGGATCTTTAAATTATAGTATGCTTGAGGCTTCAATAAAGGTCCTACACAAGACATATATTACTCCTTTTAAGCTAATAAATGGGATCCAAAATGGAGCAGCTCATGTTTTAGGAACAGTGGTAATGAGGCTACATTTATTCATGTCTGGTGGGAGTGTTCGGCAGTCATAAGACTATGGGAAGAAACATGCTTACAAGCTTCTAAAATGTTTGAGATTGACCTAATAAAATATGTTTTGAAAGAAAAAATACACATAGCTAGTAGTTGGAAAACCCCAAATGAAAACTTTCAGGAATTAATAAAAAAAATCAACTATTTAATGCTCAACGAGAGATTTAACCATGTAGTCTTGGATAGAATCAACCAGTTCCAGACAATTTGGGATCCCTGGATAACATCCCCATTTAGTGCCCCCCTAATATAATAAAACATTTGTTAATGGTTGAAGCGACTCGGGGGGAAGGAACGGAGTGGGGGAGCCTTGGAGGAGACCCTTCAGAAGCACCCGGCGGCAAAATCATTCGAGGAAAGGAGAGGTCGCCTACTGAAGCCTGCCCTAGGGTAACCCAAGGGCGATTGAGCAGGTTAGATATTGTAAATAATAAGCTACTGCTGGAGTGATGATAGATAATAGGACTTTACTATTGTCTGTTTTACCATGTCTTAGGTTTCTCTTAAAAATTGCAATCACAGTAAAAAAAAAGAAAATGTATTAACCAAAAAAGTAAAAAAAAGAAGGCCTAGCCAGTAGCCACCTAATTTTAAAAAAATGTCTTCATTGTAAATATGTATTTTTGCACAACTGTTGTGTTATGCAAGACTGTTCAATATGCTTTCTTTTCCATTACATGCCTTACGCCTTCTGGCATAAAAATTAAAATTCAAAAATTAGATATTGTTGCAGCCGCTGCTGTTGCAGCGGCCAGAAAAATTGACCTTTGTTCCCCAGGCAGAAAGTGCCATAAAACATTGCCTCTTCTTGAACCCTAGTTGGTGGCGGATAATTCACGCAAGTCATCCGGCATTCACAGATAACATACAGCAGCGTGTGGACCATTTATAGCCGAAGGCAGCTCATCTCATCAGGCCTTTTTCAGTGGAATATATCGCCCAGTGTCAGTCCCTTGGGGATCCATCCCTCATTCATCTTTACAAAGGTGAGGCAATCTAGACTTTTTTGCCCTAGGCGACTTCTCTTCTCGGTGACAAAACCTCCTGCTGCACTGAAGGTCCTTTCTGACAGGACACTTGAAGCGGGGCAGGCCAGAAGTTCAATTGCAAATTGGGATAGCTCCGGCCACAGGTCTAGCCTGCATACCCAGTAGTCAAGGGGTTCATCGCTCCTCAGAGTGTCGATATCTGCAGTTAAGGCGAGGTAGTCTGCTACCTGTCGGTCAAGTCGTTCTCTGAGGGTGGATCCCGAAGGGCTGATGCGATGCGTAGGACTGAAAAAGGTCCGCATGTCCTCCATCAACAACACGTCTTTTAAACGTCCTGTCCTTGCCTGTGTGGTCGTGGGAGGAGGATTACTTTCACCTCTTCCCCTGTTATATTGCCATTGTGCTGTGACATCACCCTTATATGCTGTGTAAAGCATGCTTGTTAATTTGTTTTGGACCTGCTGCATCCTTTCTGACTTGCGGTAATTTGGTAACAAATCGGGCACTTTCTGCTTATACCGGGGGTCTAGTAGCGTGCACACCCAGTACAGGTCGTTCCCCTTTAGCCTTTTTATACGAGGGTCCTGCGACAGGCACGACAGCATGAAAGACCCCATTTGCACAAGGTTGGATGCCGAGCTAGTCATGTCCCGTTCCTCGTCCTCAGTGATCTTGCTGAAGATATGTTCTTCCCCCCAGCCACGTACAACACCACGGGTACGAGATAGGTGACAACGAGCACCCTGGGATGCCTGTTGTGATTGGTCTTCCTCCTCCCCCTCAAAGCCACATTCCTCCTCTGACTCCTCTTCCTCACAATCCTCTTCCAGCGTTGCCGCAGGTCCAGCAAGCGATGCTGATAAGGCTGTTTCTGGTAGTGATGGTGACCACAACTCTTCCTCTTCCTCGTCACGCTCATCTACGGCCTGATCCAGCACTCTTCGCAGGGCATGCTCTAGGAATAAAACAAATGGTATGATGTCGCTGATGGTGCCCTGGGTGCGACTGACAAGGTTTGTCACCTCCTCAAAAGGACGCATGAGCCTACAGGCATTGCGCATGAGCGTCCAGTAATGTGGCAAAAAAATCCCCAGCTCCGCAGAGGCTGTCCTAGCACCCCGGTCATACAAATACTTGTTAATGGCTTTTTCTTGTTGGAGCAGGCGGTCGAACATTAGGAGTGTTGAATTCCAACGTGTGGGGCTGTCACAAATCAAGCGCCTCACTGGCATGTTGTTTCACCGCTGGATATCTGAAAAGTGCGCCATGGCCACACACCTTTCTGGCCTGCTTCAGGACGTCCTGTAAGCCTGGATACTTATGGACAAAGCGTTGTACGATCAGATTACACACATGTGCCATGCACGGCACATGTGTCAACTTGCCCAAATTCAATGCCGCCAACAAATTTCTTCCGTTGTCACAAACCACTTTGCCAATCTCTAGTTGGTGCGGAGTCAGCCATTGATCCACCTGTGCATTCAGGGCGGACAGGAGTGCTGGCCCGGTGTGACTCTCTGCTTTGAGGCAAGTCAACCCCAAGACGGCATGACACTGCCGTATCCGGGATGTGGAATAGTATCTGGGGAGCTGGGGGGTGCCGTTCATGTGGAGCAAGATGCAGCAGCAGAAGAGGACTCAGCTGAGGAGGTTATGGAAGAGGATGGAGTAGGAGGAGTAGAGGAGGTGGCCGCAGGCCTGCCTGCAAGTCGTGGCGGTGTCACCAACTCCTCTGCAGAGCCACGCATTCCATGCTTGGCAGGCGTCAGCAGGTTTGCCCAATGCGCAGTGTAGGTGATATACCTGCCCTGACCATGCTTTGCAGACCAGGTATCAGTGGTCAGATGGACCCTTGCCCCAACACCGTGTGCCAGAGATGCCATTACTTCCTTTTGCACAATTGAGTACAGGTTGGGGATTGCCTTTTAGGCAAAGAAATTGCGTCCGGGTACCTTCCACTGCGGTATCCCAATCGCTAAAAACTTTTTGAACGCCTCAGACTCCACCAGCTTGTATGGTAAAAGCTGGTGGGCCAAGAGTTCAGACAAGCCAGCTGTCAGACGCCGGCCAAGTGGGTGACTTTGTGGCATTGGCTTCTTACGCTCAAACATGCCCTTGACAGACACCTGACTGTGGGGAGATGAGCAGGAACAGCAAGAGGCGAGAGACGGAGTGGTGGAGAGTTCAGAGGGGGCAAGGAGGACAGCAGTGGTTGATGTGGATGAAGATGCTGTACCAGGAGGAGGATGGCGGCTTTGAGTTTGAGTGCTGCTTGTACTCATGTGTTGATCCCATTGGCGTTTGTGATGTGACATCATGTGCCTTCGCAAAGCAGTTGTACCTAGGTGGGAGTTGGACTTCCCACGACTCAGTTTCTTTTGGCACAGGTTGCAAATGGCATCGCTGTTGTCACAGGCAGACACACAAAAAAAATGCCACACTGCTGAGCTCGGCGGTGACGGCATTCTGGTGGTGGCAACAGCATGCGTTGATTGGCGTGCTGTCTGGCTGACCCCGGGTGCTGATGCATGCTGTCTGACTGTGCCACTAGCTCGTTGCGATGATCTCCCTCTACTTCCAACTCGTCTCCTCCTCCTCTCTGTCTCCCCATCTGAACTTTCCCCCTGTTCTTCTTCTCTTCTAGCAGGCACCCACGTGACATCCACGGACGCATCGTCATCATCATCACCCGCCTCACTTGTATATGACAACTGAACAAAGGAAGCAGCAGCGGGTACATCATCATCATCATCATCACATCGTACGTACATGTGTGTAATGCTGCCTGACTGAGACATATCCCTGTTATCTACATTCTCTGGCAATAATGGTTGCGCATCACTCATTTCTTCAAACTGATGTGTAAATAACTCTTCTGACTGATCAATTGAATTGGCTGTGGTACTAGTGTTGGTGGTGGCGGCAGGCGGGTGAGTGGTAACTTGAGAGGTGCCCAAAGCTAATCTGGAGGAGGATGGTGCGTCAATGTTCCAAGTAGAAGCTGTAGACGATTGGGTGTCCTGTGTTAGCCAGTCAACTACGTCCTCTGAACTTTTCAAGTTCAGGGTAACTGGCCTCTGAACACTGGGCATTATTGTAGGGCCAAAGGGAATCCCAGCACCACGACCACGACGGCCTCTGCGGGGTGTCCTGCCTCTGCCTGTCATTTTTTTTTAAATGTGTACTGTTGGTACCCCAACTAGACTGGATTGGTTGAACTTGGCACAGTGTATTTTAAAATTATGAGAAAACATGTTCTGTAAACTAAATAAAAATCATTTTAGGAGGTTGAGAGAAAAATAAACCGGATGGGGGGATACCGAGCAGAGCACACCATCTACAGCCCACTGGGAGACAAACTCATCCATTCCCCCAGTGGACAAAGCCAGGTGGTACTCTGCCCGGATACGGGAGCGCACCAGCACCCGGAACATGGCCTCAGGTGACAAGGGAACCCCCCCTTTCAAACACTGCTTCCCGGACTTATATATAGCCAATTTGGCTAATGCCAGGAGCAGGTTGACGAGGAGGTCCCTGGCCTTATTGCCCCGGGACACTGGGCGCCCAAAAATAAAAATGTGAGGGGAGAAATGCAGCCAGAACTGCAGGAGGAGGCCCCTCAAGAGTGACAAGAGGGGCTGCAGTCTGGCGCAACTAAAATAAATATGATACACGGACTCTCCCTTGCCACAGAATGGACAAGTGGAGGGAGAGTCCGTGAATTTAGCTAAGTACTCTCCCGTGCTCAGTGCACCATGGAGCACTCTCCAACTCAAGTCCCCGGTGGGTCGTGGAACTAAATCAGAATAAAGTTCCCTCCACCGGGGCCTCTTGCCCTCGTCAGCTGGTAGGACCCGCCTCCAGATGGTATCGGGACGGGTCACGAGGGCAAGGAAGTGCACTGTATGGAGCACGAGAGAATATAAGCTCTTCCTCGGCATGCCGCGAAAGCATGCCGAGGGTATGTCCCTCAACTTTGAGAGGTTGGGGACAGGAGGAGCCTGAGGGGAAACACGGGGCTTGTGTCCAATGCAAACAGCCGGAGCAGGGGTGTTGAAAGGTGCATGTGGCACTCCGGCCTGCAAAGCCCCGCGAAGGAAGGTGCGCGAGTCGGGGGAGATGGCATCCCTAATCTCCTGGAGCAAGCGCCCTGAGACTT
This sequence comes from Discoglossus pictus, assembly GCA_027410445.1. NCBI lineage: Eukaryota > Metazoa > Chordata > Amphibia > Anura > Alytidae > Discoglossus > Discoglossus pictus. Next base: position 130,336,502 of record CM050165.1, on the reverse strand, counting down.
TGGGCGTCACATATCCCAAACGGAGCGCAAGCTCCTGGGGTGACACCCAATCAGAACGCCCGTATTCCAGGAGATCCCCGACTCGGGTCATCCGTGCATGACTAAGGCGGCGGATGATACTGGGGGACTGTAACATTGGAGCCCCCACTGCTGGATTAAATAGCAGGGGCTCCGTGAATATTTCATCCCCCAAAGGCACGCCCTGCCTGGTCACGGAGACCATGCTCCAGGCCTTGAGGGTTTCCTGGTAGTATGCCGGCAACACAGAGAGGTCTCTCCCAAACCCCTCGGGCCTGATCAGAAATAATTGCCGGTCATACCCCAGGTTGCGCAACTGGCGATAAAAGCTGGATGCCAGTGCGCACCACTGCGGAGAGGGATCTGCATATAGGTATCTCTGCAGGTACTGAAGGCGGAAGGTGGACAACTGGGAGCACACACAAACTACTCCCTGTCCACCCTCCACCAAAGGCAGACTTGCCACCCCTGCAGAGACCCAATGCCTTCCCATCCAGAGGAAATCTAACAAATTCCTCTGGATATTGGTGACAAACTCGGGGGTCGGACTCAGACAAATCAGCCGGTGCCAGATCTGAGAAGCCACCAGCTGATTCACCACTAGAGTCCGCCCCCTAAGGGAAAGCATTTTTGCTAGACCCCTCCATCGTCCCAGACGAGAGAGGACACTGCCCTCTAACTCCCTCCAGTTGTCTGGGACGGAAGCGTCCGCAGCGGACAGGTAGACCCCCAGATATTTAATGACATCTGCCTCCCACGTGATGTCACGAAACGTGGGAGGCAAAGAGTCTACCTGTAAATTACCCTCTAAAAGGCCTGTGCATTTGGACCAGTTGATCTGAGCGGAGGAGGCAGCTGAATATACCTCCTGGCACTGTTTTGCCAGCTCAAGATCAACTGGATCCTGGGCCACGAGGAGCACATCGTCAGCATAAGCTGAAAGGACAATCCGCATGTCTGGATCTTTTAGCACCAGCCCTGTGAGCCTTTTCCTCAGTAGGCAGAGGAAAGGCTCGATGGCCAGTGCATATAACTGTCCAGACAAGGGACATCCTTGACGCACCCCTCGTCCAAATACCAAAGGTGCTGTTAGGGACCAATTGATTTTAAGTAAACACTCTGCAGAGGCGTACAGCGTTCTTATAAAGCCCACAAACTGTGGGCCAAAGCCGTACGCTTGCAGAGTGGCTATGAGGTAACCATGGTCCACCCTGTCAAACGCCTTCTCTTGATCTAAAGAGAGAAAGGCGAGTGACAGACCAGTCCTGCGAGAATAATGCAATAGATCCCGGACCAGAAAGATACTATCAAAGATAGTCCGGCCCGGGATCGCATAGGACTGGTCAGGGTGAACCAATTCTGCCAGCACAGACCCAAGTCTAAGCGAGATGGCTTTAGCTACAATCTTGTAGTCTGTGCTGAGCAGAGAGACCGGTCGCCAGTTCTTAATAAGCCGGAGATCCCCCTTTTTGGGCAGCAGGGCAAGTACTGCACTGCGACAAGACAGGGGCATCTCCCCGGTCTCCAGGGCTTCCCCAAGGACCAGATGGAAATCAGGTCCCAGAGTCTCCCAGAAAAATTGGAAAAACTCTACAGTCAGTCCGTCCAGTCCTGGAGACTTCTCACAGGACATGGCACGGAGGGCTTCAGAGAGCTCTTGAAAAGATAGTGGTATATCAAGCCGCTCTCTTACACCCTCACTGACTGTGGGGAGCCCCTCCCATAGCACCCTGCAGGCGTCTGGAGAAATGGGATCCGGAGAGTAAAGATCTTTATAAAAGTTCCGGGCTCTATCCCGGATACTCTCCGGATCTGTAAGGGGGGCACCGTCTTCATCTAGAAGACAGGTGATGTGCCTACTGTTACCCCCCTTTTTCTCCAGTGAGTAGAAGAGGCGCGAGCCGCGGTCTAGATCTTTGAGAAAACCTAAGCGGCTGCGCACGTATGCCCCCTTGGCCTGGTGTCGTTCCAGGTCACAGAGGACACCCTTCCTCTCTACATACTCGCTCTGCAGGGATTGGTCCCTACAAGTGAACAGCCTCTGCTCCAGATGGAGTACCTCCCCCCGGAGTGACTCCAACTCAGCTTCGCGCTGCCCACTCGCACCCTTGGTATATTCCTGACACAGAAGTCGCAAATGAACCTTGCCCACGTCCCACCACAGTTTTAACGTGGCAAAGTCCCCCTTGCAACCCCTCCAGTCCGTCCAAAACTCCCGGATCAATGTCACGAGCCCCTGGTCCTTCAACAAAGCATTGTTGAAGTGCCAATAGGCGGCTCGTGGCGCTGTTGGCGTTAGCGCCACCGTCACAGACACACAGTTGTGGTCTGTGAACGGAGCCAGCCTAATGGCACAAGAACCGACTCGTGACATATAGTGACTAGATATATATAGTCTGTCGATCCGGGAGTGGGACACCAGACCGGCTCTCACCCTGACGTAGGTGAAACCGTCTGATGCCCCTGGGTTCTGCTCTCGCCAGATGTCCTCCAGGGAGAAGCGGGCGATGATCTCCCGCAGCGCTGACGCAGAAGGCGGGTACGGCTCTGGACTATTCCGGTCCAGAGCGTCGAGGGTGCAGTTGAAATCACCCCCGAGTACCAAACACTCATCTGCGTCAACCGTCTCCAAAAACTGGGACAGTCTGGCGAGGAACCTCACTCTCTCGGGCCCTCCAGCAGGGGCATATATATTAACTAGGTTAATGATGCTACCCTGCTCTCGGACCCGGAGGTGGATTAGACGGCCTGGGATAACAGCTTTCACAAGCAGCAGCTCTGGCTGAAAAGACTCTGAGAACAGGGTCACCACTCCACATGACGCCGATGTGAAGTGGCTGAAGAAGACCCTGCCTCTCCACTCCAGTTGCCACGAGGCCTCAGCCTCTGGAGTGGTGTGAGTTTCCTGCAGGAAGCTCACAGAGTACCCTCCCTGATATAAATAGGAGAGTACCTGGAACCTGCGGAAACTGTCTTGACAGCCATTGGTATTTAGCGTGCTGATGTGCAAAGCCATTACTGCGTGTCAGGAATTGTGCGTTCCTCAGACCCTTGAGACTGCTGATAGGACACGCACATTTTATAGAATTTCCGGACGCGGAGATGCTCCGCAGTCCCAGAATTCTTGGCCCTAGTGCTGACCACTAGATATTGCTGGAGAGAGTGGAGAATAAACGACATATTCTTCCACCTCTCCAAGGCCAGCCGCACCTTCCTTTTCTTTTGTCCATGAAGGGTGCTCTCAAGGAATAGATCTATTTCCTTGACAGGGATAACCCACCCAGAATCTGATGTTCCTTCTAGTGGGTCACCCCTGGGCTCCTCTTGGCTGAGGGCTTTTACTCCATCCTCCCCGGCTGGAGTCAGTTTCCTCAGCTTTATTCTCAGGGACCCCCTCTTAGATGATACAGAAGGAGTCCCTTTAGCACCCTTCAAGGTAAATAATGGACCCTTGGATTGCTGCTGCACCCCTGTAGCTTCAGGAGTGCATTCAGGGGTAGCTGGCTGGACAGCAGTGGCTGGCATGGCTTCCTTAATGGAAGCCTTGGAGGCTTTATATGCCTCCTCTGCCAGTTCCACCGCTGCTTGCTCAGCTTGGATGGCACCGATGTTAGGGTCAGTGGACGGCTGAGGAGGGTAGACAGGCTCTCCCATGATGTTAACAGGAAAACCTGTTTTATCACCCTCCCCCATTTCCACTTCCCCTTGTGCCACATCCCCCCTGACAGACAAATCCATGGGGTCCTGAATGGGGGTCATGCCTATATTCCCCCCCTCCAGTAGTGACTCGGCCTGGGGCTCTAACAAAGCCCGAGGTACGTCACTAGAGAGTGACACTGGAGGAGGAGACTGACTGGTGCCCTTGAAGCTCAGCACCTCAGGGACACTGACTACCCATTCAGCAGGGGCTTTGTTGGGACCCCCCTCAAAGGCCAGAGGCAGAACCTGATCTTTCTTGTCTACCCCTGCCTCACTTGGGAGACCCTCTTGCCCCTGCTTTTCCTCCAGACCCTTTTCCACATTAACCCCTATAGGGTCTGGAGAGAGAGATGTGTGGTCTGGCACCGGCTGGCTGAGCTTAATAACCGGGCCAGACAATGTCACCGGATGAGGAGGAGATGTTTTGTTCCTCTTCTTGCTTTTAGAGGGAGGTGCTCCACTATAGAGCACTTCCCACTTATCAGCAACCTCCCTGTTGGTTTTATGCTTCCTCTTCCTGGGGACGTCACTCCTGGAAGAGGAGCTGCCACTAGCTGCCTCCCCTGCAGAGGGCTTATTATCCCTCTGCTTACACTGTGCCCCCACACTAACTGATGTAATTATGGTGGGGGCAGATTGGGACTTGGGAGATGCAGCTGTGACACTGGGAGGACCGGTGACATTCTTCCCCTTTTTCCCCGTGTCTGCAGTCTTGCTGGAGACCACAGACACAGATGGCTTTTTTGGGGAAGAAGGGGGTTTGGAGGCCGTGGTGGTGGCTTGAGGAACGGCCTCCTTGCCTGAGCTCTGTGGGGGGGCTATGACCCTTGAGGTCCCCGCTGTTATGGGCTCAGCGGGGATGGGTGCCGTACTGACGGAGGTGCCATTTGCTGGGGCTGGGGCATGATGCTTTACATTAGGGCAATTCCTACGTGTATGCCCCAACCCCTTGCAATGATAGCACTGCACCTCCGTAGTGCTGTAAAAAATCCTGTACAGCACCCCCTCAAATGGAACCCCAAAAGACCCCTCTATGTTTTCTGCGCCCTGAGGCAGGCACATTTGTACCTGCCTCTTGAAAGAGAGCACATGACGAAGTGCTCTCTCTCTGCACCCCAGGGGAATTTTAATAAATGGTGTTTTTACTTCCCCTAGGGTTAGCAGGTGGGGGCGCAGGAGGGAGTCTGGTAGGAAGGGGGGCACATTAGAGAGTGTTACTTTTGTGCCCAACCCTTCCAGGGGTTCTATTGGGACATATAATCCCCCCACTGTGATGCCTCTCTGTATAAGAATGTGAGCAGCAGCCAGCGTACGGGTAAAGAAAACTGCTTTCCCGTACATTTTGCTGGCTGCTACTATAACAGAGGGGCTGATGACATTAGCTGCAGCACGCAGATAGATATCAATGCTGTAGACCCCAGACATCTGACATTTAACCCCATGCTTCCTGGTGATCTGCCCCTCAGCCCCAGCGGTGGTATTACTGGGGCCAGCAGAAACCACCTGTGACCAGGTATTAGCCACAGGGGTAGGTCTGCTGGCAGAACCACCAGGAGCTGGGGCTGCCTTATCTGCCTGGGGCCTATGCTGTGCAGTGCTGCAGCTAGGATTTTCAGGGGCCATTATTCCCCCTTTTGACCCCTGAGGCTTCTTAATGGTCTTATCCCTCATGTTTAGACCCTTTTTTTTTAGTTTATTTGTTTTATTTATTTTTATTTTTTGTTTTATGATTTTCTACTGTTTTCTTTTTTTTAAAATATAAAAGTGTGAAAAAGAAACAAAAAGACAAGACTAAGGGAGACAAAACTAAGGGAGAGAGAGAGGTGATGCTTGGCAGTGGAAGGGTTAATGGCCTGTTGCAAGGTGTACTAATTGCAACAACACAGAGAACACAGAGGCTTTTTAACCCCTCTGTGTCTCTGTGTCAGATGTTAAAAAAAGCCTTTTAAACAAAACTTCAAATTGTTTCCCCCCCCCCACTGCCTACAAAGATGTTACTTGTCTTCTCTCCCCCCAAAACATAAAACCCAACACCAAACAAACAAAACTTTAACAAAACCTGAAAAACTTAAAAAAAAAGTCAAAGTAAAAAAAGCTTCAGGAGTGAAGGTAAGTGCTAAGGGAGGGGTGTGGCAAAGTATCCAGGAGACAGCTCACTCTCCTGGGATAGAGAGCTGAGCTTGTCTCCCAGAAAACTAAAACTTAAATTAAACTAAGAAAAAAAACACAAAAACTCCCAAAAATTAACAACACCGTGCACAAAGTGCTTATAAACAGAAAAGTGTTAAAATAAAACTTGTATTTGAGGGACTAAGACCCTAAAAAGCCTTTTGTTTGGAGCTCAAGCATGCACACAACATGCTCTCTTGCACAGTACTTGAAAGCAGGACACACACTATGGGTAGCGGTCAAGCAAATGAACTTTGATTGACGGTTATGCAAATGCACTTAGATTTAATTAAAAAAAAAGTTTGGGTTTTTTAAATGTGGACTGTTGGTACCCCAACTAGACTGGATTGGTTGAACTTGGCACAGTATTTGAAAGCAGGACACACACTATGGGTAGCGGTCAAGCAAATGAACTTTGATTGACGGTTATGCAAATGCACTTAGATTTAATAAAAAAAAAGTTTGGGTTTTTTAAATCTGGACTGTTGGTACCCCAACTAGACTGGATTGGTTGAACTTGGCACAGTGTATTTTAAAATCATGAGAAAACATTTTCTGTAAACTAAATAAAAATCATATTAGGAGGTTGAAAGAAAAAGAAACCGGATGGGGGGATACCGAGCAGAGCACACCATCTACAGCCCACTGGGAGACAAACTCATCCATTCCCCCAGTAGACAAAGCCAGGTGGTACTCTGCCCGGATACGGGAGCGCACCAGCACCCGGAACATGGCCTCAGGTGACAAGGGAACCCCCCCTATCAAACACTGCTTCCTGGACTTATATATAGCCAACTTGGCTAATGCCAGGAGCAGGTTGACGAGGAGGTCCCTGGCCTTATTGCCCCGGGACACTGGGCGCCCAAAAATAAAAATGTGAGGGGAGAAATGCAGCCAGAACTGCAGGAGGAGGCCCCTCAAGAGTGACAAGAGGGGCTGCAGTCTGGCGCAACTAAAATAAACATGATACACGGACTCTCCCTTGCCACAGAATGGACAAGTGGAGGGAGAGTCCGTGAATTTAGCTAAGTACTCTCCCGTGCTCAGTGCACCATGGAGCACTCTCCAACTCAAGTCCCCGGTGGGTCGTGGAACTAAATCAGAATAAAGTTCCCTCCACCGGGGCCTCTTGCCCTCGTCAGCTGGTAGGACCCGCCTCCAGATGGTATCGGGACGGGTCACGAGGGCAAGGAAGTGCACTGTATGGAGCACGAGAGAATATAAGCTCTTCCTCGGCATGCCGCGAAAGCATGCCGAGGGTATGTCCCTCAACCTCGAGAGGTTGGGGACAGGAGGAGCCTGAGGGGAAACACGGGGCTTGTGTCCAATGCAAACAGCCGGAGAAGGGGTGTTGAAAGGTGCATGTGGCACTCCGGCCTGCAAAGCCCCGCGAAGGAAGGTGCGCGAGTCGGGGGAGATGGCATCTCTAATCTCCTGGAGCAAGCGCCCTGAGACTTTGGGCGTCACATATCCCAAACGGAGCGCAAGCTCCTGGGGTGACACCCAATCAGAACGCCCGTATTCCAGGAGATCCCCGACTCGGGTCATCCGTGCATGACTAAGGCGGCGGATGATACTGGGGGACTGTAACATTGGAGCCCCCACTGCTGCATTAAATAGCAGGGGCTCTGTGAATATTTCATCCCCCAAAGGCACGCCCTGCCTGGTCACGGAGACCATGCTCCAGGCCTTGAGGGTTTCCTGGTAGTATGCCGGCAACACAGAGAGGTCTCTCCCAAACCCCTCGGGCCTGATCAGAAATAATTGCCGGTCATACCCCAGGTTGCGCAACTGGCGATAAAAGCTGGATGCCAGTGCGCACCACTGCGGAGAGGGATCTGCATATAGGTATCTCTGCAGGTACTGAAGGCGGAAGGTGGACAACTGGGAGCACACACAAACTACTCCCTGTCCACCCTCCACCAAAGGCAGACTTGCCACCCCTGCAGAGACCCAATGCCTTCCCATCCAGAGGAAATCTAACAAATTCCTCTGGATATTGGTGACAAACTCGGGGGTCGGACTCAGACAAATCAGCCGGTGCCAGATCTGAGAAGCCACCAGCTGATTCACCACTAGAGTCCGCCCCCTAAGGGAAAGCATTTTTGCTAGACCCCTCCATCGTCCCAGACGAGAGAGGACACTGCCCTCTAACTCCCTCCAGTTGTCTGGGACGGAAGCGTCCGCAGCGGACAGGTAGACCCCCAGATATTTAATGACATCTGCCTCCCACGTGATGTCACGAAACGTGGGAGGCAAAGAGTCTACCTGTAAATTACCCTCTAAAAGGCCTGTGCATTTGGACCAGTTGATCTGAGCGGAGGAGGCAGCTGAATATACCTCCTGGCACTGTTTTGCCAGCTCAAGATCAACTGGATCCTGGGCCACGAGGAGCACATCGTCAGCATAAGCTGAAAGGACAATCCGCATGTCTGGATCTTTTAGCACCAGCCCTGTGAGCCTTTTCCTCAGTAGGCAGAGGAAAGGCTCAATGGCCAGTGCATATAACTGTCCAGACAAGGGACATCCTTGACGCACCCCTCGTCCAAATACCAAAGGTGCTGTTAGGGACCAATTGATTTTAAGTAAACACTCTGCAGAGGCGTACAGCGTTCTTATAAAGCCCACAAACTGTGGGCCAAAGCCGTACGCTTGCAGAGTGGCTATGAGGTAACCATGGTCCACCCTGTCAAACGCCTTCTCTTGATCTAAAGAGAGAAAGGCGAGTGACAGACCAGTCCTGCGAGAATAATGCAATAGATCCCGGACCAGAAAGATACTATCAAAGATAGTCCGGCCCGGGATCGCATAGGACTGGTCAGGGTGAACCAATTCTGCCAGCACAGACCCAAGTCTAAGCGAGATGGCTTTAGCTACAATCTTGTAGTCCGTGCTGAGCAGAGAGACCGGTCGCCAGTTCTTAATAAGCCGGAGATCCCCCTTTTTGGGCAGCAGGGCAAGTACTGCCCTGCGACAAGACAGGGGCATCTCCCCGGTCTCCAGGGCTTCCCCAAGGACCAGATGGAAATCAGGTCCCAGAGTCTCCCAGAAAAATTGGAAAAACTCTACAGTCAGTCCGTCCAGTCCTGGAGACTTCTCACAGGACATGGCACGGAGGGCTTCAGAGAGCTCTTGAAAAGATAGTGGTATATCAAGCCGCTCTCTTACACCCTCACTGACTGTGGGGAGCCCCTCCCATAGCACCCTGCAGGCGTCTGGAGAAATGGGATCCGGAGAGTAAAGATCTTTATAAAAGTTCCGGGCTCTATCCCGGATACTCTCCGGATCTGTAAGGGGGGCACCGTCTTCATCTAGAAGACAGGTGATGTGCCTACTGTTACCCCCCTTTTTCTCCAGTGAGTAGAAGAGGCGCGAGCCGCGGTCTAGATCTTTGAGAAAACCTAAGCGGCTGCGCACGTATGCCCCCTTGGCCTGGTGTCGTTCCAGGTCACAGAGGACACCCTTCCTCTCTACATACTCGCTCTGCAGGGATTGGTCCCTACAAGTGAACAGCCTCTGCTCCAGATGGAGTACCTCCCCCCGGAGTGACTCCAACTCAGCTTCGCGCTGCCCACTCGCACCCTTGGTATATTCCTGACACAGAAGTCGCAAATGAACCTTGCCCACGTCCCACCACAGTTTTAACGTGGCAAAGTCCCCCTTGCAACCCCTCCAGTCCGTCCAAAACTCCCGGATCAATGTCACGAGCCCCTGGTCCTTCAACAAAGCATTGTTGAAGTGCCAATAGGCGGCTCGTGGCGCTGTTGGCGTTAGCGCCACTGTCACAGACACACAGTTGTGGTCTGTGAACGGAGCCAGCCTAATGGCACAAGAACCGACTCGTGACATATAGTGACTAGATATATATAGTCTGTCGATCCGGGAGTGGGACACCAGACCGGCTCTCACCCTGACGTAGGTGAAACCGTCTGATGCCCCTGGGTTCTGCTCTCGCCAGATGTCCTCCAGGGAGAAGCGGGCGATGATCTCCCGCAGGGCTGACGCAGAAGGCGGGTACGGCTCTGGACTATTCCGGTCCAGAGCGTCGAGGGTGCAGTTGAAATCACCCCCGAGTACCAAACACTCATCTGCGTCAACCGTCTCCAAAAACTGGGACAGTCTGGCGAGGAACCTCACTCTCTCGAGCCCTCCAGCAGGGGCATATATATTAACTAGGTTAATGATGCTACCCTGCTCTCGGACCCGGAGGTGGATTAGACGGCCTGGGATAACAGCTTTCACAAGCAGCAGCTCTGGCTGAAAAGACTCTGAGAACAGGGTCACCACTCCACATGACGCCGATGTGAAGTGGCTGAAGAAGACCCTGCCTCTCCACTCCAGGTGCCACGAGGCCTCAGCCTCTGGAGTGGTGTGAGTTTCCTGCAGGAAGCTCACAGAGTACCCTCCCTGATATAAATAGGAGAGTACCTGGAACCTGCGGAAACTGTCTTGACAGCCATTGGTATTTAGCGTGCTGATGTGCAAAGCCATTACTGCGTGTCAGGAATTGTGCGTTCCTCAGACCCTTGAGACTGCTGATAGGACACGCACATTTTATAGAATTTCCGGACGCGGAGATGCTCCGCAGTCCCAGAATTCTTGGCCCTAGTGCTGACCACTAGATATTGCTGGAGAGAGTGGAGAATACACGACATATTCTTCCACCTCTCCAAGGCCAGCCGCACCTTCCTTTTCTTTTGTCCATGAAGGGTGCTCTCAAGGAATAGATCTATTTCCTTGACAGGGATAACCCACCCAGAATCTGATGTTCCTTCTAGTGGGTCACCCCTGGGCTCCTCTTGGCTGAGGGCTTTTACTCCATCCTCCCCGGCTGGAGTCAGTTTCCTCAGCTTTATTCTCAGGGACCCCCTCTTAGATGATACAGAAGGAGTCCCTTTAGCACCCTTCAAGGTAAATAATGGACCCTTGGATTGCTGCTGCACCCCTGTAGCTTCAGGAGTGCATTCAGGGGTAGCTGGCTGGACAGCAGTGGCTGGCATGGCTTCCTTAATGGAAGCCTTGGAGGCTTTATATGCCTCCTCTGCCAGTTCCACCGCTGCTTGCTCAGCTTGGATGGCACCGATGTTAGGGTCAGTGGACGGCTGAGGAGGGTAGACAGGCTCTCCCATGATGTTAACAGGAAAACCTGTTTTATCACCCTCCCCCATTTCCACTTCCCCTTGTGCCACATCCCCCCTGACAGACAAATCCATGGGGTCCTGAATGGGGGTCATGCCTATATTCCCCCCCTCCAGTAGTGACTCGGCCTGGGGCTCTAACAAAGCCCGAGGTACGTCACTAGAGAGTGACACTGGAGGAGGAGACTGACTGGTGCCCTTGAAGCTCAGCACCTCAGGGACACTGACTACCCATTCAGCAGGGGCTTTGTTGGGTCCCCCCTCAAAGGCCAGAGGCAGAACCTGATCTTTCTTGTCTACCCCTGCCTCACTTGGGAGACCCTCTTGCCCCTGCTTTTCCTCCAGACCCTTTTCCACATTAACCCCTATAGGGTCTGGAGAGAGAGATGTGTGGTCTGGCACCGGCTGGCTGAGCTTAATAACCGGGCCAGACAATGTCACCGGATGAGGAGGAGATGTTTTGTTCCTCTTCTTGCTTTTAGAGGGAGGTGCTCCACTATAGAGCACTTCCCACTTATCAGCAACCTCCCTGTTGGTTTTATGCTTCCTCTTCCTGGGGACGTCACTCCTGGAAGAGGAGCTGCCACTAGCTGCCTCCCCTGCAGAGGGCTTATTATCCCTCTGCTTACACTGTGCCCCCACACTAACTGATGTAATTATGGTGGGGGCAGATTGGGACTTGGGAGATTCAGCTGTGACACTGGGAGGACCGGTGACATTCTTCCCCTTTTTCCCCGTGTCTGCAGTCTTGCTGGAGACCACAGACACAGATGGCTTTTTTGGGGAAGAAGGGGGTTTGGAGGCCGTGGTGGTGGCTTGAGGAACGGCCTCCTTGCCTGAGCTCTGTGGGGGGGCTATGACCCTTGAGGTCCCCGCTGTTATGGGCTCAGCGGGGATGGGTGCCGTACTGACGGAGGTGCCATTTGCTGGGGCTGGGGCATGATGCTTTACATTAGGGCAATTCCTACGTGTATGCCCCAACCCCTTGCAATGATAGCACTGCACCTCCGTAGTGCTGTAAAAAATCCTGTACAGCACCCCCTCAAATGGAACCCCAAAAGACCCCTCTATGTTTTCTGCGCCCTGAGGCAGGCACATTTGTACCTGCCTCTTGAAAGAGAGCACATGACGAAGTGCTCTCTCTCTGCACCCCAGGGGAATTTTAATAAATGGTGTTTTTACTTCCCCTAGGGTTAGCAGGTGGGGGCGCAGGAGGGAGTCTGGTAGGAAGGGGGGCACATTAGAGAGTGTTACTTTTGTGCCCAACCCTTCCAGGGGTTCTATTGGGACATATAATCCCCCCACTGTGATGCCTCTCTGTATAAGAATGTGTGCAGCAGCCAGAGTACGGGTAAAAAAAACTGCTTTCCCGTACATTTTGCTGGCTGCTACTATAACAGAGGGGCTGATGACATTAGCTGCAGCACGCAGATAGATATCAATGCTGTAGACCCCAGACATCTGACATTTAACCCCATGCTTCCTGGTGATCTGCCCCTCAGCCCCAGCGGTGGTATTACTGGGGCCAGCAGAAACCACCTGTGACCAGGTATTAGCCACAGGGGTAGGTCTGCTGGCAGAACCACCAGGAGCTGGGGCTGCCTTATCTGCCTGGGGCCTATGCTGTGCAGTGCTGCAGCTAGGATTTTCAGGGGCCATTATTCCCCCTTTTGACCCCTGAGGCTTCTTAATGGTCTTATCCCTCATGTTTAGACCCTTTTTTTTTTTAGTTTATTTGTTTTTTTTATTTTTATTTTTTGTTTTATGATTTTCTACTGTTTTCTTTTTTTTTTTTTTAAATATAAAAGTGTGAAAAAGAAACAAAAAGACAAAACTAAGGGAGACAAAAAACTAAGGGAGAGAGAGAGATGATGTTTGGCAGTGGAAGGGTTAATGGCCTGTTGCAAGGTGTTACTAATTGCAACAACACAGAGAACACAGAGGCTTTTTAACCCCTCTGTGTCTCTGTGTCAGATGTTAAAAAAAAAGCCTTAACAAGAAAAAATCTAATTGTTTTCCCCCCCACTGCCTACAAAGATGTTACTTGTCTTCTCTCCCCCAAAACATAAAACCCAACACCAAACAAACAAAACTTCAACAAAACCTAATAAACTTTTTAAAAGAAAAAAAGTCAAAGTAACAAAGCTCCAGGAGTGAAGGTGTAGTGCTAAGGGAGGGGTGTGGCAAAGTATCCAGGAGACAGCTCACTCTCTTGGGATAGAGGGCTGAGCCTGGCTCCCAGAAAACTAAAACTTAAATTAAACTAAGAAAAATACCACAAAAACTCCCAAAAATTAACAACACCGTGCACAAAGTGCTTATAAACAGAAAAGTGTTAAAATAAAACTTGTATTTGAGGGACTAAGACCCTAAAAAGCCTTTTGTTTGGAGCTCAAGCATGCACACAACATGCTCTCTGGCACAGTACTTGAAAGCAGGATACACACTATGGGTAGCGGTCAAGCAAATGAACTTTGATTGACGGTTATGCAAATGCACTTAGATTTAATTTAAAAAAAGTTTGGTTTTTTTAAAAGTAGACAACTAGTAAACAATATTATATTGTATGCGTTGTGCACACACAGTATAAGCTGTGAGCCTGACACACACACTTACAAGCAGGGGCTGGCAGGGAGACAGGCAAATGAAGTTAGATTACACAGAATACAAGCAGGGGCTAGCAGGGAGACAGGCTAATGAAGTTAGATTACACAGAAAAAAAACGGAAAAAAAATGATGTTATAGCCCTAAAAAGGGCTTTTTGGGGTGCTGTGTTTACAGCAGAGATCTGATGAGTCCTTCAGCACTGCACTGGACACTAAATAAACTTGCCTAGCTATGGTTTTCCCTATTGATGCAGTATCACCTACAGTCTACCTCCTCTCAGTAAGCCTGCAAGTTAGTTCTGATTCCAAAATGGCTGCTGTCCATGAGGTTGAAGGGTGTGGAAGGGAGTGTATGCTGCTGATTGGCTGGAATGTGTCTGCTGACTGTGACATGCAGGGTCAAAGTTTGCTCAATTATAAAGTATTGGGGGCGGTTCGAATCTCGCATATGTTCGCTGTTCGCCGCGAATGCGAACATGCTATGTTCGCCGAAATAAGTCAACCAGCGAACTATTCGCGACATCTCTATTTATAGATAGAAATCAAGAGTTTTATAAAAATTGGCAACTTTGTCGGACAGATTTGTTACTCTCTTTGTCTCCTTTTCTTAACCTCCGTCTCATATTGTCTCTCTTGATGGATTTGTATTGTATCCTTTATTGAATGATTGATTTAAGTATGACTTTATTTCTTATTTGTTGTACTTATTATTGAACAATACAAATATAAAAAAAATAAAAAAAATAATCCAAGATTGAAAGAATGGCAACACATTTCAATTACTTTTCTAGGTAGATGCCATTTAGTAAAAAATTATTATTTTCCTAAATTATTATAGCCTTTCCAGATATTACCATTACTCATTAAAGAATAAGACATAAAACTTTTAAATAAGCATTGTCATGACTGATTTTAGGGACTCCCCTGGACTCCACAAGCAACCCTGTTATTTGGGACTATGGCACACTGTGTTACTAATATCAAAGGCTATTAAAATGGATATGCGACTCGTTTAAGGACCGTGACATGTTGTTTTTATGTGTAATGTAATGTGGGCCACAATAATGAATGTTGAGGATACTATATGATGTTATCACATATTATAATTGTCGAACTACGAGACGTCGTCACACTTTGCGTGGTGCTTACAACTTTGCCTTGCAAAGAGAGCCATTAAACCACTAAAATATGCAGCACTTAGGTGGTGAGCGACAAAGGTGCTCACTGCCTATGAGCCTCACGAAGCGAGGCGAGCAGTGGAGGTAATGAAACACGCTGGACTTAGCCTACAAACACTTACAAAACGCGGGATCGCCTTAGGCTGCAAGTAGTTGATGAACGCAGGACTTAGAACAAAAAAAAATACGAGACGCAGGACTTAGAAAAAAACAATACGGCATAATAAAAATACGAAGTTAAAGCCTGAACCGCGCAAAACAAAAAACAAGAAAAACACACAAAAAAAAAATACAACAAAAACATCACACATAGCATGGGAGACCAGCCAGGACGTCTGGAAGTGAGGTGAAATGTGAATTTATGTCGGCACTTAAAAAATCGGCTAAGCGAGAAAAAAAATGGAGGCCAAAAAAATGAAAACGAGGCTACACGACACCGAACCGCGCCAAAACAGAGCCAGGAAGGACATAAATGATTGCAAAACACGTAAAATATAGTCTAACACCTCCATTTTACAATACTAACTTACAAATTTACACATTAAGATTGTGAAATGGCGGATTTCTCGTCTAAACCAATGGTTTTGTCTTGCGTACGCAGCCTATATATAGGGCACACTTGCCACAAAACTGACACTTTCTCTTCAGGTGATGACATTCTGACCGGACATTTTCTGCTGCCGGAAAATCTAAAGAGATTGTTTGCTCTTCAGGATACAGATTGCTGAATATTAAATACAAATAGGTAAAGTATATTAGTAATGATTAATAAATAAATAATTAATTAATTATTATAAAAAAAAAATATGTGGTTAGTTAAACAAATTGAGCAACTAAGTTATAATTTATTAATTAGTAATTAGTAATCATTAAGAAACAAAAAAAGTAAAATGCGTAAAGTTTACTAATACATTAATGCTTAACTATTTCTAATATATTTAGACATTGTTTCATTAATTATTAGTGTACATTATTTTATTAATTGATTATTAGTAATCATTATGAACAACAAATATTCTATATTTTACAATGCCTTTAGTTTAGTAATATATTATTGCTTAGCTCTTTAGAATACATTTAGTCATTGATTAATTGATTATTACTGTACTTATTAATAATTATTAATTAGTAATATTACCACACAAAAAAAGGACCACAAACAATATGTATATTTTACTATATACTGAAATATCCATGTTGATGCTGATTGCCTCATAGGGATGAATCCAAATATTACAAATGCTTTTCATCTTATTTGACAGTTTCAGTGTCTCTGCAGCTGACTCAACACAGAGGGTGACATTTGCAGCCTTTCAACAGCATAAAGATCACATTTACAGGTATATCATTAAATTATGTTCTTATGGTAACAAAAAAAGGATTAAAGTTTTTTATTTTGAAATGATGACAGTTATTGATTAATTAATGTATATTAATATATTAATTAATTAGTAATCATTACAAAAATAATGCTTTATTTATCAATATATTGATGAGTATGCTTTTATGTTTTGCATCTGTGCCAATATATCTGTGTTGCTGATGATTGCCTGATAGGGATGAAGCCAAATATTACAAATGCTTTCCATCTTATTTGACAGTTTCATCGGCTATGCAGCTGACTCAACACAGAGAGTGACAGGTATATACTGACTTTACAGGTATATCATTTAATTATGTACTTAGCGAACAAAAAATAATTCATTTTTATTTTTTTAAATTGATAACAGTTATTCATTAATTAACGTATAATAATATTTAAATTAATTAATTAATAATTAGTAATCATTAAAGAAAAATTATACTGCAATAAAAGTAATAACAATTTTTAACATGCACTTATATATCTGCCTTACTGCTCATTTATGTGCATTGCTTTTGGAACTATTAATTAATAATAATATAAAAACAAAAGAAATATGTACGTTTTAAAAAGCACTTAAATATCTGGAGTGCTTATGATTGCCTGACCGGGATAGGACCTTCAAAGCACTTAAATATTTAAAGTACTTTCTTACGTTCTGACCTGTGCTACATTTAAAATGTTATAATGATTGTATTTAGGAATATATTGATGATTATGCATTTATGTTTTACATCTATGCAAATTAAACATCATAGTTTCATTCACTCACAAATTAATTGAATACAAACATTAAAAATGATTTTAATGTTATTTCACAGATTACTCATCTCTGCATCTGACTGAAGACAGAGAGTGGAGTCTCAAGGATTTGTTCTCAAAGAACATCAATTTTACAGGTATATGATTTCATGATGCCCTTATTGTTTTGTATTGATGACAGTTAATGATTAATTAATTAACCTATATTTATTTAGGGCCTCATTCAATTGCAATTTGCAAAATTGAATAGGGCTCTATATAAGGACATAGCATATTATTTTGACATACATTTTTAGTTACATCTATCCAAAACTAAGGTTTAAAAAAAAAAAAAGTAACAAAACAATATGCTATGGGCTTATATAGTGCCCTATTGCATTGCACAACTTGCAAATGAATGAGGCCTTTAGTATTTAATTTTTCATTTACAATAACAAAACAAATGTAGGCATATATATATGCTTACCTAATTAACTTTTAAAGAACGTAAATTAGACCTCAGAAGTAAATTGATTTAATCATTAAGAAAATTACAAAATTGCACATTATTTTAAGCCCCATCTACACTTTGCTCATAGCCTTTTCTGTTTGCCCTTCTTTAAGAAAACATAATTAACGCTTTAGGTTTACCATTGATGTCAGTTATTGATTAACTCAATAACATAAATTCATTTAGTAATGACTTAATTAATTAATTAGTACCATTTTTTTTTTTATGTATGCCAATAAAATTTATATCATGGAAGATTTCAAAATGCTTTTCAAATCATTGCATTCTTTAATTAATGCTATTTAGCTTTGGTTAGAGAGCAGCTACAAACAATATGTACAGTACTAAAAAACATAACATCTTAAACCTGTATTTACAATAACAGATTACAATGGAGGACAACGGAGAAGACAGGATTGAAAGCAAAAGAAGAGTGGCAAGGGAAAGGAAGCAAAGGTGGAGAGATGCACAGTCCCCAAAAACTTCCCAACGCTTAAGAGAAGAAGACCAACAGAAATTTTTAAAAAAAATAAAAAAGAGTAGGAAAGCACATAGTGAGTGTGCTGGAGCTTCAAAGAAAAGAAAAAGTAAACAAAAACATGTCTGTGAAACATTGCCGAATGATCCAATATTGCCTATTGACATCAATGTTCATGCACATGACACCAATGTAGATATAGAAAGTTGTAGTGATACCTATGTTGAGGAAGCTCAGGATACTGCGTTTATTAGAGCACTAACAGTAGACACTCATTATTGTGGATTACTCAATGTTGTTCATCAGTTTTGTGGGGCCTATCATTTTCTCAAGGAAAGACCAACTGATGGAGAGTTCTTTAGTTGCTGTCAGAAAGAAAAGGTAAGACTTCCACAAAGACACACATGTCCAGATTACTTACAAAGTATCATGAGCGATCCAACATTTCCAAATTATACCAATTTATAAAAAAAAAGCATAAGGTCTTATAACAGTGCAATGTAATTTGCTTCAATGGGTGCTACATTAGCAGAGAATGTCCCAGGACATGATCCTTACTGTTTTAGAGTTCAAGGACACATTAACCACCGCACTTCACATTTACACCCACAAGAAGGAGATCAAAGAAATTTGCACAATTATATGTCTTAGATACAATGGAAGCTGTTGAACAAAGGATGATGCTACCTAAAAAAAAAACAGTGTTTGCACATACTGTAGTCTTTGAACATCTGGATAAAATTATGGCCAATAACCCATACAGTCAAGCATACAAACAATTAGCACAGGTTGAAATAGAACAACAGCAACATGCTCAAAGACATCAATTGACAATGCCAAGAGTAAATATGGTTTTAAAAAGAAATCGCAACACTGATCAAAGACGGTAAAATTTACCAACAGTAAGTGAGGTTGCCATGGTCTTTAAAAATGAGTATGGTGAACCACCTTTTCAGTGCGATATTAGAATATATCCACGCAATGAAGACCAACCTTTTATAAACATAAATATATTAAGTTGTAATTTGGATCCAATGACATATCCCATTTTCTTTCCAAATGGTAAAACTGGATGGGAACCAAAATTACAATTTCAAAGCTATCCCAATAGTAAAGTTTGTGTTAGAAGCAATATTTCTATGCTGGAATATAAAGTGGCACCAACTGCTGTTCGTGATTTTTTTTATCCTATTTTATGTGGGGGCAAACTCACACAACAATGGATTATTAATTCCTATCTACAAGTCAAAGCAAATAATCTAAATTTTATAAAATTTCAACAAAATAAGCTTTGAGTAGAACAATATTGTGGATTAATTGATTATGTTGCTGAATTGGCTATCAACAAAGACATTCCAGCTGGAAGAGTAATCATTTTGCCATCCACTTTTCAAGGATCTCCTCGCAATCTGTGAGAAAGATATAATGATGCCATGGCTATTGTCACAAAATATGGAAAACCAGATTTATTCATTACATTCACATGAAATCCACAATGGCCAGAGATCAAGGAAAATTTGAATCTTGGACAAACTACTTCTGACTGATCAAATTTGGTGGCAAGAGTATTCAAAATAAAACTAAATTAATTAATACATGTTATAACTAAAGCACAGTTATTTGGAAAATGTGTGGCTTTTGTTTATACTATTGAATTTAAAAAAAGAGGCCTGCAACATGCACACATACTTTTAATCCTACAGGAAAAAGATAAGTTGAATATTAGGGAGAGAGTGGATTCAATAATTACTGCTGAACTGCCAAATCCAGACAAATAATCAAAACCTTTTGAGATTGTAACACACAGAATGATTCATGGGCCATGTGGAGATGTCAATCCAAATTCACCATGTATGGATAATAAAAAATGTACAAAACAATTTCCAAAACAATTTCAAATGCAGACTTATGCTAATTGTGAAAGAAGACAAGGACAAACAGCTATTATCCGTGGACAGAAGGTTGATAATAGATATGTCGTTCCATATAATCCATATTTGCTCAAGTACAATGCACGCATAAATGTGGAAGCTTGCATTTCTATTAAATCCATCACATATGTGTATAAATATATATACAAAGGATATGATGCAGCAACTGTTGTTGTGCAAGGTGCAGCAAACGAAAATGAAAATCCAATTTTACATGATAAACTTTTTAATTATTTAGATGCTTGCTATGTCAGTGCACCAGAAGCAATGTGGCAAAATTTGAGATACATGCTGTGTATTAGAGATGTCGCGAATAGTTCGCCGGCGGACTGTTCCCGGCGAACATAGCATGTTCGCATTCGCAGCGTAATGCGAACAAATGTGATGTTCGATCTGCCCCCTATACTTTATCATTGAGCAAACTTTGACCCTGCAACTCACAGTCAGCAGACACATTCCAGCCAATAAGCATCATACCCTGCCTTCCAGACCCTTTAACCTCATGGACAGCAGCCATTTTGGAATCATAACTAACTTGCAGTTTTACTGAGAGGAGGCTGAGTGTAGGTGATACTGCATCAATAGGGAAAACCATAGCTAGGCTACTGTACACAGTGTGCAATACAGTCCTGAAGGACTCTTTTGATCTCTACTGCAAGGACACCCCTGTGTCTCTTCCCCCCCTTATCATCATCCTCTCCTCACCTTAGAACCCAACCCTAACACCCTCACACTTATCCATAACACCCATCAACCTAACACCTATCCCTAACACCCCTCACACTTATCCCTAAGACCTAACACCCCTTACACTTATCCTTAACACCCCTCACCCTAACACCTAACCCTAACACCCCTCACACTTATCCCTAACACCCCTTACCCTAACCCTAACACCCCTCACACTTATCGCTAACACCTAACCCTAACACCCCTTACACTTATCCCTAACACCCCTCACCCTAACACCTAACCCTAACACCCCTCAAACTTATCCCTAACACCCCTCACCCTAACCCTAACACCCCTCACACTTATCCCTAACACCCCTTACCCTAACCCTAACACCCCTCACACTTATCCCTAACACCTTACCCTAACATCCCTCACCCTAACACCTCACCCTAACACCCCTTACACTTATCCCTAACACCCCTCACCCTAACACCTAACCCTAACACCCCTCACACTTATCAATAACAGCCCTCACCCTAACCCTAACACCCCTCACACTTATCCCTAACATCTAACCCTAACATCCCTCACCCTAACACCTAACCCTAACACCCCTTACACTTATCCCTAACACCCCTCACCCTAACACCTAACCCTAACACCCCTCACACTTATCCCTAACACCCCTCACCCTAACACCTAACCCTAATACCCCCTTACACTTATACCTAACAACCCTTACCCTAACACCTAACCCTAACATCCCTTACCCTTACACCCATCACACTTATCCCTAACACCCCTTACCCTAACCCTAACACCCCTCACACTTATCCATAACACCTATCAACCTAACACCTAACCCTAACATTCTCACACTTATCCCTAAGACCTAACACCCCTCACACTTATTCCTAACATGCCTCACCCTAACACCCCTTACACTTATCCCTAACACCCCTCACCCTAACACCCCTCACACTTAGCCGTAACACCCCTCACCCTAACACCCCTCACACTTATCCCTGTGTCTCTTCCCCCCCCCTTATCATCAAGGGAGAGGGGAGGATGATGAGGGAGGGGGGAAGAGACACAGGGGAGGATGATGAGGGAGGGGGGAAACAGACACAGGGGAGGATGATGAGGGAGGGGGCAAAGAGATACAGGGGAGGGTGATGAGGAAGGGGGGAAAGAGACACAGGGGAGGATGATGAGGGAGGGGGGGATGAGACACAGGGGAAGATGATGAGGGAGGTGGAAAAAAGACACAGGGGACGATGATGAGGGAGGGGGGAAAGAGACACAGGGGAGGATGATGATGGAGGGGGGAAGAGACACAGGGGAGGATGATGAAGGAGGGGGTAAAGAGATACAGGGAGGATGATGAGGGAGGTGGGAGGATGATGAGGAAGGGGGGATGAGACACAGGGGAGGGTGATGAGGAAGTGGGAAAGAGACACAGCGGAGGATGATGAGGGAGGGGGTAAAGAGATACAGGGGAGGATGATGATGGAGGGGGATGTTAGGTTATTTATGCCCTTTATGGATTAAAACCAGACTCTGCATCAATTATGTAATTTTCCGTGGGAGTTTTGACATGGATCCCCCTCCGGCATGCCACAGTCCAGGTGTTAGTCCCCTTAAAACAACTTTTCCATCACTATTGTGGCCATAAAGAGTCCCTGTAGGTTTTAAAATCCGCCTGCCCATTGAAGTCTATGGCGGCTCGCCGGGTTCGCCGGTTCGCAAACATTTGTGGCGGTTCGCGTTCGCGGTTCGCGAACCGAAAATTGTATGTTCGCGACATCACTACTGTGTATCAATTAGCTGTACATTTGCCACAAAGTCAGTTTGTTTGCTTTACTGCAGGCAATGAAAGAACTGCCTTAGCCCAAAGTGAACACAGAGAAACAACACTTACTGCATGGTTTCAATTAAACTGCCAGGACACTCAGGCCAGACAATTTTTATACATTGAGATTCCATATCACTATGTATTTGCAAATGGTCTTTGGCGACAACGAAAAAGAGATACTCATAAAATGATACCATAAATTTATACCATCAGTCCAAGAGACATTGAACGTTTCAGTTTAAGATTACTTCTTTTACATGTTCCCGGTGCACAAAGTTTTGAACATTTACGCACAGTGAATTACATAGTTTATGATACTTTCCTATTAGCTGCAAGACATCAAAACTTCATAGCAGATGATACAGAATGTGAGAGGTGTCTGGAAGAAGCAGCACTATGCTAAATGCCAAAGCAAATGAGAGAACAATTTGCATTAATTTGCATCTTTTCCAATGTACCTGATGCATTTACTTTGTGGAAAACATTTAAATTAAATATGTTGGAAGACTTCTTGAAAAGTTACAATGAGCCAATTGCACTGTTAAAAACTTTAATGGAAATTTAAGAAATATTTCTTGCTCATGGATTAAATTGTGCAAGTTTTAATTGATCCTGATCCAGGACTTATAGATGACACTGAGCTTCAAAAACAAAAAAACTGAAGAAAAACTGGCAACTTTAAATACTTTACAATTATAAGCATTTAATGCCATCACAAATGCTACAGATGATGAAATGGTCAAATACCATTATTTCTATCTAGATGGCCCTAGTGGATCAGGAATATCTTATCTGTACAATTATTTGATGGGTTACATTCGAGCACAGGGTCAAATAGCAATGCCATTTGCAACAACTGGAATTGCCGCACTTTTGTTAGAAGGTGGCAGAACTGTGCATAGTGGATTTACACTGCCAGTTCCCATTTTAGAAACATCAGTGTCAGATATTCGACTGAATTCTTTACAAGCCAAAATTTGTTTACAAATTTAAATTAATTATAATAGATGAGGCAACAATGATGTCATGTTATGCCTTGCAATGTATTGATAGATTATTAAAAGAAGCAAATGGATAATAATTTGCCATTTGGTGGAAAGATGATGTTGTTAGGAGGAGATTTTAGGCAAACATTACCAGTTGTGCCACATGGAAATAGGACTGACAACATGTATCAAGACAAGTAAACTGTGGGAAATATTTACACACCTCAAATTAGAATTAAATGTGAGATCTGAAGGCCAAAACGAATTCAATGATTGGCTCATTCAAATTGAAGAAGGAAAGCATTCACAAATACATGATTTACCCAATGATACCATTGAAATTCCATCACAAATGGTTTGCAAGGAATCACTTTTATCGGCAATATTTCTAAACACTCTGAATAACGATGATTACTCAGACATTGCAAACAATGTGATATTATCATCAAAAAATATAGATGCCTTGAATCTTAATAACTACATTTTTAAATTCATCAACTCACCCCAAAAGTATTATTACAGTGCAGATTCAGTTCTGTCTGATGATAAAGACAGTGAATCTAATTTTAGTGTAGAATGTATTAATTCTTTAACCCCATCTGGAATGCCACCATTTGTTTTGCAACTGAAAAAGTGGCAATTGTCATTCTATTGAGAAGTATGAATCCAAAAAAAGGACTTTGTAATGGGACCAGATTAATTGTGCACGATTTAAAAGATCATTTTATACATGCAGAAATTATGACTGGGACCTATAAAGGTGAACAAGTTTTTATACCAAGAATTGATTTGTTTCCAAGTGAGAGTGGTTTGCCTTTTGT
Source organism: Discoglossus pictus (assembly GCA_027410445.1). Lineage (NCBI taxonomy): Eukaryota > Metazoa > Chordata > Amphibia > Anura > Alytidae > Discoglossus > Discoglossus pictus. The sequence goes on along the minus strand of CM050165.1, from coordinate 130,312,333 downwards.
CCTTCAAAGGAGACGATTTTCAGTTATCATGGCATTCGGCATCAATAAATCCCAAGGACAAACTTTTAAGTCTGTGGGTATTTTTTTACAGGAACCAGTTTTTTAACATGGACAACTCTATGTTGCTTTTTCAAGGTGCCCAATTCCAGATGAGATTAAAGTTTCAATTGAAGACAACCCAAGTCAGGGTGATCTACTACACAATGGACATATTTTTACAAAAAATATTGTGTACTATGAGTTTTGTAATCAGAGAGAATAGTGATTTCATTTCCAGGAAGAAATTTCATGTCACTTGGCCTCTTCTTAGAGGACCACTGTTTCACTTACAAAACTATATCTCCAATTTGAGAAAACTACAATAATAACCAAAAAAAATAAATAAATAAAAAAAAAAAAAAAAAAAACGTGGTTCCGTCCCATAGACACAATTAAAAGTCTGCTAGGCTCTTTGAAAGGAAACCACTTTCACACACAAAAAAAAAAAAAAAAAAAAATGGAATGTCTTGCAAGTCACTTTCAAAAGAATTGGCCCCACAAAACAGTTTGCATTTTCTTACCTTTACTGTTTAAATTTTAATAATTTTATTTCATGTTTATAATGTTAAAATTATGTTTGCAAAGGACTGAAAGGTTGTTTCATTCTATGGGCCTCATTCTATTAGCGGCCGCAGCCGTTGCGGGGCCGCAAGGACCGGCCGCAAGCTATTCGGCTATTCTATTCCCTTACGGCCGGAGGCTCCGGCACGCTTGCGGCCGGTGCCTTGCTATCTCTTGAGGCCGCTCACGCCAGAGGAAAGCCTTTGATCTAAAACAGCCGCAAGAGTTTCGGCCGTAAGAAATTCCTATTTGCAATTCAATTGCTCCGGGAAACCTCTCTGCAAGGCTAAAAACGAGCCGCTGCTTACTTGCAGGAAAGAGGTCCCGCTAGCACCAATTAAGCACATAAAATAGCTCAAATAAAGCCATCCTGCACTTTGAGAAGACTATAAAGGGATTTTAGGTGTTAGAAAAAATAGCACATAATTATCCTATACTCAAATCTGTAAAATATTTTATTTTTAATATCCGTAAAATATCCATGTAAAAAGTCCAGAGTGCTTGGAGCACCTCAGACCCGCCCACGCCGCAGCTGGAAAATAAACAGTTAATTTGAACTCGGGTTTGGGCTGATGTGCAAGCTTGAGAGTGGGTTACTTTTAATCCTCATGTCCCCCAATATGATCCCTAGCATTTACAGAGCTGTACAGTGCAGGCTTGAATTTATTTTTGCGTTTTTAGATTTCTGCGCTTACGTCCGGTTCCAAGATATGCGGCCGGCCGTAAGATGAGATCCTTGCGGGGCCGTTTAATAGAATCGCGAGTTAACAGAACCCCCGCAAGGAATCGCAGCCTTACGGCCGATTTACGGCCGCTAATAGAATGAGGCCCTATGTAATTAAGGTTTAATGATAGTAGCAGCATCATCTTTTGTTGAAAAATGTAAATGTTTCCTTATATATAGATTATTGATCCAGGGAGGAATCCAATTGCCAGTTAATGGAGTCAGGAAGGAATTAATTTTTTTGCACCACTTTCAAAAAAAGTTTAAATGGGCTTTTTTTTTATTTGCCTTCCTCTGGATTCAATATTCAAGATCACAATATTTTTAAATAAATTAATGTAAAATTGTATTATCTTATGTTAATGTTTGCATTGTTAATATTGTATTTCACAACGTTTGAAAAGTTATTTTATTGAATGTTAGTAAAGATTTATGTCAGTAGCAGCATAAACATTTGTTAAAATATGTCAATGTATAATTAAATAGATAGGATTCATCCAGGGAGTAATCTGATCGCCATTTAATGGGGTCAGGAAGGAATACATACTGAGACAGTTGGCTAAGTTGCAATGTTTTTTTTTACTGTCTGCCATCCTCTGGATTCAATACCTATGGGCTTTACCAGGAGTTTAAATACAAGTTGTATCTTAAGAAGCATTCTGTAGTGGTTTAAGATACTCTTTTAGACAAAGTATAGCGATTTTATGTTAGTATTGTTAAAAAAATCATTCAACACTGTTTACAATATAAGTTGCATATTATAAAACTTTATGTAATGGTTCACAATACATATTCATAAAAATGTAATGGATTGTTATATTATTACTGTATACATGACAATTACAAAGTTTAAGATGGTTTAACAGTTCATGGTTAAAAATAATAAAAAAAAATATTATAACATTTTTTTACTTCTTTGTAGATAACAAAAAGGTTAAGACTCTCAGAGAATCACATTGTGTCACAAACAGCATTTACAGCTTTAAAATATTATTGACAGCCATTTTTTGACGGGCAAGTCGCTAGTATCTACTATAATAGTATTATTTTACTGGTAACTAACAGAGATACATTCTTTGCTAAGGGTTAACCCAAAAGTTTGTGAAAGAATTTAAAAATATAAATGCCTTCCAGATAAACCAAAATGTTGCCAACAGGACAACGGCTATTACATCTGGAATGTTTGTTCTGTCAGAGATTGCACAAAGGGGGAGGTATCTAATCTGTAAATTTGATTAATCCTGTAAATCATATGGTATGCCTATTGCTGATAAGGTAACAGAAGTTAATGTATTGCCCCTCTGGGGTTTTAAAACAGATCAGATCTGGAAAATGCCGGGGGGGGGGGGGGGGGGGAATCAAACAAGCCTCTCCTGCCCAAGAGGATGGGCTAGAACTGGGGTATGGTTTTTTTGCGATTGTTAAATAACTGTGTACAGGCTGTGTGAGCCTGCAGCCTGTGATTTCCAGAGTTCCTGAGAAATGGCCCTGAAGCATGCTGGGCACTGAGATATTGAACACAAAAGTCACAACCTGGAGGGAGAGTCTTGGGGTGCACATGGCCCCTCATCTCTGGGTCATCACAAACATGTTCAAATGTTTATTTGGTAGAATAAAAATCCTAGGATAGCATTATGAAAATTGTATAAATCTATCTCTGAAGGGGGAGTTATCCTTCAAAACGTTTTACAATATAACCTAGCTGATTTACATTGTTTCATTGCAGATTGGATTATTTCAAGCTTTAATTTTAATCCACTACTCACTGAATACACTGAATAATATTGTTCAAATATTGCTTTATCAGCATTATTACTTCTTCACCCCCCAAAATGACTAAATAATTAAAATCAAATAATCTTTAATTAAAATACAAAAATCAAATATAGCACTCTATATTCAATATTCTAAGCTCAAAGACAGGGCTCTCTCTATAAATATTTAATTTGTATTGAAATTATTTTGCCTTTTGCTCTTCCTATATATGATACTGGAGAATATGTTGGTGCTCTATAAATAGAAGATAATAATAATAATAGCCCATAGTAACTTGCAATTGTGAGATTTAATAAAGGCTTGCTCTGTGTTAACAGCAAGATGTACATTGTCCTACATTGTCCTTTAATGGGGGTATTAAGGCATATCATGGGCGTGTTTCTTGCAGTATAATGTGAACATCCAAGTTTTCCAAATTTACTAAACAGTGATGCTGATATTCATTGTTGCCTGTTTCAGCACCTCATAGGCAAAATATTTTATATTTAAATAAAATTATATTACCAGTAGTCAGCCATTAATATACAACCTAAGTGGCTAAACATAACAGAACAATTATGTCAACTAAAACTGATGCTTACAGAATGGTAAATGAATCCAGTTTATGGAAATATAAAATAGTAATACAAATTATGAATTATATTTTATATTTGTAATATTTTAATATATATATATATATATATATATATATATATATATATATATATATATATATATATGTATTGTAACAGAGTCAAGCAAGGAGTATATATAAGCCTGAGATTATGCAGAGCCATATATCCAGGCAGGATAAGCAAGAGTTAATTGGGACTGCAGCTCAATCAGCCAGTGCACCTGATTCTTACCAGGATGATTTAAAAAGCCCTACAGAACACACTAAGGAGAGGTGTTTGAAGTAAAGATTAGTTTGTCTGCAAGGAGAGACAGTCTGAGGTGCAGAGCAGAGTTGTCTGCAGGAGTAACATTGGTTCACCAAGCAAAACCGTCTACAGGAGCAGCACAAGTTTCCAGAGCAGAGTTGTCTGCAGGTGCAACATTGGTTCACCGAGCAGAGCCGTCTACAGGAGCAGCACGGGTTTCCAGAACAGAGCTGTCTGCAGGAGCAACTTGGGCCTACAAGGCAAGTGAATCTGCTGAGAAAGCAGTTTTCCGGTTTAGAGTCTGTGGACATTTAACCCGAGGGAGAAGGCAGCAGTATAACTGAAAGTGTCACTGTCTTTCAAAAGACTATTTAAAGGGTCCCTGGTGGTTGGAGCATTTTGGAGAGACGGCCGGCTTGAATGCTCCCCCTTTTTCCACAGATGAAGGCAGTGTTTATTATTTTTGTTGGGACTTTTAAATAAAATATTAAAAGAATACCTGAATTCCTGGCTGGTAATTTACAAGGTAACAGGCTTATCTACCACAATATATATATATATATATATATATATATATATAATTATTTATTTATTTATAAATAATATATATAATATTAGTCATTATAAACATCTGAATTTAGCTTTGCATTTTTTTACATACAATTGCAATTATGTCTTCACCGACAGGAAAAGCTGTTAAACTGTGCATGCCTGACCCCTATAACATGCATGTGCTACTATGATTGCAATATGTAAAGGAATAGATGGGGATGGGTACATAATTCTAATTGGACATTACCATGCCTACTTATAATACCTGAGTTTCAGTAATTCACAAGTAGACTTGAGTGGTGCTACATGGTAGTTAAATGGTCGCAAACAAGTCAAAGATCTAACCGATTTTAAAAGTAGATGATTTGTAAATAACATTTTGCAACAATAATCAGATATTTTAAATGTATAGATAAATTATCTGAACACACATTTTTCCATAACAAATGCATTCCTATCAAATTGTTATCAGTGTATTAGAATTACACAAAATATTGATATTGATACAAGAGATATTACACAGTGGAAATCTAATTTTCTAGGATATTCATTAAAAGACCTAGCAAAGACCACAACAAGATCATATAAAATTTTACTAACTAGTAGACACATTTTACATTACACATATTATACTCATCATTTGTGGCAGAAGCTTACTCCCACTATAACTTCAGTGTACCAGAGATTTGGCACACAATGTCTCAAGGTACAATTGGTGTGAAATTAAATGAAAAATGACTACATAAATAAGTTAAATATCAGTTTTGAATTAACACCAGAATGGGGAATATTCACTATCCTAACAGAGAGAGAAATTAAGATTATTTTAAAACTTAATAAACAGGTACTTAAATGACAAGGAACTTCCACTTGCAAGGCATTATTATCAATGTTAATACAACAAAGATATAAAATTAATATAATATATCAAATGAAACTGTGTGTTAGTTGTGGATCTTTTAGATGGTATTTTTTCTGATATTTGGAAGAACTATGTGTTCTATAAAAATTGTATTTTTAGGGGAAAAAAAGGAAAATTATAGCAAAATATTATGAAAGGATTTTAAGGTCATGGCGTGTCAAAGCTTACAAAGAGGTTCATAACAAAGATATTGTCTTTGAAATAAAAAAGAAAAGCTCAGCTGACCCAGGAGCAGTGGACTTAAGCAGGTAATAATATCAGGGAGGCTTTGTACTGTAACACATTTTGGTCCGAACGATAACAAAGAATGCAAAATAAAAATATCTATTCACCAATGAAAATGTATAGGAATAATATCTTACCAAGTTCTTTTGTAAATCATTTTTTCTTTACTTTATTATTAATATTTTAAAATTGTGATCTTCAACTATTAATCTTAAACAGTATAAATTCTTGTTCTGTCTGTTAATCTGTGGACACTGTATTTTTTGTTTTATATCATCTATTTTGTTTGATGCTTTTTTCTGTTGTTATTCATTTTTATGCTATATATTTATCAGGTTTATAAATATTTTATTTTTTATTTTACTTCAGCAATTCGGTTTTATGTTTTTTTTCTGTTTATTTTCAGGGATGTATTTAATTTTTCTGCTGCCCTAAACTCATTCACCTCACTTACTCCTCATTTCTCATTGTCATATCCCACCCAAAAGACAGCCGCATATCTTCAAAATCATAAGTGTATTTGTGTTTATGCATATATAGAGTATTTCAGAAAGTACAGAACTGACACATATAAACACACTACTCAATGGCACTGCACTAGGAGTTTAGGTAGAATGCTTCCCTCAAATGTGCTTACCTAGACATGTACTAAATGGATTCAAGTATTAATACCCTACTTTTCATATTTTACATTATGGTTGTTAATTATAAATAACATATATAGTTCTCAGCAGTATATCAGGTTTATAAATATTTTATTTTTTATTTTACTTCAGCAATTCGGTTTTATGTTTTTTTTCTGTTTATTTTCAGGGATGTATTTAATTTTTCTGCTGCCCTAAACTCATTCACCTCACTTAATCCTCATTTTTCATTGTCATATCCCACCCAAAAGACAGCCGCATATCTTTAAAATCATAAGTGTATTTGTGTTTATGCATATATAGAGTATTTCAGAAAGTACAGAACTGACACATATAAACACACTACTCAATGGCACTGCACTAGGAGTTTAGGTAGAATGCTTCCCTCAAATGTGCTTACCTAGACATGTACTAAATGGATTCAAGTATTAATACCCTACTTTTCATATTTTACATTATGGTTGTTAATTATAAATAACATATATAGTTCTCAGCAGTATATCAGGTTTATAAATATTTTATTTTTAATTTTACGTCAGCAATTCGGTTTTATGTTTTTTTTCTGTTTATTTTCAGGGATGTATCTAATTTTTCTGCTGCCCTAAACTCATTCACCTCACTTAATCCTCATTTCTCATTGTCATATCCCACCCAAAAGACAGCCGCATATCTTTAAAATCATAAGTGTATTTGTGTTTATGCATATATAGAGTATTTCAGAAAGTACAGAACTGACACATATAAACACACTACTCAATGGCACTGCACTAGGAGTTCAGGTAGAATGCTTCCCTCAAATGTGCTTACCTAGACATGGATTAAATGGATTCAAGTATTAATACCCTACTTTTCAAATTTTACATTATGGTTGTTAATTATAAATCACATATATAGTTCTCAGCAGTGCGGGCTTGCCAAAAAACATTGGTAATGTAATGTTAAAACTGCGGCCCTCGCGGTTGCGATCTGGCAAGAAGCGCCAAAGGCGCTCCTTGTGCTGGTGGAGATGAGCACCATAGGCGATTATACCTACAACCCCGTACGACTTAGGCAGGGAGAGCCAAAGGCGCTTACATGTGCTGGTGGAGATGAGCGCCTTTCTATAGTAGTGCACTCTGAAACATCAGATTGTGAATTAAGGTGCTGATGAAAGCATATAAAGGAAAGTTTCAATATTCTCTTGCTCTGTATTATCAAAACTATTTGTGTTTTAATATTTATCCACATTATTTTAATTGTCAAGGTTTCTGTTTATTTATATATCATTACTAGCAATGATCAATTGTTAGGTAAATCTGTTTCACTATGATGTGACTACTTTATATATGAGCACTGGTTACAAGCCCTGATTCACTTACTTGATCCTTGATCAGTACTTGGACATTTGTGGACTTTGGGGAATTCTTTCTCGGAGCTAGTGAAGGGACAGCTCCTGTGCAAATCCATTTTGGAGACCCATTCACCTCATTTCCCTATAAATATAGTATGTCTGATGCGAGACAGTAAAGAAGCCAAGAAATAACTTTGGTTTCTGTTTCAAAGAACACACCTTAAAATACCTACAGTAGGTGTCCAACTTACAAAGGAATATCTAGATCTATATAACGTTTTCTATAACCCCTTATGAAAAAGAAAATGTATACAGATCTACTACACTGGAACTATGTCCTTCCAAGATTTCTTTACTTATTTCAAACTCTTTTTCTGATTAAGGACATACAAATTCTACAAACTAAACTAGATCACTTTATATGGTCTGGCAAATGTCCCAGAATTCCTAAAAATACAATATACATTCACAAATTACAAGGAGGATTAGGTCTCCCTAACATATTTCTTTATTACAAAAATTACCTCTAAACCAAAAATGTTGGGTTAACCTTGAAAATGAGTTAGTCACACCAAATATATTACCTTATTATATATGGCTTCCAAAACCATCCGTCTGCCAAACAGACATACATACCCCAAAAATAAAACAAACTTTATCATTATAGGATTCCTCCAAACAAAAATATAAATTAACAACTGATCCTTCACCTTAACTCATATTTTAATAAATATGGAATTTCCCCGAAGCCTTTGGGCTCTATATTTTAGATGTATTGAGGTGGCCAGAATAACAAGACATAAAGATCTATATCTGGATAATGGAATCATTCCTTTTCAAACTTTACAAGAAATAGCCCATCTTAAACCTTATGACTTTTTCAGATATAGACAAACTAAAAACTTTGCTATTCAAGCTAACATAAAAAAAAAGACCAACCCTCACACACCTAAAGGCATGATCTCCCCACTTTACACACAGTTTCATGCAGCAGAAAGTACTCTTCCTTTTCCATACACAATACAATAGGAAACAGATATTGGAGAAACCCTCGGACGAAATATGGGAAATTCATAATTCAAACCCCTTATGTTCCAGTTTTAAAGAACAATCATACAAGACACTTCACTACTGCCATTTTACATCATTTAAATTACACAAGTATTTTACATAGTTAAATTAAATAATTTTCTATGTTGGAACGGTTGCGGCCTATATTAAACTCAATTACATATGTGGTAGTCCTGCCCAAAAACTATAAAAATTGTGTTTCAATCAATTCTTTAATATCTTTATATTAATGTTGAAACCTTGACTTTCAAGAAGAATACATTTTGTTATAATAACAATGTCAATGAATCCATATCAAATGAAAATTGTATCCAAATACAAAATGTTTCTATCGATTTACCTTTTTCCCCATCCCATTCCTCTTTTATCTCTTTTTTTGTATTCTTTCTCATATTCCTCATTGACAAATTGTGTTAAATGTTACTTTTTTCACTTTTGCTTTATTGATATTGTTGTAAACAATTTATTAATAAAATTATTTAAAAAAACCCCAAAGAGTTAAAAATAAAGAAAATATTTATTTATGATATTTGTAATCATAGATGTGCAGTTTTGGGTTTGTGTGAGTTTTCATTACTTTGAAGCTTATAAAGCGAAACTACCTATTTGATTCAGGATAAAGTATTAACTCAGTTTAGACAAAATGTAGATTTTCTACGGTATATGTAATAAACATTTGTTCAGTCATTCAGTCCTGTCCGACTCTCTGTTATGTTTTTTAAGGTTCCTTTATGTTTTCTTGGCAAAAATACAGGAGTGGCTTGCCAGTTCCTTCTCCAGTGGATCACAGTTTGTCTGACATCTCTGTTATAACCTGCCAACCTGCTCACAGCTTCATTGAGGTACACAAGCCCCTTCACCCTGACTAGGTAGGGATCCAGAAGGGGATTTAAACATTATGCTAGTAGATAAACAAAGTAAGCAAGAAAGTAATTCTTTAAATGTATGGTGAGCATTAATTTTACTAATGAGGCAACATACAGTATGTAGCAGAGATAGATAAATATAATTCACTTCTCTAAGAAAGCTATGAATATAATTAACAGATTAATAGATTGCCAATATCATAAATCCCCTTTCTGGACAAGTAGTTCAGACAGAAAAGGCCAAATGCTATTAACATATACAAGAATCTGAGCCACAAATCAGGATTTCTGATGCAGCCCTACTGCTGAAACGCTCTGGGTGGCCATCTTTGATACCGGCAAATATCCCATGTGTACTCTGTATTGCCTACCAGTGGTGGGTGACATAAAGTTGTGCTTCCATAACACACAAGCGGAAGGGTGGATTTAAGGCTATATTCCCCCAGGGAAAGCCTTGTGAAGCGGCAGTGATGATTATTAAAGAGTGCTGTTTGTAGGGTTATATACATATTGCATATTTAGAAAGTAAAAGTCAAAGTAAACTAAAAGGAGAAAAGCTGATGTGATACCTATATTTAAAAAGGGAGCAAGAGCAAATCCGGGAAATTATAGACCAGTGAGCCTCACTTCTGTAGTGGGGAAGCTTTTAGAAGGGTTAATAAGGGATAATATACAAGAATATGTCTATTTAAACAGGATTATAAGTAGGAATCAACATGGTTTTTTGAGGTATAGGTCATGTCAAACAAATCTAATTAGTTTCTATGAAGAGGTTAGTAGGAACCTGGATCAAGGCAACTCAGTGGATGTAGTCTTTTTAGATTTTGCAAAGGCTTTTGATACAGTGCCACATGGGAGACTATTGTGCAAACTAAGAGATACAGTAGTTGCAGGAAATATCTGCTCATGGATTAAGAGCTGGCTAAAAGACAGGAAGCAAAGGGTTGTTGTAAATGGAACATACATATTGTGGCAAGTGGGGTTCCTCAGGGTTCAGTATTAGGTCCTTTGACTAAGAGGTAGGATTGGAGTGTGGTGTCTCCATTTTCGCTGATGACACGAAGTTGTGCAAGGTAATTAAATTAGATAGTGATGTGCTTTCCCTCCAAAGGGATTTACATAAAATTGAGGAATGGGCATCTAAATGGCAGATGAGATTTAATGCGAATAAATGTAAAGTTATGCATCTGGGAAGGAAAAATAGCCATGCAATTTATAATCTTAATGGGGCAAATCTAGATGTATCAGATATTGAAAGGGATTTGGGAGTGCTTGTGGACAACCACCGAGATAACAGTGCTCAAAGCCAAGCAGCAGCTGTAAAGGCAAATAAAATATTAGCATGTATTAAGAAGGGTATAGAAGCCAGGGAAGCAAATATAATTCTGCCACTATACAAATCTCGGGTACGCCCCCATTTGGAATATGGAGTACAATTTTGGGCACCACTTCATAAAAAGGACATTTTAGAGCTGGAAAAGGTACACAGGAGGGCAACAAAACTAATAAGGGGAATGGAGGGGCTAAGTTATGAAGAAAGACTAAACAAATTAAACTTATTTTATCTAGAAAAAAGGCGTCTAAGAGGAGATATGATTACCTTATATAAATACATCCAGGGTCAAAGATATTTAAATAAGAAAAAAAGAAAAAATAAAGTTTGATAGCACGCTGGATCCTGCCAAAAGCAGGGCCCCTGGTGCAGTTCTGCACCTGCTCAGAGTTAATGGGGCATGAAACTCACATTTTTATAATGTTTTGAAGTTTTGAGGTTTTTATCTTTTTCATGCCAAATTAGTGCCCTTCATCAGCTCTCCTATTCTCACTTACCATAGGGCCCCTAGTCCAAGTCATTAGGTCTAATCCAGAAATTGGTGGTTTTAAAGTAGGTCTTCAACACTTTAAATGCTCCCTCTTTTCTGGCCACCTTTTATGTACTATGTCGGAACCCCAGTCCACAATCTCTGCTTTGATGATCTCTATTAAGACATTTAGCTGGCTCTCTGGCCTTAAATTTAACTTGGAAAGTGGAAGCCTTAGGTGTGGGATTACCACAGGCTTAATTGGAGTTAGTTAATGTCACTGAAAAAATATCTGAGCTATATACAGTGCCTTGCAAAAGTATTCACCCCCTTGACTTTTTACCTATTTTGTTACATTACAGCCTTAAGTTCAATGTTTTGTTAATCTGAATTATATGTGATGGTTCAGAACACAATAGTCTAAGTTGGTGAAGGGAAATGAGAAAAATATATACATCAAACAATTTTTTAGAAATAGATAACAGAAAATTGTCATGTGCATATGTATTCATTCCCTTTGTTATGAAGCCCATAAAAAGCTCTGGTGCAAACAATTACCTTCATAAGTCACATAATTAGTGAAATGATGTCCACCTGTTTGCAATCTAAGTGCCACATGATCTGTCATTACATATACACACCTTTTTTTTTTAAAAGCCCCAGATGCTGCAACACCTAAGCAAGAGGCACCACCAACCAAACACTGCCATGAAGACCATGGAACTCTCCAAACAAGTGAGAGACAATGTTGTTGAGAAGTACAAGTCAGGGTTAGGTTATAAAAAATATCCAAATCTTTGATGATCCCCAGGAGCACCATCAAATCTATCATAACCAAATGGAAGGAACGGGGCACAACAGCAAACCTCCCAAGAGACAGCCGCCCACCAAAACTCAAGGACCGGGCAAGAAGGGCATTAATCAGAGAGGCAGCAGAGACTGGAGTATCTGTACATAGGATGACAATAAGCCATACGCTCCATAGAGTTTGCCTTAATGGCAGAGTGACCAGAAGAAAGTAATTACTTCAAAAAACAAATTGGCACATTTTGAGTTAGCGAAAAGGCAAGCAGGAGACTCCCAAAATGTATGGAGGAAGGTGCTCTGGTCTGTTGAGACTAAAATTGAACTTTTCGGCCATCAAAGAAAACGCTATGTCTGGCACAAACTCAACACATCACATCACCCAAAGAACACCATCCCCACAGTGAAACATGGTGGTGGCAGCATCATGCTGTGGGCATGTTTTTCAGCAGCCGGGACTGGGAAACTGGTCAGAGTTGAGGGAAAGATGGATGGTGCTAAATACAGGGATATTCTTGACCAAAACTTGTACCACTCTGTGCGTGATTTGAGGCTAGGACGGAGGTTCACCTTCCAGCAGGATAATGACCCCAAACACACAGCTAAAGCAACACTTGAGTGGTTTAAGGGGAAACATGTAAATGTGTTGGAATGTCCTAGTCAAAGCCCAGACCTCAATCCAATAGAAAATCTGTGGTCAGACTTAAAGATTGCTGTTCACAAGCACAAACCATCCAACTTGAAGGAGCTGGAGCAGTTTTGCAAGGAGGAATGGGCAAAATTACCAGTGGTAAGTTGTGGCAAGCTCATAGAGACTCATCCAAAGCGACTTGGAGCTGTGATTGCCGCAAAAGGTGGCTCTACAAAGTATTGACTTTAGGGGGGTGAATAGTTATGCACATTGACTTTTTCTGTCCTTTTGGTGTTTGCTTCACAATAAAAAAATTAAAACATCTTCAAAGTTGTGGGCATGTTCTGTAAATTAAATGATGCAAATCCTGAAACAATCCATTTTAATTCCAGGTTGTGAGGCAACAAAACACGAAAAATTCCAAGGGGGGTGAATACTTTTGCAAGGCACTGTAGGGCTAACTACCCTCCAATAACAAATATGAATAAATTGTTCAAGCTTAATATTGTATATCTTAGACAGGCCACATCACAGAAGTTAAAATGAATATATTTCTGAGGGTGCTTTACTTATTCAGATCCCTATCTGTTCCGATCAATGTTAAGGAATTAGACAGGTTCCAGAATCAAACGCCCTTGAATTTCAAAAATGATAATGTATAGACATAAAACTAGAGGAGGCCTTTCCTGCCACAACTTACAGCTTTATTTTAGAGCGGCCCAAATTGCATTTCTACCCTTAGCCGATTCAAGCAAACACCAACCAGCTTGGGTTTTTAACCCGTAAATGTTACAATCGCAAATCGCTATTAAATTGCTACAACTCCTCAAGCCCGTAATTGTTTTCACCCCCGTAAATGGCAAATGTAGAAGGAAATCCTACTAGTACAAGATAGGACTCGCAAGGGAGTTAAACATCTGTTAGTAGCAATGTAAATGCAAATAAAAAATCAATACTGTACTTTAAATGATGGGGAAAAAGATGAAAGATATTATAATTAATTGCACAAAAGTAGTGAAGCTCGCAAATCTGCAATAAAAAAATATTTATTTTACGTTCAATTTCCATGTTATATCGATCGCGGGAATCAAGGAGTTAATATATATCAGGCCACCCACACGGACTAGAACAGCATTGTCATTTATTGTTATCATTTTGAACATTGCCGGATTGCGAGTCTAATTGCATATCGGACTTCTAAGCGCTAATTGATTGACGTTTAACCTCCATGTTTTACTGATGTCATGATGAATGTCTCATTTACTATTGGCTGTTTCTAAATCGGTAGTTACGGCCTTGCTTAATTGATCTCGATCATGCTGTGAAATGCTACTTACAGGTGCATGGTTTACGGATTAGGATTTCGCCCATGTAGTTGAGGGCTTGTTCAATTGAATTGCTCTGTAACTGTTGCAAATTTCAAGCCCGCAGACTTACGCCCGGTATGAAGGCTTGCAATTGAATAGGGGCCAAGGACTATACTGTATTTTTTTTACTATGTCTTCAAAAAAAAAGATTGAAATAAATTAGTGCTGCAAATGTTTTAAACTAGTCATTAATAAATGTTTAAATGTAAGTTTTACAAACTATAAGACATATAGCAAACCAAGATGTGTGCCAATTCACGACACCAACTTAATTGTTGAGCTCTGTGGAAAAAATATGACTTCCTTTACTTTAAAATCAACACAATGTTTGTCCTTTATTATATTCATTTAGTAAATCACAATACAGGAATGCTACTTTATCACTGCACTAAATAAAATCCTCTTTTTCAATCTTACACCTTTGACCTGGCAATTAAAGTTAGATTATTATAGATATGTTTTATTATACTATTTACTGGTTTAAAATCCAGGTGATTGATCAATGTGGTTTATTGCTGTAGTTTAGCACATGTCCCATAAACTTACCAAATTCCCTTTTGACCCTGAAGATATTGAGCAAGTTAATTTCTTCTTGGAACATCTTTCTCATTCATGGTTGTCAAGGACAGACAATTAGTGTGAGCAATTGTCAGATGGCAGAAACCCTGCATAACCTGGAAGTGTATATATAATGAAAGGTGGCTGACTGATTTTATATAAAGGTGTAGTGAAATCCAAAATCAATGATAAAGATACTAATTAAAACTGAACAATTACTACACAATATATATATTCCTGCATCCACTATATATTTAAAGGTGCACTGAAAATGTTAAGTGCAAATTAGGCATGGACAAATCATAAAGTTAGATTTTAATAAAATAAATAAGTGTTGGATCATGGAGGCATCCATTATACTTTGAAGCGAGTGTGTGCCTGAGAGAGAGGTGCATTTACTTTTTTTTAGATCAATGCTTGCATTTATTGATGTATGTTGTCTGCTTCTGGGCCTTTGAGGATGAAGAAGGTGCCAATTAGAACCGATTATATTACAAATACACCTTCCCTTATCCCCATATGCTCCCCCATTTACAAATAAAAGAACAAACCCCTCATGATCCATCTCTCAAAAATGATGAAATATTTTATTCATATTCATATTACATTCACATTCATATTAAATTATTATTACATTTATATTACATTCATATTCAGTCTTCATAAATTCAGATTTACTTTATGATCATGATATACACAGCTGATGTTTTTAGCTTGTTATATATTTCACAAACAAGTGGAATTTTTCTTGAGCTACAGTGGTCCTTTTAGTGAAATAATATAGCATCATACAAACAATTTGTTTTATATAGAACTAGCGAATTGCCCATCAAAAAATGACGGCAATGAAATTGTAAGTGAGCTAATACTATTTGGTGTATAATAATAAAATAACTAATAGATTAATAAAGTAATATACTTTACCTATTGTGAAGTAATATATGCAGGAAGCATTGTGTTGAAGATCTGGCAATCTGTTTTCATGTTCCTGCAGCATTAGTGGTGTGGAGCTGCTGTGTAAGCGTGCTGAATGTGTGCAGTGTAATAGTGTGCGTGCGCGAGACCAAACGTTAGCGTAGTTGTGTACTTCCGCATTGTATAAGTTATTGTTCTAAAATGGCGGCTATGTGTGGTATGTGTCTGTAGCGGAATATCCGTAGCTGTTTTGTGGTGTTTTGCGTGTTTCTGGTGGTGTTTTGCGTTTTTAGAGTCGTTTTCGTTTTGTTCGGCGGCCATTGTTTCTCTTACTAAGAGAATTTTTTAGTGTCTAAACTCTTTTATTTTGAGTTAAATTAAGGTTTAACTTCATTTTTTGAGGTCCTGGATGCTTCCTCTTGCTGTAGGTAAGCTTTTTATGTATGTGTTGTGTGTATTTATTGTGTTTTTCATTTTTCATGTGCTCGGACGTTTTTTGCGAGGTTGTAATTGGTCGTAACGTGTCTTGTACCTTTTTGCGAAAGCCGCAGTTGGCGCTCCTTGTCAGCAATTGTGAGGGCCGCAGGCTCGCTGCGCTAGCCCGCATGCGTGAGCAACGGCTCGCATGCTCATAATTATATATGTGATATATATAGTATATTATGATATTAGGTTTGAATCAGTATCTATATGAAAGAGGTTTGTTTAGAAGATAATATGTAATATGTATATATATATATATATATATATATATATATATATATATAAAACCACATAATAAAAACAATATTATGATATATGTAATATATTTAATAATATACGTTATGTGGTATAATAATAATATAACAATATATATATAATATATATATATATATATATATATATATATATATATATACACACACACATACACATAATATGTGGGTTTATATATATATATATATATATATATATATATATATACATATATATTTATTTATATTATTATTGTTAATATTAAACCACATAAGATTTACAGTACTATGATATTAGGTTTGAATCATTATTTATATGAAATAGGTTTGTTTGGAGGATAATTTATTTAATTGTGTAAATCCACCTTAAGAGCCCATAGGAGAGCCTGTGTGACAGGGCAGGGGCGGAGCCTAGTGTGCTCCTGCATTGGACGGTTACAGAGGAGTGCAGGACAGTCGGGAGAAGTGAGAAGGTTTGGTCTGTAGCCATAATGCTCAGGGCAGGGATCATGTGCAGTGACAGGGGTTATTAGATCTTGTTGATCAGGGGGAGATCTACTCAGCACAGCCTGGAGGTATGGTGGCAGATCCATACACTGTATCCTGTGTTTATTCTCCATGCAAGTTATGAGTGGGTGGGCTGGTATAGTGCTGGAGCAACGGGCCGTACGCTGCGAGCAAGGGCCTCAGTTGCTGGGGTGGAGCGCCTTCGCACCCCAGCAACTGAGGCCCTTGCCCGCGGCCCTCGCGTATTGAGCCCGCAAGCGTGAGCAACAGGCCGTACGCTCACAACTATATATGTGATAGCCTTGTTGCTTTTATTAAATGGATTGTAGGCTGATTTAAGGATCAGTCGATGTTAGAGCAGGATGTCTGCCACTGCTATGGATAGGGCTACACCAGATGAAGACCTTTATCCACCTTCCTTAAGCACCTCTCTCCTCCTGGTCAAGGAGACAGAATGACACACACAAGGTAGTGCTATCAAAGTGTCTTTGGTTTAATAGGCCTTATGGCAGAACATTATATAGGGCTTTGCCCGCCCATCATTTGCATTGTTATCAGAGGTACATGCTGACTTTACACGGTCAGTTATGCAGGGTCATTTACAGGTCATACTGGTGTTGACATGTGTACATAAATGTTGTGGTATTTAGGGAGAGGTTAAAAATCCCAGATGCATACACTAGATAAAACTTGCAAGGGCCTGCTGACACAATAAAACTGGCTTGGCAGCCTTGTGATCACAAAAAGGTCAAGTAAAATGTTAACCCTTTCATTATACCTCAACAGTCGAATTAGAGACTGTCACAACCCAGGGGTGAGGTACCTGTAACACCCCAAAATCTTCCTGTTTTTAGCTTACAGGACCACCCCTTGGATTCTGATGGCTTATCTCAGTGCCCAGCTTGCTTCTCCACTTCAATAACAGCAGGCATCAGAATACAGCAACACAGGAGCAGGTGATGGTGCTTTTAAGATAGGACCCAATGGGAAATAAAGATGCCAGCAAGTGATTTACCCAATTAAATAACAAAAAGTCTTCCCTCTAGACACATACACCATGTTTATGTAGAGTCACATAGAGCATAATTTTAATATGATTTCCACATGCAGGAACAATTGCTTTAACCAATCAGAATATACCACCTTTGACATAACATACTGATCACCACATGGGACAAGATTAGCTCCAGGGACTTGGAGACTCCTTGTCTACCCTATCCCCTAGGTGCTGTTGAAGAAAATATTGTTTCAAAGTTTCTCACCACACAGTTCAGGCACTCAAGGAAGACCATGAAATCTCAGTGCTTCAATCAGATTTCGATTTATTATCAAGCATGAGATATGCACATAGTATATTAGCACCAATGTGGATCTGATACAGTGATCCAGCACAAACCTTATATAGCAGTCTAATTACGTCAACACCATTTTATCTTGTACTATACATTTTCTACAGTTTGCATATTTCTAAGGTTATTGGGTACTTTTCAGGCGTGCCCCATGACTTAGTACTTTTAGGCAAGCATATTCCTAAGGTAATCAGCTACTTTTTCGGGAGTACCTTATAACCCAGCAAATTTGTTATAGCCTCTACATTTTCTGTCTGCTTATCTATTGTAGCATTTGGTCTATAGTTCTGAGAACAGGGGCCTCAGCTTGTTTTTCTGTTTTGTCCAACAATAATGTATTAATCTCTGCAGTGCTGTCTGTGTTCATAGCAATGCATTCAGAGCTCTTTGTATAATAGCAATGTAATATAATAGCATTATATCAACTACTTCATCCCCCCTTTGATACTGCTAAAGTATCACACTGAAAAATTGTGAGGTTCCCATAAAACTAGGATGTGTCCTGTAGCACAGCCATGTAGTCCATTGCACAAATACAAGCTATGAAACCAACCGTTTAGCCAGTCCCTTACAACAGGAAACAATGATACACAACACAAAAAAATATGATTATAATAACAATCAGTAAGATTTAACATGTGTGCGTATAAGTCTGTAAGTTGTACGAAAAGGTTATCAGTTTATGGATCTGTGTAATTTTGTGGGTGCAGGATACAATGTGGATGATCAGCATAAGCAATGAGTCCAATGGTAATCATAATACGTGGTGCAATGCACATCCAGCCAAGCTACTGGCATGTCTGGATGGCACCGTCCTTCTTTGGGCAGCCACCTTGAGGTCTTTGCCTCTTCATGGTAATTACTGGGGTGCAGTGCGTATGATGTACCCAAAATAATTTTCCACTATTTTCACAGTAGTTGGAGTGGCAAATGTGATGGTGAAAGGACCCTTTCATCTAAGCTCTTTCACTTATGCTTAAAGACCTTGATGTACACCTTGTCTCCCAGCTCATAAGGGTAAATGTGTGTGTACAGAGGGTCAACAACTATTAGCTGGGTACCGTGCACTGAAAGTAGACAGACTGACTTACCAGTTCTTTGACATACTTGTACAATTCATCAGCTAAAGCACTGAAGCCCTGTGGATCATTAGATCTAATGAATGGAGTTTCCATGGGCCTACCCATAACCATCTCATGAGGGGTTAGGTGTGTTACTCTATTTACTGAATTTCTCATGTTCATTAATGCTAAGGTTAATGCTTGTGGCCCAGTGAGGAATGTGGCACAGATTTTAGCCAACTTCCCTTTATACTCATTGTCTTGTTCATAATTGGCATTGAGATTATAGATGTAACCAATAGCCAATAATAAGATTATCATAAATCATTGCAGAAACACATCTAAAAATATAATTTTGCACTGATATTACCATCAACCTAGAGTTTTTGTAAGATAACTTCTTCTTTCCCTAGTTACTCTACCATATCAGATGTTAATGCGTTCTATATCCTAGCAAGTTGACAGAACAAGATTCATAAGTGTTAGAAGCCAAAGGACAGTACACAATTAAGACAGGACTAGAAAATAGTGAAACATTTGAAAAATTACAAAACTATGAAAACATAGGCTCAGACAAATTTCATATAAATCCAGGCTTACATATCACACTAGCCCAGACCCCTCTGTGGCTTCTGGATAACGTGATCCTCTGGTCAAAGCAATAGTCCATCATGTGCACATGTCCAGGCACAGAACAAAGAGTATGTGATTTTCTCTCCGATCATTGCATATTTTTCTTGTCAGCAGATATGTGCATGTGCGTATTTCCAAATCAATGAACAAGAGTTTGGCCGGTAGCCTTTTTCTTAGGTGCAGAATCATAGCCAAACTTATGTCTGGACTTTGTCTTTCAGTCAGCAAACTCTCTATCCGGTTCTTCATCTGTATTATCTGTTGTCATCAGGATAGATACTTGGTTGAGACTTTCTATCATTATATACCATGACTGCTTGTGGCATCTTTGTTACTCTTCTTTGTCTGGTCTTGGTCTTTTCAGGGTCATCTTCATCTGGGGTAGGCAAGTGTGATAAAAACAAAAACAAAAATCCAAACATTCAAGATCTGTCATTCGAGAACTTCCTTACATCTTTCAACCAGACATCCTCTTATCACACACACCTATCCTAAACTCCACCCTAACTGTAAATTACATTTTCACATATGCATAACTTTATAATGAACAAGAGGTGGTATATACAACAGAACCAGTTAAGTCAGTAATGCAAAGGACTAGTAAGATATACTGACATTTAAAATGCATAAGCAACCGTTATTTTTTTTCTTCTGGAGAAGCAGCAAAACTTGTCATTAGAATAGTTTCAATACTACGTACACTAAAGAAGAAGCTACTAGTTCTATTACTCTTGATATATTTATACTAATAAAGCTCTGACATTTTCAGCTCATAATTTAATCCACCTCTTATCATGTTCCCTTTTCAGAGGCCTAGAAATATCTTGGCAAGGTTTTCCCAATTCTCTATGAAGTTGCACCATGGCCATCATCTGAGCTGGGGATGGGCCTTGATGAATAGATGTCACATTTTGATAGTTTTTACCCAACAAGGAAAAACAAAAACACAGTGCATAAAACATGAGACATTCTATGATCACACAAAATCATAATTGCTAAAAAGGTTATTTAACCAGGTAGTGTATTAAGCACCAATTATTGTCAGTAATATGGGCACGCTTCAAATACAACCTGGGGATAAAACACAAGACAGAGGTTGTGCACATATCACAGTAATTCTGACAGAGAGAAATGTCAAACTTTGTATTACTTCTCAAGTTCAGTAACATGATGGTAGCTCCATTGAGGCATAAAAGTTACAGCTAAAATTTAACAAATATCTTGGCCAACAAAAGAAACAGGTCAGCAAAAAATCCAAAAAGGAAAAAACAAAAACTTTAGAAAAAAGAAAACTGAGAAAAAGAGAAATTACATTCTTGATCAGTTGACATTTCTGACTGTCCTTACACCCTTATCAGAAATACATAAAATATTGGGCCTTGTTAGTTGTTATTTTAAAGCCTTTATATCTTAGGAACAGGTAAATATTATTGTACATATAGTGTACTTTACTCCTTCCATAACTTTCAACACCTTATTGTCTTATTAGACTTGTACCAAAAATATAAATTATATCATGCAATGTCTCTATAAGAATTATACCTCTAATCTGTCATAATTTTGTCACATGTCTTAATGCATTGCATATCAATGGAGTCTTCAGAAAGTGAAATAACATAACATTTCATAAACTTTTTAAAACAAAATACATTCTTTGCCTGGTCACTTTAAATTAAATAAAATTGCTTTGTTTCAATATAAAAGCATAATGTTTAATCCTTACGTCAAAATAATTATAGCGTATACTTTACATACCTTTTAACATGATTTTAACTGTATATTAAATCTGCAAAATGTTATATTTTTCTCTTTAATCCAATTCTTTAGCAATCACTATTTTTATTTGTAACCACGTTTTCTGAAATGTTAATCTCAATAATTTACAAAAATATTAATAAATATGCAAAGTGACCGACAGAATCCAAACATAATTTATAATATTCATCCAAAAGTGATCAGATTCCGGAAAATATTATAATCTATAAACACATTTTATCAAACTGTCTATCAGTCAGAGCAGATAATCCTTACATAGAAACATGATACAATCTGGACACTGGTTTCCCTAGGTGAACACCAATATTCAGTATACTATTCAGGGAAATCCCCATCTAGAGTAGCACAAACAATGCCACAATCAAAACATACATGGACATCCCCGCACATAGACAGCTCCCCTCAGACAGACAAATAACATGGCCAAAGAAATAACAACAAGAGAGCCAAACAAAGCCGACAAATACAAACTATACAACAATGAACAAACATGAAGAGAATCAATAGCCCAAAAACCCTGCTGTCCACAAGAAAACAATAACACTTTAGAGCACAAAAGAGAGAAAACACAAACTGAAGCCATTGCAATGAAAAAACATAAACATTACACAGCTCTCAGAATTTTAACCTCACGCTCATACAGCTCTCAGACACACACCCACACTCATATCTAGAAACATCACTAATGCAAGCACACCCTAAATAATGATCAGAAGAGAGAGAAAGACCCTCCCTTCCCTCAAGTCCACAAACACGCACACCACACATGGGCCCTTCACGGATTGTTATCCCATGTGACACTCTCGCTAACCAGCCTTGCAAATGCTTAGCAACAACAAATGCTTACATAGTTACATAGTTACATAGTATTTGAGGTTAAATAAAGACTGTTAGTCCATCAAGTTCAACCTTTTTAGATCTCTTCTGATCCTTTTAATATGTGGACTATTTGTTAATAATTGTTAATTGATCCAGAGGAAGGCAAACAGAAAACATAAAACATTGACATTTTGCCTGTCTTATAAGGAGGAAAAAAAGCTAAATTATTTCCAGACCCCAGAGACTGGCGATCAAATTACTCCCTGGATCAATATTCCTTCGCTAGTTATCTAGGATAACCTTGAATGCCCTCTTTATTCAAAAATATATCTAACCCCCTTTTAAAGTTATCTATCGAATTCACTGTCACCACCTCCTTTGGTAGAGAATTCCACAGTTTAACCACCCTAACTGTGAAGAACCCTTTTCTTTCTTTAAGGTGAAATCTTTTTTCCTCTAACCTCAAAGGATGTCCTCTTGTCAGTTGAAAATCTCTTGGTAAAAAACGTTCACTTGACAAAGCCTTATATTGACCCTGGATGTATTTAAATAAGGTAATCATATCCCCTCGTAGACACCTTTTTTCTATGGAAAATTAGTTTAATTTGGTTAGTCTTTCTTCATAACTTAGCCCATTCATTCCCCTTATTAGTTTTGTTGCCATTCTCTGTAATTTTTCCAGCTCTAAAATGTCCT
The DNA here is from genome assembly GCA_027410445.1 of Discoglossus pictus. Taxonomy (NCBI): domain Eukaryota; kingdom Metazoa; phylum Chordata; class Amphibia; order Anura; family Alytidae; genus Discoglossus; species Discoglossus pictus. The sequence continues at coordinate 130,289,111 of CM050165.1, read as the reverse complement.
TTTTATGTTGTGGTGCCCAAAACTGTACTCCATATTCCAAATGAGGACGTACTAGGGATTTGTATAGTGGGAGAATTATATTTGCTTCCCTTGCTTACAACCCTACTACAGCTCCCCTCTGACAATCAACCTAGGTTCTATAGCTGTTATACTTAGAATCCTCTCACATATTTCTAACCTTCCTTCAATTACTCTGGTCCCTTCAACACTTTCAAGGTAATCTCTCTCACTGATCCTACCCCCAATACTGCATATCCCAACTCTAGAGACACTTGTCTCTCCTTTTAGATCTACAGCACCACTCCCAGGATTAATGATAGCTTCCTCCCCCCTACTCTGCTTCTCCGCACATTCCCTCTATCCAAAAAATCTAAATTCCAGAAATACTATAATTTACATAAAACATAAAATAGGTCTTACCAAAGTAAAGCTGAATGTGCGGCAGTAGGTGCTCAGGTTTGGGTTTGATGAGCCACAGCCTCCATGTAGTTGGGCTTAGCAGGTATCCGACTCTGTTGAAGAGGCGTCGCTTCTGCAGGCTTTTCTCCAAGGAGGCGCCTGTGTACCTCTGTACCTGTCAGGCCTTGCAGTGTCTCACGGCAGAGTCGGATTCCACATCTTGGCAACTGTTTTCCTCCACGGAGCGAGTGGCCCCACATTCGGGCGCCAATTGTTGAAAAAAGATTGTTTCAGAGTTTCTCACCACACAGTTCAGGCACTGAAGGAAGACTGTGAAATCTGGGAGTTTCAATCAGATTTTGATTTATTATTAAGCCTGAGAGATGCACATAGTATATTAGCACCAATGTGGATCTGACACAGTGATCCAGCACAGACCTTATATAGCAGTCTTATTACATCAACACCATTTTATCTTGTAAAATTAAATGTTCTGCAGTTTGCATATTTCTAAAATGATTGGGTACTTTTTAGGCATGCCCCATGACTTAGTACTTTTAGGCAAGCATATTCCTAAGGTTAATTCTGACACCTGTTTTGGAAGCAGAACTGTTTTTAGGAGTTTATATTTAGGCTTAATCTGTTAATTATTAATCAGGAATAATATCCTTTTCTTTATTATTTTTAAAATAAGAGCCTTTCTCTGGAAGGATGTAATTAATACATTGATTTTATGACAGAAGAAAGAAAAGACACCCTTTTTTTCCAAAGATAACTCCACTGTAGATTAAATTGAAAAGAGAAATGAAATAGTTTGAAAAAAAATATAACTTTTTATTGATGTACGCTTTAAAAAGAATTAAGACATAATTAAGAAAAGGATAGACATATAGGGCCTCATTCTATTATCGGCCGTAGGAGATGCGGGGCCGCAAGGACCGTCCGCAAGCTATTCGGCTATTCTATTCCCCTCCGGCCGGGGATTCCGGCAGGCTTGCGGCCGGCGCCTTGCTATCCCTTGTGGCCGCTCGCGCCGGAGGAAAGCCTTTGATCTAAAACGGCCGCAAGATTTTCGGCCGCAAGAAAATCCTGGTTGCTATTCAATTGCTCCGGGAACCCTCTCTGCAAGGCTAAAACCGAGCCGCAGCTTACTTGCAGAAAAATGGTCCCGCTAGCACCAATTAAGCACATTATAAAGCCGAAATAAAGCCATCCTGCACTCTGAGGAGACTATAAAGTGATTGTAGGTGTTAGCAAAAATAGCACAACATTCCCCTACACTCAAATCCGTAAATAAATTATTTTTTAATTTATGTCACATATCCATGGAAAAAGTCCAGAGGGCTTGGAGCACCTCAGACCCGCCCACGCTGCGGCCGGAAAATAAACAGTTAATGTAAACTCAGATTTGGGCTGATGTGCAAGCTTGAGAGGGGGTTGCTATTAATCCTCATGTCCCCCAATATGATCCCTAGCATTTACAGAGCTTTACAGTGCCGTCTTGAATTTATTTTTGCGTTTAAAGATTTCTGAGCTTACGGCCGGTTGCAAGATATATGGCCGGCCGGAAGGGGAGATCCTTGCGGGGCCGTATAATTGAATTGCAAGATAACGGAACCCCCGCAAGGAATCGCAGCCTTGCGGCCGATTTACGGCCGATAATAGAATGAGGCCCATAGTAAGCTACTTCCTGATTTTTGTAATAGACCTGACTGTGCCCTTAAATAGAAAGTGCTAATCTTATTATAATTTTCATACTCTTATAATAAGTTCAGGCTGTTAGTTGGTTTATTCAGATATCCAATGTCTCTTTTTATATTTCAATAGGGGGGAAATAGAAACATAGTACAGATTTGTGGTAATAAAGTGCCAGTGCTATCACTAATAGTGAAAAACAAAGTGCTGTGCAATTAGTGCTATAAATGGTTTGATATATAGAAATAAAAAACTAATGTAAAGAAAGGGGATGATCCCTAACTATCTTTTATGGTGAGACTGGGGGCCTGCCACTTACCCCCTGCTAATAAGTGCTACTACCTATACTGATATTGTGAATTGGATACTGTCTAAGTGGTAGTGATGGGGGCTCAACATTTACCCCTTAATCTCATAAATGACAAACTTACTACTCTGTGTGAGGCTGAATGTCACCCCCAAGTATACTGAATCTATTATTTATCGGGATGAAAAAGGCATCTGAAAAGCTGTTGATCTAAACAGGCTACTTTCACATTTGTAAATATTTTATTGGTAACACAGTTCAAACATAATTTTTGGACATAATATGAAATTTTTAAGGTAATACCATCTTTTAACAACATATATATAGATATCTTATCTTAGTCAATAGTCCACAGAATTCGGATGGCAAGGATTATTGACTAAGATAAGATATCTATATATATGTTGTTAAAAGATGGTATTACCTAAAAACATTCATATTATGTCCAAAAATTATGCTATGTGTCTATCCTTTTTTTAACTATTTTATTTCTCTTTTCAATTTAATCTACAGTGGAGTTATCTTTGGAAAAAAAGGGTGTCTTTTCTTTCTTCTGTCATAAAATCAACATATTCCTAAGGTTATCAGCTACTTTTTGGGGTGTACCTTATAACCCAGCAACTTTTTCTTAGTCACTACATTTTCTGTCTGCTTATCTATTGTAGCATTTGGTCTATAGTTCTGAGTACAGGGGCCTCAACTTGTTTTTCTGTTTTGTCCAATAATAATGTAGTAACCCTTGCAGTGTTGTCTGTATTAATAGCAATACATTCAGTGATCTTTGTATAATAGCAATGTAAAATATTGTATAATAGCATTATATCAACTACTTCATCCCCCTTTGATACTGCTAAAGTATCACACTGAAAACTTGTAAGGTTCCCATAAAACAAGGATGTGCCGTAGCACAGCCATGGCGTCTTTGAAGAAATAACACTCTACTACAAGGGATGGGGGGTCTGAATTTTTTTGCCAATTTTAATAAAATTCTGTACAGCCCAAAAATAAAAAAAGTTGATTTATGTTGAATTTTGGAGTGATGAAATGGTTTTTCTCCCATAGGAAATTTTCCTCACTTGTTGGGAAAAAAATGACTGAACGAAATTTTGCAAGTCTTCATGCCATTTTTAGACATTTTTAGATAGCTTAAGCCGTTTTTGAGATATACTAGTTGAATTTTTTTAATGTCACACACTTGCTCAGTGGAGACCTATGCACATCACCTGCTGTCAGATTGTATGCATTTTATTTAATCAGTTAAGGGTTGGCTTGCAATTGCAGACGGTCGCCAGAGCGGGTGAGCAAACCTCTTTGTGCGGGTGACTAGAAAATACTAAATTGGTTCACCAGAGGGGGAGTATAAGGGAACGAATTGTAAAATGCTTTATATTGGTTCACCAGAGGGGGCGAGTGACCAAAATGTAAAATACAATATTGGGTCGCCAAAGGGGCAGACCAAAGGATTGTTAAATATGTGGATTTATGTGCTTGTGCAGAGAAAGACATATGTTCTGAACCTTGCATATTTCAAATCTCAATTTCATTGATGTCAATCATTTTGCACTATCATTTTAATTATCAGAATAAGAAGTCTTTATTTTAACTTTGGAAGCTGCAACATCAGTTGCTAATGTGACAAAGTACTCTTTTATGAAACAGGCTTCCAATACAAAGCATTTATGGCTGCCTGACATAAGGCTATCCTGAGGATAAATTAACTAAACTGCACACACCAGACGGTCATTTTTGTTCTGTAGTGAAATCTATTTTTCTATGTTAAACAAAATATACACATTCATTAAGCAGCTGTTGCCACTAATCAATTCTGAGGAAAAAACAGATCAGCTTTTACTTGCAACAAGTTTAATTAAACATCACATTTCACTGGAAACAATTCCTTTTTCAAAATATGATAGCTTCTTTATTTACATTGCAGTTTGTTACCTCTAAATTGTTATAGTGACACGGTTTTCTTTCAAACATTACAAACACAGCATTAATATGGAGAGAGAGAGAGAGACATAGCATATGTTACTATTCACTGTTGCTGTCTGGCAAATGTTCCCCAAGTGATGATTGTAGTAATGTGATTAGAATGGTTCACGAACCTGCTATGGTGGATGGTCATCAGAGGGGGTGAGCAAACAAAATTTAAAATGCTATATTGATTCACCAGTGGGGGCAAGTGAACGAAATGTAAAATACTACATTGGTTCTCCAGAGGGGGTGATCGAACAAAATGTAAAATACTATATTGGTTCACCACAGGGGGCGATTGAACAAAATATAAAATACTATATTGGTTCACCAGAAGAAGCGAGCAAACATCTGTTAAACACGTAGACTTTTTGTGTTTGTGCAGTGAGGAGAAGGAGGGAGAGAGACAGAGAGAGAGAGAGAGAAAGAAAGAAAGAAAAATATTAATAAGAATAATTATGGGCTGCTATATGTTAAATAATGTTACATTTTAATTACCATAAATGAATATTCTGTTGACATTACAGGTGAGCAAATCTATACATTACTAAACCTTTTAACTTCTAATATATCAAACACTTGTTTTTCAATTTTAACATGAAAATAACATCCACAAAAAAGAGATACTGTATATAGCAATAACAAGCCTTTATTTAAACTTCTAGTAATTTGTCCTCCAAAAATGACAGTATCATAAAATGTTATCTTGAATTGTCCATGCTGTCTCTCTCTGTTGTGTCTTTCTCTCTGTCCTATATCTCTCTCTCTCTCTCTCTCTTTGTCCCATCTCTCTCCCTCTCTCTCTGTCCCTGTCTCTCTCCCTCTCTCTCTCTGTTAAGTTTCTCCCTCTCCCTCTGTCACGTCTCTCTCCCTCTGTATCTTCTCTCTTCCTCTCCTTTTGTCCCCTCTCTCTCACCTTTCATCTGTCCCTTCTCTCTCTCTATCTATCTCTCCCCCACTTGCTTTCTCTCCTCTCCTCTCTCTCTCCTCTCTTTCTCCTCTTTCTCTTTATCTCCACCCTCTCTCTCCTCTTTCTCTGTGTTCTGTATCTATCTCTCTGTGCTGTCTTTCTCTCTCCTGTTTTTCTATCTCCTGTCTCTCGCTCTGTCCTGTCCCTCTCTCTGTCCTGTCTCTCTCCCTTTGTCTCATGTTTCTCTCTCTCTCTTGTCTCTCTGTCCACTCTATCTTACTGTCCTCTCTCTCCTGTCTCTCTCTCTCACTCTCTCCCTGTCCTATCTATTTCTCCTTTTTGTCTCTCTCTCTGTCCTGTCTTTCTCTCTCCTGTCTCTCGCTCTGTCTTGTCCTTCTCTCTGTCCTGTCTCTCTCTCTCTTTGTCTCATGTTTATCTCTATCTTGTCTCTCTCTGTCCTCTCTTTGTCCTCTCTCTCTGTCCTCTCTCTCCTGTCTCTCATTCTTTCTCTCTCTGTCCTGCTTGTACAAAACTGTGGCAGCCTTCCAGTGCATGTGGTAGGGTAAAACACATTTATGGATTTTAAGGCTGCTTGCCATAAGGCTATCCTCAGGCTAAATTAGCCAAACTGCACACACCAGATGGCCAGTCTGCCTCTTATCTGCAGTGAAATGTATTTTTATATGTTAAACAAAATATACACTTTCATAAGGCAGCAGTCTCCACTAATCAATTTTGGGCAAAAAATGTTTAATTAAACAACACATTTCATTTGTATAACAATGCATATTCCTGCATACATACATTAACAGAATTTATTTTTCACAGTATGATACTTTGTTTAATAACACTGCAATTTGTTACATTTAAATGCCCTTGATAGTGTACCTTATTAATTGATTTACTATATTATTAATCATAATCTTGATTATGATTATAATAATAATTATTCTATCTCACCCTCTTTATCCCCAAATCCCTATTTTTTATTTCTTACAAATTAGCAATTTATTAAATGAGGCTACAAATAAATTCATACATTATATACATAAATATCGTAAAACTAGAAACAACATCTCTTAAATTAGCAGAAAGGCGTAATATAATTACAAAACCTATGTGTGTGTTGTGGTTATTTGTCTATGTATGTGTGGATGTAAAGCTACCACAAATCCTTCATTCAGATAGCAGGAGCAGGAGAAATCCAAGAGAGAAGAGGAAGTTCTAAAGATACTGGAAAACTCCTGGCTTATTCCTTTGAAATCATTAGATCAATTCCACACCCTATACTACTTCCTTTTACCTTACTGGTCTATTCACCCCCTTGACTTTTTACTAGTGATGTCGCGAACATCAAATTTTGGGTTCGCGAACAGCGGACGCGAACTTCATCAAATGTTCGCGAACGGGCGAACATCGGCGAACCCCATAGACTTCAATGGGCAGTCGAATTTCAAAACTCACAGGGACTCTTTCTGGCCACAATAGTGATGGGAAAGTTGTTTCAAGGGGACTAACATCTAAACTGTGGCATTCATGGCAAAACTCCCACGGAAAATTACATAGCTGATGCAGAGTCTGGTTTTAAGCCATAAAGGGCATAAATCACCTAACATTCCTAAATTGTTTGGAATAACATGCTTTAAAACATCAGGTATGATGTTGTATTGATCAGGTAGTGTAAGGGTTACACCCGCTTCACAGTAACAGACCAATCTCCCCGTTTAATGCACCACAAACAACCGCAAACAGTCCCTTTGCACAACCGCAAACTCCCCATTTGCACAAGGTTGGATACCAAGCTAGCCATGTCCCATTCCTTGTCCTCACTGATGTCATTGAAGGTCTCTTCCTCCACCCAGCCACCAAGGGTCCCTGAAAGGTGACAACAAGCCCCCTGGGACGCCTGCTGTGTTTGGTCTTCCACCTCCTCAAAGCCACCTTCCTCATCTGACTCCTATTCTTCAGACTCCTCTCTCTGCGTTGCCTCTGTCTGCGTTATTATAAGGTGTGTACTTTTAAGTAGTACTAATCCTATCGGTTTAATCCCTGTTACGTCCACTATTAGGGGACGTGTATATGGCATTGATTTTTGGAACAGGGAGATGGAAAAAGATGCTTGGTCGGACCTCCTACTTCGAATTTGGGGCACTGTACGTGCAATGTAATGTGCCACCCGATAGGAGTGGTGTATTAAGTTGTACTATTTATTCCTATCAGTTTGATACCTGTTACGTCACCTATCAGGGGACGTGTATATGGCATGGATTTTTGGAAGAGGGAGATTGAAAAAGATGCATGGTCGGTCCTCCCACTTTAAATTTGGGGCACTGTGCGTGCAATCTAAGGTGCCACCAGATATGAGTGTCACTGTGCACTGGCAAAAGTTGGCAGAGTAGGCGCTGTAGGCCTCACACACACGCCTGTAGGCAGGCAACTGATATTCAATCGATTACAGTCAAAAAGTAGTTGTTTTATGCCACTGTACACTACGGTTGCACCAGATATGACATATCACTGTGCACTGGCAAAAGTTGGCAGAGTAGGCGCTGTAGGCCTCACACACACGCCTGTAGGCAGGCAACTGATATTCAATCGATTACAGTCAAAAAAGGGTTGTTTTATGTCACTGTACACTACGGTTGCACCAGATATGACGTATCACTGTGCACTGGCAAAAGATGGCAGAGTAGATGCAATAGGCTTCACACACACGCCTGTAGGCAGGCAATTGCTATTCAATCTATTACAGTCAAAAAAGTGTTGTTTTATTTCACTGAGCACAATATAAGCTGTGAGCCTGACACAGGCAGGCAACTGAAATTAGATTACAGGAAAAAAAATGGTTGTTTTCAATGTATGGTACACCACCAGGTATAAGTAGTGAAAATAAGCACAATATAAGCTGTTAGGTGTTAGCCTGTCACACACACACACTGGCAGGCATATGCAATTAGATTACACAGAAAAAAATAATAAAATAAAATAAATGATGTTCTAGCCCTAAAAGGGCTTTTTGGGTTGCTGTCCTTGAAGCAGATATCAGATGAGTCCTTCAGGTCTGTAGTGGAAGCTAAATACACATCCTGGCTATCTATTTCCCTATTAAATCTCCAGCAGCTACACTATCTGTCCTCTCACAACGAATGCAGCTTCAGAATGATTCTAAAATGTATGCTGTCCTTTAGATGGAAGGCCCTGGAATGGAGTGTATGCTGCTGATTGGCTGAAATGTGTCTGCTGACTGTGAGGTGCAGGGTCAAAGTTTCCTCAATGATAAAGTATAGGGGGCGAACCGAAAAGCGCATGTGTTCGCCGTCCGCTGCGAAAGCGAATATGCCAAAATCGCCGCGAATAGTCCGTGGGCGAACAGTCCGCGACATTTCTAGTAGACAATGTTTTTAGTAAAAATATATTCATCTTCTAATAAATCACCTTGACTTTCATTCTTTTCAATGTAAACTTTAATAGCCTGTGCATTTTTACACCGTGATAACGCAACCTACAATTGGCCATGTGCAAATACTGGTTGTTCTAAGAAAATACCCACAGATTTGAACGTTTGTCCTTGTGATTTATTAATGGTCATGGCAAATGCCACAATGATGGGAAATTGTCTTCTTTGAAGTATAAAAGGGAGACTAATTTCACTTGGTGCTAAATCTATTCTTGGTATGAAAACTCTCTCTCCTTTATGGGTACCAGTTAAAATTTCAGCATCTATGAAATGGTCCTTTAATTGTTGAACAATTAATCTTGTCCCATTGCATGGGCCTTTTTTGGGGTTCATATTACGCAGTAACATGACAATTGCACCTTTCTTTAGCTGCAAAATATGTGGTGGCATTCCAGAAGGAGTTAGTGAGTTTATGAATTCAGTGGAAAAGTTTGCCTGACTTTCATTGTCATCAGCAAGTACAGAATCAGCACTGTGATAATTTCTTTGCGGTGCATTAATTTTTTTAAAGATTTCATTATTGAGGATTAATGCATCTTCATTTTTACACGTTAGTATGACTTGGTTGGCAAGCTCTGAATATTCCTCGTTATTTATGCTACCTTCAAATATAGCCAATATAATATCCTAATGACAAATCATATGAGGTGGGATCTGCACAGTGTCGTCAGATAAATTTGGTATTTTTTCTGTTCTGCCTTCTCCAGTTTTAATAAGCCAATCATTAAAATCAGTTTGGCCTTCTGATCTCATGTTTTGTTGCAGTTGAAGATGGGTAAAATGTTTCCATAGTGTGCTTGACTATATACAGGTTTCGATAATGTCAGTTCGATTGCCATGTACAACGACAGGTCATGTTTGTCTAAAATCGCCACCTAGCAACATTACCTTTTCACCAAATGGAAAAGTATTATCCATGACTTCACGAAGCAAACGGTCAATACATTGGAGGCCTCATCTATTATAATTAATTAACTTTTTTAAATTTTTTTGCTTGTACTGATGTCATGCGAATATCTGACACAGAGGTTTCTAAAATAGGCACTGGCAGTTTAAAGCCACTATGTACAGTTCTTCCACCTTCTAACAAAAGTGCAGCAATTCCAGTAGTGGCAAACGACAGTGCTATTTGACCTTGTGCTCGTACAGAACTCATTAATAAATTATATAGATACGTTTTTCCTGATCCGCCAGGTCCATCAAGATAGAAATAACGCTCTGTGACCATGTCATCATCTATAGCATTTTTAATGACATTAAATGCTTGCAATTGTAACGTATTTAAAGTTTCAAGTCTTTCTTCAGTTCTTTCTACTTGTAATTGAATGTCATAGTCTTCAAAGTTTATGTCATCTATAAGACCTGGATCAGGCAAATTAAAACTTGCACAACTTAATCCATGAGTTAAAAATACTTCCTGGATTTCCATTAACGCTTTTAAGTGTGCAATCGGTTCATTGTATTGTTGCATAATGTCTTCAGCCATATTACTTTTAAATGTGTCCCACAAAGCTAATTCATTTGGAGCATTTGAGAAAATACAAATAAATGCAAATTGTTCTCTCATCTGCCGTGGCATTTGACATAGTGCTGCTTCTTCTAAACATCTTTCCCATTCTGTATCATCAGCTAGTAAGTTTCTATGTCTTGCAGCTAAATGGAAGGATTCATATACTATGGCCCTCATTCAATTGCAATTCGGCCAATTGAATAGGGGTCTAAATAAGCACATAACATATTTTTTTAAAGAAGTTTTTAGTTAGTAAACATCTATCCAAAAGGAAGGTTTTCACTAACTAAAAACGTATTTAAAAAATATACATTATGTGCTTATTTAGAGCACTATTCAATTGGCCAAATCACAATTGAATGAGGGCCTATGTCATTAACAGTTCTTAAGTGTTCAAAACTTTGTGCTCCAGGAACATTTAAAAGTAATATCCGTAAGCAAAAACATTCAACATCTCTTGGACTGACTCTGTAAATTCTTGGGATTATTTTATTTCCTCTGCTTTTTCTAGGTCTCCATAATCCATTCACAAAAACATAGTGATATGGAATTTCAATATGTAAGAATTGTGTTGCTTCTGAATCTGTGGAATTTAATTCAAACCATGCAGTTAGTGTAGTGTGACGATGTTCACTTTGGGCCAATGCATTACTTTCATTTCCAGCATGGAAATACACTAAATGTCTTTGTGGCAAATGTACTGCTAATCTATATACTGCATGTGATCTATCATGCATTTCAAATTTTAAAAGAAGCCATATAGCTTCTGGTGCACTTACATAGCGAGCATCTACATGAGATGCAAGTTCATCATGTACTAACTCACTGCTTTCAGGGTTGTCTGCAATTTTGACGACTACAGTAGCTGCATCACAGCCTTTGTAAATATATTTGTACACATATTTAATGAATTTTATGGAAGTGCAGGCTTCTACATTAAAGTGTGCGTTATACTTCATCAGTAAATGTGGATTGTAGGGTACTACATATCTATTGTCAACTTTTTTGCCAAAAATAATGGCACTATCTCCTTCTCTTCTTTTATAAAGTGGATAGCCATCAAAATTGGCATAGGTTTTGTCTCTATAATCTTTTGGAAAATCTTTGGAACATTTATTATTTTCCATACATGGTGATTGTGGATAAAGCTCACCACATGGTCTGTTGAATCATGCGATGAGTAACAATCTAATATAGTCTACCATATAGTTCTGGATCTGGTAGTTCAGCAACAGTGACTGCATCCACTTTGTCAGCAGTATCTAATTTATCTTTTTCTTGAAGTATTAGGAGAAGATGTACATGTGGAAGGCCTCTTTTTTGAAATTCAATGATATATACATAAGCAAGACATTTGCCAAATAAGTGACTTATAGTGATGTCACGTATTAATTCATTTAATTTAATCTTAAATACTCTGGCTACTAAATCTGGTCTATCGAAAGGACTTTGGCCAAAAAGTAAATTTTGTGTGATTTCTGACCATTGGGGATCACATGTAAATGTAAGAAATAAATCGGGTTTGCCAAATTTGGTGACAATAGCCATAGCATCATTGTATTTTTCTCTCATATTTCGAGGAGATCCTTGAAAGGAAGATGGTAAAATTATGACTTTGCCAGCTGTCATGTCTCTGCTGGTAGCCACCTTAGCAACATAGTCCATTAGTCCAGAATATTGTATTGTACACGTAGTTTATCTTGTTGATATTTTATAAATTTTAAATTATTGGCCTCAACTTGCAAATAGGAATCAATAATCCATTGTTGTGTTAGTTTTCCACCACATAAAATTGGATTAAATGTAGTGATGTCGCGAACATAAAATTTTCGGTTCGCGAACCGCGAACACGAACCACCGCAAATGTTCGCGAACCGGCGAACCCGGCGAACCACCATAGACTTCAATGGGCAGGCGGATTTTAAAACCCACAGGGACTCTTTCTGGCCACAATAGTGATGGGAAAGTTGTTTCAACGGGACTAACACCTGGACTGTGGCATGCCGGAGGGGGATCCATGGCAAAACTCCCACGGAAAATTACATAGCTGATGCAGAGTCTGTTTTTAAGCCATAAAGGGCATAAATTACGTAACATTCCTAAATTGTTTGGAATAACGTGCTTTAAAACGTCAGGTATGATGTTGTATCGATCAGGTAGTGTAAGGGTTAGGCCCGCTTCACAGTGACAGACCACACTCCCCATTTAATGCACCGCAAACAACCGCAAACAGTCCATTTGCACAACCGCAAACTCCCCATTTGCACAAGGTTGGATACCAAGCTAGCCATGTCCCGTTCCTTGTCCTCACTGATGTCATTGAAGGTCTCTTCCTCCATCCAGAGACCAAGGGTCGCCGAAAGGTGACAACAAGCCCCCTGGGACGCCTGCTGTGTTTGTTCTTCCACCTCCTCAAAGCCACCTTCCTCCTCTGACTCCTCTTCTTCAGCATCCTCTCACTGCGTTGCCTCTCTCTGCATTATTATAAGGTGTGTTAAGTAGTACTACTCTTATCAGTTTAATACCTGTTACAGCACCTATCCGGGGGCGTGTATAAGGCCTGGATTTTTAGAACCGGGAGATCGAAAAAGATGCTTGGTTGGTCGTATCACTTCAATTTTGGGGCACGGCACGTGCAATCAAAGGAGCCACCATATAGGAGTGGCGTGTTTGTAAGTACTACTCTTATCAGTTTAATACCTGTTACAGCACCTATCAGGGGGCGTGTATAAGGCCTGGATATTTAGAACCGGGAGATGGAAAAAGATGCTTGGTTGGTCGTATCACTTAAATTTTGGGGCACGGCACGTGCAATCAAAGGTGCCACCAGATAGGAGCAGCGTGTTTGTAAGTACTACTCTTATCAGTTTAATACCTGTTACAGCACCTATCAGGGGGCGTGTATAAGGCCTGGATTTTTAGAACCGAGAGATGGAAAAAGATGCTTTGTTGGTCGTATCACTTCAATTTTGGGGCACGTCACGTGCAATCAAAGGTGCCACCAGATAGGAGCGGCGTGTTTGTAAGTACTACTCTTATCAGTTTAATACCTGTTACAGCACCTATCCGGGGGCGTGTATAAGGCCTGGATTTTTAGAACCAGGAGATGGAAAAAGATGCTTGGTTGGTCGTATCACTTCAATTTTGGGGCACGGCACATGCAATCAAAGGTGCCACCAGATAGGAGTGGCGTGTTTGTAAGTACTACTCTTATCAGTTTAATACTTGTTACGTCACCTATCAGGGGTCGTGTATAGGGCCTGGATTTTTAGAACCGGGAGATGGAAAAAGATCCTTGGTTGGTCGTATCACTTCAATTTTGGGGCACGGCACGTGCAATCAAAGGTGCCACCATATAGGAGTGGCGTGTTTGTAAGTACTACTCTTATCAGTTTAATACCTGTTACAGCACCTATCCGGGGGCGTGTATAAGGCCTGGATTTTTAGAACCAGGAGATGGAAAAAGATGCTTGGTTGGTCGTATCACTTCAATTTTGGGGCACGGCACGTGCAATCAAAGGTGCCACCAGATAGGAGTGGCGTGTTTGTAAGTACTACTCTTATCAGTTTAATACTTGTTACGTCACCTATCAGGGGTCGTGTATAAGGCCTGGATTTTTAGAACCGGGAGATGGAAAAAGATGCTTTGTTGGTCGTATCACTTCAATTTTGGGGCACGGCACGTGCAATCAAAGGTGCCACCATATAGGAGTGGCGTGTTTGTAAGTACCACTCTTATCAGTTTAATACCTGTTACAGCACCTATCAGGGGGCGAGTATAAGGCCCGGATATTTAGAACCGGGAGATGGAAAAAGATGCTTGGTTGGTCGTATCACTTAAATTTTGGGGCACGGCACGTGCAATCAAAGGTGCCACCAGATAGGAGCAGCGTGTTTGTAAGTACTACTCTTATCAGTTTAATACCTGTTACAGCACCTATCAGGGGGCGTGTATAAGGCCTGGATTTTTAGAACCGAGAGATGGAAAAAGATGCTTTGTTGGTCGTATCACTTCAATTTTGGGGCACGTCACGTGCAATCAAAGGTGCCACCAGATAGGAGCGGCGTGTTTGTAAGTACTACTCTTATCAGTTTAATACCTGTTACAGCACCTATCAGGGGGCGTGTATAAGGCCTGGATTTTTAGAACCGGGAGATGGAAAAAGATGCTTTGTTGGTCGTATCACTTCAATTTTGGGGCACGTCACGTGCAATCAAAGGTGCCACCAGGTAGGAGCGGCGTGTTTGTAAGTACTACTCTTATCAGTTTAATACCTGTTACAGCACCTATCAGGGGGCGTGTATAAGGCCTGGGTTTTTAGAACCGGGAGATGGAAAAAGATGCTTTATTGGTCGTATCACTTCAATTTTGGGGCACGTCACGTGCAATCAAAGGTGTCACCATATAGGAGTGGCGTGTTTGTAAGTACTACTCTTATCAGTTTAATACCTGTTACAGCACCTATCAGGGGGCGTGTATAAGGCCTACATTTTTGGAACCGGGAGATGGAAAAAGATACTTGGTTGGTCGTATCACTTCAAATTTGGGGCACGGCGCGTGCAATCAAAGGTGCCACCCTGATGATGCTGGACCAGGAGGAGGATGGTGGCTTTGAGTTTGTGTGCTGCTTGTACTCATGTGTTGCTCTGGAGTCACCCAAACATTAGGTCTCAACCTGTAGAGGATAAGGGAACCAGGCTACTCTAGACCTCATTCATCATTACAGGTTTTGACAGATTGGTACTATGCGTGCAAGCTACTGTGACAACAGATATGAGTGGCACTGTGCAGAAGTTGGCAGAGTAGACGCTGTAGGCCTGACACAGACGCTTGCAGACAAGTAACTGCTATTCAATGTATTACAGTCAAAATGATATTCTTTGTTTAAATGTGCACTACTGACTGTTACACCAGATATGAGTGGTGGCACTGACTGGGCAAGTGGGCACAGTATATGATGTGAGCCTAAGGCAAATGAAATTAGATTACACAGAAAAAAAGTGTTGTTTTTTTAAATGTAGAGTGCTGGTACACCAACTAGATTGGATTGGTTGAACTTGGCACAGTGTATTTTAAAATTATGAGAAAACATGTTCTGTAAACTAAATAAAAATCATTTTAGGAGGTTGAGAGAAAAAGAAACCGGATAGGGGAATACCGAGCAGAGCACACCATCTACAGCCCACTGGGAGACAAACTCATCCATTCCCCCAGTGGACAAAGCCAGGTGGTACTCTGCCCGGATACGGGAGCGCACCAGCACCCGGAACATGGTCTCAGGTGACAAGGGAACCCCCCCTATCAAACACTGCTTCCTGGACTTATATATAGCTAATTTGGCTAATGCCAGGAGCAGGTTGACGAGGAGGTCCCTGGCCTTATTGCCCCGGGACACTGGGCGCCCAAAAATAAAAATGTGAGGGGAGAAATGCAGCCAGAACTGCAGGAGGAGGCCCCTCAAGAGTGACAAGAGGGGCTGTAGTCTGGCGCAACTAAAATAAATATGATACACGGACTCTCCCTTGCCACAGAATGGACAAGTGGAGGGAGAGTCCGTGAATTTAGCTAAGTACTCTCCTGTGCTCAGTGCACCATGGAGCACTCTCCAACTCAAGTCCCCGGTGGGTCGTGGAACTAAATCAGAATAAAATTCCCTCCACCAGGGCCTCTTGCCCTCGTCAGCTGGTAGGACCTGCCTCCAGATGGTATCGGGACGGGTCACGAGGGCAAGGAAGTGCACTGTATGGAGCACGAGAGAATATAAGCTCTTCCTCGGCATGCCGCGAAAGCATGCCGAGGGTATGTCCCTCAACTTTGAGAGGTTGGGGACAGGAGGAGCCTGAGGGGAAACACGGGGCTTGTGTCCAATGCAAACAGCCGGAGCAGGGGTGTTGAAAGGTGCATGTGGCACTCCAGCCTGCAAAGCCCCGCGAAGGAAGGTGCGTGAGTCGGGGGAGATGGCATCCCTAATCTCCTGGAGCAAGCGCCCTGAGACTTTGGGCGTCACATATCCCAAACGGAGTGCAAGCTCCTTGGGTGACACCCAATCAGAATGCCCGTATTCCAGGAGATCCCGACTCGGGTCATCCGTGCATGACTAAGGCGGCGGATGGTACTGGGGGACTGTAACATTGGAGCCCCCACTGCTGGATTAAATAGCAGGGGCTCCGTGAATATTTCATCCCCCAAAGGTACGCCCTGCCTGGTCACGGAGACCATGCTCCAGGCCTTGAGGGTTTCCTGGTAGTATGCCGGCAACACAGAGAGGTCTCTCCCAAACCCCTCGGGCCTGATCAGAAATAATTGCCGGTCATACCCCAGGTTGCGCAACTGGCGATAAAAGCTGGATGCCAGTGTGCACCACTGCGGAGAGGGATCTGCATATAGGTATCTCTGCAGGTACTGAAGGCGGAAGGTGGACAACTGGGAGCACACACAAACTACTCCCTGTCCACCCTCCACCAAAGGCAGACTTGCCACCCCTGCAGAGACCCAATGCCTTCCCATCCAGAGGAAATCTAACAAATTCCTCTGGATATTGGTGACAAACTCGGGGGTCGGACTCAGACAAATCAGCCGGTGCCAGATCTGAGAAGCCACCAGCTGATTCACCACTAGAGTCCGCCCCCTAAGGGAAAGCATTTTTGCTAGACCCCTCCATCGTCCCAGACGAGAGAGGACACTGCCCTCTAACTCCCTCCAGTTGTCTGGGACGGAAGCGTCCGCAGCGGACAGGTAGACCCCCAGATATTTAATGACATCTGCCTCCCACGTGATGTCACGAAACGTGGGAGGCAAAGAGTCTACCTGTAAATTACCCTCTAAAAGGCCTGTGCATTTGGACCAGTTGATCTGAGCGGAGGAGGCAGCTGAATATACCTCCTGGCACTGTTTTGCCAGCTCAAGATCAACTGGATCCTGGGCCACGAGGAGCACATCGTCAGCATAAGCTGAAAGGACAATCCGCATGTCTGGATCTTTTAGCACCAGCCCTGTGAGCCTTTTCCTCAGTAGGCAGAGGAAAGGCTCGATGGCCAGTGCATATAACTGTCCAGACAAGGGACATCCTTGACGCACCCCTTGTCCAAATACCAAAGGTGCTGTTAGGGACCAATTGATTTTAAGTAAACACTCTGCAGACGCGTACAGCATTCTTATAAAGCCCCCAAACTGTGTGCCAAAGCCGTACGCTTGCAGAGTGGCTATGAGGTAACCATGGTCCACCCTGTCAAATGCCTTCTCTTGATCTAAAGAGAGAAAGGCGAGTGACAGACCAGTCCTGCGAGAATAATGCAATAGATCCCGGACCAGAAAGATACTATCAAAGATAGTCCGGCCCAGGATTGCATAGGACTGGTCAGGGTGAACCAATTCTGCCAGCACAGACCCAAGTCTAAGCGAGATGGCTTTAGCTACAATCTTGTAGTCTGTGCTGAGCAGAGAGACCGGTCGCCAGTTCTTAATAAGCCGGAGATCCCCCTTTTTGGGCAGCAGGGCAAGTACTGCCCTGCGACAAGACAGGGGCATCTCCCCGGTCTCCAGGGCTTCCCCAAGGACCAGATGGAAATCAAGTCCCAGAGTCTCCCAGAAAAATTGGAAAAACTGTACAGTCAGTCCGTCCAGTCCTGGAGACTTCTCACAGGACATGGCACGGAGGGCTTCAGAGAGCTCTTGAAAAGATAGTGGTATATCAAGCCGCTCTCTTACACCCTCACTGACTGTGGGGAGCCCCTCCCATAGCACCCTGCAGGCGTCTGGAGAAATGTGATCTGGAGAGTAAAGATCTTTATAAAAGTTCCGGGCTCTATCCCGGATACTCTCCGGATCTGTAAGGGGGGCACCGTCTTCATCTAGAAGACAGGTGATGTGCCTACTGTTACCCCCCTTTTTCTCCAGTGAGTAGAAGAGGCGCGAGCCGCGGTCTAAATCTTTGAGAAAACCTAAGCGGCTGCGCACGTATGCCCCCTTGGCCTGGTGTCGTTCCAGGTCACAGAGGACACCCTTCCTCTCTACATACTCGCTCTGCAGGGATTGGTCCCTACAAGTGAACAGCCTCTGCTCCAGATGGAGTACCTCCCCCCGGAGTGACTCCAACTCAGCTTCGCGCTGCCCACTCGCACCCTTGGTATATTCCTGACACAGAAGTCGCAAATGAGCTTTGCCCACGTCCCACCACAGTTTTAACGTGGCAAAGTCCCCCTTGCAACCCCTCCAGTCCGTCCAAAACTCCCGGATCAATGTCACGAGCCCCTGGTCCTTCAACAAAGCATTGTTGAAGTGCCAATAGGCGGCTCGTGGCGCTGTTGGAGTTAGCGCCACCTTCACAGACACACAGTTGTGGTCTGTGAACGGAGCCAGCCTAATGGCACAAGAACCGACTCGTGACATATAGTGACTACATATATATAGTCTGTCGATCCGGGAGTGGGACACCAGACCGGCTCTCACCCTGACGTAGATGAAACCGTCTGATACCCCTGGGTTCTGCTCTCGCCAGATGTCCTCCAGGGAGAAGCGGGCGATGAACTTCCGCAGGGCTGACGCAGAAGGCGAGTACAGCTCTGGACTATTCCGGTCCAGAGCGTCGAGGGTGCAGTTGAAATCACCCCCGAGTACCAAACACTCATCTGCGTCAACCGTCTCCAAAAACTGGGACAGTCTGGCGAGGAACCTCACTCTCTCGGGCCCTCCAGCAGGGGCATATATATTAACTAGGTTAATGATGCTACCCTGCTCTCGGACCCGGAGGTGGATTAGACGGCCTGGGATAACAGCTTTCACAAGCAGCAGCTCTGGCTGAAAAGACTCTGAGAACAGGTTCACCACTCCACATGACGCCGATGTGAAGTGGCTGAAGAAGACCCTGCCTCTCCACTCCAGTTGCCACGAGGCCTCAGCCTCTGTAGTGGTGTGAGTTTTCTGCAGGAAGCTCACAGAGTACCCTCCCTGATATAAATAGGAGAGTACCTGGAACCTGCGGAAACTGTCTTGACAGCCATTGGTATTTAGCGTGCTGATGTGCAAAGCCATTACTGCGTGTCAGGAATTGTGCGTTCCTCAGACCCTTGAGACTGCTAATAGGACACGCACATTTTATAGAATTTCCGGACGCGGAGATGCTCCGCAGTCCCAGAATTCTTGGCCCTAGTGCTGACCACTAGATATTGCTGGAGAGAGTGGAGAATAAACGACATATTCTTCCACCTCTCCAAGGCCAGCCGCACCTTCCTTTTCTTTTGTCTATGAAGAGTGCTCTCAAGGAATAGATCTATTTCCTTGACAGGGATAACCCACCCAGAATCTGATGTTCCTTCTAGCAAGTCACCCCTGGGCTCCTCTTGGCTGAGGGCTTTTACTCCATCCTCCCCGGCTGGAGTCAGTTTCCTCAGCTTTATTCTCAGGGACCCCCTCTTAGATGATACAGAAGGAGTCGCTTTAGCACCCTTCAAGGTAAATAATGGACCCTTGGATTGCTGCTGCACCCCTGTAGCTTCAGGAGTGCATTCAGGGGTAGCTGGCTGGACAGCAGTGGCTGGCATGGCTTCCTTAATGGAAGCCTTGGAGGCTTTATATACCTCCTCTGCCAGTTCCACCTCTGCTTGCTCAGCTTGGATGGCACCCATGTTAGGGTCAGTGGACGGCTGAGGAGGGTAGACAGGCTCTCCCATGATGTTAACAGGAAAACCTGTTTTATCACCCTCCCCCATTTCCCCTTCCCCTTGTGCCACATCCCCCCTGACAGACAAATCCATGGGGTCCTGAATGGGGGTCATGCCTATATTCCCCCCCTCCAGTAGTGACTCGGCCTGGGGCTCTAACAAAGCCCGAGGTACGTCACTAGAGAGTGACACTGGAGGAGGAGACTGACTGGTGCCCTTGAAGCTCAGCACCTCAGGGACACTGACTACCCATTCAGCAGGGGCTTTGTTGGGACCCCCCTCAAAGGCCAGAGGCAGAACCTGATCTTTCTTGTCTACCCCTGCCTCACTTGGGAGACCCCCTTGCCCCTGCTTTTCCTCCAGACCCTTTTCCACATTAACCCCTATAGGGTCTGGAGAGAGAGATGTGTGGTCTGGCACTGGCTGGCTGAGCTTAATAACCGGGCCAGACAAAAAATATATAAGTGTGAAAAAGAAACAAAAAGACAAAACTAAGGGAGAGAGAGAGATGATGCTTGGCAGTGGAAGGGTTAATGGCCTATTGCAAGGTGTCTAAGTGCAACAACACAGAGAACACAGAGGCTTTTTAACCCCTCTGTGTCTCTGTGTCAGATGTTAAAAAAGCCTTTTCAACAAAAATTCTAATTGTTTTCCCCCCCACTGCCTACAAAGATGTTACTTGTCTTCTCTCCCCCAAAACATAAAACCCAACACCAAACAAACAAAACTTCAACAAAACCTAATAAACTTTTTAAAAGAAAAAAAGTCAAAGTAAAAAAGCTCCAGGAGTGAAGGTGTAGGGCTAAGGGAGGGGTGTGGCAAAGTATCCAGGAGACAGCTCACTCTCCTGGGATAGAGAGTTGAGCCTGACTCCCAGAAAACTAAAACTTAAATTAAACTAAGAAAAATACCACAAAAACTCCCAAAAATGAACAACACCGTGCACAAAGTGCTTATAAAAAGAAAGGTGTTAAAATAAAACTTGTATTTGAGGGACTAAGACCCTAAAAAGCCTTTTGTTTAGAGCTCAAGCATGCACACAACATGCTCTCTGGCACAGTACTTGTAAGCCTGACACACACACTGGCTAGCGGTCAGGCAAATGAACTTAGATTAGCGGTCAGGCAAATGAACTTAGATTTAAGAAAATAAATTATTGTTTTTTTAAATGTAGACTGCTGGTACACCACTAGATTGGATTGGTTGAACTTGGCACAATACTTGTAAGCCTGACACACAAATACTTGTAAGCCTGACACACACACTGGCTAGCGGTCAGGCAAATGAACTTAGATTGGCGGTCAGGCAAATGAACTAAGATTTAACAAAATAAAAGTTTTGGTTTTTTAAAAGTAGACAACTGGTAAACAAGATTGTATTGGTTGCACTGTGCACACACAGTATAGGCTGTGAGCCTGACACACACACTGGCTAGCGGTCAGGCAAATGAACTTAGATGGGCGGTCAGGCAAATGAACTTAGATTTAAGAAAATACAATTATTGTTTTTTTAAATGTAGTCTGCTGGTACACCACTAGATTGGATTGGTTGAACTTGGAACAATACTTGTAAGCCTGACACACACACTGGCTAGCGGTCAGGCAAATGAACTTAGATTGGCGGTCAGGCAAATGAACTAAGATTTAACAAAATAAAAGTTTTGGTTTTTTAAAAGTAGACAACTAGTAAACAAGATTGTATTGGTTGCACTGTGCACACACAGTATAGGCTGTGAGCCTGACACACACACTGGCTAGCGGTCAGGCAAATGAACTAAGATTTAACAAAATAAAAGTTTTGGTTTTTTAAAAGTAGACAACTAGTAAACAAGATTGTATTGTTGCACTGTGCACACACAGTATAGGCTGTGAGCCTGACACACACACTTGCTAGTAGGGGCTAGCAGGGAGACAGGCAAATGAAGTTAGATTAGACAGAAAAAAAAAATGATGTTATAGCCCTAAAATTGGCTTTTTGGGGTGCTGTGTTTACAGCAGAGATCTGATGAGTCCTTCAGCACTGCACTGGACACTGAATAAACTTGCCTAGCTATTGATTTCCCTATTCAATCAGCATCACCTACACTCTCCCTCCTCTCAGTAAGACTGCAAGTTAGGTATGATTCCAAAATGGCTACTGTCCATGAGGTAAACGGGTCTGGAAGGCAGGGTATGATGCTGATTGGCTGGAATGTGTCTGCTGACTGTGAAGTGCAGGGTCAAAGTTTGCTCAATGATAAAGTATAGGGGGCGGATCAAACATTGCATATGTTCGCAGTTCGCCGCGAACGCGAACATGCTATGTTCGCCGGGAACAGTCCGCCGGCTAACTATTCGTGACATCTCTACTGCTTAGACCACCGTCTCCCGTCTCCTCACCTGTCTGTGACATCACCACCGTCCCGACTCCTGCGCGCCGACTACTCTTTCTCACCACGCCGGATTCATCCTCCAGCTCCACTCCACTATGCTCTGCATCCGTCAAACCGGCCTCCTCTGCTGCTGCTCCGCCAGCCCCTCTTCTACTCCCGCTGCTCCTCACCAATGGCCTAGGTGGGTACCCTCCTACTGCCGTAGCTCCTCTCGACACTTCTGCTGGTTGCCCGTCCACCGCGTCCTCTTCCGCCGCACTATCTTCCGCTGCCATCAGTCTCCTCTGCAGGCGTACGTTAGGCCTTCTCTTCCTGGGTGTAGATATCGTCGAACTCAGTCTCACTGGGGGTCTCTTATTTCTGACTGGACATCCTCTTCTCCCCACCTGTCCATCCTCAGGCTCCCCTGAGTGAGTACTGCCTCTTGCAGTGGCCCTGTCATCTGTGTCTCTGATCGCAGCCACGACTGCCTGTAACCAATCAGGACCCCTGAGGTCCACTTGTTCATGCAGCTGACTAATCAGGGAATCTACTATTGGGGTCACCATACCAGGGGGACTTGCTGTTACTTGTGCGGGAGGGAACTACTAGCTCCTGTGCTGCCTCACAGTGACCTCTGGCAGTAAAACCTCCCCTACTTATAGCCTCCTATTAAGTACCACCCTGACCTTTCTCTACCCTTGCACTGAGCCTGGTCAAGAGCCCCCTTCTCTTAATTATTTCCCCCAGAGGCTGCATGTCCACCTGGGGAGCCTCCAGTGATCCTGCACAATGCCCATTTTACTAGAAGGCAGCACTGGGATTAAAAGTATGTAATGCCTCTGATATCCATCTCCAAACATACAATGTTGTAGGCCCATCAAATGGTGTGAATGATCATGTGTCAAAAACGTGTCCACTGTCTTCTCTGTAACTGACCTCCCCTCAATCTCAAGAAACAGAGTGATTTTGGAGTAATCAGTACCCCGTTTCTGGCACATTTTGCTGACTTGCTATTTCCATATAGAATAGATAGTGTATCTCACGAAAATAATCTGTAAACAGATCATCTAGGCGATTTACCATTAGGTCTATCAGGTTTCTTTTTGTAGCAAATGCAGTTTGCACCTTGTCAGGTGGGTAAAATGGCTGAAGTAGGCATTTGCAAGCTATGGTGACTGTCCAGGAATATCAGTAGTTCTCCTTTAATAAATAGCGTTATCAAAGTGTATAAAAAACGTTAACCCATGACTTTGATACTAAGAAGCTCCCACAGTTAGTGTTAGGGTGGGGATGAATGTGGAATTTGTACAACATCTTCTGGAGCTCATGCACACCGGGTAGTCTTTCCAGTGAGTTTTAACGTGCCTTGTTAGACAATTTTATTAATCCAGAAATCTTAGTACATGTTAGTCTATGTTTATGAATTTTGCTTACTGGATAAATGAATGGACTCAGACAACGTTGTTTCATTTATGTTATTATGGAAATGAGGTAAGCAGCTTGCTTAATCTTATCATGTTACATTTTACTACATTTCACTACATAAACATTTTCTACTAACAGTCTGTTACAAATAATTGTAAATAGGAACGTGAGCCTGCTAAAATATCCAGCAGAGAAATTCGTATACAAGTATTTTAACTATTTACTATGATTGTTCTTAGTGTTTCTTTGAAAATTGGATGTTTAAAATAATTTAGATCTCCATCTAAACGCAAGCTTGTGTTTTTTCATTTACTACAGTCTCAAGAGCCACTTTTATCTCCTTGATGACCCCGAGGCATATTTTATTTGTGACTAAATAATTAATTGGTGAAGGAAAAAAAGCCTGTAACTCGTAAGTCGTTCAAAGCCTCTCCCCCCTCTCCATTGTGGGTCTCATGAAGAGCGCCTCTCCCCCTTTCTAACTTTTAGGGTCCTCGCACTGAGTGACTTTGGCAAACAGTAGCATCAATCTATAAAAAAAAAATAATTTAGAGTGTGTATTATTTTTTTTCAATCTAAATACATTGCCATTTCTTCAATTTAAGTTCTTCAAAAGAAGATGTTTTAAATGTATGACCAGTGATCCTTTAACAAGAAAAAACTACACCAATTGCTTTATCATTCAGATTCATTTCAACTCATTGGGGAAGCAAATCATATTAAAGGGACACAGTAATTATGGCCCTTTAAAATACAAGTTGCCTCTAGCAAGTTCTAATATACCAAAAACAATTACTCAAAATGTGTCAATGTGGGAGCAAGCTGTGACTATTCATATTGCACTTAGCCTGACCAGCAGATTCTGATAGGATCACTACTAGTGTCTTGCAGCTTCATGTTCAAGACCCAGCACCATATAATAGTGTGTACCACCATTAAGCTGCTGGCAATTATGTATTTGCATTAGTAGATGCGATATGTAGGTTCTCAGGAAATTCAGTTTTTTACAGCCACACAAATGACATGTTATGAGGTATGGGAGGAAATAGAGAGTCTAAAATGGCAAAGGTGAGCAGAGGGCAGTTATAAACCAAAAATATTCAGAACATAATATAACTGTGCAAATATAGATTTAATTACACTAGCATATGTTTTTAATGGGCAATGACTTGTTTTATCTCTTTAGTATCCCTTTAATAATTTTGTATCTATTTTGGTAACTAAAGATATCACATATATAGTTGTCAGCAATGCAGGTTGTTGCCAAAGGCGCTCCTTGCACTGGTGGGGATGTGCGCCGTAGGCTCTCATCCCTACGACCCCCTACGACTTTCGGACCGCAAATGCGGATCCTAACGAAGCGAGTGGCCACATTTGCGGAGGTGGAGGATCCCACGTCGGCTGCAATGAGCCTCCGTCTCATCGCAAGCCGCAAATGCGGACCCTCGCAAAGCGAGAGGCCGCATTTGCGGAGGTAGAGGCTCTACGGCGCCTCACAACTGGTTACAAACCACTACACAATCGGGACTTGCAAAAAAAAACATAAACACGCAATGACTAACTATGGACTTACACAAAAATATACCAGCCGCGGGACTTAGAAAACAAAAAATTGCGGACTTACACAAAAACAATTACGACCCACAGGACTTAGAAAAAATCCATTACGGACTCGCAAAAATACGACCTTAACGGACAACCCGCACACAGCACCAAACTTCAAAAAACACTAAAATACACACAAAAATAAAATAAAAACCTTACCCACACCAAAGGGGGACAACCAGGACCTCTGCAACACGGCTTAAACCTCGAATTCGGTCCAATTTACAAAGTTTAGCCACTCGAAAATCTCCTAAGCGACAGAAAACGACGCTACACGACCCCTAAAATCGAAAAATACCACAAAGCAAATACAGCTTTTACAAAAACCCGTACGACCTACAACGTACACCATTAGTAAGGACGCTAAATCATACAAACCGGCCTACCACATACACATTCGCCGCCATTTTACAACACTAACTTACACAATGCAGAAGTACCCAGCTACACTAACGGCTTCCCCTCGCGCACGCAGCCTATTTACACTACACACTGCACACATCGCTGACACTTACACCTCAGCTCCACAACACTGCAAACCTACATTATATGCTGCTGGAACATGAAAAAAGATTGTCAGCTCTTCAGCACAATGCTTCCTTCATGTATTACTTACAAATAAGTAAAGTATATTCCTTTATTCATTTACTCATTATTTCATTAGCATCACAAAAAACATATACACAAAAAAAACACTATTGCAAAAAACGATAAAGACATTCACTGCTCGCCTCACAACGAGCGCCAACACTGCTCATAGCACACAAACTACACCAGGGGACAGCCTTGCAATAAGCGCAAAAAGCAGATCAGCGTCGACCTTACAATGACACCAAAAGCGCCTCTGATAAAAAAAATACATACAACCAAGAGGCTTGCAATGAGCACCACCGAAGGTGCTCAGCGTGAGCCTCAAAATCAGCGCCGACATCTCAGACCACCACAAAAAAGTATGTATGTGACAAACACCACTCCTTGACTTACAATTCTATTGCCGTAATTTTTTTACTGGCAAATCGCTAGTATATTATAACTATAGAGGCCTCAGATGATAATATCACTGAAATTATAATTCTTCTTTTGTGTTTTTAAAAAGAAGATCTTAAACATGAAATGTTTTGCACTAAAATAGTTATTGCTGCAAAGGTTAAACATGCTTTTAATCTTTGAGCAAACTGCCATTGTTTCAATGACTGGATTTGTTTCTGGAAAAATACCCTCTGGTCTGGATGTATCAGGAGCAGCTAATCAGTCCAGGTAGTTACTGATTTCCCCAAAGATGTATATAATTGAGTAATCCCAGTGCCCTGACTGGCCATAATTTGTGTTGGAATGAAATCTGGCTTTATTGCAAAGCTACATTTGTATTTGCAGTTAAGTATTAGTATTACAAAATGTTTGTAATCTTAAATACCTTTTTTGTCAATCCTGTGGTCACATGTTGTCCTCAAAAGCATTCTATGTTGTCCATGTTGTTCTCTCCCTAAAACTGGTTTCTCATGCTTGCCCCATAAAATAGTTCCTATCATTGTCAATGTATCTTTTCTCAATTAAATCATCTTTCTCTGTTCGATGGTGAAGGACACCATTCTTTCTATGCAAGCACAATTATTGTTTCTTTTGGGCTTCACCTTTGCAGTCCTACAAATTAAATTATTCATAATTAAAAAGGAAAGGTTGGGGAGAAACTGGTTTCCTGTTTTGAAATTTCAGTAGAATACATAAAATTTGAGGCATTTTAGAGTTAGTTGCTCCTTTAAGAATCCCTGTGAGGCTGACTCGCAGCTACAGAAGATTTGAAAAAAAAATTGTGGAGCTATGCTATGCCTCTACCAAAAAAGAAACTCCTGTTAAACTTACTGACTTGTACCTAGGGGGTTTGCCCAGAGCTCTCGAGCTCTAAACTGTGCTTGTAGCCTCATTTCAAGAGACTCCTAGGGCCTCATTCTATTACCGGCCGCAGCCGCTGAGGGGCCGCAAGGACCGGCCGCAAGCTTTACGGCTATTCTATTCACCTCCGGCCGGGGACTCCGGCAGGCTTGCGGCCGGCGCCTTGCTATCTCTTGCGGCCGAGGAAAGCCTTTGATCTAAAACGGCCGCAAGGAAATCGGCCGTAAGAAAAGCCTGGTTGCGATTCTATTGCACCGGGAACCCTGTCTGCAAGGCTAAAAACAAGCCGCAGCTTACTTGCAGCAAACAGGTCCCGCTAGCACCAATTAAGCACATAAAATAGCTCAAATAAAGCCATCCTGCACTTTGTGGAGTCTATAAAGTGATATTCGGTGTTAGCAAAAATAGCACATAATTACCCTATACTCAAATCCGTAAAATATTTTATTTTTAATATACGTAAAATATCCATGTAAAAAGTCCAGAGTGCTTGGAGCATCTCAGACACGCCCACGCCGCAGCCGGAAAATAAACAGTTAATTTGAACTCGGGTTTGGGCTGATGTGCAAGCTTGAGAGGGGGTTCCTTTTAATCCTCATGTCCCCCAATATGATCCCTAGCATTTACAGAGCTGTACAGTGCAGGCTTGAATTTATTTTTCCGTTTAAAGATTTCAGAGCTTACGGACGGTTTCAAGATATGCGGCCGGCCGTAAGAGGAGATCCTTGCGGGGCCGTATAATAGAATCGCAAGTTAACTGAACCCCCGCAAGGAATCGCAGCCGAATGAGGCCCCTAGTCTGCATCTCAGTAGTGTCCATAGTAATGTTATTTAATGGTACTCGCTGTAACGGAACCCATCACTGTTTTACCCTGTTTTATGATTATTATGGTTAAAATATGATCCTACTATTATAATGCATGTATGTTGGTTTATGCTCTGCAGAATATTGTCCCAGACTAGTGCAGACCTTGGCATGGGAGATAATCCTGTTACAGAGACTCCGCATAAGATAAAGGAAGTCTATTGTATACAGTGTTTTCATTCTCAGATAAGAACAAAGAAGTGTAATTGAATCAATGTCTGATTGTATCAAAGTTGCCAGGGAGCCTCGGGGAGGTGTGACCCACCTATTGTTCTCTTTATGTGTATTGTGCGGCCAAATATGGGCATGTGTATTGCCTGTGGGAAGAGATGGGTATAAATATTTCTGCACATAACAAAATAAAGTCAGTATTAATTTGACTCCCAAATTGTGTGTCGTCCAATATGGGAGGTCGGGAATGGTGAAACTGTAGTGCCTCTTGGGTATTTTATGGTATACCAGTGGAGATATTGGACTGCGTGTTCCAGCTCCGTTACATTTGGTGGCAAGTGGCGGAATTGTTCCCACGGTCAGAAGGACAGCTACAGGAGACACCATTCCGTGGAGTACAAATTGAGGGCAACGCTAGTATCCGTACAGCGCCCCTGGCTACAGCAGGATGGAACGGCTAGTTTTCAGACAGCGTTCCATCATGAGGAGGAGGAGGAGGAGGCGGCCGCGGACTACAGGGATGCAGACAGAAAGGAACTCATGGTTACAGTACCTCTTATTACCCCACAGACTGAGTTTGAAAGAGAACTCCTAAGCAGACTGGCCTTTTTCCCAGGTACGCTTCCCATAAAAACCTTGGAATGGTTAATGACAGATGTCCACAAATTCATAATGGAAAAGCAGCGGGCACGGGACCGGTCCATCTTGGGAGCTGCTAACCCACCTCCCACCATTAACCCCCCCCCCAGCACTGCGTCCGGGTGGTGGGAACTACCAAACCCCTCCACGGTACATCAGGTGCCACACGTGTAACCAGCAGGGCCACATGCAGAGAGACTGTCCCAGAAACAGAAACCGCTCCACGTGGAATACTCCAACTAATTCCCCTCCCCAGCGGCAGTGTGTTCCCCATGGAGCTGAAGGTGTCGTCCTTCCTCCCCAGCAGCAGTGTGTACCCCAGGGAGCAGAAGGTGCCGTCCTTTCTCCCCAGCGGCAGTGTGTACCCCAGGGGGCCGAAGGTGTCGTCCTTCCCCCCCCAGCGGCAGTGTGTACCCCAGGGAGCTGAAGGTGTCGTCCTTCCTCCCCAGCGGCAGTGTGTACCCCAGGGAGCAGAAGGGGCCGTCCTTCCTCCCCAGCGGCAGTGTGAACCCCAGGGGGCAGAAGGTGTCGTCCTTCCCCCCCAGCGGCATGGTGAACCCCAGGGGGCAGAAGGGGTCGTCCTTCCCCCCCAGCGTCAGTGTGAACAACAGGGGGCAGACGGTGTCGTCCTCCCCCCCCCAGCGGCCGTGTGAACCCCAGGGGGCAGAAGGTGTCGTCCTTCCTCCCCACCGGCAGTGTGAACCCCAGGGGGCAGAAGGTGTCGTCCTTCCCACCCAGCGGCAGTGTGAACCCCAGGGAGCTGAAGATGTCGCCCTCTCCCCCCAGCGACAGCTTACCCTAACAAGGGGAGACACCAATCCCCCAGACGGCACAGATGGGACCAGGGTCTCTGTGCCTGACCTACCGGGATGCTGGACAGCCTGTCCAGATCCCCAACTACTCTTACTGGGACAACCGGAGGAGGGGGTAAGTACAAATTCCCCTCCCCAGCTAACTCCTAATGTGGCTCCAGGGTTAACAGAGGAAATGTTAACCCCCACTGACCCCCACCTTTCCCTGGCTACTGAGCCGGAATACGTCCCAAGTACCCCAACAGAAGAGCTGACAGCGGGGCAGAGTGCAGTCGGCCTCTGCCCTCCCTTTGTCCCTTGTACAGAGCAGGATGTCCTGCAGGATATACCAGCAGAAGAGCTGGCATCAGGGCAGAGTGCCGCTGGCCTCTTCCCCTCAAGTCCCCTCAGCGTGTTGCCCCATCACCACAGCAAAATATCCAGGTACCTGGTTAGACTTCCCCCCAAAGGAGAGATGTGTGACGAAGTGCCCTTCGCCACTTTGTCTTGGAGAGGACTGTTTGCCAGCCTCCTGCCCTGCGACTATGGCCCTGGGACATATTGCCCTTTGGAACCAGTGTTCGGCCATACCAGAGTGTATGTCACTCATTCTGGCCCTTTATATACAGGGGGGTCATTCGGTACTTGCCCTGTGTGAACCATGATACCACAGATAGCTATGCCATGGAGCTCATTCATATAATGAAAGACTATGGGAAAGACTTTAGCTACATGGCAATTGAACTTTGTGAAGAGGATCTGAGAGCTATTCGGTAGTTTTGTCCACTCAGATCCCAGCTATCTGGGGATATGGGAAATGTGAGTAAATGTGAATTGCAGTAATGCTGATGGGTTGTCAAACTAGAGAATTGACCAACAAATACTTTTGTCCGGACATCCCCAGGCCGATCCGTTGGGATCAGACCGTGTATGCCGGCTTATGGTCACGGGGGAGGTGTGTAACGGAACCCATCACTGTTTTACCCTGTTTTATGATTATTATGGTTAAAATATGATCCTACTATTATAATGCATGTATGTTGGTTTATGCTCTGCAGAATATTGTCCCAGACTAGTGCAGACCTTGGCATGGGAGATAATCCTGTTACAGAGACTCCGCATAAGATAAAGGAAATCTATTGTATACAGTGTTTTCATTCTCAGATAAGAACAAAGAAGTGTAATTGAATCAATGTCTGATTGTATCAAAGTTGCCAGGGTGCCTCGGGGAGGTGTGACCCACCTATTGTTCTCTTTATGTGTATTGTGCGGCCAAATATGGGCATGTGTATTGCCTGTGGGAAGAGATGGGTATAAATATTTCTGCACATAACAAAATAAAGTCAGTATTCATTTGACTCCCAAATTGTGTGTCGTCCAATATGGGAGGTCGGGAATGGTGAAACTGTAGTGCCTCTTGGGTATTTTATCGTATACCAGCAGAGATATTGGACTGCGTGTTCCAGCTCCGTTACACTCGCTTACACATTACACTGCCTCAAACATCCTTCCTTATCCCTATCTATCTATATAAACCACTTCCCAGGCAGACTATGCACCTTCACCGTATATAATAATGTAGCTGATTCAGATTGGCTGAAATATGAGTCAATCTTAATCCAGCCAATCAGAACTGATCCTGTCGCATATCTGATTGGTTAAAATCCTAACAAATCAGAATGCACAAATTCCAATCCATGCATTTTAATTGGTTAGAATGTGAACACATCAGATATCAGTGGGAGTAATTCAAATATGTGATTCTGCAAATAAATTGAATATAAACTTGTGGAGCTCCATTGGGTGAAGCAGCTGTTTTTGTAGGCATAGGCCCATAAGTAACCTGGTCATCGATGATCATTGTTAGAGGACATCAAAATAATGAATAATTCATATTTTCTCTCTTTGCAGGTGTTTATTTTATTTAATGTAGTGTTATTTTTAAAGGTATCTAGTGTCAGGGACTGTGGAAGTCCAGAAGTAGAGGATATATTCTTCAATCAGCCCACTTATCCAGGGCTGAAGAGTAAGTAACCTGGTCATCGATGATCGTTGTTAGAGGACATCAAAAGAATGAATAATTAATATTTTCTTTCCTTACAGGTGTTTTTTTCATTTGATGTAGTGTTTTTTTAAATGTATCTAGTGTTAGGGTCTGTGGAAGTCCTATGGGGGGGTTAGGGTCCATTGTGGTAGCAAGGGGACCTTCATGGTATAGGCGTTAACTAAGGACTCCCATGGTCAAAGTTTAATTTATCATGAAGGTCCACAGGGCCATCATGTTATAGAGGTTAATATTAGGTTCCATTGGGGGGTTCATAAGGACCCCTGCATTATAGCAGTTAATTTTTCCATTAGAAGACCCATGGTCATAGTTTAGTGCACCATTGGGGTGCATGGGGAACATAGGGACCCAATGACTATAATATAGATTACTATGGGGGTCGATAGGGTCCCCCATGGTTATGAGTTATATTTATGTGCCATGGGAATCCCTTTGGTCCCATTGGTTATACTTTAGTGGGGATACCATGGCTCATAGGGGTAGCAAGTATTGAGGGGGAATCCTGAGTATACCAAGGCTCATAGGGGATATTGCTATTAACCTCTTAATTGTGTCAGACTTGAGCAATCAAACCTCAAATCCAACACTATTAAGGTGTTAGCTTCTTCTTAAAGATGGATTGCATACACCAATGCTTCATTTAGGCCTTTTTTTCTGTCATATATCAGTATGGGAGGCATGTGATATGGATTTTCAAAATGAGGAACTCGGACAGGAACCCGGGCCTTATGAAATAAAGGCCATTTCAAGTACTTCGCTGAGGTTAGATGTTTGCGTGTAATGTGATAGCTTGAACTTCAATATTTTATTTTATTATGGAAGCCATGGAATGGAGGCCTTAGTTTGTTTGTTAGGGGTTACAGAGCCTGATTTTCTCCATGAACGAACCATATATATGAAGCTGCATCAACCAAGGAAGAATCTAAGAAGTATTTTTTTATAATATGTCAATTCTGTCAGTCATATTGTGTATGGATGTACATTTTCTTTGGTGATAAAAAAGGTTGGATATGGGACCCTCATACCTTTTTTGCAACATAACTACCATTTGAAACATGTTCTCAACTGTTCCTTCAACATGCACATGTAGATCCAGTTTATTTATTATTATTTTTATCCCTTTTCAATAATGATTTTGAATTGAAATAAGGAGTGTCAAGTGTAATCAATCTCCTTGTTATAATATACCATAGAGCCTTAGCCACTCAGCAAAATGTCCTTCAGTGCTGTATCTCATGCTTAATACTTACTGTACACTAACCTGGTTGATATGCCATTCTTGTTCCACTCACACAAACCATTATGTAAGTGAACTGCAGGGAATTATTACTCAAAGGTCAATAGCTCATCTCTTATTCTGCTTACAATGTATGTAAAGACCATATGTTCCATTACAATATAGCAACACAGCATACATATTCTGTATGGTAGATTCAATGCACTGAGTGAGTCATTAAAAATTGCTCCCCATATAACGAATAGGTACAGAAACATGGAACAGCTGCTTGAGTTGGCTGGAAACATCAAGTTCAATGTCAATTTTTTTTTTTTACAAATCAAAATACCATGGGCCCTATTAAATTCCAGCCTCGTAAATAAGAGGCTTCTACTTAAGCCCTACGTACTGCAAAGTTTCTCTAACTTACAATGCTATTAAATTAGCCCTGCTGCGAGCAATGTATGAGCTACGCAGCAGGGCCGTACGTATCTACACTGCGTAAATGTACATGAGGAGTGACAGCCTGCGAGATGATATTGCAGGCTCCCACTCCTCATCAATTGCTGCGGGGGTCCTAAAAGGGACCTCCGCGGCAGTCCCCTACATAAGCCCTGCCGTGGGGGGTACTCCAAATACCCCCCCGGCACCTAAAATTAACCCTCCCTCAACGTCGGGACCCTTAAAGTGTCCTCACATGAACACCTTGCTGCAGGGGTCCATAGGAACCCCCGCAGACCCCACACATTAACCCCTTGCAGCGTGGGTCCCCGATCGGCACCGATCAGGCCCCCGCTGCATTTAATACTTTTAAATTCCCCGCCTTAAAGGGCCCACGGCACACTAATTGCCAATCCTGGCCGCGGCCCAAAAAATGAACCCCCCTCCATGCTGGGGGTCCCCATCGGGACCCCTGAAGTGTCCCCACATTAACCCTGTGCAGGGGGGGTCCCCGATCTGCATAGATCAGGCCCCCCGCTGCATTTAAAACTTTTAAATTCCCCGCCGCGGCTCCTTAAAGGGCCCGCGGTACACTATTACGCAACCCCGGCTGCGGCACCTAAATTTAAACCTCCTCTATGCTGGGGGTCCCCATCGGGACCCCCGAAGTGTCCCCATATAAACCCCCTGCTGTGGGGTTCCCCGATCGGCACCCATCGTGACCCTGCTGCATTTCAATTTTAAATTTCCCGCCTCGCGGGTCCTTAAAGGACCGTAAGGGTCCTGAAAGGACTCACACTAAAAATATTAACCCCAGGCAACTATAATTAACCCTGTAACTCATGGTGGTCAATACAGACCCCCATAAGGCCTTAATTAACCCATTAACTCATGGTGGTCAATACAGACCCCCATAAGGCCTTAATTAACCCATTAACTCATGGTGGTCAATACAGACCCCCATAAGGCCTTAATTAACCCATTAACTCATGGTGGTCAATACAGACCCCCATAAGGCCTTAATTACTGCATTAACTCATGGTGGTCAATACAGACCCCCATAAGGCCTTAATTAACCCATTAACTCAGGATGGTCAATCCAGACTCCCATAAGGCCTTAATTACCCCATTAACTCATGGTGGTCAATACAGATCCCCATAAGGCCCTAATTACTCCTATAACTCATGGTGGTCAATACAGACACCCATAAGGCTCTATTTAACCCCATCAGTCCCATAAGGGTATATTATTACCATTATGGGCCTGTTACAACCCAACATTAACCACATAAGTGCCATGATGGTCCTCAAGGACCATCATGACACTAACTACAAACACTACACTATAACCCCCAATAAACCATTTAATCTAAACTAACCCCCCTCTACACTAATCTATTAACACTTACACTACCTACCTACACTACCTACCCCCTAATAAACCTCCCCAACACTCTAATTACAAAAAATATAAAAAACTACCTTCCAGAACACAAATAAACCTACAGTACAGAACACAAAAAACCTACAGTACAGAAAACAAAAAAACATACAGTACAGAAAACAAAAAAACCTACAGTACAGAAAACAAAAAAAACCTACAGAAGAGAAAAAAAAAAACTACAGTACAGAAAACAAAAAAACCTACACTACAGAAAATAAAAAAATTACACACCTGAAAAGGAAAGACAGATAAACACAATACAATACATACATAAATATAATACATTACATACATTACATACAATACATGACATTACATACATTACATATAATATATTACATATAATATATTACATATAATATATTACACATAATACATTACATACAATACATGACATTACATACATTACATATAATATATTACATATAATATATTACATATAATATATTACACATAATACATTACATACAATACATGACATTACATACATTACATATAATATATTACATATAATCCAAATCAAATACCCCCTATCTATCTAACATACAATCTATTTAATATAAAATAAATCCTAACTATATCAAATACATCCCCCTATCTATCTAATATACAATAAATCCTAACTACATAGACAGACCCTAATTCTAAGCTAAAATAAAATAATTACAGTCCTAACTACACAGACCCTAATTCTAATCTAAAATAAAATAATTAAGACCACTTACCTTTAAGATGTTGCTTCAGATCACTAACCTAGGGGTAAAACAAAACAAAATAATTAGTACAAAACATTAACATGAAATAAATAAACATTATATACATTCTAAATATTATACTCACCTTTGCATCATGTCCCGTCATTGTTTAGCTCTTCTGGCGCGGCCCTGTTAAAAAAACACAATACATTAATACATTAATACAATATATAAACAATAAATAAAATAAACATATAAACATCTAAATATACATTTAACTTACCTCCCCGCGATGTCCCCGGCCTTCTCTCCTTCAGCCCCGGCTGGGCCGCGGAACCATCCGCGCTTTAAAAAAAACTAACGGAGGTCTGCACTTGCAGACCTCCCCGACGCTAATGAGCCTCCCGGAGTCCTTTCCGGGAGGAAATTGGCATTGGCGGCTTGTGATTGGCTGAAAAAGCTGTCAGCCAATCAAAAGTCGTCAATGTATGAGCCAATCAGGATGCGCAGATGTCTTCTACCAATCACTCTGTGGGGGTGTATCCCATAGTGATTGGCTGAAGGCATCTGAGCCTTGTGATTGGTTCCCATAAAGATAGACAAGTGTTTTAGCCAATCAGGGTGGGATATTGGGGTGTATCCCATCCTGATTGGCTCACAAATTGACGACTTTTGATTGACTGAAATTGATAGACAGCTTTTTCAGCCAATCACAAGCCGCCATTGCCAATTTCCTCCCGGAAAGGACTCCGGGAGGCTCATTAGCGTCAGGGAGGTCTGCGAGTGCAGACCTCCGTTAGTTTTTTTTTTTTTTTTTTTGAGAGCGCGGATGGTTCCGCAGCCCAGCCGGGGCTGTAGGGGAGAAGGCCGGGGACATTGCGGGGAGGTAAGTTAAATGTATATTTACATGTTTATATGTTTATTTTATTTATTGTTTATATATTGTATTAATGTATTAATGTATTGTGTTTTTTTAACAGGGCCGCGCCGGAAGAGCTAAACAATGACAGGACATGATGGAAAGGTAAGTATAATATTTAGAATGTATATAATGTTTATTTATTTCATGTTAATGTTTTGTACTAATTATTTTGTTTTGTTTTACCCCTAGGTTAGTGATCTGAAGCAACATCTTAAAGGTAAGTGGTCTTAATTATTTTATTTTAGCTTAGAATTAGGGTCTGTGTAGTTAGCAGAAAAAATCTTTAGGGAATAGAGCCCATTAGTGCATAACACTCTAAATATATATAACAAAAAAAGTGGGCAATAGTAAAATGTAAACTTTATTGGTTGAAAAAAACGACGATTAAAACTTTAAAAAGGGAGAGAATAAAAACTGTACAAATACCTTTGAACAGAAAAACTGCAAACCTAATGACCACTGGACAACTGTCACTCATTAAGTGGGGTTTGAGCAGTATTATAAATGAGACACAGAGAGTGTCTATGTATAGGCTTGTAGTACTATGCAACAAAAGGTTTAAATCATTAGAATAGTGGGCCAAACCTTCCTAAATTACCTTGTGCTATAACTATATATCTCTCCCCAGTAACGGTTGTGAAACCTAGTATAACAACATAAGGAAGATATAGGTAGCTTGGTAGTATGCTTCTAAACAACAGATTTATTTGCATACAAAAAATCCTCAGTTTAGCTCTTAGATCACCAGGTACTTCATTGCCTCTTATTAGGGTACAATGCCCCTATTATTTGAATGATATAGGTATAAATCAACCATTCAAACGATATGGCTCTTAAATGTCCAGATATTGCATTACCTCTTGTTAGAGTATCACACCACAACCATTTTGGTGGTGTAAGCATAATTTGGGCCATTCTGAACAAGCTCACTCTCTGTATACTCGCATATAGTATAACAGCGTCTCCCTGTGCTGGGGAGATTCGCGCTGCCTAGTTGCGTCGTGCGTAATAATGTCACGTTACTCTAGCCTGCGTCCTAACATGTTTCTACGTGTTCAACGTCTTTTTAATCCTTTGAAAAAGACGCTGAACACGTAGAAACATGTTAGGACGCAGGCTAGCGAAACGTGACATTATAACGCACGACGCAACTAGGCAGCGCGAATCTCCCCAGCACAGGGAGACGCTGTTATACTATATGCGAGTATACAGAGAGTGAGCTTGTTCAGAATGGCCCAAATTATGCTTACACCACCAAAATAGTTGTGGTGTGATACTCTAACAAGAGGTAATGCAATATCTGGACATTTAAGAGCCATATCGTTTGAATGGTTGATTTATACCTATATCATTCAAATAATAGGGGCATTGTACCCTAATAAGAGGCAATGAAGTACCTGGTGATCTAAGAGCCAAACTGAGGATTTTTTGTATGCAAATAAATCTGTTGTTTAGAAGCATACTACCAAGCTACCTATATCTTCCTTATGTTGTTATACTTGGTTTCACAACCGTTACTGGGGAGAGATATATAGTTATAGCACAAGGTAATTTAGGAAGGTTTGGCCCACTATTCTAATGATTTACACCTTTTGTTGCATAGTACTACAAGCCTATACATAGACACTCTCTGTGTCTCATTTATAATACTGATCAAACCCCACTTAATGAGTGACAGTTGTCCAGTGGTCATTAGGTTTGCAGTTTTTCTGTTCAAAGGTATTTGTACAGTTTTTATTCTTTGCCTTTTTAAAGTTTTAATCGTCGTTTTTTTCAACCAATAAAGTTTACATTTTACTATTGCCCACTTTTTTTGTTATCTGTGTAGTTAGGACTGTAATTTTTTTATTTTAGCTTAGAATTAGGGTCTGTGTATGTAGTTAGGATTTATTGTATATTAGATAGATAGGGGGATGTATTTGATATAGTTAGGATTTATTTTATATTAAATAGATTGTATGTTAGATAGATAGGGGGCATTTGATTTGGATTATATGTAATATATTATATGTAATGTATGTAATGTCATGTATTGTATGTAATACATTATATGTAATATATTATATGTAATGTATGTAATGTCATGTATTGTATGTAGAGATGTCGCGAATAGTTCGCCGGCGGACTGTTCCCGGCGAACATAGCATGTTCGCGTTCGCGGCGAACTGCGAACATATGCGATATTCGACCCGCCCCCAATACTTTATCATTAAGCAAACTTTGACCCTGCATGTCACAGTCAGCAGACACATTCCAGCCAATCAGCAGCATACACTCCCTTCCAGACCCTTTAATCTCATGGACAGCAGCCATTTTGGAATCAGAACTAACTTGCAGTCTTACTGAGAGGAGGGAGAGTGTAGGTGATACTGCATCAATAGGGAAAACCATAGCTAGGCAAGTTTATTCAGTGTCCAGTGCAGTGCTGAAGGACTCTTGTGCCTTATTATTATTATTAATATTACTACTGTATAATGTGTAGATGTACCAGCTGGGCATGCTCTTGTGCATTATTATTATTATTATTATTATTATTATTATTATTATTACTATATAATGTGTAGATGTACCGGCTGGGCATGCTCTTGTGCATTATTATTATTAGTAGTAGTAAAATACTAATAATAACAATAATAATGCACAAGAGCATGCCCAGCCAGTACATCTACACATTATATAGTAATAATAATAATAATACACAAGAGCATGCCCAGCCGGTACATCTACACATTATATAGTAATGATAATAATAATAATAATGTAGAAGAGCATGCCCAGCCGGTACATCTACACATTATATAGTAATAATAATAATAATAATAATAATAATGCACAAGAGCATGCCCAGCCGGTACATATACACATTATATACTAATAATAATAATAATAATAATGCACAAGAGCATGCCCAGCCGGTACATCTACACATTATATAGTAATAATAATAATAATAATAATAAAGCACAAGACCTCCCCTTTGTCTCCCCCCATGTGTCTCTCTCCCCCCTCTCCCCTGTCTCCCCCCCCCACACCCTCCCATGTGTCTCTCTCCCCCCTCCCCCCTGTATCTCTCCCACCCTTCCCTGTGTCTCTACCCCCTCTCCCTTCTCCAGTGTTTCTTTCCCCCCCCTCTCCTGTGTCTTTTCCCCCTTCCCTCTTCCCTGTGTCACTCCCCCCTCCCCTGTGTCTCTACCCCCTCTCCCTTCCTGTGTTTCTTTCCCCCCTCCCCTGTGTCTTTCCCCCCTTCCCTCTCCCCTGTGTCTCTCCCCCCCTCCTCTGTGTCTCTTCCCCCTTCTCCCCTGTGTCTCTACCCCCTCTCCCCTTGTCTCTACCCCTCTCCCTTCCCCTGTGTTTCTTCCCCCCTCCTCTGTGTCTTTACCCCCTTTCCTCTGCCCGGTGTCTCCTCACCACTCCCTCCCATTAGTCTCTTCCCCCCTCTCCCCTGTGTCTCTACCCCCCACTCTCTCATGTGTCTCTCCCCCCTCCCATGTGTCTCTTCCCCTCACCTCTCCCCTACCCTGTTTCTCTTCCCCCCTCTGCCCTGTGTCTTCCTCCATTTCTCCACTGTGTCTTCCTCCCCCTCTCCACTGTGTCTTCCTCCCCCTCTCCCCTCTCCTGTGTCTTCCTCTCCCTCTCCCCTGTGTTTCCTCCCCCTCTCCCCTCCCCTGTTAGCTTCTATATGCATACATACATACGATAAGAAATCTGGGGGGGGGGGGGTGGTTACCGCCTCCCCTCCCCCCCAGTTCCGACACCCATGTGTACTGTATAATATTGTATTGCATTATGTTATATTATATCACTAGCGACTTGCCTGGCACAAATGACGGGGCAATAAAGTTTGAAGCCATGGCAATGCTGTTTGCCACACAATGTGATGCTTTTTGTACTCTGAGGACCTTCGGCGCTCATTGTGAGCCTCTTCCCTCGTGTCCTTCATGTTTCGTGCTTTGCAATGATCAATCTTCGGCGCTCATCGCAAAGACAGATATATATGTACAGTGTTAAATATATAATTTTTTTTGTGCAGTGTAAATTAAAAAATGTATTCAGGTCTCAGAGCATAGTAAAGTGATTTAGATTTGTAACTGCTTTGAGAG
Source organism: Discoglossus pictus (assembly GCA_027410445.1). NCBI lineage: Eukaryota > Metazoa > Chordata > Amphibia > Anura > Alytidae > Discoglossus > Discoglossus pictus. Next base: position 130,248,574 of record CM050165.1, on the reverse strand, counting down.
TGCTATCGCTGGCAGCCAATGAGCAGTAATCCAGATATATAACTGCAGAGTAAAAAGTAAAACATTTTAGTGTAGTGTAAAGTCTACATTTTTATTTTCCATTACTAATTAATACTTATTAAATGAATGAAAGATAATAACTATTGTGAATGAACAAATGTATTAGGAAGTGCGAAGCGTTAATGTATGTAAAGTAACGGCAGTGTAAAATATGCTATTAAGCGTATTTTTTTATAGATATTTTTTTTAATAATAATGAATTAATTAATTACTAAAATACTTTACCTATTTGTAATTAATATATCCAGTGATCAATATCCTGAAGAGCTAACAATCAGTTTTGATTTTCCTGCAGCTTACAGTGTACATTTGGACTGTTGGTGACCTGAGGTGTAAGTGTCAGCAATGTGCCCAGTGCACGAGGGGAAACCGCTTGTATAGTCGTGTAACGCGCCATTTTAGATTTGTAATGTTATTAGTTGCAAGTTAGTGTTGTAAAATGGCGGCGATTGTGTATGTGTTACGCGGCTCGCCAGCAGTTTCCATTATTTCAAATAGTGTATTTTGTACCTCGTCTGTTCCTAGGTAAAAGTCGTACATGGCTGTCGATGTTTTGCGCTGTTTGGGGTCGTGTAGCCTCGTTTTCATTTTTTCCGGACGCCATTTTTTTTGTCGCTTAGCCAATTTACAAGTGCCAACTGGGGAAGACGTTACAGATATCACATATATAGTTGTGAGCAGGCGGGTTGTTGCTAACGCTGCGGGCTTGCGAAGCAAAGGCCAGAGTTGCTAGCAAGGAGCGCCGAAGGCTCCCACGTCGGCTGCAATGAGCCGCAGGCGGGACTTACACAATCAAATTCACGGACTTAACGCCCGAACCGCGCGCACTTAAAAACATTAAAAACACAATAGATACACACAACAGACACATAAAAAGCTTACCCACAGCAAGGCGGGCACCGAGGACCTCTACAAGTGAAGTTACACCTCCATTTAAGTCCAAATTCATGAGTTTAGACACCCGAAAATCACCTAAGTGAGAGAAAAAATAGCCGTTGAAAAAAAGAAAACGAGGCTACAGGACCCTAAACACGTGAAACACATACGGATTTTCCTAAAAAGCTGTACGAGGTAAAGATACACTATTAACAAGGACGCTAAATCATCCACACCCGCGTACCACATACACATTCCCCGCCATTTTACAACACTAACTTACACAATGCGGAAGTACCCAGCTACCCTAACGGCTTCCCCTCGCGCACGCAGCCTATTTACACTACACATTGCGCACATTGCTGACACTTACATTTCAGCTCCACAGCCCTGAAAACCTACATTGTATGCTGCAGGAACATGAAAACAGATTGTCAGCTCTTCAGCACAATGCTTCCTGCATATATTACTTACAAATAGGTAAAGTATATTCATTTAGTAATTATTTCATTAGCATACAAAAATACATATACACAAAAAAAACATTATCACATTAAACATAAAAGCCATTCACTGCGAGCCTCACAACGAGCGCCAACGCTGCTCATAGCACACAAAGCCTTGCAATAAGCGCAAAAAACACATCACCGCCGACCAAAGAATAACAGCAAAAGCGTCTATCAGAAAAAAATTACAACCAACAGCCTCGCAATGAGCGCCGGAGGATCTCCGACCGCCAACAAAATGAATGTCTCGTCCAAACACTATTACCTGCCTTACAATATTATTGCCGCCATTTTTTGACGAGCAAGTCGCTAGTAAATATATGAAGATCAAGATAATAAAAGTATCAGGAAATGTAACACAAAGATGCACGAGCGTCTGAATAATACGACAAATACGGATTTTTGTCATAAATGATATGATCGCAGTATTGGGTCATAAACCCTAAACACTGGAATCTGTTACATACAATTTACTGATGATGTCATTAATGGGCTTCAAGGGGGGGGGGATCTCTTTTCATACTTTTTGAGCGGTGCAAATCCAACATACGCAGAGCGGAAACGCCACATCTGTGGGACACACACAAAGGGGTTCACTTTGGGAGAAAAAACAAACAAATATGAAATATTTAATAATCATATTTTGATGTTACCAACAGATAAGGAAACGAAACTGAGGTTATTATATCTAATAGTAGCAAGCCTGGGAGTACTGGGATTAATAATACTGCAGCAGAAGGTCAGGACTAATGTCACATATAGACCCCCAGACAGATAAAGGTCAGTACTAATGTCCCTCTATAGACCCCCAGTCAGATAAAGGTCAGTACTAATGTCCCTCTATAGACACCCAGTCAGATAAAGGTCAGTACTAATGTCACCTATAGACCCCCAGTCATATAAAGGTCAGTACTAATGTCCCTCCATAGACCCCCAGTCAGATAAAGGTCAGTACTAATGTCCCTCTATAGACACCCAGTCAGATAAAGGTCATTACTAATGTCCCTCTATAGACACCCAGTCAGATAAAGGTCAGTACTAATGTCCCTCTATAGACCCCCAGTCATATAAAGGTCAGTACTAATGTCCCTCTATAGACCCCCAGTCAGATAAAGGTCAGTACTAATGTCCCTCTATAGACACCCAGTCAGATAAAGGTCAGTACTAATGTCCCTCTATAGACACCCAGTCAGATAAAGGTCAGTACTAATGTCCCTCTATAGACCCCCAGTCAGATAAAGGTCAGTACTAATGTCCCTCTATAGACACCCAGTCAGATAAAGGTCAGTACTAATGTCCCTCTATAGACCCCCAGACATATAAAGGTCAGTACTAATGTCCCTCTATAGACCCCCAGTCATATAAAGGTCAGTACTAATGTCCCTCTATAGACCCACAGTCATATAAAGGTCAGTACTAATGTCCCTCTATAGACCCCCAGTCATATAAAGGTCAGTACTAATGTCACTCTATAGACCCCCAGTCAGATAAAGTTTTGAAATGTTTCTTGAATAGCATTGTGGCTAAAGGAGGTTTGGCCATCAGGTAGTATAAAGATACCGTATATTATGTCCTCTCTTGGGGGGTAAAGACACTAATAATTCCTCCAATAAAATTCTGTTTTTTTATGTGGGCAAGGTCCCTGGTTAGCCCATTGGGTTATCTGTTAAAAAGAGTGGTGCAGAGACTGTGGGGGCTGTTAGCCTCCTTGTCCCCGTGTGGCCGTTTAGAATCCCTGCTGCTGCATGTTTCAGCTTTATTAAGGTGTAATTGTACAGCGTTTGACTCAAGTAGCTGCCTGTGCTGGGTCAGTTTGGCTTAATTGCTGGGCCCTTTTCCTGCCAAGATGGCGACCGTCAGTCCATGGGCCTCTATGTCCCCTTCACTACCTTTGTCCCCGCTTGTGTGCTTATTTGGGATGGCCCCCTTTTATATCTCCGGCCCGTGGCCTTGTAAGGGTCGCCCCCTCAATCTCTGAGTGTGGATATGCAGGGATGGGGCGTTGAATCAGGCCTACCTTCTTCTCTGCTCGCTGCAAGATCAACAATACCTAATTTTTCAGGCATGTGCACATGCCTAATTTTTCTGGCCTCTGGTGCTGCACTGTGGCTTCAACAACCAAACCCCCAAAAAAGGCACATAACAGGGATTAAACTGATAGGAGTAGTACTACTTAACACACCACTCATATGTGGTGTAACAGTAGTGTACATTTAAAAAAAAAAAATAAATGTACTGTAATAGATTGCATAGCAGTTAGTTGTCTGCAAGCGTGTGTGTCAGACCTACAGCGTCTACTCTACCAACTTCTGCAAGTGCACAGTGCCACTCATATCTGTTGTCACAGTAGCTTGCACGCATAGTACCGATCTGTCAAAACCTGTAATGATGAATGAGGTCTAGAGTAGCCTGGTTCCCTTATCCTCTACAGGTTGAGACCTAATGTTTGGGTGACTCCAGACCAACACATAAGTACAAGCAGCGCACAAACTCAAAGCCGCCACCCTCCTCCTGGAGCAGCATCATAAGCCACATCAACCACTGCTGTCCTCCTTGCCCCCTCTCAACCATCCGCCACTCCGTCTCTCGCCTTGAGCAGTTCCTGCTCATCTGCCCATAGTCAGGTGCCTGTAAAGGACATGTTTGAGCGTAAGAAGCTAATGTCACAAAGTGCCCCAAAATTGAAGTGATACGACCAACAAAGCATCTTTTTCCATCTCCTGGTTCTAAAAATCCAGGCCTTATACACGCCCCCTGATAGGTGATGTAACAAGTATTAAACTGATAAGAGTAGTACTTACAAACACGTCACTCCTATCTGGTGGCACCTTTGACTGCACGTGCCGTGCCCCACAATTGAAGTGATACGACCAACAAAGCATCTTTTTCCATCTCCTGGTTCTAAAAATCCAGGCCTCATACACGCCCCCTGATAGGTGACGTAACAAGTATTAAACTGATAAGAGTAGTACTTACAAACACGCCACTCCTATCTGGTGGCACCTTTGACTGCACGTGCCGTGCCCCAAAATTGAAGTGATACGACCAACAAAGCATCTTTTTCCATCTCCTGGTTCTAAAAATCCAGGCCTTATACACGCCCCCTGATAGGTGACGTAACAAGTATTAAACTGATAAGAGTAGTACTTACAAACACGCCACTCCTATCTGGTGGCACCTTTGACTGCACGTGCCGTGCCCCAAAATTGAAGTGATACGACCAACAAAGCATCTTTTACCATCTCCTGGTTCTAAAAATCCAGGCCTTATACACGCCCCCTGATAGGTGACGTAACAAGTATTAAACTGATAAGAGTAGTACTTACAAACACGCCACTCCTATCTGGTGGCACCTTTGACTGCACGTGCTGTGCCCCAAAATTGAAGTGATACGACCAACAAAGCATCTTTTTCCATCTCCTGGTTCTAAAAATCCAGGCCTTATACACGCCCCCTGATAGGTGACGTAACAAGTATTAAACTGATAAGAGTAGTACTTACAAACACGCCACTCCTATCTGGTTGCACCTTTGACTGCACGTGTAGTGCCCCAAAATTGAAGTGATACGACCAACAAAGAATCTTTTTCCATCTCCTGGTTCTAAAAATCCAGGCCTTATACACGCCCCCTGATAGGTGACGTAACAAGTATTAAACTGATAAGAGTAGTACTTACAAACACGCCACTCCTATCTGGTGGCACCTTTGACTGCACGTGCCGTGCCCCAAAATTGAAGTGATACGTTCAACAAAGCATCTTTTTCCATCTCCTGGTTCTACAAATCCAGGCCTTATACACGCCCCCGGATAGGTGACGTAACAAGTATTAAACTGATAAGAGTAGTACTTACAAACACGCCACTCCTATCTGGTTGCACCTTTGACTGCATGTGCCGTGCCCCAAAATTGAAGTGATACGACCAACAAAGCATCTTTTTCCATCTCCTGGTTCTAAAAATCCAGGCCTTATACACGCCCCCTGATAGGTGACGTAACAAGTATTAAACTGATAAGAGTAGTACTTACAAACAACGCCACTCCTATCTGGTGGCACCTTTGACTACACATGCCGTGCCCCAAAATTGAAGTGATACGACCAACAAACATCTTTTTCCATCTCCTGGTTCTAAAAATCCAGGCCTTATACACGCCCCCTGATAGGTGACGTAACAAGTATTAAACTGATAAGAGTAGTACTTACAAACACGCCACTCCTATCTGGTGGCACCTTTGACTACACGTGCTGTGCCCCAAAATTGAAGTGATACGACCAACAAAGCATCTTTTTCCATCTCCTGGTTCTAAAAATCCAGGCCTTATACATGCCCCCTGATAGGTGACGTAACAAGTATTAAACTGATAAGAGTAGTACTTACAAACACGCCACTCCCATCTGTTGGCACCTTTGACTGCACATGCCGTGACCCAAAATTGAAGTGATACGACCAACAAAGCATCTTTTTCCATCTCCTGGTTCTAAAAATCCAGGCCTTATACACGCCCCCTGATAGGTGACATAACAAGTATTAAACTGATAAGAGTAGTACTTACAAACACGCCACTCCTATCTGGTGGCTCCTTTGACTGCACATGCCGTGCCCCAAAATTGAAGTGATACGACCAACAAAGCATCTTTTTCCATCTCCTGGTTCTAAAAATCCAGGCCTTATACACGCCCCCTGATAGGTGACGTAACAAGTATTAAACTGATAAGAGTAGTACTTACAAACACGCCACTCCTATCTGGTGGCACCTTTGACTGCCTGAAAGAGGCAACGCAGTGGGAGGAGTCTGAAGAAGAGGAGTCAGAGGAGGAAGGTGACTTTGAGGAGGTGGAAGACCAAACACAGCAGGCGTCCCAGGGGGCTTGCTGTCACCTTTCGGCGACCCTTGGTGGCTGAGTGGAGGAAGAGACCTTCAATGACATAAGTGAGGACAAAGAACGGGACATGGCTAGCTTGGTATCCAACCTTGTGCACATGGGGAGTTTGCGGTTGTGCAAATGGACTGTTTGCGGTTGTTTGCGGTGCGTTAAACGGGGAGTTTGGTCTGTCACTGTGAAGCGGGCCTAACCCTTACACTACCTGATCGATACAACATCATACCTGATGTTTTAAAGCACGTTATTCCAAACAATTTAGGAATGTTAGGTAATTTATGCCCTTTATGGCTTAAATCCAGACTCTGCATCAACTATGTAATTTTCCATGGGATTTTTGCCATGGATCCCCCTCCGGCATGCCACAGTGCAGGTGTTAGTCCCGTTGAAACAACTTTCCCATCACTATTGTGGCCAGAAAGAGTCCCTGTGGGTTTTAAAATTCGCCTGCCCATTGAAGTCTATGGCGGTTCGCCGATGTTCGCCGGTTCGTGAACATTTGCGGCGGTTCGCGTTCGCAGTTCGCGAACCGAAAATTTTATGTTTGCGACATCACTAATTGTATGTAATGTATTATGTGTAATATATTATATGTAATATATTATATGTAATGTATGTAATGTCATGTATTGTATGTAATGTATGTAATGTATTATATTTATGTATGTATTGTATTGTGTTTATCTGTCTTTCCTTTTCAGGTGTGTAATTTTTTTATTTTCTGTAGTGGGGAGTGGGGTTTTAATGTATTTTTTTTTCTGTACTGTAGGTTTGTTTTTCTGTACTGTAGGTTTTTTTGTTTTTTGTACTGTAGGTTTTTTTGTGTTCTGTACTGTAGGTTTTTTTGTGTTCTGTAAGTTAGTTTTTTTGTGTTCTGTAAGGTAGGTTTTTTGTGTTCTGTAAGGTAGGTTTTTTTGTGTTCTGTAAGGTAGGTTTTTTTGTGTTCTGTAAGGTAGGTTTTTTTATTTTTTGTAATTAGAGTGTTGGGGAGGTTTATTAGGGGGTATGTAGTGTAGGTAGGTAGTGTAAGTGTTAAAAGATTAGTGTAGAGGGGGGTTAGTTTAGATTAAATGGTTTATTGGGGGTTATAGTGTAGTGTTTGTAGTTAGTGTCATGATGGTCCTTGAGGACCGTCATGGCACTTATGTGGTTAATGTTGGGTTGTAACAGGCCCATAATGGTAATAATATACCCTTATGGGACTGATGGGGTTAAATAGAGCCTTATGGGGGTCAGTATTGACCACCATGAGTTGTAGGGGTAATTAAGGCCTTATGGGGGTCTGATTAGACCACCATGAGTTAATGGGTTAATTAAGGCCTTATGGGGGTCTGTATTGACCACCATGAGTTAATGGGTTAATTAAGGCCTTATGGGGGTCTGGATTGACCACCATGAGTTAATTGGTCAATTAAGGCCTTATGGGGGTCTGTATTGACCACCATGAGTTAATGGGGCAATTATAGTTGCCTGGGGTAATATTTTTAGTGCGAGTGCTTTCAGGACCTTTACGGTCCCTTAAGGACCTGCAAGGTGGTAAATTTAAAATTGAATTGCAGCAGGGTCACGATCAGTGCCGATCGTGGACCCCCGCTGCAATGGGTTTATGTGGGGACACTTCGGGGGTCCCGATGGGGACCCCCAGCATAGAGGGGGGTTAATTTTAGGTGCCGCAGCCGGGATTGGGTAATAGTGTGCCGCGGCCCCTTTAAGGAGCCGCGGCAGGGAATTTTAAAGTTTTAAATGCAGCGGGGGCCTGATCGGTGCCGATCGGGGACCCCCGCTGCAAGGGGTTAATGTGGGGGTGCTGCAGGGTTCCCGATAGAGACCCCTGCAGCATGGGGATGTTTATAAGGTGCAGGGAGGAGCCTCACACTGCTGTCTCGGGCTGTTCCGAGGCAGCACGTAGAGGCTTTCGGATCCCTTGCGGGCACTCACGATATGCGAGAATCATGCGTAGATTTAAGGCTGCGTGTGACTACGTAGCTCTCTCGGAGCCTATTCTCGGCCATTTTTTCGCAGTCATATCGCAAAGCAGGCTGCGAGAGATTCGGTACTCGCAAACAGCAGAAAAACTGCCTTTTGCGAGCACCTAGAGAACCGTGAGGGATAATTTAATAGGGCCCCATATATTTATATATATACCGTACATAGCAGTATTATATTACTCTGTATATCAGTAACATGAGAAAACTGAAACAAATGAAATTCTTGCTAAAGGTCATAGAAAACAGACCTTAAATTGAACACAGGCATGGTTGCTACAGGACACAGTGCTCAGTTCTGACCTGAGGAACAAGTTGTATGCAAGCCTTGTTAAGCTGGCACCTTGAGCAGCAGCACACCTCTCTGACCAGGTGTATTATTTATTTTTAGATAATGGCTTTCCAAAACGTGTCCATAATTCAGTGATAGATGGTCAGGAAAAGTTTGTTATAAAAAACACTAAATTTCACGAAGTATCAATGCACTAACAATTTGAGTACCAGGGAGTGGCAAACATTACAGTATAAAATTTGACACATTTTGCATCTTGTAGACTTACTGTTTTCATATGTGATAGCAAGAGGTAGAAATGTTTGTTTATTTCTAATTCTCATTGACTGCTCTGCAGTATTTGACACAGTGGAATATGGAATATTAAAGAATGATTGAAGAATTACTGTAGACTAGGTAGCAATGTCAGCTGTTTTAAATCTTTTCTCAGTGGCAGGTCTCGGAGGGTTTCTTCAGTTGTATAATCTTCCAAACCCCCTCCTTTCATGGGGCATTCTACAAGGCTTTATTTTATCTTCAGTGTTGATCACTCTATACATGCTACCACAGAGAGAGATAATCAGAAAACATAGCTTAAAATACCACTGCTATGCCAATAACGCAGTTTTATCAGTCCTTTTATACAATACAGAATGTCCAACTGTTGTTCCTAATATATGTTTAGAAGAGCTCAGAGATTGTGGGTGAAACAGGCGTGGGCCTTCAACTTTGGCACTCCCAGCTATTGAAATCTGAACAAGTGTGTGACCTTGGAATTATTATAGACTGCAATCTAACACTAAAACATTAGTGACAGCAGTGATCATAGCCTCACTTTTGCATCTGAAGAACATAGCCAGTATAAAGCTCTTGATGTTCCTAGAGAACTTCTTTTTTTTGTTCATGCCTTTATATGATCACCACTATACTACTGCAACCGCCTTAATGTAGGACTGTCAAATAAAGAGATACATCACTTACAGTTTGTACAGAATGCTACTGCAATGTTATTAACAAACCAACCTTATTCCTGCCATATAACACTTGTCCTCCGTGCCCTACACTGGCTCCCTGTGACATCCTGAATATATTTCAAGCTTGGTCTGCTGATATACAAAGTTCTATGTGATGAGGACCTCAGCTACCTAAAGGAGCTCCTCACTCCTTATGTTCCAGCTCATGCTCTGAGATCTGTAGATAAAAAATTCTTATCCATCCCTAGAATCCCTCCACAAACAATTGGGTTCTGAGCTTTTATGTGTGCAGCACCAAGATCCTGGAACCCTCTGCTGTGTCCGATCAGAGATGCACCTAACATTTAAAAAAAAAAAAGACTATTCTTTTAACCTAGACTTTGAATTGAGTTATAACTCTTCCATTTTTTTCTCTCCTTCTAAACCATTTGATTCCCTTATTTCAGAAAATTGTTTTATAAATGATTTTTTTTTTACATCTTAAATGCTATGATGATTTGATAAATCACTGATATTTTTTTCAGAATGTTTCCCTGACCATTTATTTTTTTATTATTAGTTCATTAAATGCATTAGCTGTTTCTTTCTTGCTATTCATTATACACATATTCAACATATTACGAAACAATTGATCATAAAATGTTTACTCAATTGCTGGATGGCAATGAGAATATTCAACATTAGTGGTTATTGGGTTTTTATAGGATCCTGCTGTGAAAATATTGTAAAAATAATAAGTTGTTTGATTCATAACCAGTATTGCTGGGTACATATTCCTAAAAAAAATCTATATTTGAAAGAGATAACATTTAGCATTATATTATTGTTGTTTAAGCTTGCATACACTAAAGAGTATTTCTCCCTGTGAAGGGCACAAGTGAGCTAAAAGTGGTTGCTCTCAGAGTGGGTTAGCATGCCAACACAACTAACCTATTATGGTTCATTCCCTGATTGAGCACTTCTCTTTTCTTTTTTTTTTGTGTTTATTCAAATGACTCTTAAAGATTAGTCTCCCTAAGGGTAATAGGGGACTCCAGATATGAATCACTTGCTCACTGTACCTGAGTTCAGCTACACTTCACTGATGAGGCCCAATCAAGACTGAAACATACATCTGGGGTTTGTTATTTCTCCTGTTCAGTGTAGAATTGCCTGGTATTTGGGGGCTGGATCACTCTATATGGGTGAGACCAGACAGACATACTATAGTTCTTCATGTGAATGGCGCATGTGATCTAAAAGAGATTGCTCTCAGGGTGGGTTATTATGCCCATAAAACTAACCCATTAAGGTTAGTTCATTTTCTGGGGTTTATTATTTATTTTGTTCAGGGTGGAATTGCCTGGTATTTGGGGATGGATCACTCTATTGGGTGATACTAGACTGATATAATACAGGATATTTCTACCTGTGAAGGTCACACATGAAATAAAAGAGGTTGCTCTCAGAGTGGGTTATCATGTCAATAGAACAAACCTTTTAAGGTTAGTTTCTTCTCTGAGCACCTCTTTTTTTTTACTGTATAATCATATAAAATATATTGCTGAGAGGCCCAAACATATTTCTTAAATCACTAGTGAGCTAAGCAACAGAAAAAAAAGAAAGACATAAAGAGCCAGAAGAAAGGGACACATACAGATGTGGAGAAATACACAGGAATAGTTAGATTCAAAAACATGCAGCCCCATTAAATTCAGGCTATGTGTTAAAACGTAGCCCGTATTGTAGCTCTTAGGACTTATTGGTATTAAATTAGACCCGTAATGCAGGCTGCAGATGATTTGCGTGTTAAGATGCAGCAAGGCCGAAAAAAGCCTACGGGATGAGCAACGTTGAACATCGCGGCCCTAAATCCTTTGAACTGTCAAGCCCATAACTGCTACTGTTACAATCATGCTATTAATTTGCAACAAAGTCACTCACAAGCAAGCCCGTAACACGCAAATGAAGCCCAAAGCCCTACGAGTGCTGGAGAGGACCCGCAAGGGGGTAAAGTCCAATACACAGCACTTTAACTGCGAATAAAAACATACTACTATACAAATATTAAAAAGGAAAGTGATTTTAGGTCCAGAAAAATACTTTATTTCATGCATATTTTTTGTGTTATATCGGTTCTGGCAATCATTGTGTTAATACATATACTGTAACTCGCATGTGAAAGAATATCTTATTTACGGCTTTATTAATATTGCATTTTTCTGGAATGTGGGTCCAATCTCAATTCGTAATTGTAGCCCGTAGGACTTTGAAATCTAACCTCCCCTTTTTCAGTGACGTAATGATGATGATCTCTTTTACCATTGGCTACCTCTAAACCAGTAACTAAATTAATTGACTAATTAATCCTGCGCAGGGCCGCAAGTCCAATGTTCGACAAATGAGTTACAGGTTTGCGTCTCCAGCTCGTAACTCGCAGCTCCTTCTAATTTAATAGCACAGTAAATCCGCAACTCTTCAAGCTCGCAGCCGTTGTGGGTCTCAAGTTGCACTTACAGGCTCAAATTTAATGTGGCTGATGGACATGTAGACAGGCAAAGGGAAATACCATGAGTTACCTAGCCAAAGTGGATCATGCTGCCTTTCAGTTTACCCTCTCACCTCCACATGAGAACATGATATTCATTGTGGCAGAGCTCAGGACATATGAGAGCTTGCAATTGTCAATAATTTGAAAGAATCTTAAAGCAGAGATTCCAGAAAAGGGGGGAAGAGGCTTATGGTTTAGTACCTTTTGTCAATGAAGGTTTCACTTAACCGATACTGGCTTCTCATTGGTTGAGCAGTTTCACCCTTATAAATAAGGTCATTGTTTGAAATACCTAGGTACTTCAGCTTGCATCACAAGTGCACAGTGTACATCACAATGCCTGCTCAAATACATAGTTACACAAGATACATAGTTACATAGTAAGTGAGGTTGAAAAAAGACTTTTAGGTCATCAAGTTCAACCTTTTTAATCTCTGCTGATCCTTGTAATATGTAGATTAAATGTTAACTGATCCAGAGGAAGGCAAATAAAAATAAATACATTGCAAAAAATTGACACCAGATACTGACAATCGGATTCCTCCATGGATCAATACACCTCATTGTCTAGTTATAAACCATGAATGCCCTGTTTAATCAAAAATACCCCAAATCCCTTTTTAAAGTTATACACTGCAATTGAATTTTACTGTGAAAAAACCCTTTTCTTTCTTTGAGGAGGAATCTTTTTTTTTCTAACAACTCTACTTGTCAGTTGAAAACCTCCTGGCACAAAAAGTTTACTTAACAAATCCTTAGACTGACCCTGGACGTATCTACAGTATCTCACAAAAGTGAATACACTCATCACATTTTTGTAAATATGTTATTATATCTTTTCATGTGACAACACTGAAGAAATGACACTCTGCTACAGTGTAAAGTAGTAAGTGTACAGCCTGTATAACAGTGTACATTTGCTGTCCCCTCAAAATAACTCAACACACAGCCATTAATGTCTAAACCGTTGTCAACAAATGTGAGTACACCCTAAGTGGAAATGTCAAAATTGTGTCCAAAGTGTCAATATTTTGTGTGGCCACCATGATTTTCCAGCACTGCCTTAACTCTCATGGGCACAGAGCTTCATAGGTTGCCAATGGAGTCCTCTACCACTCCGCCATGATGACATCATGGAATGGTGTATGTTAGAGACCTTGCATTCCCCCATCTTCCATTTAAGGATTCCCCACAGATGCTCAATAGGGTTTAGGTCTGGAGATCTGCTTGGCCAGTCCATTGCCTTTACCTTCAGCTTCTTTAGCAAGGCAGTGGTCGTCTTGGAGGTGTGTTTGGGGTCGTTATCATGTTGGAATACTGCCCTGTGGCCCAGTCTCTGAAGGGAGGGGATCATGTTCTGCTTCAGCATGTCACAGTACATGTTGGTATTCATGGTTCCATCAAGGAACTGTAGCTCCCCAGTGCCAGCAGCACTCATGCAGGCCCAAACCATGACACTCCCACCACCATGCTTGACTGTAGACCAGACACACTTGTCTTTGTACTCTTCACCTGGTTGGCGCCACAAACGATTGACATCATCTGAACCAAATAAGTTTATCTTTGTCTCATCGAACCACAGGACATGGTTCCAGTAATCCATGTCCTTAGTCTGTTTGTCTTCAGCGAACTGCTTTCTTGTGCATCATCTTTAGAAGAGGCTTCCTTCTGGGACGACCAATTTGATGCAGTGTGTGGCGTATGGTCTGAGCACTGACAGGCTGATCCCCCACCCCTTCAATCTCTGCAGCAATGCTGACAGCACTCATACGTCTATTTTACAAAGACAACCTCTGGATATGACACTGAACATGTGCATTCAACTTTGGTTGACCATGGCTAGGCCTGTTCTAAGTGAACCTGTCCTGTGAAACCGCTGTATGGTCTTGCCAACCGTGCTGCAGCTCAGTTTCAGGCTCTTGGCAATCTTCTTATAGCCTAAACCATCTTTATGTAGAGCAACAATTCATTTTTTTTAGATCTTCAGAGAGTTCTTTGCCATGAGGTGCCATGTTGAACTTCCAATTGGGCCAAATTTGGACATTTCCACTTAGGGGTTTACTCACTTTTGTTGCCAACAGTTTAGACTTTAAAGGCTGTATGTTTAGTTATTTTGAGGTGACAGGAAATTTACACTGTTATACAGGCTGTACACTTACTACTTTACATTGTGTCATTGAGTGTAATTTCTTCAGTGTTGTCACATGAAAAGATATAATAAAATATTTACAAAAATGTGAGGGGTGTACTCACTTTTGTGAGATACTGTATTTTATAAGGTGATTATATTCCCTCTTAAATGCCTTTTTTTTCTAGAGAAAATACGTTTTATTTAGTTAGTCTGTCTTTATAGCTTAGTCCGTCCATTCACCTTAATAGTTTTCGAGCTAAGTACAATTGTGTCTGAATCCTCACTAACATGTCTCTAATGCTAGTATACTTGACACTTGAACTGACCTGCAATGCATAAAGAGGTAGGTTTTTAGAAATGCCAACTATAAGTGCTAGATTTTAAGAGCCATTTAAGGTGGCATCCTTCTAGAATTGAGATTGACTCTACCAGTGCCCGTCTGCAGTGTCTCACGTCCATCAGCAAATGAAGCTCAGCAAGATGGAGGTAGAGGCATCATACACCTATCTCTGGTGATAGAGTAGGTGATACTGAAACTGACTTGAGAAGGATAAAGGGGAACAAAATAGAGGAATTAAACTGACAATTCCAGCTCTTTTGGATCCCTCAGATTTGAAATATTCCTATTCCTAATTTGTTACTGCTTATATGGGCCAAGCAGAGGAACATTAATTAGCTTAAAATAGGAACGTATTATCCTTCCTCCTACCTTTTCCTGTGGAAGGAATGGTGATGGACAGAGATCCATTCTTGAGATACTATACAGTATGACTTCCCAACCTTTTTATACAAAGCTAAACTTTTAGATCACTAACTTTCCATGTACTGGAAAAAAGAACAATAAACCCTAAAATTCAATTTTCATAAAAGGTTTTACACCTTATTTTGTTTATGTTCATATCTTTAATGTAGTCAGAAATGTGTGTGTGTGTTTTTTAAACAAAGTGCATTTTCATATTCCATAATATAGAAAACATTAATGTGATGATTCAAGATACACAAAGTATGGAAAGGAGTGAACAAATGGAAATGGAAGCAACAGGGGAGAAAGAAAGAAAGGAGGAAAGAAGGAATAATAGAAATAAAGAAGGAAAGAAGGAAGAAAAGAAGGAAGGGGTTTGAGAAATAAAGAAGGGTTTATGAAAGAGAGAAATAAAGAAAGGGATGGTGGAGAAAAGAAAGAAATGGTTGATGGAAGAGAGAAAGAAAAGACTGAGGATTAGAAGAAAAGGACAATGGAGGAGATAAAGTGATAGCGGGGGGATGGATGAGAAAGGGTTTGAGTAAAGCAGATAATGGAAAACTGAGGAAGCAGAAGAAGGTGTAATAGAGAAAAGTGTGTAAATATACAGTAGCTGTGAAAGAAGGTATGTTAAAGAAGATGAAGCAATAGTAGTGGAGATAAAACAGGGAATTAAGGAGGTGAATGAGAAAAAGGAAATAAAGACAAAAACAGAAGAGAGAAGGAGCAAAAAACAAGGTGAAATGGATATAGAGAGGTATGCAATAGACATAGAAAATGAAGAAAGCAGTGAAGATAGATGAGGTGTAGGGTAGAGACCGAGAATGGTATATTTAATGTAGTTAGGCAGTGAGGCTCAGGATGGAGATAGAGATAAACCATGTGTTATATGATGGGCATCAAGAATGGGAAATCGGATAGAAATAGAGAAAGGGACATGGAATGAAGTTAGAGCATAGGTTATGGAATAGAGACAGTTGGATATGGGATGTATGGAGAAAAAAAAGGAGGAAAATGTATCGACATCAGAGACAATACTGCTGTCGATGTACAAACATTTCTTGGGGACAGGCGATTCAACTATGGAACCATCCAGTGAAAACGGGAGTGGTTGGTCACACTAATTTAAGAGGTACTTGCCTTTTTACTGTACAACATTAATTGCGTAGTAAAACAACTGTCTAATTTCTATATCATTTTCACTTTATCTTCCGGAGATTCTTAAAATTATATTTCTGAAGCTAAACAAAAATTCCTTTCTCACCCTTGCTCTAATGGGTTGCATTTGTGTACTTTTTATTTCAGGAAAACTGCTGCTGTTTCATATTTTAATTTCCAGTGCCACCAGCTTGTAAATAATTTCATATATTTTATGCTAGAGATCATAACAAAGAGAATGTTTACAGCAAATGCCAACAACTGCAAGCAAGTTGTTAAAATCTTTCGGATTATGCCTTCCTTTTAATAGCCTCACACACAGTCGCTGCTGATCCCAGGCTTAGAAACTGTCCTTAGTTTCATGCAAGGACTCACCTGCCAAGCCATTAGTAGCTTCATTCGCTGTCGCTGCTGATCCCAGGCTAATCAGCAGTCCTTGCCTTCACGCAAGGACTCATCCGGCTCTCTAAACAGGCTGGATGTTTGGTTGCAAAGGCTGCATATCATGCTACAACTTTGGCTACTTTTCCCATCCTCTCGCCATATTAAGAGGGACACGACCACAAATGCCCAAGTAGTCTTACCTGGGATTTCGGGAGTGTCCCTTTCTTGCCCCACCTCTTCCTCAGGAGGGTCTTTCTACAGCTTTATAAGCACTTGCTATTCAGCACACCTCATCCCATGGGATAGAGTATATATACAAACTACAAACATATTTATATATATATATATATATATATATATATATATATATAGTGCCTTGCAAAGGTATTCACCCCCCCCCTTGATTTTTTTAACTGTTTTGTTATATTACAGCCTTATGTTCAATGTTTTGTTAATCTGAATTGTATGTGATGGATCAGAACACAATAGTCTAAGTTGGTGAAGTGAAATGACAAAAATATATACATAAAACTTTTTTTAGGAATATAAAACAGAAAATTGGCATGTGTGTATGTATTCACTCCCTTTGTTATGAAGGCCATAAAAAGCTCTGTTGCAACCAATTACCTTCAGAAGTCACTAAAATTAGTGAAATTATGTCCTCCTGTGTGCAATCTACGTGTCACATGATCTGTCATATCATATACACAACTTTTTTGAAAGGCCAAAGAGGCTGCAACACCTAAACAAGAGGCACCACTAACCAAAAACTGCCATGAAGACCAAAGAACTTTCCAAACAAGTAAGGGACAATGTTGTTGAGAAGTACAAGTCTGGGTTAGGTTATAAAAAAATATCCAATTCTTTGTTGATCCCCAGGAGCACCATCCCATCTATCATAACCAAATGGAAAAAACATGGCACAACAGCAAACCTGCCAAGAGACAGCCGCCCACCAAAACTCAACTTCCAGCAGGACAATGACCCCAAACAACACTTGAGTGGTTTAAGGAGAAACATGTAAATGTGTTGGAATGGCCTAGTCAAAGTCCAGACCTCAATCCAATAGAAAATCTGTGGCCAGACTTAAAGATTGCTGTTCACAGGAGCAAACCATCCAACTTGAAGGAGCTGGAGCAGTTCTGCAAGGAGGAATGGGCAAACATCCCAGTGGTAAGATGTGGCAAGCTCATAGAGACTTATCCAAAGCGACTTGGAGCTGTGATTGCCGCAAACCAAAATGAGCACCTCTGACTTAGTTGTTTTGTATATGCAAATTTAGGGTCTAGGCTCCCTAAGGGTGATAGGAGACTGCAGACGTGGACCCCTTGTTAACTGTGCCTTAGGAGGTTCAGCTGCACCTCACTGACGAGGCCCTTAAAGGCCAAAATGTGTCTGGGGTTTGCTGTTTCTACTGTTCATGGTAGAATTGCCTGGTATTTCGGGGCTGGGTCACTCTTTTGAGTGGGACCAGACTGATATACTACTGGCTATTGCTCCCTGCGAAGGGCACAAGTGAGCTAAAATAGGTTGCTCTCAGAGTGGGTTATCATGTCCATAGAACTAGCCTATTAATGTTAGTTTGTTCAATGATGAGCTCCTCTGACTTAGTTGTTTTGTATATGCAAATTACCTTTAGTGTTTAGTGTCACTAAGGGTGATAGGGGAATCCAGACGTGTACTCCTTGTTCACTGTGCTTTATGGAGTTCAGCTGCCACACACTGACGAGGCCCATAGAGGTTGAAACGGTGGAGGAGGCTTTGGATTAATTCTTGGTGTTGCAAGCTCAATGTCCCTCACCTTGGGGCATCGGTCTCCTCCTTGTGGGGGCACCTTAAGCCCCACACAGCTTTAGGGGGACTGCGACAAGCGATCTGAGAGGCATGGAGTGGCCAGAGTGGTCCACTTGAAGGACAGCATCCATCTGCTAGTCTTTGATGAACGTAGGTCCCAGGTATCGGTACAATATGTCGTGGAGAGGATGTTGGAAGAGCTGCTGGAGTTTTCACCTAAAGATGTGTTGTGCATGCAAGATTCCCAGTGGAGAGGTCTGTATGATCTGACTTTCTACAGTAGCGGCAGTTGCTACAATTTTTACCACAATATAAAGAAAACGATGGTCATCCAATGTTAGAGGGCATTGAGTTAGAACTGTTGTATGCAAAGGAGGAAGTCTCTCTGGTTGTACTCTCTGGTGCGTATGCTCCATAACCAATTTGGGATTTGGAATGGAAAGAGGCAGTATCTTGTGATTTTTAAAGAGGATCTGGATAGTCCGGGTGGGTTGAAAACTCCCCCTGCCTCCTTTACATTAGGAAATGGTAGGGGGTACCTTAGATTCACCGGACAACCCATCTTTTGCAGTAAAAGTTCTTCATATAGTCATGCTTATGATAAGTGTCCATGTCCCAGATGTAGATACTTCGTGAGTCCGGATCATCAGGCGTTTCATTGCCGAAACAGATGTGACATCTGTGGGGACAAGTCTCATCTGTTCCGCAAATGTCCCATGAAACATATGTATCGCCCAGGAAGCAGGCATGCAAAACAACCCAGATCCCGTTCCAGAGGAGATGAAAGGGCTGATGAAGAGCAGCAGGTGGATGTTGTCACTGGTCCAAGTGAGAGGGACCACTTGGGGCCAACCAAAGTAATCCCTGGTTAGGCAAGGCTTGGTCAAAGAATGTAACGATGGGGCAAACAGTTCAATCAGGGCTGCTGAAAAGATAGCCCCTAATCTGGGGGCCATGGAAAGGCATAAAGGAATTGACTGTGGTGGACAGTCCCTAGGTCCAAGAGAGACTACTAGCCTCACTGCTCCTATAGCACAGATTGCGAGCAGTGACACCTCTGGGAAGACGAAGTCCGGTGATGAACTCCCAATAGCCAAGGGGGTCATGGTCGGAGGTCCCAGGGAAGGGCCAGGGAGCCTTTTACTGGTCTGGAGGGAAAAGGGCATACCAGTGATGGTACTGAGGAAATGGATCACGTGAGTTTAGGTTCCGGTAGTGCGCATATTGCAGTACATACAGTACGGATCCAAGTAAAGGATCACAGTCTGGAAATGTGTTTATTAGAGCTTTAAGTTATAAGCAGGCTTTGTGTAAAGGTGCGCCTCTGATGCGACCTCTGCATACCGGAAAATGGATTTCGTACCAGTCGACCCCCCACTTTGTGCGAGATCAGCTTCTGTGATTAATTTGTTTCCCCTCCAGAGTAAGGAACAATCCCCCCCCCCCCCATATGAAGAATTGATGACTGGTTCAAGTTCCACCTGTGTTATGGAAACGGCGACTGATGCTGGGTCCCCAAGAGATTCAGAGGATGAAATCCCCTAAGAATTTTAAGGGGGTTTAGAAGTAGGTCCGATCCAAGGCCAAAAAGGAGAGGAAAGATGTACCAGAACAGAGGGAATTGGACAGTACAAAAAACAGAGGTGTTTTGGAGAGAGGTACAGAGCAGGTTGGGAAAGAGAAAAGGATGACACCAGAGCGCTTGTCCAAGACCCCCTCTTTGACTTTTGCTGCAACACCTATGAGTTCCCGAGATCAGGTGGAGGATGATCGGTCAGAAGAATCAGAGGAGGAAGGAATGGATGCATCGGTCAATGGTTTGGCTGATGCAAATAAGTTTGCCATTCTGATGTTGGTGACTGATGTTGATGTCCTCATTAAATTTTTTATTAATAAATGTTAGAAAATGTAAAGTCGAAGGTATGTAGAGTGGCCTTCTAAAATTATTCAAATAGTTTTTTTTTGCTGATGTTTTAAGTTTACAAGAATGTGCAATTGAACATTAAGCAAGTGATGAGCTATTTGAAAGAAAATGGTGTGGGCCTTCAGCCTGGTCTGGAGCGGCAGACAACAAATATTCTGGTGTTGCTGTTCTCTTCAAGCCAGGTTTGGTTATCGAGCAAGTAAGTGAAATTATCCCAGGCAGAGATTTAATGGTTAAAGCTAAAATAAATCTTTTAGTAGTACTTTTTTAAATATATATGCTCTACCTGCTACAAATAAGAGATATGACGTGTTGGAGACTTTACAAACGTTTTTACCTGGGTCAGATCATGCAGTTTTAATAGGAGATTTTAATTGCCTTTTAGAGTCTGGTGGGAGAAAAAGGAAAAGAGATTAAGGGATTTTAGATAAAACATCAAAACTTTTAATTAACATTGTCTCTGATATTTTGTTTAAAGATACATGGAAGGGGCTGCAACCCACAGATGATGGTTTTAGTTTGGGAAATCAACAGTCATGTTCTCCAATAGATTTTTTATTTCAGTCCCAATTTTTAAATGCAATTGACATGTTTTTAATCCCTAATGTATTTTCTGATCACAAGGTTTTAAAAGCTATTTTTAATTACTCGAAAATAGAAACAGAAAGAAAAGGGTTTTGGAAGCTTAATGTGTAAAATTATTTTAACATTTTTTATGCATCCTTACAAAGAAAACATTCTTATTTTCAATATATTCTTTTATGGTGGGACATGGTGAAAGTTAAATGTAAATTATTTTTTATTAAATGGGGAATTAAATTGACCAAAAGGAAACAGGAAATATATGACTTTTTAAATAAAAAGATGCAATGGATTTTTAAATTGAGGAAACTTGGTTTTGATGTAGATAAAGACATTGAAAGCACTAAATATGATTTTAAGTGTTTTTTAGAGGAGAAAGGAAAGACCATTATCTTATCTTATATATATATATATGTATATATATATATATATATATATATATATATATATATATATATATATAGGGAAATTGCCTGTCAACAATGATGGGAATAAAATTGTAAGCCGGGCAATACTGTTTGCCACATACTGCAAGGCTACTTTCCTGCTTTGGAATAATCATTAGGAGCCGCAACTTTCCTGCTTTTGAATGATGACCTTCAGCGCTCATTGCTAGCCTTTTACCCTGTGTACTTTAAAGGCGTTGAGCTTGTGTGTTACTTACTTGGGTTTTGTTACTGCCTTGGGTTAAGTGTTACTGGCTTGCATTAAGTGTTACTGCTTAGGGCTCGTTTTTACGTCCTTCGGGCTAGTTTTACGTCCTTCAACCTTGTTTTTGACGTGTTGCGTTTTTAACTTAACTCAAATTAACTTGCAATCTCACTCACAGGCTCCCTGCCTCTCCCACTGTGCTGTGTGTGAGTGTGTAAGTTAATTTGATGTTGTTATTTTCAGGTGTTTAGAGTTCTGTGGTTCGGCCGTTAAAGTTGCATTTTTGCGAGGAGCACAGTGCATGTACAGGCTTCAGTCCTAAGTGGGTTTGGGTTGTAAGTACCGCGTACGCCGCTGGCGATGAGCGCCTGTGACGCTGATAGCGAGCCCTGCAATGAGCGTCTGGCCTGCAGTTGCGGCCCATAATGGTGTGAGAAAGCGTGACAAAGCCGCAAACGTGACCAACGTTCTTGGTCCACAACTTTATATGTGTGATAATAATGTATCACATATTATAATTGTCCAACTACGATTTGGCGTCACGCTGTTTGCGTAGTACGTCCGACTTTGCGATGAGCGCCGCAGGCGCTCATTGCCTGGCGAGTCTCGTGCAGCGAGGCGAGCCGTTAAACCGTAGCACTTTGGCAATGAGCGCCACTGGCGCTCATTGCCGGCGAGACTCGCGTAGCGAGGCGAGCCGTGTAACCGTAGCACTTTTACACAAGACGCAGGACTTAGAAAAAAAATAATAAATTACGAGATTAGTGGCGGAACAAAAACAATTACAAAATGCTAAATACACAAAAAAAAATAACAAAAATATCACTTACAGCATGGGGAAACAGGCAGGACGTCTGTGAGTGAGGTGGAACTCCAATTTACATCGATTTAGACGATTTATAATGATCCAAAATCGCCTAAGCGAGAAAAAAATGGCCGCCGAAAAAAATGAAAACGAGGCTACACTACTACGAAGTGCGTAAAACACAGCCAGAGACGTATGTGCTCAAAAAATACCGATACCAAGAAAGCTCAATAACCGTGCTATGCGTAAAAAAGACACTAGCGACTAAATTTTACAAAACTAAATTACACATTTACGCATTAACACACATTTCCTGCCTAAAACAACGCATTTGTCTCGCGCCACAGCGGATTTCCCGCCTAAAGCAATGGATTTGTCTCGCGCACAAAGCCTATATATAGGGCACACTTGACACATAACTGACACTTTCCCCTTAGGTGATGACAGTCTGACTGGACATTTTCTGATGCCGGAAAATCTCAAGAGATTGTTAGCTATTCAGGATACTGCTTCAGCAATATTACATTAAAAAAGGTAAATAACATTAATAATCATTAATGATTAATTAGTTAATTAATTTTTAAATAAAAAAAATTGTGAGGAAACAAGAAAGTGTAATTTATTTAATTTAATAATAATATCGTGCTTACCTGTGTCAAAGAATTGTAAATAACATTCATAATGTACTTTAATTAATTAATTAATCATTAGTAATCATTAATATCAAAACAGGTTAACGTTTAAGAATGTGCATAAAAAAGGAATACATTGATTCATTAATTATTAATGTACATTATTTTAATAATTCAGTTGTAATATATTTATTATAAAATAAGCCAAAAAAAAAAAGAAAAGGGAATATACTCATGCTTACATCTTGATGTTTGATTTAGTCAGACATTACTTTAATATTAATGAACATTAATTGATTCTTATTTCATTAAGTAGTAATGTACATTATTTTAATAATTCAGTTGTAACGTACTCATTATAAAATAACCCCCCCCCCCCCAAAAAAAGGGAATAGACTCATGCTTACATCTTGATGTTATATTTAGTCAGACATTAATTTAAGATAAATGGACATTAATTAAGTCTTATTTAAAGACTAACAGGAATATTGATTGTATGTTTTTAATCTATGCTAACATATCTGTGTTCATGCTGATTGATTGATATATTCATTTCATATTTTTAATCTATGCAAAAATATCTCTGTTCAGCCTGATTGATTGATACGGATGAAGCAACATATTATAAATTATTTTAAAAATTTAGTACACTTTCAGCAGAGCTGCAGCTGAATGAACAGAGACATTGCCGTTTGGACCGATTGAACATCATAAGGACAATCTTGACAGGTACAGAATTGTATTATATTACTACAGCAAGACATTCAGGAATATGCTTTTAGCTTTTGAATCTATCCAAATATATGTCTGTTGCTGCTGATTGAATGATACGGATGAAGCAAAATATTAAAAAGGATTTCATTTTTATTTCACAGTTTCATAGGATCTGCAACTGAATCAACAAACAGCGTGACGTTTGCAGCCTTTGAACAACATAAAGATCATCTTCACAGGTATAACATTTAATTCTGTAGTGATGGAACAAAAAAGGCTATTTTATATTTTGGTAAAATGCAGAGTACTTATTGATTCATTAACGTATAATAATTAGTCATCAGTTAAGAACAGTTTTTAACATGCACTTATGTAAAGTTGCGAAGACAATAATAATTAATAATAATATTTAAAAAAAAAAGGTTAGAACACGTGCGAAAAAAAGGAATTCAATGTATGCAGTGAAGTCAATCAAGAATTAGTGGAAATGATGGATTAATAATAAAGATAAATATGTGCAGCTCTTTCCTATTTAATATATGTCAATAAAAAAGTTTGGAAATGGTTTCATTTATTTCATTGTAAAAAAGTACAAGATTTTAAAATGGTTGATTCGTTCATTCATCAAGTTTAATGTAACAGTATAAAAAGGAAAAAACAATATGTACACAAAACAAACAACAAACAATAATGACATCTCTATTTACAATTACAGATTAAAATGGCGGATAACGGAGAAGACAAAATTGAACGCAAAAGATAATTGGCAAGGGAAAGGAAGCAAAGGTGGATAGATGCTCAGACACCGGAAACTTCACAATGCTTGAGAGAAGAAGATCGACAGAGACTTTTAAATAAAAGAAAAATGAGTAAGAAAGCAGCAAGTGAGTGTGTTGGGGCTTCCAAGAAATGAAAAAGTAAGCAAAAACATGTCTGTGAACCATTGTCCAATGATTCTATATTGCCTAATGACTTAAATGTAGAGACACTTGACACCAATGTATATAGAAAATGGTTCTGATATCTATGTTGAAAAAAAGTATGACAATGTGTTTAGTACAGCACTACAAGTAGGCACTCATTATTGTGGATTACTTAATGTGGTTTGTCAGTTTTGTGGGGCCTATCATTTTCTGAAGGAAAGACCTACTGACGGAAATTTCATTAGTTGCTGTCAAAAAGGAAAGGTAAGACTTCCACTAAGACACCCATTTCCAGATTATTTAGAAAGTATAATGAGCGATCCAACATTTCCAAATTATACTAATTTAAAAAAAAAACATAAGGTCTTATAACAGTGCAATTTCATTTGCTTCAATGGGGCAACATTAGTAGAAAATGTACCAGGACATGGTCCTTACTATTTTAGAGTTCAAGGTCAAATTTACCACCGAACTTCACATTTACACCCACAAGAAGGAGAGAAAAGGAAATTTGCACAGTTATATGTCTTAGATACAATGGAAGCTGTGGAACAAAGAATGACGCTTCCAGAAAATAAACAGTGTTTGCGCATAGTCTTTGAACAGTTGGATAAAATTATGGCAAAAAAACCATACAGTCAAGCATACAAACAATTAGCACAGCTTGAAAAAGAACAACAGGAACATGCTCAAAGACATCACTTGCCTACACCAAGAGTAAATATGGTGTTAAAAAGAGATCGCAACACTGATCAAAGACGATATAAATTAACCTACAGTAAATAAGGTTGCCATGGTGTTTAAAAATGAAGATGGTAAACCACCTTTTCAGTGAGATATTAGAATATATCCATGAAATGAAGAACAACCATTTCTCAACATAAATATATTAAGCTGTAATTTAGATCCAATGACATATCCCATTTTCTTTCCAAATGGGGAACCTGGATGGGAACCAAAATTACAATTGGAAAATTATCCCAATACTAAACTTCGTCTTAGATCTAATATTTCCATGCTGGAATATAAAGTGGCACAAACTGCTATCCGGGATTGTTTTAATACAATTTTAAATGGAGTCAAACTCACTCAACAATGGATTATTGATTCATATCTACAAGTTGAAGCCAATAATCTAAATTTCATTGAATTTCAACAAAATAAATTATGAGTAGAACAGTATTGTGGATTAATGGATTATGTGGCAGAATTAGCTTCCAACAGAGACATACCAGCTGGAAGAGCAATTATTTTGCCATCCACTTTCCAAAAATCTCTTTGCAATATGCGAGAAAGGTATAATGATGCCATGGCAATTGTCACAAAATTTGGAAAAACTGATTTATTTATTACATTCACATGTAATACACAATGGCCAGAGATCAAGGAAAATTTTAATCTGGGACAAACTACTTCTGACAGACCAGATTTAGTGGCAAGAGTATTCAAAATCAAACTCAATTCATTAATACATGATATCACTAAAGCACACTTATTTGGACAATGTGTGGCTTTTGTTTACACCATTGAATTTCAAAAAAAGAGGACTGCCACATGCTCACATACTTTTAATACTGCAGGAAAAAGATAAGTTGAATACTGCAGAGAGAGTGGATTCAGTAATTTCAGCTGAATTGCCAGATAAATATAATATAACAAACTTTGGGAGATTGTTACAAACAGAATGATTCATGGCCCATGTACTAAAGAATTCCAAACAATTTCAAATGCAAACTTATGCAAATTGTGATGGATACCCTTTGTATAGAAGAACACAAGGACAAACAGCTATTATCCGTGGGCAAAAGGTTGATAATAGATTTGTCGTTCCATACAATCCACATTTGCTCATCAAGTACAATGCACACATGAATGTGAAAGCTTGAACTTTGATTAAATCAATCAAGTATGTGTATAAATATATATACAAAGGATATGACGCAGCTACTGTTGTTGTGCAAGGTGCTGCAAACGAAACCGAAAATCCAATTTTACATGATGAACTATCAAATTATTTAGATGCTCGCTATGTGAGTGCCCCTGAAGCAATGTGGCGCCTTTTGAAATTTGAGATGCATGATCGGTCACATGCTATCTATCGTTTAGCTGTACATTTGCCTCAAAGTCAGTTGGTTTGCTTTACTGCAGGAAATGAAAGAAATGCATTAGATCAAAGTGAACACAGAGATACCACACTTACTGCATGGTTTAAATTAAACTGCCAGGATAGGCAGGCCAGACAATTTTTATACATAGAGATACCATATCACTATGTATTTGTAAATGGTCTATGGCGACAACGAAGAAGAGATGAACATAAAATGATACCACACATTTATACCGTCAGTCCAAGGGACATTGAACGTTTCAGCTTAAGATTACTTCTGCTACATGTTCCCGGTGCACAGAGTTTTGAGCATTTACTTACAGTGAATGACATAGTTTATGATACATTCCTATTAGCTGCAAGACATCAAAACTTCATAGCTGATGATACAGAATGGGAGAGGTGTCTGGAAGAAGCAGCACTATGTCAAATGCCAAAGCAAATGAGACAACAACTTGCATTAATTTGCATATTTTGCAATGTACCTGATGCATTTACTTTGTGGGAAACATTTAAATTAAATATGTCAGAAGACTTCTTGAAACATTACAGAGAATCAACAGCACTGTTAAAAACATATTGTTGGCTCATGGATAAAATTGT
This sequence comes from Discoglossus pictus, assembly GCA_027410445.1. NCBI lineage: Eukaryota > Metazoa > Chordata > Amphibia > Anura > Alytidae > Discoglossus > Discoglossus pictus. The sequence continues at coordinate 130,221,343 of CM050165.1, read as the reverse complement.
GCAAGTTTAAATTTGCCAGATCCAGGACTTATAGATGACATACATTTTGATGATTATGACACTGAGCTTCAAAAACAAAAAACCCAAGAAAAACTGGCAACTTTAAATATTTTACAGTTAGAAGCATTTCATGTTATCACAAATGCTACAGATGATGAAATGGTCAAAGACCGGTATTTCTATCTAGACGGCCCAGGTGGATCAGGAAAAACTTATCTGTACAATTGTTTGATGAGTTATATTCGATCACAGGGTCAGATAGCTATGCCATTTGCAACAACTGGAATTGCTGCACTTTTGTTAGATGGTGGTAGAACTGTGCATAGTGGATTTAAGCTGCCAGTTCCCATTTTGGAAACATCAGTGTCAGATATTCGACTGAATTCCTTACCAGCAAAAAAATGTAAACAAACTAAACTAGTTATCATAGACGAGGCAACATTGATGTCATGTCATGCACTGCAATGTATTGACAGATTCTTAAAAGAAGTGATGGATAATAAGTTGCCATTTGGTGGAAAGGTGATGCTGTTAGGAGGAGATTTTAGGCAAACATTACCTGTTGTGCCACATGGAAATAGAACGGAGATCATTGAAACATGTATCAAGACCAGTAAACTGTGGCAAATATTTACACATCTGAAATTAGAATTAAATATGAGATCTGAAGGCCAAAATGAATTCAATGATTGTCTCATTAAAATCGGAGAAGGAAAACATCCAGAAAATACAGGATTTCCCAAATGATACCATTGAAATTCCATCAGAAATGGTTTGCAATGAATCACTCATATCAGCCATATTTCTAAACACTCTTAATAACGAGGATTACTCAGACATTGCACACAAAGTGCTATTAACATCAAAAAATATCGATGCCTTAAATGTAAATAACGAAATGTTAAAATACATCAATGCGCCACAAAATAATTATTACTGTGCAGATTCAGTTCTGTCTGATGATAAAGACAGTGAATCGAATTTTAGTATCGAATTTATTCATTTGTTAACACCATCTGGAATGCCACCACATATTTTACAATTGAAAAAAGGCGCAATTGTCATGTTATTGCCAAATATGAATCCAAAAAAGGACCTTGTAATGGGACCAGATTAATTGTGCATGAGTTAAAAGATCATTTTATACATGCAGAAATTATAACTGGGACCCATAAAGGTGAACGAGTTTTTATACCAAGAATTGATTTAGCTCCAAGTGAGAGTGGTTTGCCTTTTATCCTTCAAAGGAGACAATTTCCAGTTATCATGGCATTTGCCATGACCATCAATAAATCACAAGGACAAAGTTTTAAGTCTGTTGGGATTTTTTTTAAAGGAACCAGTTTTTGCACATGGACAACTATTTGTTGCTTTTTCAAGGTGCACGAATCCAAACGAAATTAAAGTGCATGTTGAAGAAAACAAAAGTCAGGGTCATTTATTGGAGGATGGATGCGTTTACACCAAAAACATTGTCTACTCTAAGGTGTTGGAAAGATAGAAGACAGTGGTTTAATTTCCACGTCAACATTTTATGGTACTCAATATGATTGCACAAAAACAATATTTCAAGAAGAAACTCTATAGAATGGACAAAAAACATAGAGAACAGTGGTTTTACTTCCAGTACAAAATGTAAGTACTCTGGGACTCTTTAAATAGGGGACCACTATTTCACTTACGAAACTCTATGTGACATTTGCACAAAGGACAAACAGAACAAAAAAAAAAAAGAAACGACAACAAAAACAACAGTAAAACATCCTTAAACATATTGGAATGGGTTAAAAGTTTCATATTCACATGATTGGCCCCACAAAACAATTATCTGACATTTTCGGGACTTGCAAGAGGTTAATGTTATTGTTTGATGTTACGATTTCATATGTTAAATAGGTGTATTTTAAACGTTTTTGACAGTTAGTTAAATATATATATGTGGTATAGTCAAACATGTATATTACTACAAGTTGCAGCATTTCATAATAATTTGAACGGTATCATTTAAAGACAGAGTATTGATTCAGGGAGTAATCCGATCACCAGTTAATGGGGTCAGGAAGGAATTCATTTTCTTCCCCCTTTGATACAATTGGCCAAGTTTCAATGGGGGGTTTTATTGTTTGCCTTCCTCTGGATTCAATGCTAATTTAGTTTAACAAGAGTTTAACAAAAATGTAAAAAATGATAAAAAACATGTTATTGTTAAAACAATTTAGTTACTCTAAGTTAATATAGTCCGCAGTTAGTCATCGATAAATATCAATTGAAAAGTGTTAGTATTGTTAAAAAAATGTTTAAAGATTGTTTAATATACAAGTTGCATGTTACAAACTTTCATGTTAGACTTTACAATATGTATGCATGAAAAATTAACACATTCTTTTATTGTTATTATATACTAGAGAATTGCCTGTCAAAAAATTACGGCAATGGATTTGTAAGGTAGCTAATGCTGTTTGGTGTGTAATGATGAAATATATAATACATTAATAAATGAATATACTTTACCTATTTTGAAGCATTGTGTTGAAGAGCTGGCAATCTTAGCGGAACATCCGTAGGTCTTTTGTGGTGTTTTGCGAGTTTCTTGTGGTGTTTTGCGTGTTTAGAGTGCTGTAGCCTCGTTTTCGTTTTGTTCGGGGGCCATTTTTTCTCTCGCTCAGAGAATTTTTTAGTGTCTAAACTCTTTTATTTTGAGTTAAATGAAGGTGTAAGTTGCTTTTTTGAGGTCCTGGATGCTCCCTCTTGCTGTAGGTAAGCTTTTTATGGATGTGCTGTGTGTATTTATTGTATTTTGAATTTTTTCATGTTCGCGAGTGGCGGACGATTTTTGCGACGTCGTAATGAGTGGTAACGTGTCTTGTATGTTGTTTGCGTTGCGATGGAAAGTTTGCGAGTGTCGAAGTTGTTGTGTCGTGTTGTTTGCGCTGTAACGGAAAGTTTTGCTACGCGAGCCCACAAGCGTTAGCATCAACTCGTACGCTCACAACTATATTTGTGATATCACAATTAAAAGACCGAAGATTGAAAAAATACATTTAAACATGTTGGTTAAATATAAATTGAAAGTTAAAAAAATAAAAAGTTAAAAAAAAAATGGTGTATTTATTTTTAGATTAAAAAAAAGGGGACAAATGTATCAGACTCATATTGTGTTGCAAAAAAATGTCACAACATTTACATTTTATTGACCGTCATTTTTTGACGGGCAAGTCGCTAGTATATATATATATATATATATATATATATATATATTGTTACATATATATTCATTTAATATAATACATTATAGAGCGATAGGGAGCTTATCCCTGGTGGTCCTATCACTCCCCAGTAGTCTTTCCCTCGCCTCTTGTCCCTTTAGCTGCTTGATTCATCTTATTGCTGGGTCTCATGAGATCTTGCAAGACTATCTTGTGAGATCTCATGAGACCCGGTTTTCGGGGAATTCAGCAGCTAAAGGGAAAAGAGGTGAGGGGGACACTTCTGGGGAGTGAGAGGTTGAATAAAAGGGATATGTCCCCCTCATCCCCCCGCGTCCTACTCCCTTGCCTCAGCCTATTTCTGACTGTTTCTCCAGGATGCTTCTCAGCTCTCTCACCCTTGACTTCACTGTGCCTGTTCCTTTATTATTCGCCTTTGTTGTTTTTTAGCCTTTTTCACCTTGCAGTACAATTGCCTTGCAGCTTCCTACATTTCCTGCCATGCAGATTCTGGATCCTTTCGCTTGCCTGTGAGGGCATTCCAATCACTGGAGGGCAATGGTTCAATCTACTAACCTGCATCGTTGCCTATTTTTGGTAAGTTTTCCTTTCTTTCTTAAGCTTTCCTTGCTCTATTCCATCTCAAAACAACCAAGCCGCTTCCTTGCCCAAGGTTTTGTTTTTTTAATTTTGTTAACCCTTCTTGACAGTTTTTAGGCCTAAATCACCAACCCCTATGATAGATTTTGGCCCAAAATGTACTAAATTGCATCATTGGCTGTGTGCAATGTCACACTTTGCGGCCTTCACAATACCTTCTTTATAGATTCTGGCCCAAATCTACTAAACTTTGACCTTCCTCTAGCTTCTCTGGGCACCACATCTCTCACTAGCAATACATTCTAAATGCGCCTTCCTTCAGCATCACCCCATTCATACTTTCCATAATTCCTAAATTAGCCTTCGCTAGACACCACTGCAATCATGCTTTCCATAAATCCTAAATCAGCCCTCTCTACATATCACCGAACATGTTTTCCCTTAATACTAAATAATCCTATTGCTCAGCATTGCCAATTACGCCTTCCTTTTAGTAGCATCACACGCACCTGCGGCTGATCCTGGGCTTATCAAATTGCTTTCACGCAAGCTAAGCCCCTAGTAGCCTCATTCGCAGTCGCTGCTGAACACAAAGGGGCCCAACCACAAATATATAAGCATAATTGTAATGATTTTAGTGAACTATTTTCTACAACACAAACTAGGAACCAGCCCCACACTGATGAGAGTCAGTAACTGCAAAAGAGTGCTGTCTGTGGTTAGGTCTCCTGGTTTGTTTCCTGTTTTGTGCTTGAAGCTGTGTAATACAGCAAGCATATTGTTAAAATGAGCCATGTATATAGTATTTTTGGATTTATAGAGGATACATTGTGGTCTCATTTGCATGTCCCAGCCCAGAGTGCAGTACAATGACTATTTCTGGGAAACCTGAGCAGGAAATAAGTTTACTAACTTATTGTTTAGACATTCAAATGAAATTACAAAGGGGGTTATAGCTATATATATATATATATATATATATATATATATATATATATATATATAAAGATAAAGACTTAACAAACTTTATAAATAAAAACTGCTCTGTTTTTGCATCAATTATTGGAGAATGTGAACTTGGCTAAAATGATTCATGGTCTTAAAGACACAACTTACAAGGAAAGACTTCATAATGTTAATATGTCCCTTGAGGACCTAAGGAAGAGCGGTTATATAATAAATTATAGGAATTCATATATTTGAAAGAGTCTACTAAAATTCAGTTAAAAAAATAATTTTCCTACAGTAAACTAAAATTGCTGTTTGCAATATTTATCTGTCAGTCAGTGTTTCCGATCCACCAACAAACCAATATTCCAATGTTTTGTTAATGAGATATCATTGCCTTAATTAGTTATTGGCCCCTGAGGCATTGTGTCACCCTGAATTTTGGTTTGTGAGTAGATTAGAAAGACTGAATAACAGCTCAAAATGGCAAAATGTAGTGTTAGTTTAATACAGGAGAATTCAATTTTTGAACAACAGTGATAAAGTTGCTGTTGTTTAGTCGTTTAGTCGTGTCCAACTCTCCATGACCCTATGGGCCACAGTGTGCAGTGAACATCTTGTGTCTGGTTGTGCTTATCCATAAGGTTTTCTTGGCAAAAATACTGCAGTGGGTTGTTAATTTCCTTCTCCAGTGGACCAGGATTTATCTGACCTCTCTGCTATGATCTGCCCACCTTGGGTGACCCTACATGATACAGCTCACAGCTTCATTGAAGTACACAAGCCCCTTCACCACAACAAGGTAGCTATCCAGAAGGGGTTTGACAAGGTATTATTATTATTATTATTATTATTATTATTATTACTAGGAAATTGCCAGTCAAAAATGACGGGAGTAAAATAGTAAGCCTTGCCACACAATTCGAGGCTATGGGCCCTCTGAGCACTTTTTACGTCCTTCAAGCTAGTTTTGCGTCCTTCTGGCTAGATTTACGTCCTTCTGTCTTGTTTTCCTCGTGTTGCGTATTTTCGGCAGCCATTTTCTTTCTCTCTTAGGCGATTTTGTATAAAAACACCAAATATACCTCAAAATAACTTGCAACCTCCCTCACAGGCTCCCTGTCTCCACTGTGCTGTATGTGACTGTGTAAGTTCATTTGAGGCATATTTGTTGTTTTTTTCAGTTCCGTGGTTCGAGCGTTAAAGTGGGATTTTTGCGAGCCGCACAGTGCATGCACAGGTTTTGGTCCTAAGTCGTACAGGTGATAAGTCCGCTTGCACCGCTGGCGATGAGTCGTACAGGTCGCAAGCCCCGCAGCCTATGTCCCGCATGCCTCAACTGCTCGCCTCGCTTCATGAGGCTCCCAGTGCAATGAGCTCCTTTGGCGCGCATTGCAGCCTAGGTCCCGCGTGCTCAACTGCTCGCTTCGTGAGGCTCACGGTCGACGGCTCGCCTCGCAAAGTGTGACCAACATCGTAAGCATTCCGGAAACTGACAACTATTATAGTGATTATTAATAGTGCTTGTTATCATAAAAAGAAAAACAGGTGATAAATGTAAAAAAACAACACTACTGAAGTAGGCTTGTTCTGTAGGCCTAGTAACCTACTCAGAGAGCAGCCTTTTTTAGCTCACTTGTGCCCTTCACAGGGAGGTATATCCTATAGTATATCAGTCTGGTCTCACTCAAAAGAGTGACCCAGCCCCGAAATACCAGGTAATTCTCCCTGAACAGGAGGAACAGATTACTTGGGAAAAGGGTGATTATTCAGGGTTGGAGAGCTGGAGAAGGAGGGGAGAAGGTGAGTGTAGAGTACTGTACTGCCGCGCTGGTGTTGGTGCGCACATTTGTCAGCCTTTGTGGGCGTGTACATGATGGCGCACACGTCTAGTGCGCCCAAAAGTCGTGCTACCTGTTATTACATATAGTTTTAAATAATACCATGTTTGGAACATCCACAGCGTCACTGACATTTTTTTTCCTTGTGTGGTATCTGGTTATGCCAGAGTATTATAAAAGTCATCCAGAATATTGTAAAGGCCTGAATAATTTCTAACAGAGTAAAAAGGAAAATTTCAAGTAATTAGACTATATAGCCCTGTTTTGACCAGAGGGATGAATCAGCGAGAGAGCTCAGATTAGCAGTGTGTGGCTGCACAAAGCAGTGTGCTTTCTATCTGTTTTCTTTCTTTTTCTTACTCCATTCTGAATTGTGTTTCATAACTTGGAGTATAGACCCTGTACTGCCTAGTTGGATGAAGTAAGCTTCCTTTTGTAGAGAACATATGAAGGGGGTTCCCTTTGAGAGAAAAAATCAGATTCAATATAATAGCCCTAACATCCTCCCTTATCCCTTATAAGAGATTCCCCCTTATACCAACTACCGCCTGGATATCCCTTGGGTTATTCTATGGCTCCTCATAAAATTATTAAATTAATAAAAGCACAGGTCTAGGTTTCCAGTGGTTTATCTCAAAAAGGTTGCAATATAATTTTGCCATGTTTAAGCATCAGTAGCAGAAGATTTGCTCTTTAACAAGTTTAGTCTAGGTCAAAATCTGTTGTCATCAGAAGCAATATTAACAGCACTACTAAATCTTCAGAAATCCAGCTCCATTATTCACACACACATAAATGACTGTATCGCCACACAGTTGGGAAATTGTTGGTATATGTGTAAATACTCTATGTAATATTGTATTTTAATGTATGCCACATTTAGTGTTCACCAATTCACTAAGGACATCTTCATCTCCACTGTCATCTATTGGTATACTATTATTATTAATTACTAGCGACTTGCTTGAAACTGATGGCATAAAAATGTGAAGCCTCGCAATGCTGTTGTTTGCCACACAATGCTAGGCTCTTTTCCCCTCTAACTTGCGAGCCTCACAATGAGCACCATTTGGCACTCATTGCAGGCCCCGCAATGAGCAGCTTTGCCCCATATTGCATGCTGCGGCATGAACTACGCGCATGCACTAACCCATAACTTTGCAAGAGTTACAGACAAACTCTCTCACCCCTGTGTCTCTTCCCCCCTCTCCCTCCCCAGTGTCTCTTGCCCCCTCTCTCCCTCCCCAATCTCTCCTTGCCCCCTCCCCAGTCTCTGTTTGCCCCGTCTCTCCCACCCCAGTCTCTCTTTGCGCCCTCTCTTCCTCCCCTGTCTATCTCTGTCCCCTCTCTCCCTCCCCAGTCTCTCCTTGCCCCCTCCCTAGTCTCTCTTTGCCCCCTCTCTCCCTCGCCTGTCTCTCTTTGTCCCCTCTCTCCCCCCCTTGTCTCTCTTTGCCCTCTCTTTCCCTCCCGTCTCTCTTTGCCCCCTCTCTCCCTTCCCTGTCTCTCTTTGCCCCCTCTCTCCCTCGCCTGTCTCTCTTTGTCCCCTCTCTCCCCCCTTGTCTCTCTTTGCCCCCTCTCTCCCTCCCATCTCTCTTTGCCCCCTCTCTCCCTTCCCTGTCTCTCTTTGCCCCCTCTCTCCCTCCCCAATCTCTCCTTGCCCCCTCCCCAGTCTCTGTTTGCCCCGTCTCTCCCACCCCAGTCTCTCTTTGCGCCCTCTCTTCCTCCCCTGTCTATCTCTGTCCCCTCTCTCCCTCCCCAGTCTCTCCTTGCCCCCTCCCTAGTCTCTCTTTGCCCCCTCTCTCCCTCGCCTGTCTCTCTTTGTCCCCTCTCTCCCCCCCTTGTCTCTCTTTGCCCTCTCTTTCCCTCCCGTCTCTCTTTGCCCCCTCTCTCCCTTCCCTGTCTCTCTTTGCCCCCTCTCTCCCTCGCCTGTCTCTCTTTGTCCCCTCTCTCCCCCCTTGTCTCTCTTTGCCCCCTCTCTCCCTCCCATCTCTCTTTGCCCCCTCTCTCCCTTCCCTGTCTCTCTTTGCCCCCTCTCTCCCTCCCCAGTCTCTCTGTGCCCCCTCTCTCCTGCCCCTGACTCTTTGCCCCCTCTCTCCCTCCCCTTTCTCTCTTTGCTTCCTCTCTCCCTCCTCTGTCTCTCTTTCTCCCTCCCCTGTCTCTCTTTCCAGTGGCACTATAAACCCTGAAGAAATTGCCATATAAGTTTTTTTGTGTTTCCAAATAAAGAGAGAGATTGCTCCTTGAAGGTTCAGTATATCTTTTCTTTTAATCGCTGTCAGGATTGTTCTGAAGAGATATAACAGCTTAGGAAGAGTATTCATCTTTAGAGATTTTGTAGGAGATGTTGTAGGAAGACCAATTTAAATACATTTTTAATGACAGTTGGGTAGCACTGTAGATTAAATTAGCATGTCTAGGGATGTAAAAACCCAGATATGTAATATGTGCTGAGATAATACATTATCTAATTGTATTTGGAGTCAGACATTTAGGGCCTCTCTTTTACTTGTGTTCACCATGTGTTCACCTTAAAGCCTGAAATGCTACCAAATTGTTCCAATATACTAAACAAATTAGGAAGGCTGGTTAATGGCTCTGTAAAATCAAGCAAGATATTGTCTGCAAAGTAGACTTAATTTATATTCATTATCTGTGATTTAGATTCCCCTGATGATCGGATTCTCTCTAAAAGCTATAGCCAGAGGATAAATGCAAAGGTCAAATATCAATGGAGACAAGGGACACCCCTGGAGATCTTGAATAACTGAGATCTTAAGCCCCGATAAGAAATGTATGCCTTCGGAGCCGAGTAAAGTGCCATAATGCTACCTAGAAAGCCATCAATCAGACCAATCTAAGCAAAGTCTCATACATATAGGCCCCGTCAATCCTATCAAAGGCCTTCTCCGCATCCAGCAAGAGCAACATCAAAGGAATGTTTTTTGCAGACTCAATATCTATGAGGTTAAAGGTTCGCCTGGTGTTATCAGGGGCGTCCCTACCTGGAATGAAACCAACCTGGTCCGGATGGACCAATTGAGCCAACCTGTTTGCTAGAACTTTAGAATACTGTTTGATATCCCTATAGATTAAGGATATGGGTACGTAGCTATGGCATTATGTGGGGTCATTAATCTCTTTAAGTAAAACAATAATTTTAGCTTTCAGGAATTCTGCCCTCATGGATTTACCAAACAGAGCATTGTTAAACAGAGACTGGAGATGAGGTTAGAGGTATCCATAAACTGCTTATAGTAATAATTGGTAAATCCATCCAGACCAGGGGCTTTGTGAGGTTTAGTAGCCTTAATAGCAGTTTGAATTAACCCTGTCACTGTCAATTTGGGGAAACTTGATTGTTGATACAAATGTATTGATTTGAACTTTATGCCCAGGCGAACCTGATTGGGGAGTCGCTGAGTAAAACACAGTGTAAAATTTCTTAAAATACTTCGTAATTTCCTCAGGTTAATAAATGATTGTGTCATCGTTTGATTTCAATTTAGGAATAAACAAGTATGCCCTTTGTTGTTTCAGTTTCTTAGCCAGCATTGTGTCAGGCTTAGGTGACACTACCTAGGTCATGGAGTTTCTGACTTTTTAACTATTGTATTACATTTTGCTTTCATGGCAGCAGGCATTTTGTCTTTGCTTAACAGGATAAGAAACCTGATAGGAGCCATAAATTCAGATAAGATCTCTTTTCATTTCTTTTGAAAGGCTGACACTTGACTACAGAACTCAGTATAAGGACTGGGATATACATAGTTGTAATGTGTTTATTTATTCATATTTATAGTGAAATTATGTATGCCTGAGACTGCCTGCCTCTACCTCTCATTAACTTCCTCTACCTCTCATTAACTCCCTACCTTTACCCTAATACTTCATCCCTCTGCCCCGCTGCATCCACCTACCTCTCGCCTCCTCCATTTGCCCCTTCTATCTCCCACTACTCCCTCTACCTTCATCAATGTATCCCACTGTCTTCCAATACACAACGACTTCCTTCCCTCAATGCCTACCCCTACCCACAGCTTCCTCCATCTGTCCCCACCTACATACCCTTCCCCCCTTAAAACCCCACTGTTACCTCCTACACCTAGCTCCCTAGAGGCCCAAATTCACTAGCTCCACCACTATTAATGAAATACTATTTTTGCTAACAAATAAATTATCACAATCTATCCCAGTGTAATTTTGCAGCTACAAAGCCATGAAATATATTTGTCCCTTGCTGATTCACATATTGCTCCCTGCGAAGGCCACACAGGCTGTTCTCTGATTAAGTAACCTGGAGAACAAACTTACTTAGGTGTTTGTTCTCAGATGAGCACCTCTGACTCTTTTTGATTTGTATATTCATCACACTAAATGTTTTTAGATCTTTAGAAAAAATCAAATATTAGATCAAGTAAACCTGAGTGCACAAATTGTAAGTTTGTATTGTAAGTAAATTGTAAGTAATTATCTGAACCCATTTCCCCTATGGGAAAAAAAAGTAATTGTCCCCTTACACTTAATAAGAGGTTGTGACACCTTTATCTGTAATAACTACAACCAAGTGCGTTTTGTAATTCAATATCAGCCTCTCACTCTGGGTGAATTTTAGCAAAATCTTCCTCACAGATGTCTTTAATTTAGAAACATTGACAGGGTTTGGAGCTTAAACTGATTGTTTCAGACGCTACCACACCTCAGTTTCAGTTTTTTAGGTCAGTCCAGGAGCTTTAATTTGCTGCTTTTTAGTCATACTGATGTGGGCTTGATTTTGTAATTTAGATCATTGGCTTGCTGCATGATAAAACTTAGCTTTAGATAGTGAGTGGATGGCTGGACATTTTCTTTAAGAAGTTTCTGATATAGAGCATAACTCAAAGTTCTTTCAATTATCGTAAGTTGTCCAGATCCTGAGGCAGCAAAGCATCCCAACATCATCACCCTACCACCATGTTTGACTGTGTTTGCTTTATGCCATAATCGGATGCAAAGTTCTCGAAATGTGAGACTTTAAATATAGAGTTAATGTCTGTCTGCAAAATTGGAATGTGTCAGTTACATTTGCTAATGCTCTCAGAAAAACTAAACAGAACTTAATTTGTTTATAAGGACACACCCATCTAAGAAAATAATTACCTTGCTTTCTGATGTTTGAGCTCCAGTCTTATAGTCTAGAAATGTAAAGAGACAATGCACCTTTATTCAAGTTGCTTGCAGTTTGGCCCTAATTAAATCTGGGCTACATTATAGGCAGCTTCTCCACATCTACACCCCCTGTTATTTGATCAAGCCTATTAAGTGTCAAGCCTCCTCTATCAATCTGCCCTCCAGATTACTGAAGCTAAAAGTTGACCTTCTGTTCCCTGTGGCTACCACTCCTGAGTCTTGTGGCTACCACCCCTGATTCCTGTGGCTACCAGCTTCTTCCTTTTCTGTGGTTTACAGTACTGCGGCCATAAAGATCATTATTTCTCACATGTGCATGCATTCCTAACCATGGCATAGAGCCACATAGTTTAGAATAATTACATTTAAAAGTTGCAATATATAAAGGTTGTTTTTAATTATTTAATTTGATTTCTAAAACATGTTGCCCGTTATAATATTCTTTCATTCTCATATGATGTCCTACCCTGCTTGAAAATAGCTTTATTCCAGTTCATTCAGAACCATTAGCTGAATTTGCTACATTGTTGTAAAACTAAACATATCTCATTAGATGGGGCATTTAGTAAAAGAAAATATATTAGATACAAAATAGGAAAGATAGGTGGCTCTAGGTATAAAAAGATTCTGGGGGGGAAAAAAGGGGTGCTACTAGAGGATATTTTTATTAAATAACAGAAAAGAAAAGGACAGAACAAATATCCTTTGGGATTAAAGTGCACACCCTCTGCCCAAGTGACAATATTGAACAGCAAAAAATATAAAACTTAACATTTATTAGTATTGTTAAAACTTGATATTAAAATATTGAAATTCTGACGAGATAAAGAGAGTAGGGAAATAAGATTTTTTTAAGGACTACCTTGTATATTTAATGGGATTGTTTGACTGAAATTATTCAAATAGTCCCTATATCCTCTTATTTAGAGTGATGAATCATCTGAAATGAAGTGATGCATAAGGTTTTGGTGTAATATTGTTGAGTAGCAGAAACATAAGTCTAAATGCTAGACCTATGTGTTTGCACTTAGATATATTGCACTTCCATAAAGTGTCTAGTGCTAATAGTAATAGAGTGAATAACAATATTGAATATAAATTACAATATAAATAAAGTGCTAGTGCTAAGTGCTTAGTATGAGGGTATAGGTTTTTTTTTTACAGTCATACGTTATAAGGGAAAGTCCATTACTGAAATAGTCATATAATTATAGCTTCCACTACTGCTTTGAGGTTGCCACAGCAACCATGGAGCATAAATAGCTCCTCTGACACTCCTCCGGTAACCCCTGATGAAATTTTCGGAAACGTGCGTCGGGTTGCACGCACTACACCGCGACGTCACTCTATGACGTCACACGCAGACGCATAGGCGACAAGCGGGTAGTTTGGAGCTTAGGCGTTTATAATTACATAGATTAACCATCTATATCGAAAAGATACATAAATACTATCCATATCAATCTCAAATCTAATATTCAAAACTATTATTCACTCTATTACTATTAGCACTAGACACCTTATGGAAGTGCAATATATATAAGTGCAAACACATAGGTCTAGCATTTAGACTTATGTTTCTGCTACTCAACAATATTACACCAAACCCTTATGCATCACTTCATTTTAGATGATTCATCACTCTAAATAAGAGGATATAGGGACTATTTAAATAATTTCAGTCAAACAATCCCAGTCAATATATAAGGTAGTCCCTAAAAAATTCTTATTTCCCTACTCTCTTTATCTCATCAGAATTTCAATATTTTAATATCAAGTTTTAACAATACTAATAAATGTTAAGTTTTATATTTTTTGCTGTTCTATATTGTCACTTGGGCAGAGGGTGTGCACTTTAATCCCAAAGGATACTTGTTCTGTCCTTTTCTTTTCTGAAAATATATTAGACTATAAATTTAATTTTAGCAAGTAAAAAAAATTGTTAGGAACTGGTTATAAATACGCATTTATGCTCTACTAAAATCATAGTGGGTTTATAATTTGAAATGCCTTAATAATTCTGTAGATGCCATCTCTTATCTCAAAAATCTCTACCTATAACTTATAATATGCCTCTTCTGCTTCTCACTCATTGTCAGGAACCATGGTTCATACTTTAAGTTTTATTATTTTGAAACATCACATGCAGAAGGAACCACAAAGAGGGTTCATGATACAAAACAACTTCGAAATAAGCTGCAGTATTATAATAAAAGAATGAAGTATGATGAATCAACTTAAAAACAACCAAAATAATACATATTAGAAGGATAACATGGAACATTTATAGGCTAAAACAAAGTAAAACATTTGCATCTCAAAACTTGACTGAGTAATCTAGACATGACTTAAAATAAAATAAAAAATATTCAGAGCTCCCATGGACCAATAAAAGTAATATATTCATATGTTTGTGTTGAATTTTCTTGAACCAGATGTGAATGATCTAATTGAATAAAAAATAATCTTGTCCTGGTCACTAACTACGTCAATGAGGTTTGGCATTGTAAAAGAGAGGTGTGGAGTTATCTGGTAAGTAACTGCCTGTGCTCCCTTTATCTCTCAAAGCATTGTACTAATTGTTTTTAAGTGGATTCATCATGCTTCATTATTTTATTACACAAAACTCTAGCTTATTTCAAAGTTGTTATGTATCATGAACTTTTATCCTATATGTGGTTTCTTCTGTGTGTGATGTTTCAAAACTAATCACCCTCAAAATACAAATATTAGAACTCATAAATAAAATAAACCTTCCTTGAATAATTGAGGATCAACTTAAAGACTTAGAAAGAGACATAACAGATAAAGAAATAAAAATAAGTATTTCAAATCTAAAGACAGATAAATCCCCAAGTCCAGATGGATTCCCAAATATTTATTATAAAACGTTTGAAGCTGTTATCATTAGGCAGTTAAAAAAGTTATTTAATGACGTGAAAGAGTTGGTGAATGGCACGAGCATAAATGCTTAAAGATGCAATAGTCACTATCCCAAAACCTGATAAATATGAATCTAACTTTAAAAACGAACTCTCCATGTTTCTTTTAAACACTTAAATTTATTCCAGCATCTTGGCGTTAAGATTAAACCCTCTGTTAGGAAATGTCATCAATACAGATCAAACAGGCTTCTTAAAAAATAGACAAGGTACATATAACATCTGTATATTGATAGATCTGCTAGCCCACTCTAAAGTTAGGAAACAACCAGTTGTATGTAGCCATATTGCTAGATGCTGAAAAGGCATTCGATCAGGTTTATTGAAACTTTATAGAGATCATTTTAGATAAACTTGGCTTCGGAAGATTTGAATCTCAAGCAGTTAATGCTCTTTACACAAAAGTAAATGCTTATGTATCAGGTACAGGGTTCAGATCGGAAAAAAGTAAAATAACCAATAGGACAAGACAAGGCTGTCCATTATTGCCTTTAATATTTTCATTAATTATAGAGCCTCTCTTAGAAAAGATCAAAAGTTCTAAATCGATAAATGGAATAACAGGAAATCTAAATAACAAAGTCACAATTTTTGCAGATGATATAGTTATTACTTTAACCAATCCAGAAACCTCATTAACAAGTTTACACAAAATAATCAATGAATATGGCAGTTTATTTTATTATAAAATTAATATTTCTAAATCAGAAATGTTAACATTAAATCTTGACATGACAAAACAAATCACATTAAAAGAGAAGTTTCCATCTAATTGGAAGCAGAATCCTATTACTCATTTGGGGATTAACTTTACTCCTAATTTAAAAAATGCATCTAAACAAACTCTATATGAATGTGAATAATACTTTGGTGGGTTTGGACAGGTTGAATTTATCTTGGTTAGGTAGGATAGCAGCCATTAAAATGTTTGTTTTACCTAAAATAACCTGTCTCTTAAGATGTCTTCCATTATAGATACCAACATATGAACTTAAAAGGTTTCAAAATATGATAGATCATTTCATTTATAAAGGCAAAAAAAGCTTGAATAAAAAGAGACATTGTCTCAAGGACTTTCTCAAGAGGAAGCCTAACTTCTCCCAATATAGTTGAATATTCAAAAGCAATAATGTTAACACACGTATTGAAGTTCTCGCGAAAGACATAAATTCACAAATTCCTGCAGATTGAAAAGCTTCTCTTGGATAACTTTAGAAGTAGTAGAAGCAGTAGTAGAAGTAGTAGAAGTAGTAGAAGATAAGAAGATTTCTAACACATTACCCTTATTAGTTAAAACATTAGTGAAACTATGGTGTAAATATAATAATGAATGGAATTTAATAACATTTCCATCTCTAAATATTCCATTGAACATGAGCAGTGCATACCTTCTTCAATTTAAAAAAATAAGTTGGAAACAATGGGGCTTAAAAACCTTATCATATTTATATACAGAATGTACTCTGGGAGTGGTGGTCCAAGAGAACGATGTTCAAAGAGAGTAATGGTTACAATATAATTCCATGATAAACACAGTATCAAATTCAGAATATTTTCTAACAGAAATGAGAGACCTCACACATTTTGAAGAACCACTCAATAAAAAGAAGATAAAGAAGTCAATAGCAAATTGTTATGAAAGTATAAAACTATTGAAGGAAAATAATAAAACTGTAGGAATGCAAAAATGGTAAAATTATCTAAACAGAGAACTGGACACAAAAAAATTGGTTTGAAGCTTTTGAGTTTACTGAGAGAAATACAATTTTTTTTAGGTATATTTCAAGCTTACACAAAAATGGTACCTAACAAAGAAAAAAAATCAAAAATTTCTTCTCAGAAACTCTCAGGGCAATGCTTTAGAGGATGTAAGATTTGGGGACACAGGAACATATGTGGTGGTCATGTGATATAATATAAAAAAAAATTAAATTATTAAACTTGACTTAAAGTTAACTCCATAACTTATACTCTTCTATATTTTTACAGAATAACATATATATAAAAAAAGGTTAGCATATTTATAAATGTTCTTTTGGTAGAAGAATGGTTGATCACATTGAACTGGAAAAAATATGTAGTTCCCTCGTGGAATGAAATAAAAAAATGGTTGATAGGAATAGACAAATAGAACCGGATATTTTAGTCTCCGATTTGGGAAGTCAAAATCAAATCAAATTAAAATGGGAATTATGGGACTAGAAAATATTATATAGATATAAAATAAATTATCTAGGCCTCCCCCAATTTCACTTCCTCTGGTTCTTACCTCCACCTCTACTTAAATGTGTAGGCTTATCTAAAAGCCATTAAGTATATCTATGTTGTTGTTTTTTTGTTTTTTTATGAACAGATTTTGCCATTAATTCAATATGTTCCTTTTTGTATGAACCTTTCTATGTATAAAAACTACTAATAAAAATGAAATCTACAAACTTAACCACAGTACAGTATGTATCATGGTTCCTGGCAGTGAATCCGAAAAAGAAGATATTATATTAGTTAGCATAAAGTCATCTTTCTTTTTCACAGTACATTTTTGGAATCCTATTTAAGCTAAATTATATTAATGGACATATGCTATATAGTTGAACAGCAGGAGCAAGCTGCAGTAAATTGTTTTGAACGTTGTAATCTATAAAGCACTATTACCGTATGTTAGTCCATTAAAAGGTTATGTTGAACAACCTTCATTATCTCTTGACGAAAATAGAATTACAATATTTTGTACTCAAACCATTACCACATGTTATGAGAACATAAAGATATAGGTGATGCTCATAAATCTACAGCCATGTTTTAGAATGCAGAATGTTTCATTAGCTTTAAACCTAAAGAAAATAAGTTGATTTGCATATTAATGAGTATTAAAGGGACATTAAATGCGTTATAATTTAACAATTCTGAATGAAGCTTGTAATTAAAATCTGTCAAAAAGAATAGCTTAATAAATAAATAAATACATAAAACTGTATACTGATTGCCTAGTTTCTCTGTATTATGATCTAGTCTGAAGTGACTTTTTTCATGCATGCTGATTATATGACATCCAGATCTCAATAAAAATTAGTGCAGCAATAGCAGATACGTGTGGATCATTGACAATAACATAAGGCATTAGTAGTTATAGTACACTCACTTAAGTGACTTAAAACTAAAAATGTAATTATTTTTCTGGGATCCAGTACACACACTGATCGATTTATATTACAATTATTTCATCTCTCTGTGCTGCCCTCTGTGTCCCTCTTGTGCCCTCTGTGTCCCCCTCTTGTGTGCCCTTTTCTTGTGTCCCCTCTCTCTCTCCCATGTCTCTTCTCCCCTCTCCATTGCCTGTGTCTCTTCACCCCTCTCCCTCCCCTGTGTCTCTTCAACCCTCTCCCTTCCATGTGTCTCTTCAACCCTCTCCCTTCCCTGTGTCTCTTCCCCCTCTCCCTTCCCTGTGTCTTTTCCCACCTCCCTTATCAGCCTATTCAACCCCCCTCCTCATACTCAACCTCCCTCCTCAACCCCACTCCTCATCCTCAACCTCCCTCCTCCACCCCCTCATCCTCAACCCCTCTCCTCAACCCCCCCATCCTCATCCTCAACCCCCCCATCCTCAAACCCCTCCTCAATCTCAACCCCCCTCCTCATCCTCAACCCCCTCCTCATCCTCAACCACCCTCCTCAACCCCCCCATCCTCAACCCCCTCCTCAACCCCCCTCCTCAATCTCAACCCCCCTCCTGAACCTCCCTCCTCATCCTCAACCTCCCTCCTCAATCCCCCCATCCACAACCCCCTCCTTAACCCCACTCCTCAACCTCTACCCCCTCCTCAACCTCAACCCCCCTCCTCATCCTCAACCCCCTCCTCAACCTCCCTCCTCATCCTTAACCTCCCTCCTCATCCCCCCATACTCAACCCCCTCCTTAAACCCCCTCCTCAACCTCAACCCCCCTCTTCAACCTCCCTCCTCATCCTCAACCTCCCTCCTCAACCCCCCCATCCTCAACCCCCTTCTCAACCCCCTCCTCAACCCCCCTCCTCAACCTCAACCCCCCTCATCCTCAACCTCCCTCCTCATCCTCAACCCCCCATCCTCATCCTCAACCCCCCCATCCTCAACCCCCTCCTCAACCTCCCTCCTCAACCTCCCTCCTCAACCCCCCTCCTCATCCTCAACTCCCCTCCTCATTCTAGCCCCCCCCCCTCATTCTAAACTCCCCTTCTCACTTTACCCCTCTAAATACTTCCCCCTCTCCCTTTCCCCTCACTTACTTTCATCTGCAGCTACTCCTGCGGCCTTCACGCTCCTTCTGGCGTCTTGACCCGGCCAATGCTAATGACGTGGCGTGCATGTGACGTCACGTCATTAGCATATACCGGGTGCTGACGCAGGAAGGACCGAGGAGGAGAAGCTGCAGATGAAGGTAAGTGAGGGGTAGGGGAGAGAGGGAGGTATTTAGAGGTGTCTCTCTACCCTTCCGTGTCTCTCTAACCCCCGTGTCTCTTTCCCTCCCCCTCCTCATCCTCAACCCCCCTCCTCATTCTAAACCCACCTCCTCACTTTACTCCTCTAAATACCTCCCCCTCTCCCTTTCCCCTTATTTAACTTCATCTGCAGCTTCTCCCTCCGGCCTCCGCTCCTTCCACCTCCTCAACCTCAACCCCCCTCATCCTCAACCCCCCTCCTCATCCTCAACCCCCCCTCCTCATCCTCAACCCCCCCATCCTCAACCCCCTCCTCAACCTCCCTCCTCAACCTCCCTCCTCAACCCCCCTCCTCATCCTCAACTCCCCTCCTCATTCTAGTCCCCCCCTCATTCTAAACTCCCGTTCTCACTTTACCCCTCTAAATACTTCCCCCTCTCCCTTTCCCCTCACTTACTTTCATCTGCAGCTACTCCTGCGGCCTTCACGCTCCTTCTGGCGTCTTGACCCGGCCAATGCTAATGACGTGGCGTGCATGTGACGTCACGTCATTAGCATATACCGGGTGCTGACGCAGGAAGGACCGAGGAGGAGAAGCTGCAGATGAAGGTAAGTGAGGGGTAGGGGAGAGAGGGAGGTATTTAGAGGTGTCTCTCTACCCTTCCGTGTCTCTCTAACCCCCGTGTCTCTTTCCCTCCCCCTCCTCATCCTCAACCCCCCTCCTCATTCTAAACCCACCTCCTCACTTTACTCCTCTAAATACCTCCCCCTCTCCCTTTCCCCTTATTTAACTTCATCTGCAGCTTCTCCCTCCGGCCTCCGCTCCTTCCACCTCCTCAACCTCAACCCCCCTCATCCTCAACCTCCCTCCTCATCCTCAACCCCCCATCCTCATCCTCAACCCCCCCATCCTCAACCCCCTCCTCAACCTCCCTCCTCAACCTCCCTCCTCAACCCCCCTCCTCATCCTCAACTCCCCTCCTCATTCTAGCCCCCCCCTCATTCTAAACTCCCGTTCTCACTTTACCCCTCTAAATACTTCCCCCTCTCCCTTTCCCCTCACTTACTTTCATCTGCAGCTACTCCTGCGGCCTTCACGCTCCTTCTGGCGTCTTGACCCGGCCAATGCTAATGACGTGGCGTGCATGTGACGTCACGTCATTAGCATATACCGGGTGCTGACGCAGGAAGGACCGAGGAGGAGAAGCTGCAGATGAAGGTAAGTGAGGGGTAGGGGAGAGAGGGAGGTATTTAGAGGTGTCTCTCTACCCTTCCGTGTCTCTCTAACCCCCGTGTCTCTTTCCCTCCCCCTCCTCATCCTCAACCCCCCTCCTCATTCTAAACCCACCTCCTCACTTTACTCCTCTAAATACCTCCCCCTCTCCCTTTCCCCTTATTTAACTTCATCTGCAGCTTCTCCCTCCGGCCTCCGCTCCTTCCACCTGGGGGTTGAGGATGAGGAGGGGAGGGAAAGAGATACGGGGGGTTAGAGAGACACGGGGGGTTAGAGAGACACGGGGGGGTTAGAGAGACATGGGGGAGTTAGAGAGACACGGGGGGGTTAGAGAAACACGGGGGGGAGAGTGACTCGAGTATAAGCCGAGGGGGCCCTTTTTAGCCGTAAAAAAAGGGTTGAAAAACTCGGCTTAAACTCATGTATATACAGTAATTACATTCCACATTTGCATCACGGTTTCCATAAAAATTCAAATAATTTCTTTATTTTTTGGAAAAGAGAAAGCTTCATGAACCTTTTAGTTAATATTATTCTTGTTACACATCACCATATTTCTTTACATATTAATACCAAGGAACCCATTTATTCATAAGGTATTTAATTTCTACCTATTACAACATTCCCATTTCTCTCTAATTTTCTATGTCTTGAGATTATAAATTGGACGCTAGCCCAAGAGGGGACTGTTACTAAGTTCCAGTGTTTTATCAAGATCCATATTCCTGCCAAAAGAATATGAGTAATTAGATATTTATTAAGTGGGAATTCTAGTTGTGGATCCAAATTCATTTATTTTTCCAACATTTTTGAAAGCTGTTCTGTACATTGTCTCCAGAAAGGTCCAACATTCTCGCATTCCCACCACTGATGTAACAGTGTACCCTTCTTCTCACATCCTCTCCAGCATTTAAATAATAATCTTTACGAATATCGAAAGTGTTCAACCTCTCCAGAAACAGGTACCACTTTTGCGCTGTTTTAAAAAACAGTTCCCAATATGAAGCATGACCTACTGATCTTTTTACCAGAAAAAACAACTTACTGTATACCAAACATCAACTTTCCAGTTTTGTTCTAAGTCTTTTTCCCAGGCCAACATTCTACTAGATTTTTCAGGCTGGACTACCACCTCCATTGTCCTGGAGCATTTGGAGATCATGTGTGATTGATTGCCTGATTTAATTAATTTTTCAATTAACGTTTAAATGTTATGATTATTGCCTTTGTAGTTTAGATGTTTCAGGGCTCGGATTTTCCTAATAATATATTTATTATTTAACTTTACTAGCCCCAAAAATTCACCATTTTGGTATAAGTCACCAATTCTGTTAATACTATTCTTTATCAACAGAGATACGTCTAAAGATTTTATTTCATATTTCACTGATTCTACTGGCGCCCCTAATGAGGGATAATTTGACAAATTAATCTTAATTCTGTTAGTGTACCAACATTTAATTAGAGATGTTTTCCCTTTTGGTATATTCACAAGCTTCAAGTGTTCACATTTTAACTGCCAGATAGCCAGTTTAAATGACATTGTCTCCAACAAAGCTTCTTCAATATCTATCCAGATCTTTCTGGTATTATCCATATTCCAGCTTATTATATGTGAAAGAATAATGTTGTCATGGATGTCTATTACTCTAGGGTAAGCAAGTCCTCCACTTTTAAATTTCCTTGATGTTATATTAACATTAATTCTGGCTTTCTTTACGTCTAAAGACATTTATCTAACATTCTTTGGAGGTCTTGTAAAATTTATTTCAAAACTGTTTCCAGTATAGATCTGAAAATACAAGACATTTTTGGAATAATGTTCATTTTTATAATGGCAATCCTTGCCATCCATGACAACCTTATATCCCTCCATTCCAGGAATTTCAATCTAATCTGACTCTATATTATTTTCAGATTTTCTTTCATTATTTTTCTTAGCTGAAAAGATATCTTTATTCCTAGATGTGTGATAAATCCTGAATCCCAGTTATATGGGTATATATGTTTTAACTTTAGCATCAATTCTCTTTTAAATCCCCTATGAATAATGTCTGACTTAGCAAAATGTATTCACAAATATATTAGCCTAAATTCTTCAAAAATGTGGTGTAATTTCAATAAAGATTGCTTAGGTTCGGTTAATGTTAGTACAACATCATCTGCAAAAATAAGAATCTTATACTCCGTACGACTAATCGTCACTCCTCCCACCTGCAAAACTCTAATTAATTCCACTAAAGGCTTCAAATACAAAACAAATAACAGTGGGGATAGGGGGCAGCCTTGGCTGGTACCGTTTTTATTTAAAAATCTATCAGATTCAAAACTGTCACCAGAAATTATAGTACTAGTATTCACATATGGTGCCCCTATTGATTTAGAGGCACATTCTGCCATGCCAAATTTCAAGAGAACCATTCTTAGGAATTCCCAGCTGACTCTGTTAACATCTAGTGACAGAGTCAGCATGGGAATATTCCTTCTGTTCGAGTAGGATAGTATATAAATCAACCGTCTTATATTATCCAGGCCTTTGCATTCCTTAATAAAACCGGATTGTTCTAAATGTATTAAGTTAGACATTACCAGGTTCAGTCTATCTGCCAAAATCTTTGAGTATATTTTTATATCGGAATTTATAAGCAGAATTGGCCTATAGTTTTTTAGTCCTCCAAGTTTTTTCCCTGTTTTGGTATATTCAATATTTTGGCTTTGGACATTTCTGCCAGTATTGATCTATTGTTCATTATCGAATTAAACATTGAGCACAAATGTTCACTTGAAGTGGTTGAAAAGCATCTATAATATAAATTGTTAAAGCCATCTAGGCCCACATCTTTTTCTAACTTAATTTTATCGATGACCATTTCAACCTTCTTCTTGATGATTGAGCTATTCAATACTTACAGTCCCTCTTTGGTAATTCTCCGAAGTTTTATCCCCTCCAGGAATTTTCCTATATCTGATTTTAAATGTTTATTAAATACTTCTGATTTAAAATTATTTAGATTATAATAAAAATTTATAAATATTTTACATACTTCCCTTGGATGAGAATCACATATATAGTTGTGAGCGTACGAGTTGTTGCTAACGCTGCGGGCTCGCGTAGCGAGCCCGCGGCCCTCGCGAAGCGAGGGCCGCGGGCTCGCTACGCGAGTCGCGGCCCTCGCGAAGCGAGGGCCGCGGCTCGCGCAGCGAGCCGAGGCCCTCGCAAAGCGAGGGCACTGCCCGAGGGTCTCAGTTGCTGGCATGGAGCGCCGAAGGCGCTCCATGCCAGCAACTGAGGACCCTCGCGAAGCGAGGGCCTCAGTTGCTGGCATGGAGCGCCGTAGGCGCTCCATGCCAGCACCTGAGGACCTCGCAAAGCGAGGGCCGCAGTTGCTGGCATGGAGCGCCGAAGGCGCTCCTTGCCAGCAACTGCGACCCTCGCAAACTTCACGTCGCAACCCAAACAGTACGACACACACATTACGACACTCGCAAACAACATACGACACACGTTCACACACATTACGGACTCGCAACACTCGGACGCAACTCGCGAACATTACAAAATGTCAAACACAATACATACACACACCACATACATAAAAAACTTACCTACACCAAGAGGGAGCACCCAGCACCTCAAAAATACAACTTACACCTCGATTTTACTTTAAATAAAACAGTTTAGAGACTAAAAAAAAAACGAAGCGAGAGAAAAAATGGCCGCCGAACAAAACGAAAACGAGGCTACAGCACTCTAAACTCGCAAAACACCACAAGAAACTCGCAAAACACCTACGGATATTCCGATACAAACGTATAACACACATTACTCGCCATTTCTCGCCAATGCGGAAGTACACGACTACGCTAACGGTTTCGGTCTCGCGCACGCACAGTGTTACACTGCACACATTCAGCACGCTTACACAGCAGATCCACACCACTAATGCTGCAGCAACATCAAAACACATTCACAGCTCTTCCACACAATGCTTTAAAATAGGTAAAGTATATTCATTTATTAATCTATTATATATTTCATTATTACACACTAAACACCATTAGCTACCTTACAATTTCATTGCCGTCATTTTTTGACGGGCAATTCGCTAGTCACATATATAGTTGTGAGCGTACGAGTTGTTGCTAACGCTGCGGGCTCGCGTAGCGTGACGCGGCCCTTGCGTAGCGAGGTCCGCGGCTCGCATAGCGAGCCCGCGGCCCTCGCGATGCGAGGGCACTGTGCCAGGTTCTCAGTTGCTGGCATGGAGCGCCGAAGGCGCTCCTTGCCAGCAACTGAGGACCCTCGCGAAGCGAGGGCCTCAGTTGCTGGCTTGGAGCGCCACAGGCGCTCCATGCCAGCACCTGAGGACCTCGCATGCCAGCACCTGAGGACCTCGCAAAGCGAGGTCTTCAGTTGCAGCAACACAAATTCCCAACCCAAAGAACTGCGAATCTCGCAAAGTTCACGTCGCAACACATTACGACACTCGCAAACAACATATGACACGTTCACACACATTACGGCCTCGCAACACTCGGACGCAACTCGCGAACATTACAAAATTAAAAACACAATACATACACACAGCACATACATAAAAACCTTATCTACACAAACAGGAAGCACCCAGGACCTCAAAAATGCAACTTATAACTTAATTGCATTCAAAATAAAAGAGTTTAGACACTAAATAATTTGTTAAGCGACACAAAAAATGGCCGACGAATAAAACGAAAAAGAGGCTACACACGCAAACACCATACGAGACACGTTACCACACAATACGACCTTGCAAACATAGGACGCAACACGCCGACATACAAACATTTAAAACTTAAGAAAGACACACAACAAACACATAAAAAGCTTACCTACAGCAAGAGGAACCATCCAGCACCTCAAAAAAACAAGTTACACCTACATTTAAATCAAAATAAAACACTTTAGACACTAATACCATCGCTAAGCGAGAGAAAAAATGCCCGACGAACAAAACGAAAACGAGGCTTCAGACGTAACTACACTACACTTACTCGCAATAATGAAACACATACTATGCGGAACGTATCACAATCATATTAAACACCATTTTGAACAGTAATACGGAGAAAATGGCGGATGGAACGCAAATTGTAAGCTGGAACGCAAATAGCGCATGCGTATTGCGTTCTAACGGTCTCACTTTCCAGAACTTTCTACAAGTTTATAAATACTGCCTATTTCACACAAAAAAATACATTTCTCCTCAGGTGATGAACGGAGTGACTTCTGAGATAACTGCTGCTTTTACTAATTTACTACTTTGCATTGTGCAAATTACAACTGAGAGGTAAGCTATAATATATTACATTTTATTATCAGGACAGGTCAAAAAAATAAAAAAATAAACTAGGAATTATGTAGTGACATTTATGGCACATTTATGTGTATAGGCTCACAAAAAAAATACGGTTCATTTAACTAAACAACAAAAAACCATAATTCAATATTAAACAGAGGTTTATGTATAGTGACATGTGACACGCACATATATGTCTATAATGTATAGTGACATGTGACACGCACATATATGTCTATAATGTATAGTGACATGTGACACGCACATTTATGTGTATTGCCCCTGCATAGTGACATGTGACACAGACATATATGTGTATCATGTATATTGACATGTGACACACACATTTATGTGTATTGCCCCTTCATAGTGGCATGTGACACACACATTTATGTGTATTGCCACTGCAACAAAATTAGCTTAAAACAAAATCATTAAACAACTACATTTAAATGACATTATATGTCATGTATACTGATATGTCACACGCACATATATGTGTATCATCTATAGTTACATCTCACACACAGACATTTATGTGTGTTGGAAAAAAAAAATATAAGGTTAATTTAACCATTTAAATATGAGTCATGTATACTGATATGTCACACGCACACAAAATAATTACATTAAACTATGGAATGTGCTTCATGTATGTGACATATGTGTGTAGCCCCCACCAAAAAATAAGGGCAATTGAAAATAATTACAGAAGTATATTTAAATGACATTAATTTACTGCAATTCAATAGATCATATAAAGCTGAATCTTTCTATTTCTTTTAATATTCAAACAGACTCTGCATCAACAGCGTCACTCAACAATTTGCACTGTGCATTGTGAAGCACAATCCCTTTTAAAGAACAGCAACAAAGAAGAAGAGGTAAGATACAACAAGACATTACATGCTCAAAAGGCCATGCTTTGCTAGATGAAAAATTATAAATATACAAATAACTATTTAAATTTCTTTTTCAAACAGACACTACAAGAAGACCGGCGGATTAAGATTGGCAGGAGGGGACCCTCTGTCATTCGACACTTCAATCAAGGTAAAGTATTTAAGTATAAAAAAGAAAGAACCATGAGCCTTATTCAATTGCGACTTGCTCAATTGAATAGGTCTCTATATAAGCACATAACATATTTTTTATACAGAACTTTTTAGTTACTAAAAACTTTGCTCAATAAATATGTTATGTGCTTATATAGAGCCCTTTTCAATTGGCAAAATTGCAATTCCATGAGGACCTATATATCTTTAATGGCCGAGGGCCTCACTCAAATGTGATTTGCCCATTTCAATAGGGCTCTATATAAGCACAGAGCATATTTTTTAAAGGAACTTTTTATTTAGTGAACACGTTGCTTTTGGATACAAGTTCACTAAATACAAAATTCGGTAAAAAAATATGCTCTGTGGTGATATTGAGCTCTATTCCATTGGTCAAAACACAATTGAATGAGGAGCTGACAATATAACAAATGCAGTAACCAAAGGCCCTCATTCAATTGCTATTTTGGATAATTTAATATGGCTATAAATAAGCACTTTTAGGCCCTTATTCAATTGCCATTTCGCTAATTCTATAGGGATCCAAATAATCACATAACATATATTTTTAAAATAACTTTTTGTTAGTGAAAACCTTGCTTTTAGATAGATGCTTAATAAGTAAAAACTTCTTTAACAAATATATGTGATGTGCTTATTTAGAACTCTATTCAATTTTCAACATTGCAATTCAATGACGGCCTTAGAGTACTATTACATTGTAAAAAATGCAATTGAATGAGGGGCAAACTATGCAACATATGCAACATATGGTACACACAAAGGCCCTCATTCAATTGCAATTTGCACAATTGAATAGGGGCCTCATTCTATTATCGGCCGTAAATCGGCCGTAAGGCTGCGATTCCTTGCGGGGGTTCTGTTAACTCGCGATTCTATTATACGGCCCCGCAAGGATCTCATCTTACGGCCGGCCGCATATCTTGGAACCGGCCGTAATCTGTGAAATATAAAAACTGAAAAATAAATTCAAGCCTGCACTGTACAGCTCTGTAAATGCTAGGGATCATATTGGGGGACATGAGGATTAAAAGGAACCCACTCTCAAGCTTGCACATCTGCCCAAACCCGAGTTCAAATTAACTGTTTATTTGCCGGCTGCGGCGGGGGTGTGTCTGAGGTGCTCCAAGCACTCTGGACTTTTTACATGTATATTTTACGGATATTAAAAATGAAATATTTTACGGATTTGAGTACAGGATAATTATGTGCTATTTTTTCTAACACCTAAAATCCCTTTATAGTCTTCTCAAAGTGCAGGATGGCTTTATTTGAGCTATTTTATGTGCTTAATTGGTGCTAGCGAGACCTTTTTCCTGCAAGTAACTGCGGCTCGTTTTTAGCCTTGCAGAGAGGTTTCCCGGAGCAATTGAATTGCAAATCTCTTGCGGCCGTTTTAGATCAAAGGCTTTCCTCCGGCGCGATCGGCCGCAAGAGATAGCAAGGCACCGGCCGCAAGCCTGCCGGAATCCCCGGCCGTAAGGGAATAGAATAGCCGAATAGCTTGCGGCCGGTCCTTGCGGCCCCGCAACGGCTGCGGCCGATAATAGAATGAGGCCCTAGGCCTCTAAATAAGAACATAACATTATTTTTTAAAGAAGTTTTTAGTTACTAAAAATCTATCCAAAAGAAAGTTTTTCACTGACTAAAAACTTCTTTAAAAAAATATGCTATGTGCTTATTTAGGGCACGATTCAATTAGCCAAATCGCAATTGAATGAGACCCAAACTGCTACACACAAAACAGAATTGGAATAAACTCGCACAAACACATAGCAAAATAAATTAACTTTCTTATTCAATGTTTAACAACCTATAAGCCTTACAAAGAAGCAAAAATAAGAATAACAAAAGTGTTGCGCACCTAATAGCATTATACAAAAAATCACACAAACACATAGGAAACTACATTAACATTCTTCTTTAATGTTTAACAACCTATAACCAGTACAATCAAGAATAAATAACTTTTGCACAAGTGGTGCGCACAAAACAGGATTGTCAAAAACTAACACAAACACATAGCAAACTACATTAATTATATTATTTCATGTTTCACTAACTATAACCATCCCAATAAAGGTTAAATAAGTATACCACAAGTGGTGCGCACAAAACAGAATTGTACAAAAACTAACATAAACACATAGCAAAATAAATTCATATTCTTATTTAATATATCACAACCCACAAGCCTTACTAAGAACCTTAAATAAGAATAACAAAAGTCGTGGGATTGTACAGAAAGTAAAAAAAAAAAAATAGAAAAAAATAACCATAACTGATACAATACAGCCAAATTCATACATTTTTCACTTATTTAAAAGACATTTCACTCAAACAACATTTTCTATTTTATATTACAACAGATACTGCGTGAAGACAATCGGACGAGGACTTTCTCCACAGGACCGGACCATCGGACGAGGACTTTCAACACAGGACCAGAACAGCGGACGAGGAATTTCAACACAGGACCAGACCATCGGACGAGGACTTTCACCAAAGGACCACAACATCGGACGAGGGCTACCGTCACAGGACCACAACATTGGACGAGGGCTATCACCACAGGACCACACCATCGGACCAGAACTTTCAAGAGAGGACCAGACCATAGGACCAGGATTTTACACACAGGACCACACCATCGGACGAGGACTTACAACAGAGGACCACACCATTGGACAACGATTTTTTTAACCGAGGACCAACAAACATTCGGATTTAAATCACACTTCAACCAAGGTACAGTATAATAAGTACTAAAGTATAAAACTAAAGAAACTGCTTTCAGTTGCATCCGTGTCAACAGAAAAATAAAAAAAATAATTTACTATCTCCCTTATTCTATTTAAATTGCTACTATGCAATACATAGCTCAATAACCACATCAATTTTTTTTTTAGCAAAGAAGTTTTGCAGTGGTAAATATCTATCCACAAACAACATTTTTAATAAATAAAAACATTATTTTAAAAAAATATGTTACATGCTTATTTACAGCAGTATTCCATTGGCCAAATTCTTAGCCAGTGAGGACAGGAATTATAATTTTAACTAAATATAAATGATACATTAATGATTTGACTTTTATTTCACCAATTGTGCACAAGAATCTTTAACAGGAATTACAAATTAAAATATACACAATTACATTTATTTTTTTTCCTTTACAGATTAATATGGCTGATAACGAGACCAAAGAAGAGAAGAAAAGACGTCAAACTAGAGAAAGACAAGAGAGATGGGCCGCCCAGCAGACACCGGAGGAGAAAGAAATTCGACGAGAAAAAGAACGCAAAAGACTTGCAAATAAAAGAATATCAGCTGCAAAAATGAAAGATACAACCAAAAAAAATAAAAAGATAATAAAGCATACATAAAAACTTACAGGACATTTCAACAAAACAAGGACAACATATACCAAGAAAAGCCACGAAAAAAACTAAACATTTAGAACCTGTTGTTGAAACATTTCATGACTTTTCATCTGATGAATATGAAAGTCAACATCCGATATGCTTTGCAAATTGTCCTTTACTCAAGTCTTTAGCAGTAGAGGTTATAGTTATAGTTGTGGGGACATGAGTACTCAATGTCAATTTTGTGAGGCTTATTATTTTAAACAGGAGAGACCCAGAGATGGACAATTTATTAGTTGTTGTCAAAAAGGAAAGTTCAAACTTCCAGAAAGGAAACAATTTCCAACCTATTTACAAAACATTATGACTGAACCTACTTTTCCAAATTACAAAAATTTTAAGACAAACATAAGATCCTACAATAGTGCCATATCATTTGCATCTATGGGGGCAACATTGGCTGCTAATGTACCAGGACATGGTCCTTACTGTTTTAAAGTCCACGGACAAATTTATCATCGGACTTCACATTTACATCCAGAGGAAGGAGAGCAAAGAAAATTCGCTCAACTATATGTCCTAGATACAATGGAAGCTGTTGACCAACGTATGCAGATGGAAGAAAATAAAAAATGCTTACCCAGTGTTTTCATAGAGCTAAATAACATTATGGACAACAATCCCTACAGTAAAGCTTACAAAAAATTGGCAGAAGTAGAAAATGAACAACTACTTCATACACAAAGACATCAATTACCCATGCCAAAGGTTAATATGGTGCTTAAAAGAGACAGACATACTGATAAACGTCGTTATAACTTGCCAACATCAAATGAGGTTGCAATGGTCTTTCAGAATGATGAAGGAGAACCACCATTTCAAAGAGACATTAGAGTATATCCCAGAAATAAGGAGCAACCATTTATTAATATTAATATCTTAAGTCCAAATTTAGATCCAATGACATATCCCATCTTTTTCCCACATGGAGAAGCAGGTTGGCAACCAAAATTAACCCTTCCCAGTTACCCAAATGCTAAAGCCAGAATCCGAAATAATGTTTCTATGCTTGAATTTAAAGTTGCTAAAATTGCCATTAGAGATTAATTTAATCCAATTTTATGTGGTGGAAAACTAACACAACAATGGATTATTGATTCATATTTGCAAGTTGAGGCAAATAATTTAAACTTTATAAAATATCAACAAGATAAACTACGTGTAGAACAATATTGTGGACTCATGGACTATGTTGCTGACGTGGCTACAAGCAGAGACATGACAGCTGGCAAAGCCATCATTTTACCATCTTCCTTTCAAGGATCTCCTCGAAATATGAGAGAAAGATACAATGATGCTATTGTGACAAAATTTGGAAAACCAGATTTATTTGTGACATTTACATGTAATCCACAATGGCCAGAAATTAATCAAAATCTACTTCTTGGACAAAGTGCTTCAGATCGACCAGATTTAGTAGCCAGAGTTTTTAAGATCAAATTAAATGAATTAATACGTGACTTCACTATAAATCAGTTATTTGGCAAATGTCTTGCTTATGTATATACCATTGAATTTCAAAAAAGAGGCCTTCCACATGCACATCTTCTCATAATACTTCAAGAGAAAGATAAATTAGATACTTCGGACAAAGTGGATGCAGTCATAGTTGCTGAACTTCCAGATCCAGAACTATATGGTAGACTATATGAGATTGTTACTCATCGCATGATTCATGGACCCTGTGGAGACCTTAATCCACAATCACCATGTATGGAAAATAATCAATGTTCAAAAGATTTTCCAAAAGATTATAGAGACAAAACCTATGCAAATTGTGATGGATATCCACTTTATAAAAGAAGAGAAGGAGATAGTGCCATTATTCGTGGAAAAAAAGTGGACAATAGATATGTAGTACCCTACAATCCACATTTACTCATGAAGTACAACGCCCACATCAACGTAGAAGCCTGCACTTCCATTAAATCCATTAAATATGTCTACAAATATATTTACAAAGGTTACGATGCAGCTACTGTAGTCGTCAAAAGTGCAGACAACCCTGAAAGTAGTGAGTTAGTACATGATGAACTTGCATTTCATGTAGATGCTCGCTATGTCAGTGCGCCAGAAGCTATGTGGCGGCTTTTAAAATTTGAAATGCATGATAGATCACATGCAGTATATAGGTTAGCAGTACATTTGCCACAACGACATTTAGTATATTTCCATGCTGGAAATGAAATGAATGCATTGGCCAAAAGTGAAGATCGTCACACTACACTAACTGCTTGGTTTGCATTAAATTCCACTGATGCTGAAGCAACACAATACTTATATAATGAAATTCCATATCACTATGTTTTTGTGAATGGATTACGGAGACCAAGAAAAACCAGAGGCAATAAAATAATTCCACGAATTTACACAGTCAGTCCAAGAGATGTTGAACGTTTTTGCTTACGGATATTACTTTTAAATGTTCCAGGAGCACAAAGTTTTGAACAATTAAGAACTGTTAATGACATTGTATATGAATCCTTCCATTTAGCTGCAAGACATAGAAACTTACTCGCTGATGATACAGAGTGGGAAAGATGTTTAGAAGAAGCAGCACAATGTCAAATGCCACGACAGACGAGAGAACAATTTGCTTTTATTTGTATCTTCTCAAATGCTCCAAATGCATTAGCTTTGTGGGAGACTTTTAAAAGTAATATGGCTGAAGACTTTATGCGACGATACAATGAACCCATTGCACACTTAAAAGCGTTAATGGAAATCCAAGAAGTCTTTTTAACTCATGGATTAAGTTGTGCAAGTTTTAATTTGCCTGATCCAGGTCTTATAGATGACATAAACTTTGAAGACTATGACATTCAACTACAAGCAGAAAGAACACAAGAAAGACTTGCAACTTTAAATACACTACAATTGCAAGCATTTCATGCCATTAAAAATGCTATAGATGATGACATGGTGACAGAGCGTTATTTCTATCTTGATGGACCTGGCGGATCAGGAAAAACATATTTGTACAATTTATTAATGAGTTCAGTACGAGCACAAGGAAAAATAGCAATGGCGTTTGCTACTACTGGAATTGCTGCACTTTTATTAGAAGGTGGAAGAACTGTTCATAGTGGATTTAAACTGCCAGTGCCTATTTTAGAAAATTCTGTGTCAGATATTCGCATGACATCCTTACAAGCAAAGAAATTGAAGAAATGTAAATTAATTATAATAGATGAGGCCACAATGATGTCATGCTATGCCCTCCAATGTATTGACCGTTTGCTTCGTGAAGTCATGGATAATATTTTTCCATTTGGTGGAAAGGTAATGTTGTTGGGTGGCGATTTTAGACAAACATTACCTGTCGTTGTACATGGAAATCGAACTGACATTATCGAAACATGTATAAAGTCAAGTACAGTATGGAAACATTTTACCCATCTTCAACTGCAACAAAATATGAGATCAGAAGGCCAAACTGATTTCAATGATTGGCTTATTAAAATTGGAGAAGGCAGAACAGAAAAAATACTACATTTACCTGACGACACTGTAGAGATCCCACCTCATATGATTTGTCAACAAGATATTATATCGGCTATATTTGAAGGGAGCATAAATAACGAAGAATATTCCGAGCTTGCCAACCAAGTTATACTGACGTGTAAAAATAAAGATGCATTAATACTCAATAATGAAATCTTAAAAAAAATTAATGCACCACAAAGAAATTATCACAGTGCTGATTCTGTACTTGCTGATGACAATGAAAGTCAGGCAAACTTTTCAACTGAATTCATAAACTCTTTAACTCCTTCTGGAATGCCACCACATATTTTGCAGCTAAAGAAAGGTGCAATTATCATGTTACTGCGAAATATGAACCCCAAAAAAGGCCTATGCAATGGCACAAGATTAATTGTTCAACAATTAAAGGACCATTTTATAGATGCTGAAATTTTAACTGGGACCCATAAAGGAGAGAGAGTTTTCATACCAAGAATAGATTTAAAGTAGTCTCCCTTTTATACTTCAAAGAAGACAATTTCCCATTATTATGGCATTTGACCATTAATAAATCACAAGGTCACACTTTCAAATCTGTGGGTATTTTCTTGGAAGAACCAGTTTTTGCACATGGTCAATTGTACGTTGCGTTGTCACGGTGCAAAAATCCACAGGCTATTAAAGTTTACATTGAAAACAATGAAAGTCAAGGTGATTTATTAGAAGATGGACGTATTTTTACTAAAAACATTGTCTACTATGAAGTACTATAACTTTGCAGGATACAAACTAAAGCCATGCAAACATTTTGGAAAAACATTCAAAAATACAAAACAATTGGTTGTTTAATTCAGTCATAATTAATGGAAGTCATGTTTATGGATAATTCGCCTCACAAAATACTTGCCTTGCATTTCTCTGAAAAATTATGTTAAAATGTTAAGTCACTATGTTAATGTTTCTAATGTTACAAGTTTAAAAACAATATTTTCAAGTTATTTCATTCAACATATTACAAAGTTCATGTTAAGAGCTCAAGCACCTTTTAAGTCACAATGTAAATATTCTCTGTTATCTTAAGATTACTACCTACATTAATGTTTATCGCCAGTTTATGTGCTCAGTAATGAATTACTTTCATTATGTACGGTTTAAGGAGAGTTTTTACTGTATGCCTTCCTCTACATTCAATGTATATTAAACTTAACAATTATTCTGATACAAATTGCATGTTAATACTGATTAATTTAAAGTTAAACTGTTTTTACATTCAAATGTTAATACTTTTAATTCAAAATTAGGTTACAAAATGTATTTACTATGTTCCTGTTTATAATGTTCAAAATTAGACAAATGTTTTGCAAAACTTCCAAAGTTACATAAAAAATAAAGTTCAATTTTAAAAATATATACTTTTAAGGTTATTGCTTACATATATTTTAAACTTCATGTTAAAATTCGGGACGTTTCAAAAAGTCTTTTTACTTTTTACTTTCCTCTGGATTCTATGTATATTAAAGTG
This sequence comes from Discoglossus pictus, assembly GCA_027410445.1. NCBI lineage: Eukaryota > Metazoa > Chordata > Amphibia > Anura > Alytidae > Discoglossus > Discoglossus pictus. Next base: position 130,186,164 of record CM050165.1, on the reverse strand, counting down.
AACAATTCTTTAGATACAAATTTCATGTTAAAAAACCATTACATCAACATTTTACAAAAATACATGTTCATATCACAATACTTACAAGGGTCAAAAAAATATTTCAATAACTAAACAACTTCACAAACATATACATCACATTGCCGTCATTTTTTGACGGGCAAGTCGCTAGTAGTAAATATTGTCCAGACCTTTCAGTCTATCTATCCTATTCTGTATGTTCTGTTTTTTTAATTTTATTAGCCATATATTTCCCAGTTTTATTTCCTAGAAAATAGTGTGTTGGCTGGAACCTCCAGTTTTGCTTATCAATCTCAAGCTGAAGAGTTTTCTTTATCTGGGCCTTCAATTGGTTTATTTATTTTATTGTCTCATGATTAGGCGCTATCTTATTTTTACTTGAGAGTTGATCCAGCAATATACACATTTCTCTCAAGGGTTTACCTTCCTCTTTCTTCATCTGTACCGATTTAGATATAATAATTCCTCATATATATGATTTGTGAGCACCCCACACAAGGGAAGAACATAGAACTGATTCCTTATTTAAATCGAAAAAACTCTGTATCTCTTCTCTTATGTCCTTAATTTGGTCTTGATTTTTAAGTAGACTGCTGGCCATTTTCCACTGTGTTCTAATTGGACCTCCTCTCTTATCAAATGAGGAAATGCTCACCATGGAATGGTCTGACCATGATGATGTTATTATCTCGGTTGATTGAGTAATATTCAATATATGTGAATCCGCCAAGACATATCAATTCTTGAGTAGGAGGAATGACGATTGGAGTAGAAAGTATAGTCTTTTGATTGTGGAGAAAACACCCTCCAAACATCAAACATTTTGTTATCCACTACTCTTTGACTGAATTTTAAGGCCTGATGTTTTAGTGCCTTTTCAGAATTTTACTTATTTTTGGAATTGATATGTTCTCTATCATATTAAAGCCCCCTTATATCACCGTGGGTCCTTTAGTAAATTTATATATGAATTTGAGAATCCTATTGAAGAAAGATATTTGTTTTGTATTTGGTGCATATATATTAACTATTGTAATTTGAAATTTATTTATAAGACCTGTCCAGATTAAATATCTACCCTGTATGTCAATTTTCTTAAACTTCTCCTCTATTGTTAAATCCCTTTTAAATATAGTAGCTACGCCTCTGGTTTTGGAGGAATAAGTGGAATCAATACTATCCCTATAAAATTTACGCTTTAATTTATACCTTGTATGTATCCTTCTTCCAATGAGTCTCTTGGAGACATATCACATCTGCTTTCAAATAAATTCATAAATTACATAGGATTTTTTTCCCCAATAAACACATGAATAAATGTATCAAGTATATGAATACATTTATCAGTTATAAATAAATATACTGTAAATATACATACACATACATATAAATCACATTCGTGCACACACCCATAAACACATATTTCTCTTTCTATTATCTATTTTGTTTTCAATTAAAAATATATATTTTCTGTATATCTCTTATGTTTCTGCTTCTCCATAAAAATGTATCTATACTAAGCAAAAGTTCTAAATCCTGGTTTTCAAACTATAAGCATGCTCTGCTCAGAAAGTGATCGCAGTGAGGGGCACATCTACCACCAGTGCACCCTGTGCAATGCACAGGTGCCCAGCTTGGGGTGGGGGGGAGGCAGTACGTGACGTCATTTGGGATTCCCTGCCACGGCCAGAAGATGCGCATAGCTGGTGAACCCAAATAAGCCCCGACGGCGAAAGGGAGGGGAGGCGGGTGGTGGGGGGAAGCTGGCACGGTAGGGGACAGGAAGGAAGCAGTGGGAATATATATATATATATATATATATATATATATATACACTAGCGACTTACCCTTCAAAAATTAAGGCAATAAAAAGTGAAGCCTGGCAATGCTGTTTGCCACACAGTGGGAGTCTCTTCCCCCACTACTTTACTGGCCTCGTGATTAGCGCCTTTGTCACTCATCACGATCCACGCAATGAGCGTCTTTGGCACTCATTGCGAGTCTCTCCTCCCCACTACTTCTCCCACCCTCTACTTGACGGGAGGGTGTCCCTTGTGTCTCCTTTCCCCCCTCCTCTCGGTCCCTTGTGTCTCCTTCCCCCCATGTTTTTACCTCCCTCCCCGGTGTCTCTTCTCCCCTCCCCTGTGCCGTTCTCCCCTGTGCCTCTTTTTTCCCCTGTCCTCGCTCATGTCTGTTCCCCCTCTCACTCCCCTGTGTCTGTTCCCCCTCCCTTGTGTCTCTCCCCCTTTTCCCTCCGTGTCTCGTCGCCCCCTTCCCCATGTCTTGCCCCCCCACTCTCCCTCCCCTGTGTCTCTTCCCCTTCCTCTCACACCCCTGTGTCTCTTCCCCCTCCTCTCACTCCCCTGTGTCTCTCCCCCTCTCCTCTCCCTCCCCTATGTCTCTCCCCCCTTTCCCTCCCATGTGTCTTTTTTCCCGCCCCTGTGTTTCTTTCCCCCGCTTCTCCCTCCCCTGTGTCTCTTTCCCTTCCTCTCACTCCCCTGTGTCTGTCCCCCCTCCCCTGTCTCTCCCCTCATTCCCTCCACTGTGTCTCTTCCCCAATCCCCTGTGTCTTTCCTCCCTCCCCTGTGTCTCTTCCCCCTCCCCTGTGTCTCTCCCACCAGTATGTCTTTCCCCCTCCCCTGAATCTCTTACCCCTTCACCCTCCCCTGTGTCTCTTTCCCCCCTCTCCCTCCCCTATGTCTCTCCCCCTTTCCCTCCTATGTGTCTTTTTCCCCCTCCTCTGTGTTTCTTTCCCCCCTCCCATGTGTTGCTCCCCCTTTCCCTCCCGTGTCTTTTCCCCCCTCCCATGTCTTTTGACCCCCTCCCTCCCCTGTGTGTCTTTCCCCCGCCCCTGTATCTCTTCCCCATCTCCCTCCCCTGTGTCCCTATCCCCATCCCCTGTACCTCTTTCCAACCCTCTCCCAACCCTGTGTCTCTTTCCCCCTGTCCCCCTGTGTCTTTCCCCCCTGATCACCCGTGTCTCTTCCCTGCCATTTCCCTCCCCATGTCTTCCCCCCTACTCTCCCTCCCCTGTGTCTCTTCCCCTTCCTCTCACACCCCTGTGTCTCTTCCCCCTCCTCTCACTCCCCTGTGTCTCTCCCCCTCTCCTTTCCCTCCCATGTGTCTTTTTTCCCACCCCTGTGTTTCTTTGCCCCCGCTTCTCCCTCCCCTGTCTCTATTTCCCTTCCTCTCACTCCCCTGTCTCTTTTCCCCCTCCCTCATGTCTCTTCCCACTCTCCCTCCCCTGTGTCTCTCCCCCATTTCCTCCACCCACTGTGTTTTTCCTCCCTCCCCTGTGTCTCTCCCCCTATGTCTTTCCCCCTCCCCTGTATCTCTTCCCCCTCACCCTCCCCTGTGTCTCTTTCCCCCTCTCCAACCCCTATGTCTCTTACCCCTTTCCCTCCCATGTGTCCTTTTCCACTCTGTGTTTCTTTCCCACCTCCCCTGTGTTGCTCCCCCCTTTCTCGCCCATGTCTCTTCCCCCCTCTCATGTCTCTTTGTCCCCCCTCCCTCCCCTGTGTGTCTTTCCCCCGCCCCTGTATCTCTTCCCCTCTCTCCCTCCCCTGTGTCCCTTTCCCCATCCCCTGTGTCTCTTTCCAACCCTCTCCCTACCCTGTGTCTCTTTCCCCCCTGGGTCTCTTTCCCCCTGTCCCCCCTGTGTCTTTCCCCCCTTTCCCCTGTGTCTCTTCCCTGCCATTTCCCTCCCCGTGTCTTCCCCCCTCCTCTCCCTCCCCTGTGTCTCTTCCCCTTCCTCTCACACCCCTGTGTCTCTTCCCCCTCCTCTCACTCCCCTGTGTCTCTCCCCCTCCCCCCTCCTCTGTGTATCCCCCTTCATCTCCTCCCTGTGTATCTCCCCCCTCTTTCCCTGTGTGTTTCCCCCTCCACCCCAGTTTCTCTTACCCCTCCTCCCCTGTATCTCTTCCCCTCCTCCCCTGTGTCTCTTCCGCCCTTCTCTCCCTCCCGTGTATCATTCTCCTGTGTTGCTCAGCCGGCCGATTGTGTACGCGTCTCCAACGCAATGCACATGCGTGCACCTCCGACGCAAGGTGCAAAGCGCGGGTTTTGATCAATCGATGTTGTCAAACTGCGATTTGTCGCAAGCGTGACAACGAATCGCAGTTTGAAAACTATTATATGTGATATATATATATATATATATATATATATATACATATATATACACACAGTGTATATATATATATATATATATATATATAATATATATATATATGTATATATATATATATATATATATATATATATATGTACTAGTAACTTGCCCGTCCTATGTTATATCCAATTGTCTGCTCTGTCACTCTCTGTGTGCCCTCGCTCTGTGCTGTCTCTCTCTCTCTGTGCACCCTCTCCATGTGTCCTCTGTCTTTCTGTGCGCCCTCTCTCTCTGCGCTGTCTTTTTCTCTGTGTGTCCTCTCTCACTCTCTGTGCACCCTCTCTCTCTCTGTGCACTCTATCTTTCTCTGTGTCATCTGTCTCTCTGTGCCCTCTGTCTCTCTCTGTGCCCTCTCTCTGCGATCTGAGTGCTCTCTGTCTCTATCCCTCCCTCTCTCTTCCTTTCCCTGTTCTCTCTCTCTCCCCCTTTCTCTCTCTCTCCTTCCCTCTCTCTCTGCCTCCCCATCCTCCTTTCTCCCTCCCTCTCTGTTTCTCTCCTATTCTCCATCATCTCTGTCTTCCTCCCTCCCCCCCTGTTCCTTCTCTTTCTCTCCCTCCCTCTCTTTCCCTCCTTCTCTCTCTTCCTCCTTCCCCCTCTTTCTCTCCATCCCTCTCTCTCTGCCTCCCTCCCTCTCCCTCACTTTCTCTTCACCCCCCTCCCTTCCCTCTCTATCACTCACTCCATCCCTCTCTCTCTGCTTCCCTGCCTCTGCCCCCACCCTCTCTCTTCCTGCATGTCTCTCAGAGTAGTGTTCTAAAGAGTTAACAAAGCTGAGACATATCAAGTGAGACAGTGACACCCAGTAAGATATCTGGGTTGAAGAAAATGAGCAGTTCTGTTCTTGTATAGCTGAGTTGAACAGCAGCTGTGAATGGTGAAATATTCTACTATAGGGTTAAAATACCCATTTAGAATGAGTTTGCCCTTCTTCCAACTTGGTGTCCTTTTTGGCTTACTATGGTTTACCTTTGTAGTATTTATGCTAAGTACATGAAAAGGAACATTACAAGGATGTTCCTTGTTTTTAATGTTGAATATATATATATATATATATATATATATATATATATATATATTCCAAAGTATAATTCATATCTATGTAGGCCCTAAGTTTTAGATATTTTTTCCAAACCTAAATATATATATATATATATAGATAGATAGATAGATAGATAGATAGATAGATAGATTTACAGACAGACATATAGATAGATCGATATATATATAGAAACCGAAATATCTATCTATCTATCTATCTATATTTTTATTAGCACAAAACCTCATATACAATATTTCCACTGCACTTTGGAAGTTTTGAGCAGCAACATAATTATACTGTATACACATATATGCACATATATACACTATATATACATATTATGTGGAATAAACATAGTTTATCTGTACTTTCCTAGGCTACTTAAAACAAACTGTAATGTTATGTATGTGCATATGTTTTGGGGAAAGGGTACTCAAGGAGCCTTTGCCCAGGGGTGCTTCAGGTGTTAATTCAGCACACATCAGAGTTCTTCCAACTCGCTTATCAATTTTACATTACCCAGCAGGCATTATTCCTAATTATCCATTGCCACAAACTCCCACAATGAAATCACCATTTTTGTGTGGCCTTTTGTGAACTCTGGAGTCTTGCTTGTGGTCCTTGAGGTGAAATAGATTGCTGTCAGTGCTTTAAGATATATGTTTCTATAAAAAAAAAAAAGTAGAGCAAAAAAGAAAAAAATCTACAATGTTATAGCATAGGCAGACATTTCTGGGGAGATTCCTCTTCTTGTTCAGTTTATGTTCTTGAAGATTCTGTACTTTACATTGAATTCAGTAAGAATGGTGAGAAACAGATCTAGACCACAGCATATTAATATATATACAATATGTGAAGGTAATACAAAATATAAATAGCAATCTAACAGAAATACATTCAATGCTCAGACATTTGAATACATTAATTCAATCTCAAGAAACCATAAGTGCCATTCAATCACCCTGTAGATGGATACATTTTTACGAGACAGTGGATAAGCTCAATACAATCACAAGCAATAGTAAGTGCTTTCCAGCCACTGAATTGTTACTGCTCGGTTGCTATGGTAACTTGCGAAATGATGAGCAGCGATCTGCTGCAGCTTTTTTCATCTCTTATTCTGCCTATCATTGTCGAGACCTTGTATCCATAGAGGAACATTTAATTTACTTATGTGGGTTTTCATTTTCTGATGAAAGAGTTGCATTACATTTGCTAAATATTCATATGCTGGTTGCCATCTAGCACAGATGTTGATTTGATTTCCAAAGAATGCAATCAGGGCATATACAAAACAATTATTTATTAAAAGTATTTTTTAATATGCTTTGTGGGTATTGTGAGAGAGGGCATGGCTATCTATTGCTGATGTTTTATAATAAATGCATGAATGATAACCATTTTAAATAATTTTCTGCAACAATGCACAAGCAATACATGGTTTAAAGGAACATTTAATGCATTTTCTTAAAAAGGTATGCAACATTACTACACTTTTTGCATGGAAAAAGTGTTTAAAATATTAAATTACTATAGAAATGCATCTTTGCAGCACTGTCAGGACCTCACTTTGACACATTTTGATTTTGAAATGTTGCCTATAACCAGTCAGTCTAGAAGAGGTGAATTAGAGCTCTGTTACTTGGATAGACCCCTTCTGGATCGTTACCTTGTCATGGTGAAAGGGGCTTTTGTACTTCAATAAAGCTGTGAGCTATATCATGTAGGGTCACCCAAGATGAGCAGGTCATAGCAGAGAGATTAGACAATCCACTCCAATATCATTGACAAGAAAACCTTATGAATAGGCACGACCAGGGACATAGATCTACTTGGCATGCTTGGGGCCATATGGTAATAGAGAGTCAGACATGACTAAATGATTGAATAACAACATCAGCTTGGATAATATGGTATTATGGACCTTGTTGCAAGTGCTGTTTGGAGATAGACTAAACATTTTATTTTGAGTTTTAATTGCTTTTGTATTATTGCTGAAGACCCCAGCACGAGTCTTCAGAGATAAGTAGGTACAGGCTGTAACTGTCACACTAGTTTTATTTTAAGTTTATTGATTTCTATACTCCATGCTAACCCTGCAGAGGTGTGGAACAGTGGGTAAAATGTCTGTGTTTTAGAACTGTAGGGTCTAGGTTGAAGCTCCTCTTCATCCCTTTTTCTTTGAGCTAATATTTTTTATTTCATATATACTATATATACTATACTCTGGCCCCTATTCAGTTGAGCAATTGTTACTGGAGCCCCTAATGAATCCCGTAAACTAATTTGCTATTCAATCGGTGTTTTTTAGCTACCCGCAAAAGATTTGGGCATTACAGGCTGAAAATCCCTGCGGTTGTCAAAATCGTAGCTCCAACCCATCTAAGCCTTTGATCTTTCAAGCCGGTAAATGTTACAATCGCAAATCGCTATTAAATTGCTACAATTCCTCAAGCCCGCAAATATTTTCACACCTGTAAATGGCAAATGTAGAATAAAATCCTACGAGTACCAGATAGGACTCGCAAGGGGGTTAAACACATATTCGTAGCACTGTAAATACAAATAAAAAATCAATACTGCACTTTAAAAGATGGAGAAAGTGATGACAGACATTAGAATTCATTGCACAACAGTCTCAAGCTTGCAAACCGGCAATCAAAACATTTTTTTAAAGTTTAATTTCCGTGTTATATCAATCTCGGTAATCAAGGAGTTAATAAATATCAGGCACCCACATGATCTAGAACAGTATCGTCATTCATTTTTATTATTTAATACATTGCCATATTGCGAGTCGCATATTGACTTCTAAATGCTAATTGATTGACTTTTAACCTTCATGTTTTACTGGCGTCATGATGTCAGTCTGAATAAACTATTTGCTGTTTCTAAATCGGTAGTTACACCCTTGCTTAATTGATCATAATCATGCTCTGAAATGCTACTTATGAGTACATGCTTTACAGTTTAGGCTTTTTGCCAAGCTGGCTTGATCAATTGAATCGCTCTGTAACTGTTGCAAATTGAATAGGGACCTTGTCACTGACCCCTTTCCAGGGCCTGGATCCTGATGCATTGAGCCACCATAGAGGCATGCATCCTTTCTGGCTTCGGTTGTAAAGGAGGTTGGTAGCCTTAGGTACAAAGTGGGGTTTAGCTATAGACAGGGGGTAGGTGTTATTTTGTGATATATTCTATGCAAAAGAATAAAGGGTTGTTGACTTTTGAGACATTTAAAAATGGTATGGTATCTTATTTTGCTCATGGTGGCTGTGATACTGATCCTATCTCCACCCTGCAAGAAACTTGCCCTGGTCACTACCACTGGCAAGTTACTGAGACTTCTGGAAGTGCTGATTCCTGATGGAGAGACCCTGACTGATACAGAAGCCAGATATCAGTGTGCTTGTGCCGAGATTTCCAAGAACCCAATAGTCCTTGTGGGTAGTCTATAGCAGGTGGCTCTGGGCAGTAATAGCCCCCACCCCCCGAATCCTCACAGGTCTTTTTATTGCTACCCTTAGACCATTAAAATTTGCCATTTTAAAATGAAAGGGTTTTTGTTGGTCCCTTACAACTTTGTTTTTTTAATTCAATCTCAAATGAGACTGTATTGTGATCACTGTTTCCAAAGGTTCCCCTATTTTAACATTTAATATTATATCAAAATTAGTTCTGTTGACTATATCCAAGGTTGTCTAATTTCTAGTTGGTTCTTGTATTACCTGGGCCAGATAATGATCCCTGAGTGTGCTCAAGGACCTGTTCCCCTTAGCTGAACTACTGGTCTCATTCATTCAGTTTATTTCAGGGCAGCTAAAACCCCCCATTATTAGAACTTGACCATGCTTAGCTGCATTTCCAGTCTGTAGCAATAACTGCAGTTCCTCACATTCAACTATATTTGGGGATTTTAAGGCATATTCCTACCAATATTCCTTTAGGATTTGTTCATCAACTATTTGACGTGACCCACAAGGATTCAACATTTATTGCTAGTTCTACCATCAATATCTTCTCTGATTATAGGCTTACAATCAGACAAATATATACAAAACGTACATAAAGACTTCTTCTACCATTGCCCCTATCTTTCCTAAATAGGTTATACCATCAAAATTGACAGTCCAGTCACGAGAGTCATCACGCCATGTTTCACTAATGCAGATCAAGTCCCATTTCTCATTTACTGCTAATAATTCTAGCTCACCCATTTACCGTGGCAAATATCTTGCATTAGCAAGCATACACTTTATGTTGCTATGCATCTGCAGTTTTGAAGAGCTTGCCACTATATATTAGTTACTTAACAGTACCTTTTTTTTTGACTATACTAACCCTCTTCTTCTCCCCTGTAAGTAGTTAATTCATCCCTTACCCCATTCTACCCCATTAATTACCCATCTAGTCCCTCCCTCCACCTACTAGTTTAAAAACTCCCCCACCCTAGCATTCTCTCCCCTAGCACGCAAGCTCTCTCATTAAGGTGCAATCCATCACTGCTACAGAGATTTTTCCCAAGTGAGAAGACAGCCCAGTGCTATAAAAACTCCAGACCCTCCATAGTACAAAACTTTTTGATCCTTGCATAAACCTCCCTAAGCTCCTTCTATCTCCCTGGGTTAGCACGTATCTCAGAACATACTACCTTGGAAGTCTTTGCCTTAAGTTTGTTTCCTAGTTCTACAAAATCATTTTTAGGACACTCCATCATCCATTTTCTTTGTCATTGGTACCAATATGTACCAAGTAAGTTGGGTGATTTCCAGGCCCCCCCAATAACTTATCTACCCGATCCACGATCTACAATTGAACTTGAGCACCCTGTGAGACAGCAAACTGTTTGATTGTTGGGATCTGGCTGAGAAATCACCTGAGTAGAGACCCCTACCATCAAAACTTGTCTGTTGCTCTGCCTATTCGGTCATCCTTCTCCTTCAATAGAACTGTTCTCCCAGCTGTTAGCTAAAGAAAACAGTTATAAAACATTTACTAGTCTGTGCTAGAGGCTGTAATGATGTAGGTTCCTTTAAACAAAGACTTTGGGATTGCCAAACTCTGATCCTGATAATAGGTATTTAAAAAAAAAAAAGAAATATTACAGTTCCTTCCACAACTTTCACACCTGGTTCTAATGAATTCCACCAGCAGGTGCAGCTCATTATGTATTTTGAAGATGCAAGGCAAGTCAAAAGCAACTAATACCACTAATTCACACTCATATTTTTGCAGCAATTTTATAAAGGAAATTGTTTTTTATGTGCTTTTCCACCCTGTATTTGATGGTGCTAATCAGTGAGTCAGCAACAGTCCCATTACTTTATTTATTTCTTAGAAACATACAGTAGTATCACATTCTCCCCGAACCATAGTCTTTGACAGTCTATGGTTTCTTCCTTTTGATGTTATGGTGATGGCTGGGATTTTATCAATTGAAGGTGCCGTACCCCCTAATTTCAAATTAGAGTTTTCATGCACCTTATTGCTGTTAGTATTATTTATATTTAAAATGTAAGCTACATCTCCAAAATAATTCCCGAGATGTATAGTGTATTCATAAGGCAATTTACATGTATTGCAATCAACCTTTTACAGGCCCAGGAACATCATAAAATGCAAACAATGCTCTCCAGAAATGAACACAGCCCTCTCACACAAACAGCTTCCATGCTCAAGCAGAGACATCAAAATGTGTTGTGTTCTAATTAAAAATAGCTTAATTACTTGCTTTTTTTTATGCTCTTAGTCGGACTCAAAATTAGTAAACATGTATTTTTTTATCAGTTCTTCAAAATATTCTGTTTGAAATAACTAGATTTCAAAATAGACAGAACGTTTATATATATATATTTATTCTGCTTTGGAATCCACCATTTTGGTTTATGGAGACTTTTAATACAAAGGAAGCTTATATCTACCCCTGTATAGCTTTGCAGAATATTTTGGCACATTACAAATAAAGTATAACAATAATAAAAATAATCGACACAATGAGAATGTGGCAGCTATAACTATCAGTATGTACAACAGGACTAATAGGAAGGCCATTATTTTACAAGGACACGGTCAGGTCAGAAAAGAACAGAATACAACCGTAAAGAATAATTATATCTAAAATGTAAAAATGTCTAAAATGTAAAAACGTATATCTTGTATTTAATTATTTATTTTATTTTATTTTGTTCTTACCAAGTTTAGTTATTCTATAGATCAGTGGTCCTTTAACTGGTTCCTATTTATAAAGACACTAGCGACTTGCCTGACAAAAATGACAGGGCAATACAATTTGAAGCCATGGGAATGCTGTTTGAGACATAATTGAAAGCGTTTTGTAGTGTGAGGACCTTCAGCGCTCATTGCGAGACTTGCGCTTTGGCACTCATCTCATGCCTCGCAATGAGCTCATCAGCTAAGTTCTATGGTTTAACGGCTTGAGTCTCTTCGCGAGGCGTGCAACGGTGAGCGCTTTTGGTGCTCATCGGCTAAGTCCTACGCGTTAACGTCTCAACTCGCTTTGCAAGGCTCGCAAGTAATGGGCGCCTGTGGCGCTCATTGCCTAAGTCGTACGCACCTTGCAAAGCGTGACAACGTCTCACAGTTTCACAACTATTATATGTGATATCATAAAATATATACATTATTATAACAATACTATAACTGTGTTATCATATTATCAGAAGGTTCTGGATTTTACTAGGGATATAATATACCTATATATCTATTTACTTTTATGTATCTGATTTTCTTATGTAGTGCTTCTAAACTATGTTTTTAATACCTAAAATCATACTAATAGTTGCTGCTAGGATCTGCTCTCTGCAGCTCATGAAGACACTATACTTTCTACGCAGTGTCTCATACTAACCAATCAGTGACCATGTCGCAGCATCTTGTTGAGACGTTGCGTTACCCCTAATTGGTTAGTATAAAACACTACACAGCAGTACTAGACAAAGCTTGTGTCTTCATAAGCTGCAAATGGCAGACCAAAGTGGAAACTAGTTGAATGATTTTAAGCAGTAAAAACAGAGCTGATAAGAATGTTGTAATAAAATAAAGTACAAACATCAAATAGATACATAGATATATTATAAACCAAGCAAAATCCAGAAACCTTTCATGTCCCTTTAATTGTAAATGTATCCATCCATAAATTAGTCAGATGTATTTATCCTTGCATAACTCTTAATAATACCTCAAATATAACATTCCAAGTTAAAATATAAAGTTTGTCTTTTTGAAATATGTAATTAAATACTTATTTTCAAGATTGTTTTTCATAAATTGTCCAGATGATTATAATTGATGCACCATTTCTTGGCTAATGTCTGTGCTATGTATAGTAATTTTTTTAGTTGTAAAAATGATGATCTCATATAAAGGGTAAGATGAACTAAAGGGTGAAGTGTTCAGAAATATGGTCCCCATTCAATAGCAAGTTTGCAATTGCCTCCAAACTGAACTTTTGACTGCGGGTCACATTTTTTCAAAACATTTAGATGTATACAATTGTGTCTAACTTGCGACTGCCCTTTCATACCCTCCACACGGAACCATGCACTTGTAGGATTTCAGGGGACATGATCATATAATCTTACAAGATTTAAGCAACCCCTAATTTACTTCTTAGACACAGCCAATAGTAAATGAGACGGTCATCATGACGTCAGTAAAACATGGAATTTATACCAATTTATACCAATTAAATAGTGTTGAGAAGTAAATTTAGAGATTGCTAAATGTTTATTTGGGGATTTTTTTCATGCAAAAAAAAATGTTTGCATACACTACGAATTCTCCTCTGTCAGATACATTCATAATCCAGCAAACTTACATATCCCTTTAACTCCTGGGATCCGTTTCACACAAAGAAACATTCAAAAAATATATTTTTAATTGCCTATTTGTGGGTTTGAGACTGTTTTGCAATTAATTATAATGTATTTCTATGCTTTCCTTTGCTTTTTAAGATTATTGGTGTATTTTCAATTGCTGCTGCATCTGTAATAAGTGTTTGAAAAATCCTTTGCAAGTCCTATTCTGAATTTATAATGTTTTTGACAGAAGAAAATGACAGAAGAAAATGACAGAAACATGTTATCAGACTTAATTTGTGAGTTAGAGCTACGGGTCTAATAGAATATTGATTTTTAGTAACTTTAATTATTTAGCAGTTGCAAATCTTGATATGTGCTAAAACCAATCGAGTTCTAAGGCTGGTTTGGCAGCTTTGGCTGGCCGATAGTAATTGTGTGTGGGTAACTCGCAATTGGAATTTGAATAGCTAATTGTAGCCAAATGAATATCTGTAACATTTACGAGCTGCTTTACGAGTTCAAGTAATTGCGATTTGGCTAATTGAATAAGGCTCTATGATCCCTATTCTATGTGAGCAACGCAATTAGCATTGCTCCATAAAATCTACTACAGGAGCCTTTTTGTCTTATGTTACCGGTCTACTCAAAGCTCCACACCAGTAATCTTACTTATCACAGCCACATCTTGTAAACCCAAGCCTTTGCAGTAAGTTAGAGGGCTCAGGTTTTTCCCGGAAAGGGCTATGCGCAATAATTTACTGAGCCCAAACAAACCTAAACTAATGAGAATCCCTGGGGATTCCCTCCATTCATAAACACAGTGGAGGGAATCCCTAAGGACCCCCCTTGCCGCTTACTCCCCGGTCGCCCCCTTCCTCACTCAAACCCCATCCCCCTACCTAATCACCCCACCTAGATAACCATCACTATGTTGACTCCATTAAAGGAACCCATTGCACCTATAAGTTAACTCTCGCCAAGGGGGTCTCGATCGGGCCACCTAACCAATTAACCCCTCTATGCAGATCCCTGTGCTGACCCTTATGGTAACCTAATTTAACTCCTACCATGCATGGGGGTCTATCTAGACCTTTTAGTGCTGATTCGCTATAGCTCTGTTCTTCCTGTAATTCTCTGTTTAATACTAAACCCCGTTATAATGCTGTTTTTGCCTGTCAAACCCCTTTAAACAGTCTGAATCTCTATAACACTGTTTAAAAAACAAAACAAAACAAAAAACAGAATCCAGGATGACCCAGACGCTTCCACATCAATAATTAGGTTTATAGTTATCACATATTTTAATTGTCTAACTGCGAGTTGTCGTCACACTTGCGGCCTTGCAGGATGACAACTCGCAGTTTGACAACATCCTCCCTCCTTCCCCGCATCATCCTCCTCCTCACCCTTTATCATCCTCCTCCCTCCCCCTTATCCTCCTTCTTTTCCCCCCTCTCTCCTTTCCCCTCTCTCCTTACTCTGATGCGAGCACCTTCTCTCCCTAGCAGCATGTCTTCTTCCTGTGAGCGGCCGGCATATGTTAATGACATCACGCAGGGGCCTCTCTCCTCTGCTGTTCACTTAAGGTGGATTCCTATATATTGAATCATACATGCACTTTTTCTCTGCTATGTGTAAATTATCTCCTGCAGTGCTACTGTAGTAAGAGATTCCGTATCCCATCAGATCCTGTATCCTCTGGGACCAGCATTTAGAACAAGCCCCACCCCTGCCTCTCTCCTCTTCTGTTCACTTAAGGTGGATTACAATATATTGAAGCATACGTGCACTTTTCTCCTGCTATGTGTTAATTATTACATAAGTTGTGAGCATACGAGTTGTTGCTAACGCTTGCGGGCTCGCGCAGCGAGGCGCAGCCCTCGCATAGCGAGGGCCCCAGTTGCTGGCAAGGAGCACCGAAGACGCTCCTTGCCAGCAACTGCGACCCTCGCAAACTTTACATTGGAACGCAAACAACATTCGACACACAGCGCCGAAGGCGCTCCATGCCAGCAACTGCAACCCTCGCAAACTTTATGTCGGAACGCAAACAACATACGACACACGTTACCACACATTACAACCTCGCAAAAATCGTCTGCAACCCGCGAACATGAAAAAATGAAAACATACATAAAAAGCTTACCTACAGCAAGAGGGAGCACCCAGGACCTCAAAAAATTAAGTTACACCTCAAATGGTTTAGACACTCAAAAATTCTCTAAGCGAGAGAAAAAATGGCCGCCGAACAAAACGAAAACGAGGCTACAGCACTGTAAACACGCAAAACACCACAAGAAACATGCAAAACCCCACAAGAAACACGCAAAACACCACAAAAGACCTACGGATATTCCGCAAAGACGCATACCACACATTACCCGCCATTTTACAACAATGTAGTACACAGCTATGCTAACGGTTTGGTCTCACTCACGCACACTATTACACTGCACACATTCATCACGCTTACACAGCAGCTCCACACCACTAATGCTCCACCAACATCAAAAAAGATTGTCAGCTCTTCAACACAATGCTTCCTGCATATATTACTTCAAAATAGGTAAAGTATATTAATTTATTAATGTATTATTATACACCAAACAGCATTAGCTCATTTACAATTTCATAGCCATCATTTTTTGACGGGCAATTCGCTAGTAAGTTTATATTTCTGCTAATGTTCAGTTTTTGTTAGTGTTATGTTTGCTGTTCTTTGAAGTTCATATAAAACCAAAAAAGTAAAAATTTCAATTTAAAATGTGTGTTTTTTTCTTGAGTTCCCCTATCCCTATCTTCCCCATGTTAAACTGCCCTATTTAGAGCTGTTTCGCTTAACACTCCTAACAAGATATTCCTTTATATGTGCTTGAAATCCTCTACCAAAGTGGCATGTGGACTAAATGTAAAATGATTAATAATTTTGGAAGTGACTGGAATATAATTATGGGATGTGATCAAAGGCCACTAGCAAGACATCAAAGAGTCCCTAATGTAGATAAAATAATAGATGAGCAAAAAGTATGAAACAGCAAGCAAAAAGAGAGAATGATAGTTTAAGGTGTAGATGTATGATGAATAGAATTAAAGGAAATCTAAAGAAGGGACGCAGCTACATTTAGAAAACAAATGCGTATTAAGTGATGGGAGAGTGAGTGCCATGTTTCACAGCTGTAAACCAAAGCCACACTCTCAGAGCAGGGCTTCATGCTATCAGTGTCTCATGCTGCAAACAAGCAGACAGTAACATGCTGTGTTTCTGAGCAGAAATGGTAGTGTGAAACCCCTATCCTACGAGTATGTCTTTGAGTCACAGTTGTGAAACATGGCACCCTGCATGAGTGAGCAAAATATGAAAGTGGGGTGTTCCAGAAGCTAAGAATCTGTTACTCCGGAGGCTCCTTAGATGTATTATAAGTGAAAGTGTACATTTGTATACCATAGTTACACTAAGGAGCATACAGTTAATTAAGTAAACATTCAATTTTAAGCATTTCCTTTAATAACTTTTCAGTGTTCATGAAAAAAACATTTCTTAGCTGTTATCTATATATGTTTTGTTAGAAAATTGTGCTATAGTGCATCTAGCCTCACCCTAGACAACTGAGTGAGTCATCAAAAATGTTTATGGCAATATAAAAAAATCACTGTAATGCCCTAAAACAATGAGCTAATTGTTTTAATTATACACTGATCAATGATAAACTTCCTTTTCAATTATTATTAATAATAGCAAATCAGTTTCAAAGATAAGTACATAAGCATTCTGTGGCCCTGATTGTCTCCTCATTGATAATGTCATAGAGGTTAATGGGGAGGTTGAGGGACATCTCTTAAGGGTTTTAAGATCAAGTTAATTAATCAAGAGGCCACACAATAATTCATATGCTGCCCTCACAGCAAAAGCTTGTTACCAAAGGAAACCACTACATTTCCAACCACTAGAGAACATTGTATTAATATAATCTTGAACTTGAATGAGCACTGATGGCTAGACAACCCTGCCTTTTATTATTGACCTTATAGACCTCATGCTGACCTCCTGTCATTATTGCATTAAAGTGGTCCTTTAAGTATTTGTATTTTAGATGTATCAATATCATAATACGTTTGCTAATGTTTATTGCATTCTAGAAAATTATTTATATATTTTTAAGAATATTGGAGAATACAAGTGAAATCTAATTACAAAATGTATTTTGTTCATGGCTTATATAGTTGCTAATATTGTTAGGTTGGTATATACTGTACTTGACAAACAAATGTCTTTGCTCCCCCAGTACAAACTCACTTAGTGTCCCTCCCTAGGGCCCCTTCCCATAACAGAACCCCTCCCCAAGACCCTTTCCCATAGCTACTCCCCTTTCATTACTTCCTGCCAGCACAAAGCTCCTCTGCCTGCATCACAGCTCCAGGACGTGCTCTCTTCACTTTCTGGTAACATCCTCTGGTTGGGGAGTCTAGGATGACTGATGAGAGCCAGAGTGGTGAGCAGCATAGCATCCACTCCTCTTAGCATTCATTCCTCCAGAGCACGCAGTTCTTGTCAGCAGCCATCCCCACACAGCGCCCAACCCCTTTCAGCACTCATCTCTACATAACACCAGTCTTTGTCAGCAGCCAGTCCCTATCAGCAACTATCGCTAAACAACACCCAACTCCTCTCAGCACTGATCCCTACATAACACCAGCCTTTGTCAGCACACATCCCCTCACAGCATCCATGCCTACACAGCACACAACCCCTCTCAGCACCCATCTCTACATAACACCAGTCTTTGTCAGCACCCATCCCCTCTCAGCATCCATCCCTACACAGCACCCAACTACTCTCAGCACCCATCTCTACATAGCAGCATCCAGACAAACCCTCCCCCCCCCCCCCAATGCATTGCACAACCTGCACCAATGAATTATCTGCCCCTGCAGGGGTTAAGTAGAAAGCAAAATATAATATTTACACATTGCAAGAGAATGGAGGTCCTTGTCTTTAAGCTTACAATCTAAAGTGATTCATCTATAAAGTAGCCTATGGCTAATGGGTAAACAAACATCTGACACCTTATTATTTCATAGGTTGGCTCTGCCCCGGGCACTCATGTCTGTAAGACATTCCTCAACTAAAGATATTTAAAGGAAAACTGTATTTATCTAACAATATATTAAAAAGCATACCAATTATCTTCTGAGTTTTTTTCTGTAAATACTCTGTCCTAATCATTATAATGACATTCTTAGCTGATTAAAATATGCTTCCCTAAATTTACTACTAGTTGATTAAGGGTGTTATGTGTAGGAGAAAATGTTGACACTGTATTCAATACTAGAATAATATCACTTAACAATTTAACTTGCTATGAAAAATACAATACATAGGAGGTCTGCGGGCTTGCTGTGTTCTGGAACTCTGCTACAATTACGGAGCAATTCAGTTGAATAAGCCCGCAAGTTACGGGCCGAAAGCTGAAACCGTAAACCATGCAGTCGTATGCAGCATTTCAGAGCGTGAACAGGATTAATTAAGCAAGGCCGTAACTACCAATTTAGAAACAGCCAATAGAAAATGAGACCGTCATCATTACACCAGTAAAACATGGAGGTTACATGTCAATCAATTAGCGTTTAGGGGACCAATATGCAATCAGGCCCTCAATGTACAAAATAATAAAAATGAATGAAGGAAATGTTCTAATCCACGTGGGTGGCCTGATATGTATTAACTCATTGATTCCCGAGATTGATATAACACCGAACTGATACATACAAAAATATAATTTTTGATTGCAGATTTACGAGGTTGAGACTGTTGTGCAATTAATTCTAATGTCTTTCATCGCTTTCCCCGTCTTTAAAAGTGAAATATTGATTTTTTTATTGCATTTACAGTGCTACGAACAGGGGTTAAACACCCTTGCAAGTCCTATCTGGCACCCATAGGATTTTCTTCTACATTTGACATTTACGGGTTTGAAAATATTAGCGGGCTTGAGGAATTGTAGCAAATGAATAGCGATTTGCGATTGTAACACTTGCGGTAGTGAAAGATCAAAGGCTTAGATGGGTTGTAAGTTACGGTTGTAACAACTGCAGGGATTTTCAGCATAGATCGATTGCAGCTCGCAAAAAGACGTCAATTGAATAGCAAATTAGTTTAGGGGCTACATTACGGACTGCCGTAAGCTACAATTTCTCAATTGCATTAGGGCCATAGTTTTCTATATGTACATAGGAAATGTTTAAACAGTTTATAAAAATAAAATGACATAACGTTAGCCTAGCACTAGATTCTTGTGTCAGAGGAAATACAGAATCATTAGAAAAAGAGAAATTTGTTTTTTTGAAAGTATATATACTTTAGTACTGTCCACATTTAGTGGGGCTATTCATCTCCAGGTAATATGGTGATTTCAGTCTTACCTCTTATCATTTATATATATGTATCCAATGTTTTGGTTTATTACATAAAACGTTTTCTAGGCAAAGTGATACTTGTACATCAGTTCAGCAACATAATAATAAATACATAACATAAATAACATAACAAAAACCATATAATTGTGTTCTAATATTCACTGGTATAAGCAACAATCTTGACAATCCAGAAGTTCAGCTATAGCAGTGCTGGCCAGCACTCTGGACACTTCTATTGTGAGGTTCAGGAGTGAGGTCATAGTGTGATGACATAACAGTGGTAAATGCCTATAAAAGCTCAGTCTGCAGGTCTTCTCATCCATTCCACAGAGACATCTGAAGATCATGGTTGATTGACAAAGAGGGCTGCAGAGTGCCGGGTACCTGGGAAAGTTTGTCCATCTGATGAAAGTGATGCCCCGCTGGAAAGAGATCGTCCCACAACAAAAGAACTGACCAGGGGAAATTCCCACCATCTAATGAGAAGGTAAAGTCACCATATATACTTTGCTCAATCAGATAAAGTGTTAAAATCACTTGAAAAATATAAAAAAATTAAATTGATCAAGAATTGACTTAGATATTACTTTAGCCATTGAAGCCCTCACACAAGAATCTGCATAAGAAATAAGGCTGCAATCTGTTGCAGTTATGCATTGTATTATAGATTTACACTGACATTAACAGCAGGATGTATTGGTAAGTGTTCTATTTAAATTCTGGGGGAGAGATAGTCTGGACATCCTATAAAGTAGTTATAAGAGGAATAGGCATCCAGTTGGGATCAGCAACAAAAAAATTGAAATAAAACAAATTAATTAACTTAATGAAAAAAAAAATGTACAAATATAATTTCAGAGTAGAATATTTGAAATAAAAATACATGAAGAAATTCTTAATCTTACATACAAATTAAATGAGATATTATGAAAAATGCTATAACAATATAACAATAATTTAACACCCTCGATCAAAATGCAAGCCCTTAAACTTAGACAACAAAAAGCAGATTATTTTATTTCTAAAATAAAAACTAAAGAAGGATCTTATACACATCAACCAATAGAATTACTGATACACAGCTAAACCTCATTCTGGTTTAACCAATCATCCCTCAAAAATAAATTAAATTATTTCAGACTTAAATTTTCCTAACATAAATAATCTCTAGATAACCTCAACAATCCAATCACAACTGATGAAATCAAAATAGCAATAAAATCTACAAAATCACACAAAGCCCCAGGACCTGATGAATGTACAAATTAGTACTATAAACAATTCTTACATATTCTTTTACCCCATCTCAAAATATTATTTAATGATATTATGTTAGGAACACCAATAAAAACTGAATAATTAGAAGCTTAAATCATAATTATACACAAAGTAGGAAAATATCCAACCAATTGTCAGCGCTACAGACCTAGCTCACTAATAAATAGTGACCTTAACATTTACTCAAAGATGTTAGCTAACAAATATGATTCACTCTGATCAAGTAGATTTTATGCCAGGTAGAGAAGCCCCAGATAACACCATAAAAACGTATGACCTTATGGATATAGCATCAAGAGATAAAATTCCTTTAATGCTCTTATCCTTAGATAATGAAAAAGGTTTTGATAGGTTAGATTGAATCCATATTCTATGATAAATTCTTAAAAAAAACATTATCACTCTATATACTTTCTCTAAAGCATTCATATCTTATAAAGGCTATTGTTCAAAATTATTTAACATTACAAGAGGAACTAGACAAGGATGTTCACTTTCCCTCTAATTTTTGTATCATATATTGAACCACTTGCTATGGCAATAAGAAAATGTTCCAATATTACAGTTGTAAAAAAAGATGATAAAGAATTCAAATTCAGGGCCTCATTCTATTAAGGGCCGTAAAATGGCTGCAAAACTGCTATTCAAAAGGACGGCGCCGCAAGGAAGTACCCCTTACGGCTGCAAACTATGCAATCGGCCGCAAGCATTTCCTGTGCGCCCGTAAGTTTCAAGTCGGAAAGCTGTCAATTCAAATATAAATTCAAGATAGCACTGTAAAGCACTGTAAATGATAGGCAACATAATGGGGGACATGAGGATTAATAGCAACACCCTCTCAAGCTTGCACATCGCCCAAATCCAATATTTCATTTCAGGTTTATTTTCTGTCCCAAGTCCCGGGGGCTTCAATGACCGCGGAGACAGTAAATCATTGTTAAAACCTGTACGAGTTCGGAGATTGAAGGCCTCAAACTCAAAGCATTGTAGAAGCAAATATACATTCAATCCAGCACTGTAAAGCACTGTAAACAATGGGGAACACAATGGGGGACATGAGGATTAATAGCAAAACATTCTCAAGTTTGCACATCATCAAATTATAATCTTTGATTTTAGGTTTAATTTCCGTCCAAAGTCCCAAAGGTTTCAATAACCTCCAAGCCCATAGCTCGTTATTCAAGCCTGTATGGGCTTGGAGGGTGATTGACCTCCAAGCCCGTGGGACTTGCATGATAGATAGAACACGAAGATTAAACATTAAATTTAATTTCTTTATTTGCAGATTTGAGGGGAATGTTGAGCTATTAATTCTAAGACCAAACATCACTTTCACTTTAATAAAAGTACAGGATGTCATTTCTATTTGCTTAAAAAGTCCTTTGCGACTATCTGTGGCCCAAGTAACCTGTGGGTCTATTTTATCCATTTACGGACTTGACGGAGGCTAATCCTGCAGCCGTTGCGGGTCTGATATGCTCCGAGCTTGTGGGACTCTGGACCCAGAAATTGAACATGAATTACAAAAAACAATATTTGCAGATTTGAGTGTAGGGGAATGTTGTGCTATGAATTCTAACACCTACAATCACTTTCACATCTCATCAAAGTACAGGATGGCTGTTTTATGTGCTTAATTGGTGCTACAATGGTGTATGTGAGCTGCGGCTCGGTTTTAGCAAATTACGGCCTTGACAGGCCGCAAGGGAATAGAATAGAGAAGTAGTTTCCAGCCATCCCTTGCGGCCACGCATCTCCTATGGCCCTTAATAGAATGAGGCCCTAAGTCTCTTTGTGGAGGATATATTATTAACAATTATAAAACCATTAATCAGCCTCCTTATCCTTTTAAATGTATTGAAGAAATTCTGAGACATTTCAGGATTTGAAATAAATACAAATAAAAATGAAGTATTAAATACCTCACTACCAAAGGAAACCAAAAATATGGAGAGACCATAACTGATAAATTGGTGACAATTTATTTGAATATAATTGTGCTGAGGGATACATTCTGCAATCTATTGTTTTCCCCCTTGACATAACCAATGACATTTTCAAATTTAGCAAATTAAATCTACAAAACATATTTAGAATTATTGCGAGAGAATGAGTGCCTTATTATTAATGTTCAACTACCGCCTGTTGATCTATTTCATATCACAAAACAATTTTCATTTCTATCCACTACCATTCCACAAAATGATACATCATCCATATATCTATGTCACCAAACAGCTTGGTGGTCTATAGAATAGATGCATTATTAGTGTACATGCAACCATGTGACAAATAATGTATCTTTTAAAAGGCATTGTTTGAGATATATATATATATATATATATATATATATATATATATATATATACTAGCGACTTGCCCGTCAAAAAATTACGGCAATGATATGTGTATGTTTGGAAAGTTGTTTAATTATTAATATCCGTATTTGACATTTCAGGAACCGTTTCTAAAAAATTACGGTCAATAAAAGAAAGTGTTGAAATGCTGTTTGTCACACAATGTGAGTGTACTGTGTGCCTCAAGTAACTAAATTCCTCAAAAAGCAGAAATCTACATTACATAAAATAAGAAAAGATAAAATCACCAAAAATAAAAAATGTACATTACAGAACCCAAAAAAGAAACCTAAGTGACCAAAAATAAAAAAAGGAACATTACAGAAAATAAAAAAATACATTACAACCTCCCGCCACTACAATTTTTTTTTTTAAATTACACACCTGAAAATGAAATACATATAGTACATACATATAATACAATACAACACAATTAAATAAAATTAAATACAATACAATTAAATAAAATACAATATAACCCTATGTAATATACATGCCACTATCTACTACACATGCCACTATCTACTATACATGCCACTATCTAATATAAATGCCACTTTCTAATATATATGCCACTATCTAATATAAATGCCACTATGTAATATATATGCCACTATATAATGTAATATACATCCCACTATGTAATATACAATACTATCTAATAATACATCCCCCTATCTATGTAATATACAATACATGCTATCTATATATCTATATATATATATATATATATATATATATAGCTACCCTAATTCTAAGGTACAATAAAATAATTAAGACCACTTACCTTTGAGATGTTTCTTCAGATCAACAACCTAAGGTAAAAAAGATTCCAAAAATTAATACAACACGTTTACATGAAATACCTAAACATTCTATATATTCTAAATATTGTAAATATTATACTCACCTTTCCAGCATGTCCCGTTCCAGCATGTCACATCCTCCATGTTCCGTCCGCCATGTTCCGTCGGCCATCTTTGCGTGTTGTCCGGCGGTACTCCATTACATTACATTAGTAAACATAAAGCAAAGTAAAATAAACACAATCTACATTATACTTACCTTTCCGCGATGTCTCAGGCCTCCTCGTCTTCTCCGGAAGCATCCGCGCCTTTAAAAAAAAAAACAAAAACACACACATCCGCCCTGGCGGATGTCTCCGACGCTAATGACCTTCCTATGGAGTGTTCCAGAGTAAAATTGGCAATGGCGGCTTCTGATTGGCTGAAAAGGCTGTCTCGCAAATTCAGCTAATGAGAAGACCCCATTTGTGAACCAATGAAAAAAGTATACACCCCAAAATACAACACTTATTGGATAACACAACTTTCAATCTTTATTTGAACCAATCCTAAGGCTTTATTGCCATCAGCCAATCACAATGGAATATATCCCCACGTACTGATTGGTGAAGACATCTGCACCTTCCCATTGGCTGTAATATTGATTGATTTTAACAGTAGCCAATGAGAATGCACAAATCCTTAACCAATCAGTACGTGAGGGTATATTCCATTGTGATTGGCTATTGTCAGTCCAACCAATAAGAATGCGCAGAGGCTCCAACCAATCACCCTGTGGGGGTGTATTCCATTGTGATTGGCTGAAGGCATCTGCACCTTGTGATTGGTTTAAATAAAGATTGATAGGTGCATTAACCAATCAGAGTGGGATTTTAGGGTGTATCCCTTTCTGATTGACTCACACATTGGCGCCTCCTGATTGGGTGAATTTGATAGACAGCGTTTTCAACCAATCAGAAGGCGCCATTGCTTATTTTCTTCCGGAAAATTCTCCTGGAGCCTCATTAGCGTCTGGGATGTCCGGGAGTGCGGATGTAAGTATATATATATTTTTTTTTTTACAGGGCGTGGCAGAAGAGGATCCGGAGGAGGACGGAGACATCGCGGGGAGGTAAGTATAATGTAGATTATGTTTATTTTATTTTGATGTATGTGTATTAATGTTGTGTTTTTTTTAACAGGTGCCTCGCCGGAGAAGGATTTTAAGGATGCCGGACGTGACATGGCGGAAAGGTGAGTAGAATATTTAAAATGTATAGAATGTATCTAATGTATAGAATGTATAGAATGTATAGAATGTCTATAATGTTTATTTTATAAG
The DNA here is from genome assembly GCA_027410445.1 of Discoglossus pictus. Taxonomy (NCBI): domain Eukaryota; kingdom Metazoa; phylum Chordata; class Amphibia; order Anura; family Alytidae; genus Discoglossus; species Discoglossus pictus. Next base: position 130,160,937 of record CM050165.1, on the reverse strand, counting down.
TGTAAACGTGTTGCACTAATTTGTTGTAATTTTTTTTTCGTAGGTGGCTGATCGCAATGGACATCTGCAAAGGTAAGTGGTCTTAATTTTTTTACTTTAGCTTAGACTTAGATTAGTTAATATATAGATAGCATTTATTGTATGTTAGCTGGGGGTATGCGTTTTATATAGATAGGATGGATTGTATATTAAATTGTGTTATTTATTTAGATAGATTGGGAATGTATTATTATATAGATAGGATGTATATTAGATTATGCTATTTTTTTAGATAGATTGGTAAGTATTATTATATAGATAGTACTTATACAAGATATTGGTATTTATTTAGACAGATTGGGTATGTATTATTATATAGATAGGATGTATATTAGATTATGGTATTTATTTAGATAGATTGGGAATGTATTATTATATAGATAGGATGTATATTAGATTTTGCTATTTATTTAGATAGATTGTGTAATGTATATTAGATAGTGGTGTATTGTGTTGTAATTGTATGTAATTGAATTGTAATTGTATGTATTTGTATTGTATGTATTTGTATTGTATGTATTTGTATTATATGTATTTCCTTTTCAGGTGTGCATTTTTTTTTCTGTAGTGAAGGGGGGTTGTAATGTTTTTTTTTCTGTAATGTTCCTTTTTTTATTTTTTGTGACTTAGGTTTTTTTATTTTGTGTAATGTAGTTTATTTTTTTGTAAGTTAGTTTTTTATTTCATGTAATGTAGTTTTTTTTGTGACTTTAGGCTTTTTTATTTTCTGTAATTAGAGTGGTGGGGGTTAATAGGGGGTAGGTAGTGTAGATGTTAATAGGTTAGTGTAGAGGGTGTTAAGTTGATCTTGAATGTTTTATTGGGGGTGGTATAGTGCAGTATAGTGTTAATACTTAGTGTCATGATGGTCCTTGAGGACCATCATGGCACTTATGTGGTTAATGTAGTGTTGTAACAGGCCCATAATGGTGTTAATATACCCTTATGGGACTGATGGGGTTAAATTGAGGCTTATGGGGGTCTGTATTGACCCCCATTAGAGTGGTGGGGGTTAATAGGGGTAGGTAGTGTAGATGTTAATAGGTTAGTGTAGAGGGTGTTTAGTTGATCTTGAATGTTTTATTGGGGTGGTATAGTGCAGTATAGTGTTAATACTTAGTGTCATGATGGTCCTTGAGGACCATCATGGCACTTATGTGGTTAATGTAGTGTTGTAACAGGCCCATAATGGTGTTAATATACCCTTATGGGACTGATGGGGTTAAATAGAGGTTTATGGGGGTCTGTATTGACCCCCATTAGAGCGGTGGGCGTTAATAGGGGGTAGGTAGTGTAGACGTTAATAGGTTAGTGTAGAGGGTGTTTAGTTGATCTGTAATGTTTTATTGGGGGTGGTATAGTGCAGTATAGTTTTCATACTTAGTGTCATGATGGTCCTTGAGGACCATCATGGCACTTATGTGGTTAATGTAGTGTTGTAACAGGCCCATAATGGTGTTAATATACCCTTATGGGACTGATGGGGTTAAATAGAGGCTTATGGGAGTCTGTATTGCCCCCCATAAGTGACAGGGTTAATGAAGGGCATATGGGGGTCTGTATTGACCCCCATGATTGACAGGCTTAATGAAGGGCTTATGGAGGTCTATTGACCCCCATGATTGACAGGGTGACAGTGTATTTTTTTTTTGTTTTACAACGGGTCCTTTAAGGACCTTTACGGTCCTTTAAGGCCCTGTAATGTGAGAATTTTGAATTTTGATTGCAGCGGGGGAACCCAATTGCGTGCAATCGCGACCCCCACTGCGATGGTTAATGTGGGGTTAATGCAGGTCTCGGAGCTTATCTCGGATCCCCTGCGGTTAATCCGGGTTTCCAATCTTATCTCGGATCCCTTCTTGGGTAAGTTGTAGGTGGCTGAGCGGTCCTGGGTCTTTGAGCCTCGTTTTCATTTTTTTCGGTGGCCATTTTTTCTCTCACTTAGGGGATTTTTGCTTGCTATGGGTGAGCTTTTTATTTTGTTTTTGTGAGTATTTGGTGTGTTTTGACTTTTTTTAGGTGCACGCAGTTCCGCCATTTGTCATGCGTGTGGGTGTTTGTTACGTTAAGGTTGGTTCTGAGGTTAATGCAGGTTTCCGAGGTGAGCCTCGTTTTCGTTTTTTTTCGGCGGCCATTTTTTCTCTTGCTTAGGGGATTTTCGTGTGTTTCAACTCTGGAATTTGGACTTAAATGGAGGTGTAACTTCACTTTCAGAGGTCCTGGGTGCCCCCCCTTGCTATGGGTAAGCTTTTTATGTAATTTTTGTGAGTAATTGGTGTGTTTTCACTGTTTGTAGTGGCGCACGGGTCGGCCGTTATAGTGGGATTCTTATTCGCGAGGATCCGCATTTGCAGGGACGTTGGGATGCTCCACCACCGCAAATGCGGCCCCTCGCGAAGCAAGCATGAGCAACGGCCCGCATGCTCACAACTATATATGTGATATATATGTGACTTGATATTTTTGTAAACATATAGTGAAAAGAGTTTACAAATGCTTCATAATTCCATGTACTGACATTTCCGTGGGACTATAACAATCTGAAATACATTTCAGAACATACAAAGGTCAAATTAAGTCCAGTACAAAATTGTACTGCAAACCTGCAAATTTTACACTGCTCTTGAATGCACCCTATGTTATACAGAATACCCCCTAGGGCCAGTTTAAATGAATATGATGTATTTGTAGTGAAAACACAATGTTCCAGACAGAAATATATTTGCAGCCAACACTGTTTACATTGACAATTTTAGAGTTTCCAAATATTTTTAGTTTGGAACTCCTCTCATATTTTACAAACTGAGGGCCTCATTCTATTAACGGCTGTAAAATGGCCGCAAAACTGCGCTTCCTTGCGACTAGCTTACGGCCCTGCATGGCGATATGGCTACGCTGCTATTCAAATGGACAGTGCCGCAAGGAGGTCCCTCTAACGGCCGACCGCAAACTATGCATTCGGCCGCAAGCATTTCCTGCGCGCCTGTAAATCGTGTTTCAAGGCCGCAAAGGCGGAAAACTGTAAATGCAAATATAAATTCAAGACAGCACTGTAAAGCACTGTAAATGATAGGCATCATAATGGGGGACATGAGGATTAATAGCAACACCCTCTCAAGTTTGCCAAAACACCAAACATCACTTTTAATAAAAGTACAGGATGGCTTTTCTATTTGCTTAATTAGTGCTATGATTTCTAAGTAAGCCCTTTGCGACACCTCCATGGCCCAAGTAACCTGTGGGTCTATTTTATCCATTTACGTACTTGACGGAGGCTAATCCCACAGCCGTTGGGGGTCTAATATGCTACAAACTCGTAGGACTCTGGACACCGAAATTGAACATGAATTACAAAAAAATGATTTGCAGGTTTGAGTGTAGGGGAATGTTGTGCTATGAATTCCAACACCTACAATCACTTTCACGTCTCTTCAAAGTACAGGATGGCTTTTGTAGGTGCTTAATTGGTGCTACGATTTGTAAGTAAGAGCCTTGTGGGACCTTTTTGGTGTAAGTGAGCTGCGGCTCGGTTTTAGCAAATTACGGCCTTGACAGAAGGGTTCGCATAGCAGTGGAATTGCGACCTGGGCTTTCCTGTGGCCGCGTAAGATCAAAGGTTTTTCCAGCGGCGGGGGTGGCCGCAAGGGATAACAGGCCGCTGGCCGCAAGCCGGACAGAGCCCTAGGCCGCAAGGGAATAGAATAGCCAGGCATCTCCTAGGGTCCTTAATAGAATGAGGCCCTAAGTCTCTTTGTGGATGATATATTATTAACAATTATAAAGACAGGTCTCCAAATGCAATGCTTTTCAATTGCTCGAGCCTGTAAGTTATAGGCCTGAAGCCACAACCATAAACCATGCACTGGTTCGGAGCAGTTCAAGGCGGGAACATGATCAATTCAGCAAGCCCATAACCGCCCATTTCGAATCAGCCAATAGAAAATGAGACTGTCATTAATACGGCAGTAAAACATGGAGGTTACGTGTTAATCAATTAGGTTTCAGGATCCGATATGCGTTCGGACTTGAAAACACCAAAAATAAATAATTATGAAAATGAATGCCAGTTCTAGTCCATATGGGTGGCCTGATATGTATTAACTCATTGGTACCCAAGATCGATTTAACCCCAAAATGACACATAAAAATAATTTGTATTTCCTGCCGATTTGCGAGCTTGAGACTGTTGTGCAATTAATTATAATGTCTATCATCGGTTTCCCCTTATTTACAGTGCTGTATTGATTTTTTATTTGCATTTACAGTGCTACGAATAGGTTTTTAACCCCCTTGCAGGTCCTCTCTAGCACTCTTAGGATTTTCTTCTTTATTTGCCGTTTACGGGTGTGAAAACATTTGCGATCTTGGGGAAATTGAATAGCAATTTTAGCCTTGTGAAAGTGAGAGAACAAAGGCTTCTGGAGGCTGTAAGATACACGTTTAACCATTGCCATTTTTTTAAACCCGTAACTCGGAAGCCGTTCCGAGCCCGCAAACAGATGGCAATTGAATAGCAATATAGCTTGCCACCTCACTTATGGGCCTCCGGATCTCCCAAAACCTCAATTGAATGTGGCTCCTAGTGTTCAAACATATCTAACTCTTAGGACTTCAAAAAATAAAACAGAGAAAGCAGCAAAGAAAAGAACTACTTTGTAGTGTGAGACACAATTTTTTTTTTTTGCAAGATAAAGAAAATAAATAAGACAACAGAGATCACATCTGTCATGTGCTGTTGTTATGCTCTTAATAGCTTTGTGGTACTGCAAACTATTTAGTAACAATGATAACATAAATACAATTGCTGCTAACTTGCAAGAAACCAAAGCAGAGGAACCATTATAATACTTACATTGTATACTAAACCAGAGCAAATATTCTAATCTTGGGGCATAAGAATCCAACATATCTTCAACTGAAGTCAAGGTTTGATGTTCTAGCTAAACCTTGACCATGTAACAAGGATAACAGATCTGATAACCAATTAAGCTATATATTTGAGTCCAGTAGCCAGAGATGATACAGAACAAGTTCCCATTTGATGTATGCACCTGGTGCAATTTCTGAGAACCTGACAGAAGAAATTAAAACATCTGAGCAGGAGGAGGTACAGGTGGAAAAGAAGTCATTAATAAATGAATAGTATGCACTAATCTCAAATTCTCAGAATGGAAAAAAATGGTGATCCTGCACATCCAAAGCTTTAGGGCTATTACTATTGGAAAAAGTTATGAGAAGCCTCCATTTATTGTTAAACTTTCTTCTGCGGCCATAGTTCAGAGCACGGAAGTCCATGTATTTGTACATGTATTATGTTCCAAATCGCAGGGACCAACAATGCATTGGTAAAAATGAAATTTCTCCATTGGATATTATTATTATTTTTTAGTTCACATACACATTTTTTCATATAATACACTGTTGTATAGCCTTATAGTTACCTCTGTAGTAAGCATTGGAAACGCAAATGCAACTCTTAAAAGTTAATGCCTCTCACGCTTTTATGCTCTGTGTTCTCTCTCCATCAAGAATATGCTAACTTTGTGTGGGAGTGCTGGACAGAGTGCCCTGCATGAGAGCTGCTGGTGGGAGCCTGCAGTTTCCTGCAGCACGACCAGAGCAGCTGTGGAAGGATGATAACCATGAGGAATGGCTCTGTGGTGAGATAGTGAGCAGACATCTGGGTGGCTGTTTTTCAGCCATGTGATCCCAATCTCAGTACAAGGAGATCACATGGCAGACCTGTGGACACAGAAAGAAGGGAAGAGCAGCACTGAATTAAACATGTTGTCTGAGTCTGAATAGCTTAAGCAAAAACAAAAAAAACTATTGCTCCTGTGCTAATCCCCTATATCTCAATTTATACCATGTTTAAGGGCAAAGTAAATCCTTATAGCTATGTAAATTGCCCATTCCAGAAACATTGCGAGAGAACTGCTACGAGTGACTGTGGCAATCGGGCCAAAAATGACAGGAAACTTTTCCACTGATTTTCCACTGACAAATAGGTTATGAGTTACTCTGTTAGACTTTTACAACAAAACCCTATACTAATAAGACTTTATGGATCACTTGCAAACCAGGGCGGTGCCGTAACAACAAAAAACTTAAGAAAATATTATGGATACCAAAAAACAATTGCAAATGGTTTTAAACCACAGCATCACTTAAAGGGACAGCAAATCACTCAAAAACAATAGAAAAGTATGCAAGATTATCCAAAATGAATGATTAACATTTCCTATAGGCACCTATGTACAATTTGAAATCTATATCATTTTCACTTGTGACATCACACATATGGAAACAGAAAATATTGGTTGATAGCTGGTTAAAGCTGTTAAAGAGACAGCACATCCATAAATAGCCTCAGGAATCATACAACTTTATAACAAATAATAAAAGTACAGTCACAGAGATACAAATAGCTAAAAATAAAAATGATATTTATACATCATTGTTTTTGACTCATCCTGTATATTTTGGAACACCAGCTACTGGAAATATCACACCTCCACAAAAGATATTACAATGTCCAGGTGAACATAAACCACAGTATGCAACAGGTTAATATGAATCAGCAAACACAAAGGGATAGACACACCCCAAACAATACTCAACAACAGGAGTGATAATCACCACAGCACTGTGCTCACAGAGATCATTCACAGCACATCAATGGGAAGGTAAGGCATCTACACATTGACATGGGGGTATGTGATCATGGGCAACATGAGTCCTGAAACAGAGGACTGGCAGACAACCATGCTCTATAAATGGGGGAGGTGAACTCAACATATATCCCCTCTTACAATTCCAGATTTGAAAGGTAAAGTCTTCACAGCTACTACAGAAAGACAGAGCCTGGAGATATGACAGGGTCTAAAAATAATAAAGGTTATAGAAGAAGTAACCTTAAAAAAAACAATAAAGAATTGAAGGAACAAAAAGAGACTAAACAATTATATTTATCATTAGATATGACTTTAGAAAATATAAGAGATCAAAAATGTGCTCAAACTTTTGTACAACAGATTTCAACAATGTGTATGCCACTGATAGAAAACTTGCAGAGAGGGGTTGATTCCTTTAAGGAAGAATTTCAAATGATAAACCAAATAATAGTTCAAGCAGAACAAAGAATTTCTGATGTAGAAGATAGGATGGTAGAGCAAGAAAAACAAATAAAATATTTCATGGTACAAAATGGAAGTTTACAGTTTAAACTAGAAGATATGGAAAATAAAAGTAGACGGAATGTCAGAGTAGTTTTTTTTTTTGGTTGGGGGAAGGAATAAACATAAGACATGGAAACCATTATAGAAAAGGATTGAAAAAACACAGAACAATAAAATTATTTGGTGAAATATTAGGGTATAAACTCACCTCTAAAAAGGAAAGCCATCTTAAAACATGAAACGCATCTGAATATTAAAGAACATAAAATATTGGCCACAGAATGGGTTTAAGAGGTCATATTTACTAAATACGAGGAAAAAAAACGAGGAATAGCCATTCCTCTTAAAAAAGGAATTAATTATAAATATAAAATAATTAATCTTGATAAAAAAGGAAGATATATCATATTACATATATGGCTAGAACAATAATAATTTTTACTTTGTAACATATGCCCCAAATAAAGATCAAATACACTTCTTTCAAGAAATAATGACAAAAATATCCCTAGTAAGTGACGACTCTGTGATTATGGGTGGAGTTTTCAATATTGCTCCATTTGTAGATAAAGATAGAATTAAGATATCTAAAGGTTATAGCCAGGAAAAGAATATAACTACTTATAACAAAAGAGAAAACAACATTTATAAAGAATTATCAAATAAGTTAGATCTAATTGATGTTTGGCACATATTTAATCGACAAAATAAAGAGTTTACATGTTACTCAAAAACACACCAAACTTCATCACAATGATTATTTTTTAATTTCACCTAAATTAATTGAAAAAATAGGAAACCCACAAATAGGTAATATTCTTTTATCAGATCATGCCCCAATAATAATTAATGTCAAATTCTCACTTTATGAATATAAAAATAGAAATTGGAGCTTTCCTAATGCATTATTTAAAGATCCTGAATTCTTGATTTACATCAGGGATAAATTGAAAGAATTTTATGAGCACAATAAAGCACATATTAATACCACTAATATATTGTGGGAGATTGCGAAGATCTTAATAAAAAGCTTACTGAATCCTACATATTCTATAGAGATCAACCAAATTTATAAAATGTAAATATATTTAAAATAGCAAAAAAAATGATAGATAACCAATTAATGGCTAATTCTTAAAAGTCTGAATATTATGTACAACGTAGGTTTTTTAAAACTGGAAATAAAATATCTAAAATGCTTGCCAATCTTTTGAAAAACTAAAAAGGCTCTAATTATATATCTAATATACAAGAAAAAGGTAGAATAATCACTAAAATCAATGAAATTAAGGATGCTTTTATTGAGCATTTCTCTAGGGTCTATACTAAAGGGAAAATAGATTATGGTGAAAAGGAGAGATTCTGGAATAAAATAGAAACACAATCAATAACTCAGACGCAACTCGAAAACTTAAACCGATTACAATTCTTGAGATACAGGATACCATTAAGTCATTAAAACTCGGAAAAACACCAGGTGCAGATGGGTACTCTTGTGAATTTTATTTAATTTATGTCAGAGCAGATATGCCCTATCTTATTAAAACTGATGAATGAATATTTCTTGGGTAATAGTGAAATTTCAAAAAGATTTACTGAAGCCAATATTTCTATTTTTTTGAAAAGGGGTAAGAATAAAAAGGAAATTTCATTTCTAAACTCAGATTATACAATTTTCATGAAAATGCTGGCAAATTGACTGCAACCTCTCCTTAAAGATCTTATAGGAGAGGACCAAACTGGATTTATGCAAGGATGATCAATAACCACAAATATCAGGAAGGTAATGGGAATAATTCAGGAATATTCCTTTAACGCGAATTCAAAAAATTAATCAGCATTAATAATGAGTATTGATGCTGAAAAAGCATTTGATCGTGTTGAATGGGACCATTTAATGACATAATTAACTAAAATGGGTTTTAAGGGGATTTTTTGGCAAACAAAGCAATATATACCTCCCTTATTGCCTCACTATTGCTCAGTGGTTCTAAATCCAAAGAATTTGAACTGCAAATGGGGACGCGACAGGAATGTCATCTGCCCCCTTTGCTCTTCAATATTGCAATGAAATCTTTGGCAAATAAATTAAGAAATACCTTAAAAGGCTTTAGCATTGGTAATAAACAGCTGAAGATTGAATTATATGCAGATGAACCATTACTGTTTATTGATAGGCCTAAAGACAATATACCCCAAATTATGAAGTCTTTGAAAGAATACTCCTCCTTTTCAGGATATGGTATTAACTTCTAAATCTGAAATAATTTGGCTACATCAGGAACAAGATATCTCAGAGTTTTCATTTAAAATTCAAAAGCACTCAATGAGATATTTCGGTATACAGTTAGCACCAACTATCTAAAAAAATGTACTTATATAATTATAAAAACTACTTTAACAGGCGAGAGAGAGATCTGATGTTATGGAAGGATCAACGTTAATCAATCTTGGGAAGAATTGCTGTTATAAAAATGGTAATTTATCCAAGCATTCTGTTTTTTCTCCAGAATCTTCCCTCTTTAATCAATAAGGAAGATATAAAAAAAACGCATGGCCTATTAAAAAAATAAATTTGGAATCATAAAATAACTTGAATTAGTCTTGAAAAACTATTGCAAACAAATAGTAGAGGAGGCAGCAACTTATCGAATATAGAATGGGCTAATTGGTAATTTTTATATAAGACTAGCGACTTGCCTTTCAAAAAATTACGGCAATAACATTTTAAAGTTGGGAATGCTGTTTGTGACACAATGTGAGTGTACTGGGTGGCTCAACTATATAGACCCCTATAGCACACTAATGAATGTAATAACACTATAAGTGGAATGAGGGTCATCCAGGACCCTCATGACACAAAGTGTTTGCAGTACACTATGTTAACCCTGTCTGTTATGGGTGTCTATACAGACCCTCATAAGCCTCTATTTAACTTCATTAGTCCCATAAGGGTATCTAAAGACCCTCATGGGACAGTTAGAAGCCTAAGGTGAACCCCATACATGCTATGAGGGTCCTCCAGGACCCTCATGACACTAAGTAGTAGAAACACTACACTGCAGTATACCCTCCAATAAACCATTAAATGTAAAGTAACTCCTCTCTAAACTAAACTATTAACATCTACACTACCTACCTACCCTACCTACCAACCTGCTAATAACCCCCCCCCACCCCACTAATTACAGAAAATAATAAAACCCAACTCACAAATGTAGTAAAACCTAAGTTACAGAAATTAAAAATATGTACATTACAGAAAATAAAAAAAAACTACATTACACCCCCCTCCACCCCCCTCCCCGCACACTACAGAAAATAAAAAAACATTACATAGCTGAAAAGGAAATACATACAATATATATACATTACATTACAATAGAAAGAACCCTAAATGTAAGCTAAAATATAATAATTAAGACCACTTACCTTTGCAGATGTCCCTTCAGATTAGCAACCTAGGAAAAAAGAGAAAAAAAAAATTAGTACAACATATTTAGATATAATAAAGAAACATTTTATATATTCTACATATTCTACTCACCTTTCCAGCATGTCCCTGTCCTTCTTCATTTCTTCTCTGGCACAGCCCCTGTTAAAAAAAAACCATAACATTAATACTAAATACATACACACAGAAAATAAAATAAAAGAAACATAATATACATTTAACTTACCTCTGCGACTCGAGGACCTCTCCAACGCTAATGAGGCCTCTAGAGGCTTTTCCGGAAAGAAATCGGCAATGGCGCCTTCTGATTGGCTGAAAACGCTGTCAACAATATTTCAGCCAATCAGAAGGCGTTAAGGTGTGAGCTATTGTGATTGGCTAATGCACCTGTCAATCTATTTTTAAACAAATCAGAAGGATCTATTGCCTTCAGCCAATTACAATGGGATACACCCCCATGTGGTGATTGGCTAAGGCCTTCTGATTGGCTGTAATGTTATTGACAGTGACAATAGCCAATCAGAAGGTAATTTACCCCTCAGCCAATCACAATGGGATACACTCCCTGAGAGTGATTGGCTGAAGGCATATGCGATTTGTGATGGGCTGTTGTAACTGTCAATCAGATAACAGCCAATCATAAGGCACAGATGTGTTCAGCCAATCACTGCGTGGGAGTATATCCCATTGTGATTGGCTGAATGGAATAGCAGCTTCTGATTGGCTGTTATCATTGTCAATTAGACTGCAGCCAATCAGAATGCCCAGATGCCTCCAGCCAATGACATTGTGGGGGTGTATCCCATTGTGATTGGCTGTAGGCAATAATGCATTGTGATTGGTTTAAAAAAGATTAACAGGTGCATTAGCCAATGAGAATGGGATATGGAGGTGTATCCCATTCTGATTGGCTCACACCTTGGTGCCTTCTGATTTGCTGAAAGTTTTCAGAAGGCGCCATTGGCATTTTTCTTCCTGAAATTGCTGTAGGAGGCTCATTAGCGTCGGGGAGGTCCGCGAGTGCGTACTCTGGTTAGTTTTTTTGTTTTTTTTAGAACGCAGATTCTTCCAGGGTTCAACCGGGGCAGAAGAGGAGGAGGACGTGGACATCGCGTGGAGGTAAGTACAATGTCTATTATATTTATTTTATTTTGTTTGTGTGTATTTATTAGTAATGTATTTTTTTTTTTTTTTAACAGGGGCTGTGCCGAAGAAGAAATGAAGAAAGACAGGAACATGCTGGAAAGGTGAGTAGAATATTTAGAATATTTAAAATGTTTATATATTATTATTTTTTTTTAGGTAGATCTGCAAAGGTAAGTGGTCTTAATTAATGTATTTTAGGTTAGATTTAGGGTTTGGGTATGTAGATAGGATTTATTTTATTTTAGATAGAGGGGATGTATGTATGTTAGAATGTATTGTATTTTACATAGAGGGGGTGTATGTATGTTATACAGGATATATTTTACTTTAAATAGAGGGGATGTATGTATGTTAGATAGGATTTATTTTAATTTAGATAGAGGGGATGTATGTATGTTAGATTGGATTTATCTTATTTTAGATAGAGGGTATGTATTTGCTAGGGTTTATTGTATTTTATATAGAGGGGGTATGTATGTTAGCTAGGATTTATTGTATTTTATATAGAGTGGGATGTATGTATGTCAGATAGTATTTATTGTATTTTAGATAGGTAGGTACTGTATATTTTTTGTATTGTAATGTAATGTGTGTGTATATATATATACAGTATATATATATATATATATATATATATATACATATATATATATATATATATATATATATATATATATATATATATATAATGTATATATATATTATATGCCTTTCCTTTTCAGGTGTGTAATGTTTTTTTCATTTTCTGTAGTGTGGGGGGTTGGGGTTGTAATGTATTTTGTTTGTATTTTCTGTAATTATGGGTGTCTGTATTGACCCCCTTATGAGTGACTGGGTTAATTATTGGCTTATGGGGGTCTGTGTTGACCCACATGAGTTACAGGAGAAATAAAGGGGTTATGGGGGTCCTGATTGACCCTTATGAGTGACAGCGTTAATTAAGGGCTTATGGGGGGACTGTACTTGACCTCCATGAGTGACAGTGTTAATTAAGGCCTTATGGGAATCTGTATTGACCCCCATGAGTTACATGGTTAATTAAGGGGTTATGGGGGTCCTGACAGTGTTAATTCATGGAGCCCCATGAGTGATAGGGTTAATTGTTATTTTTTGAGTGTCCTTTAAGGTCCTATAAGGACCCGCAAGGCAGGAGATTCATATTTTAATTTCAGCGGGTGTCCCCGATCGCATGCGATCGGTGACCCCCACTCCGAGGGTTAATGTGGGGTTATTGTGGGGCTGATGTGGGAACCCTCCGGTTGTACTTGTTTCAAAGTGTTTTTCGCGGTCCTGGGTCGTGGAGCCTCGTTTTAATTTTTTTCTGTCTCCATTTTTTTTCCGCTCTTAGACTATTTTTGAATGGCGAAACTGGGGAAATTGGGGTTATATTGGCGTTCAACCTCATTTATAGAGCTCCTGGCTGTCCCCCCATGCTGTTGGTGTTTTTTTTTTAATGATTTTTGTGTTTTCGTTTGTGTTTTGGTGTTTTGTGGTTTGTGCGGTTACGTGTTTGTTTTACGGGTCGTAATTTTGGGTCGCAGGGTCGTAATTGTAGGTTGCAGGCAATGAGGGCCAGAAGGGGAAGAGAGACGCAGGGGAAGAGAGACGCAGGGGAGGGACAGGAGAAGAGGAAAAGAAACACAGGGGAAGCTGAGGAGGAGGGGAAGAGAGACACAGGGTAAGGATAGGAGGAGGGGAAGAGGTCATTTTGGGGTCGTAGGGATAGGCGCCTGTGGTGCTCATCTCCACCAAAGCAGTGAGCGCCTTTGATAAAAAGACAAAGGCGATAAAATACGTATATAAAACTATTCAAGATCAATTTTGGACAAAAAAACGAGAAGATATAGTTTGTAAATGGGATAAATTATTTCCAGATCTTGAAGCAGACAAATAAATATTTAAAAGTATAGATAGAGTTAGGAAATATATCCCATCTGCTAATTTTCATGAACAACAACATAGAATTATACATCAAAGTTAATACCTTCCTAAAATTTTGTGGAGAAAAAATAAAAAATGTGCGATCCAAACTACAAGCATTTATTTTGGCAATGTAATAAAATATATATATTTTGGAGGAAGGTTCAAGACTGGCTAAAAAATAAGCTAAGTAAAGATATCTTATTAAACACACAAATAGTCTTTTTTGGAGGTATCACATATAATAGTTGTCAAACTAAGAAACGTTAGTTGATGTGAATTTGTGCAGGTGCCGTAATCCAGCCCCTTCATTGTTATTGATGAAAGGATGGTTTATGGATGTGGCCTGACTGTAGGGAAAAAAAGGCTCCCACAGCCGATTTACAGGTTTACCGCATATTACACCACTGGTTTACAGTTGTCATCCTTTTCAAAATTAGTTTTTACAAATATGTGAACCAATCAGATCAGCCAATCGGAACACTTCAAAATCCTATTTAAGCTGTAGAAAGCGTAGGAACGAAGGAACTCCATTCGTTTTTTTTAGTTTTTTTTATAGAGCAGCGTGATTTTTTGGGAGGGCCCTTTCCTGGCCCAGAGGAGAGGATCGTGGTTTTCAAGAATGAAGAGGACATGATACGCCTCAATCAACATGATAGCCGGCCTGGTCCGGGGCAGAAAATTGAGGACCAGGCGTAGATGATCATTTGGGCTAAGTAAGTATCTTCAATGTATTTTATTTTACAGGTTGTAATTGTTTTTTTTAATTTGAATTGCATTTTTTATTTTATTTGTAATTCTTTTTTATTTTAGGTAATATATGTTTTTTTTGTAATTGTTTTTTTATAGTTAATCTGCTGCTTTACTTAGAGTGCCATGTGGTATTGGTGGACCCCATGGCATTTCATGTGTTAATTTAAGTTGCCATGTGGGTCTATCTAGAGGGATACTATGGGGTCTATCCAGACCCCTATGTTATCTTAGAGATTAATAGATGTACCATGGAAGTCTGTAGAGACCCTTATGATATAGAATTAATTAAATACATGATAGGGGAGGCGTTAATTATTTGGACCAAAGTTACTTGGAACTTTTAGGGAAAAATTATGATATTGGGAATAGAGTAGCACTCCAAATTACTAATTAACCCTCTTCTCTCTTTTCTGTTACTTTCCAAGCCCTTGTTACTTCTTTTTAATTACTTCGCCTTTTTCATTAATCTGTTTAGATTGCCAGTTTGCAAGTTTTAATCTTGCAAGATGATTTGAAAAAAGCAGTATGTGCGGAAGAAAATAAACTTAAGAGGCCTCATTCAATTGCTACATTTTTAGAGATTCTGGCTCACAAATGGAGGTCGCAAGCTACTTTGCTATCCAATTGCCTTTCGTTTGCAGGCTCCGATCGGGTTACTTGATGAGAGTTGCGATTTGTCAAATCACAAATTACTTTCCTCAAAGCCTTTGATCTTTCATGGCCGCAAGAAAATCTAAAATCACAAATTGCTATTCAATTGCTCCAATTTTCCCTCGCTGATCACTTAAGACGGCAAAAATCGAACGACAGGTTACTGGGACCAAGGAGGTTTTAATTACAAATCACAACACTTGAAATGCAAATATAAATTCAATACAGCACTGTAAATGATGGGGAACACAATGTGTGACATTAGTATTAAAAGCACAACATTCTCAAGTGAGCACATAGCCAAAATAAAATCCTTTATTTCATGTTTATTTTCCGTCCAAAGTCCTACAGCTTCAACCTCTAAGCCCATAGGACTTTGGAATCCAACCTCCATTTTTGTTAAATGTCCTACGGGCTTGAATAACGAGTTACGGGCTCGGAGGTCATTCAAGCCCATTGGACTTTGGACGGAAATAAAACATGAAATAGATTATTTTATTTTGGCAATGTGCAAGCTTATGAATGTTGTGATTCTAATTTTGTCACCCATTGTGTTCCCCATCATTTACAGTGCTGCATTGAATTTATATTTGTTTTTAAAGTGCTTCAATTTTTTTGGCTTGAACGACAAGTTACTGGCTAGCGTCACGATCAGGTTCAAGCCCGCAAATGCTATTGCCGAGAGCAAGGTTTCCGATTCTCGCGACCGGCGCCTAACTCTTGGCCAATTGAATAGCAGAGTAAAAGTAGACCTACCTGAGCCTGCAACTCGATATCAGGAAATCTCCTACTTGCGATCGAGTTACGTCCCAGAATTGAATGAGGCACAAAGCCCGGCCTTCTGTTATTTGCCATGTGTTTAATATTGTATATTTTCTTTCTACTTAACCCCTGCATAGCACTACTGAATATGGTCCCTATTCTATTGCCCAATTCAGAAATGTATACACACATAAAATCACTCTTAATATTGCCACATATTCTATTAGCTATTTACAATCCGATTACGAGTTACCCGCCGGCAATCACTACGGGCCTTAGAACTCCATTGGTTTAAGCATAGCTTGAATATTACAAGCTCTAAATAATTAAAGTTACACAAAATGGTTATTCTATTAGACATGTAGGTCTAGCTCGCAAATAAACCCATCTAACCAACATCTGAAAAAAGTATCACATTACTGTCAAAAATATTACGAGTACTAAAAAGGACTCACAAGTGCTTTTTCAAACAATGATTATAGCTGTAGCAGCAATTAAACACACAATACTGTACTTTAAAAACATGTGAAGGCATGAAAATACTTAGATTTTATTGCAGAACAGTCTCAACCCTACAAATATACATTTAAAAGGTTTTTTTTTAATGTTATTTCTGAGTAATATTGATCCCGGGACTCACAGGGTTATTAAATATCATGAAACCCACATGAACTAAAACAGATGATCTAATGCATTTTATAGATTGCTAGAGTGCTTACTTGCTAGAGTAGCCTTCGATTGCAGATTACGTTTAACTTCCATGTCTTACTGACATCACGATGACGGTCTCATTTACCATCTGCTGTGTCTAAGTAAATTATGGGTTTACTTAAATATTGTCAGATCATATGATCACATTCCCTGAAATCCTAATTAAAAAGGAAGGGTTACGGAGTTTAGGATTAAGGAGATAAATTGTGGGCTTGAGGCAATAGACATTTAGAGGAAAATTACATTTTAGAGGCATTTGCGGGCTTGTAATAAAATAGGGCTTAATGTTGTCATGTTACAAAAAACAGGGTGCAAATGATTTGGGCCTAATGATTAAAGGACCACTATAGCTATATTTAAAAACATACTAATATTAAGAACTACACTCGAAAATTAGCAACATGTCTTAAGAACGTAAATAAAAATAATTATCCAATTTATAATCGGACAAAAGGGGATTATTTTTCATATACCTATATGTGTGTATGTGCTTTGCAAAAGTGTTCACCCTCCTTGCCATTTTTCGTGTTTTGCATAATTTAATTTACAGAACATGCCCACAACTTTGAAGATTTTTTTTTTTTTGTGAAGCAAACAACAAATAGGACAAAATAACAGAAAAAGTCAATGTGCATAACTATTCACCCCCCCTAAAGTCAATACTTTGTATAGCCACCTTTTGCGGCAATCACAGCTTCAAGTCGCTTTGGATAAGTCTCTATGAGCTTGCCACATCTTACCACTGGGATTTTTGCCCATTCCTCCCTGCAAAACTGCTCCGCCTCCTTCAAGTTGGTTGGTTTGCACTTGTGAACAGCAATCTTTAAGTCTGACCACAGATTTTCTATTGGAATGAGGTCTGGGCTTTGACTAGGCCATTCCAACACATTTACATGTCTCCCCTTAAACGACTCAAGTGTTGCTTTAGCAGTGTGTTTGGGGTCATTGTCCTGCCTGAAGGTGAACCTCCGTCCTAGCCTCAAATAACGCACAGAGTGGTACAGGTTTTGCTCAAGAATATCCATGCATTTAGCACCATCCATCTTTCCCTCAACTCTGACCAGTTTCACAGTTCCGGCTGCTGAAAAACATCCCCACAGCATGATGCTGCCACCACCATGTTTCACTGGGGGGATGGTGTTCTTCTGGGTGATGTGATGTTTTGGGTTTATGCCAGACATAGCGTTTTCTTTGATAACCGAAAAGTTCAATGTTAGTCTCATCAGACCAGAGCACCTTCCTCCATACATTTTGGGAGTCTCCCACATGCCTTTTCGCAAACTCAAAACGTGCCATTTTTGTTTTTTGCTGAAAGTAATGACTGTCTTCTGGCCACTCTGCCATAAAGTCCAACTCTATGGAGCGTACAGCTTATTGTCGTCCTATGTACAGATACCCCAGGTCTCTGTGCTGCCTCTCTGATTAATGCCCTCCTTGCCTGGTCCGTGAGTTTTGGTGGGCGGCCGTCTCTTGGCAGGTTTGCTGTTGTGCCATGTTCTTTCCATTTGGTTATGATAGATTTGATGGTTCTCCTGGGGATCATCAAAGATTTGGATATTTTTTTATAACCTAACCCTGACTTGTGCTTCTTAACAACATTGTCCCTTACTTGTTTGGAGAGTTCCTCTTTCTTCATAGCAGTGTTTGGTTAGTGGTACTTCTTGCTTAGGTGTTGCAGCCTCTGGGGCCTTTCAAAAAAGGTGTGTATATGTAATGACAGATCATGTGACACTTAGATTGCACACAGGTGGACATCATTACACTAATTATGTGACTTTTGAAGGTAATTGTTTGCACCAGAGATTTTTATGGGCTTCATAACAAAGGGGGTGAATACATACGCACATGCCGGTTTTCTGTTTTTTATTTCTAAAAAATTGTGTATATATTTTTCTCATTTAACTTCACCAACTTAGACTATTGTGTTCTGATCCATCACATAAAATTCACAATAGGTATAAAGTCAAGGGGGGTGAATACTTTTTCAAGGCACTATATATATATATATATATATATATATATATATATAAAATTTAATTTCTGCTCTCAGAACTTGTTTTAAAACAATTTGCAAGTGCTATTTAGTACTTGTCAATTTTTATTAGATTGTTCCTATTTACAGGTATGCCGTATGGCTTTGTGAGTGCACAGTAAAGTCTGATTTGATTAGGGTTTTGGGGAAGGAGTAACTCATAAAATCTTGGCAATGAAAAATAATTTTCTGGAATTTGTAGCTTTGTCTTACCGTTGTCATCAGGGGTAGTTCTCTCAGAATGATTCTGCAATGGATGAATAGAATAGTTAGGGAGATTTATTTTGCTCATTTTGATGTTGTGGGTTCAGAGTTTGTTATTCAGAAAATAACCTAGAAAATAAAATGACCACAGTGGTCCTTTAAGGATCAATATGAACGTTAATGCAGTATTTATGGAGAGTGAAAAATCTAAGATATTTAGCTATAACTTTCATATAGTTTTCTCATTTGTGCATAATGTTAGTGATTGTCTGCTGTGCATAAAGGAGTTTCATTAAAAAGGCACATTAAGTCTCTGTATAAAAATAACACTTTTTGTGGAGCTAGATAGGGGTTATTGTAGCATCAACATATATTCATTTACCAGCCTTTGTACAAGAAGGATGCAAGCTGTTCAACAATAACCCACCTCTGCAGGTCTGTTCCTCTGTTACAAGTTGCTTTTAGAGATCTGAAAGAGAAGCAAGTGGTAATAGAACATAAAATAAATTGCTAGATGTAAATGTATTGGAGCTGGCAGTGTTTCAAAAGCTATTACATTTGGCAAAATTATTCTTTCAGAAAAAAAAACCTCAATTTACTTTTCTTGCATCTTTATGATTAGATTTTTCACAGCTTATTTTTTCCCTAGGGTGAATAATCATAGTTCTGTCTGTCCATGTAATTGTGCAAATACTGTACTAGATACTTTTCAATATCATACTTTATATTAAAAAAAAGTCATTATGGTTTTATAAAGCACAACTTAACCTAACTATACAATGCAAAAAGTCGTTGAGATCAGTAGGTGCTAGATGTAATTTACATGGAGCACAGTAAGATCAGTGATTACATTTGTATTGTTTAAAATGTATTTATTTACATAAGAGATATATATGTAATCAGTAAATACACATAAATATATAATAACTCTTATATAGATACATTTATCTAAAAATGTAATCACAGAGCGTTGAGTTTGCTTTTTATAGTTAGGTTACGTTGTAGTGTATAAAAATAAAGAATATACAGTAGACTCTCAGTTATCTGGCACCCATGGGGGCTGGTAGATGCCAGATAAATGTAGCTTCTGGTTGTTTGAGAGTTACTATTACTGCTATGTATATTTGTCAGTGAGGGCTGTTCTTGTAGCAACAGCTTTCACTCCTCACACAGAGGTACATTCGGCTGGAGGGTGAACCTGGCAAATGTAATGCCAACACTGCACTGGCACTTTGTTTAGTTGTTCAGATGTGTCCGACTCTTTGTGACCCTATGGACTGCAGCCTGCTAGTCACATCTTGTGTCTGGTTGTGCTAATCCATAGGATTTTTAGGGTAGTTCCTTCTCCAGTAGACTGTGATTTGTCTGACCTCACTGCTATGACCTCCCCATATTGGGTGACCCTCATGGTATATGTCACAGTATCATTGAGATATACAAGCCCATTTGCCACGACAATCTGTTTTTACTAAAGAGTCTGTTAAAAGATGATAGGAAAGTTAGGGATATTAAGGATTCTCCCATATCTGTTTATGATTTACCACTCTATGACAGCAGCAAGATCACCATAAGCGATAATCTTCAATTGATGCAACCAAAAAATGTAATCTCTTCAGTCATTCCCTTCAATATTAGAATTTGCTCTTTTGACATTATAATATCAAATGGAAATATGATAATTATGATTACAGTCTATAAATCTTTGAAGCGAGCTTGAAATGTATGGTCCCTTTAGTGCCTGAAAGATAATGTTCTGTTAATCTCAATAAATCCTGTTGTGCAGCCAGTTTAGTTAAATAATATTGGGGAGTGCTGTAAAAGTGAACACTGAACCATTTTAAATCACTTAAAAGAGAAAAGACCTATTTACACATTTCTATTTGATTTTGACTGTTATGCATGATTCACAGCAGTAGACCACATATTAATACCTCCTTTAACCTCAGTACCTTTTAGGCCTGGCTCTGCATTTGACTATAGATGCATCCTCTCAACTTTGACTCCTCAGTTCATCTGCTTTCTCATCTTTCTCAATGATCATTCTTCATATTCTATCCCTTTATCAAAATCCATAAATTTGGTTTCAGCAAAATAAACTGCCTTTCTTTCCGAGACCTACACCATTTGAATCTCCCATTGCTCTCTAAGTAAGTTTAACTTATCTCCCTTCTCACTTCTGCATAGAACATTTCTCCCTAGTAAAGTGTGATATATTTAATATTCGCCTTGGAAAAAAAATTGGATATTATCTCTAGAAACTAAAATATAACTTAATTAGCTATTTTAGTAAACTAAGAGGGTGATCCATTTAATCATTTTTTTATTTCAACATCATTGTAGTGAATCTTTCATTTCTTTTTATTAATGCGAATAAAAGTCATAACAGAGTAAGATGTACAGTACAAGAACAACATATGTTGTATTAAAATGACATTTGTTTTTTTGTTGCATACATTACAATTAAAATTGTCATATTATGGAAACACAAATTAAAAGAAAATAAAAAGAAATAGAAAAGAGAAAGAAAGGAAAAGAGGGTGGGGAAGATGGGGTGGGATTAATATTATACCGTCCCTGAGGTCTGTATATGCATTACCTTTTTTTAATTTTTTTTATGCTACTATCCAATTTGTAGTTCCCAGATGTACCAATAGGTGGCCCACTTTTTATAATTGTCATCTAGTTTGGCAGAGATCAAGCTCATTGAATGTTTGTATTTATACTTCCCCAAACACAGGAATGGACGTCTTCCAAGTTTTCGCAAAATTAGTGTTACTGACTGCTAAAAAGATTTGGTTTGAGAGAAGTTGAGGCTCTTTAGAAAGGCCGGTGATAGGGAGACCAAATTTTCAATAGAACTGATGACAAACTAGGGGCCTCATTAAAATTGAGAAATTGTAGCTGACAGGGAGCCTGTAATGTAGACCGTAAACGAAGTTTCTATTTAATTGGCATTTTTTTGCGAGACGCAAATGATCTACGGGTTATGGGCTGAAAATCCCTGTGGTTGTTACAACCGTAATTTACAACCTATCCAAGCCTTTGATCTTCTAAGACCACAAGAGTTACAATCGCAAATTGCTATTCAATTGCTACAATTCCTCAAGCCCGCAAATATTTTCACACCTGTAAATGTCAAATGTAAAGAAAATCCAACGGGTACCAAATAGGACTCGCCAGGGGGTTTAACCCCTGTTCGTAGCACTGTAAATGCAAATACAAAATCAATACTGCACATTAAAAGATTGGGTAAGTGATGAAAGACATTAGAATTAATTGCACAACAGTCTCAAGCTTGTAAATCTGCAATCAAATTTTTTTTTTATGTGTCATTTTGGTGTCATAACAACCTCGGAAATTGATGAGTTAATACATATCAGGCCACCCACATGGACTAGAACATTTCCTTCTTTCATTTTTATTATTTTGTACATTGCAGGATTGTGGGTCCGATCGCATATCGGACCCCTAAACGCTAATTGATTGATATTTAAGCTCCATGTTTTACTGACCTAATGATGACAGTCTCATTTTCTATTGACTGTTTCTAAATGGGTAGTTATGGCCTTGCTTAATTGATCATGTTCACTCTCTGAAATGCTACATACGATTGCATGGTTTACGGTTTGGGCTTTCGCCTTGTAACTTGCGGGGCTTGTTCAATTGAATCGCTCCATAATTGTAGCAAATTTCAAGCCTGCAGACATACGGCCTGTATACTGTGAGTTGCGGACTTGCAATTGAATGAGGCCCCAGTTTAGGAAGGAAAAAATCTGCCTTCAGTAATAAAATAATTTATTTAAATAATATATTTATTTTCTGTTTACTTGTGGTTTTTGTACATTATGAAATCAAGTTTTCAAAAGAGCACAAATATTACGTAACTTCACTAGTCCTTTCATTGGTTACATATTAGTATTGTGTAATTACAATTCCTCCAAAATTTATTATTTTTGTTAGTTTTTTTACCAATTCAGTTTTAAGCACAAATGTTTAGATATCCTTGTTTATTGCAAATCGCTTTTAAAAATTGCATTCAACTTTAATATGTAATTTGGGGTTTTGTATTTTTAAATTAGTTTCTTTGTGTATGTTTTTAGTTATTGATTGCAACTGTTTTTGAACTGTTGTCTAGACCTTAACTGATTGAAGCATTTCTAGCTATTTTTAATTTGAATAGTTATTACATATCCTTTTGTTCACTTTTTTACAGTAATTGATTTATTTTGAATTCTATCTACACTTGCAGCCTTATTAAATTCCCTCAACATGTAAAACCGTAGCCCATAACATAGACTTGCAGCTATTAAATTTGCCCTGCAAATCCATTGTTCTGTCAAACCCGTTACTGTTATGTTCGAAAATCAATATTAAATTGCAACAAATTCACTGGCGTTCAACCCTGTAACCTGCAAATGGAGCCAAAAAGCAAACAGGTACTACAGAGAACCCGATAGGGGGTTAAAGTCCTATCCGTAGCACTGTAAATGCAAATATACACACACTACTCAACTTATAAGTAAAGGGAAAGTGATGCTAGGTTTTAAAATGAATAGCACAACATTCTCAGGCTTGCAAATCTGCAATATAAAATGTAAAACAAATCTGTTTAATTGCCGTGTTATATCGATACCAGCAATCAATGTGTTAATACATATAATGGAACTTGCATGGATTAGAATATCATATTTACTCATTTAATAATATTGCTTTATATCTGGAATGTGGGTCCGATCGAAACTCGTAATTGAAAACCTGTAAGGCTTTGAAATCAAACCTCGATTTTCAGTGACGTAATGATGACAATCTAATTTACAATTGGCTCCGTCTAAACCCGTAGCTATGGTTTGACTAATTGATCATGTTCATGGCCACACATGCGACGTGCGCAAGAATGGTTTACGGGTTTGCTTCTGAAGCCCGTAACTTTCGACATGGTCAAGTTTAATAGCTCTGTAACGCAGCCTTTGTGGGTGTTCCGACGCCGCTACAGGCTTCAAATATAAAAGGGCTGTTGGACTAATTGAGATTTCTACTTAACTTAATATTTTAGAATCAGTATATGATTAGTAAAGATTTCAACTTAACTCACAATGTTGCTTTGGGATCTCATGTGATTTTAACCTTTTGTAGGGTAAATGTTCCATTTTCAAAGAGTAATGCCAGGAATTTGGCATAATCACCTATGATTCAACGCACTTACTATTATTTATATAGAAATAAGATGTTTTCATTTTTATTTTGTATTTATTTTACTTTTGAACAGCAATAGCTAAAAAGTAACCATTGCATATTTTGCCACTATAATTTGGAAAGGCTTTTCATTTTACATTTAAATCACATTTACCTTTCCCTGTCGTTGTTGACCTCAAGGAATGATGGAAATTGAAAACTTTGCATACCATGACCTCCTGTAGTGTGTATATGAACACATAACCTAAAAATAAGGAATTTTACTATAATGTATATTCATCAACATTACAGATAATATACTAACATTGTCATAATATTGATATAAACATTTTTTTTCCCAATATATTTGTTTCTATACAGTGTATATATATATATATATATATATATATATATATATATAATGCATTGATTACAACATCCTTTCAGTTTCCTTTAATACAAGATTATAAGAAGACCCTAATTATATTTAGAAAATAACTGCAAGACAAATAGAAAAGGCATTATTTTGTTTTTAAATTATAAGGCAAGTTTTAGGAACATATGTTTTGGAAAAAAAGTTATATTATATCCAGGCAAGGAGAATTAATAGGTTCTAATCATACACTTGTTATGACTGATTCCTTAATGGGGATTCTAATTTATTTTGTTTGTTTATAACCATTGTTGTTATTCAAGGTGGTTAGTTGAGGCATAATGATATACTATATTCACTATAGGATATATTCACTTAGATGATATGTTGCTTACTTCTTTCTTTTCTATAAAAATCACATATAATAGTTGCAAAACTACGAATCGTCGTCAAGCTTTGCGAAGCGAGGGGCCGCATTTGCGGAGGTGGAGGCTCTACGCCGCCTCACAAGCAGTTACAAACACCCACAGAAGCGGGACTTTGAAAAAATACATCTAACACACAATCACTAAATACGTACTTACACAAAAAAATACGAGCCGCAGGACTTAGAAAAAAAAACATTATGAACTCGCCAAAATACCACCTTAACGTCCGGACCTCGCGCACCTGAAAACATTTAAATAAATACACACAAAAATGACACAAAAAGCTTACCCACAGCAAGGGGGGGGGGGGGGGGGCACCCATGACCTCTGCAAGTAAAGTTACACTTCAATTTGAATCCAAATTACAGAGTTTAGGCACACGAAAATCTCCTAAGCAAGAGAAAAAATGGGCGCCGAAAAAACGAAAACGAGGCTACAGGACCCTACAGATGCAAAACACCACCAAGCACATACGGCTTTTCCAAAACACCATACGAGGTTCAATATACACTTTTAGCAAGAAAGCTAAATCGTCAACACCCGCGTACCACATACACATTCGCCGTCATTTTACAACACTATATTACAGAATGCGAAAGTACACAGCTACACTAACGGCTTTCCCTCGCGCACGCAGCCTATTTACACTACACACTGCACACATTGCTGACACTTCAGCTCCACAACAGTGCAAACCTACATTGTATGCTGAAGGAACATCAAAACAGGTTGTCAGCTCTTCAGCACAATGCTTCCTGCTTATATTACTTACAAATAGGTAATGTATATAAATGTATTAATTATTTAATTAGCATATAAAAGTACATATACACAAAAAAAAACCACTATCACAATAAACACAAAACTCATTCACTGCGCGCCTCACAACGAGCGCCAACGCTGCTCATAGCACACAAACTACACCGGGGACAGCCTTGCAATAAGCGCAAAAAGCAGATCAGCGCAGACCTTACAATGACAGCAAAAGTGCCTCTGGTAAAAAAAAATACAACAACTAACAGCCTCGCAATGAGCGCCGAAGGCTCTCAGCACGAGGCTCGCAATGAGCATCAAAGGATCTCAGACCACCCAAAAAAATTATGTCTGTCCCAAACAGCATTACCTGCCGTACAATTTTATTGCCCCGTCATTTTTGACGGGCAAGTCGCTAGTGTTTTTATAATAAGCAGCAAGCATATAATCTACTGCTAACAATAAGAGAGTTACAGCATAAAAGTTGCATGTGCTCAGTTAGAATGAATCCGAACACTTTTTGTTAATGTTCATCAGGCAAAAGGCTTTGACAACTTTGATGCTGTGCTTGTTGTGTTTCAGTTGTTGAGTCATGTCTGACTATCCATGACCCTATGAACCACATCATGCCATTCATATCTTGGGTCTGGTTGTTGTCGTTCATAAGCTTTTCATGTCAGAGAGTGGGTTATCTGTACCGTCTCCAGTGGACCACGATTTGTCTAACCTCTATGCTATGACCTGCTCATCTAGGGTGACCCTACATGGTATTGCTCACAGATTCACTAAGGTACATATGCCCCTTCAACATGACAAGGTAGAAACCCAGAAGGGGATGCTGTGCTGCTGTCCTATATAGGGAAGGGTGTTATATGGGGAAAGAAACAAAAGAAACCCAGGAGTAGGAATAAAGGTAAAGGGTGGATAGGAAGGGTCCGAGATAGTGGGTTAAGTTAAATTAAAGCTCATAAAGACATTGTTAAATATTTCATAGTTATACGCTTGGGGTATCACATGGCTATCTGTAGTAGTTAGGTTAAAGAACCACTGCAAATTAGCAAATCTTACCATGATTGTCAAATATACAACAAACTAACAAAATTAGCAGCTACGTAAGTTTCATAAAAGCATCTTTAGAGAAAAGCTTAATTTTAGCAGACTCTGCAAGTGCATGGAGGCTACCATGATAGTCATACTTACTTTTCATGGTGAAAGGGGTGGGTTACAGAGCATGACAAACAAGGATTGCAAATATGGCAGGGAGGAGGAAGGTGTCTTTTGCTGAAATCTCACCTGAATCACCAGTCAGTAAACAAATCCCCCTAACTCCTCCATCTCCTATCCTTGAACTCTCAAACAAAGAATAATAATTAGCAGTTAAAATCCATCCAGTCTCCAAACCAGAAGAAAGTGTGGAAGACTCAAAACTGTCATACTTCAGGCAAAAGCAGTGTCTATTAAAATAAAGATTTTACATAAATATTGTGGCAGAGTGCCCCCGGAGATTGGTGGAAGCCACATGTTTTTTAAAGGTTCTTGATTCTTCAGGAAGTTTCAGAAAAGCATTTACTCCTGCTTCATAGACTATTCTGAAGCCTATGACTTTGTGGATCACAACAAAATGTACCTGATGATCTCATCCACCTCCTCCAAGAAGCCATGGTCAGAACTGAACATGGGACAACAGAATGGTTCAAGATCGGAAAAGTTGTGCGACAAGGTTGTATAATTTCACCTTATTTATTCAACCTATACTCAGAGTACATCATGCATAAGGCCGGGCTGGATGAATCTAAAGCCGGAATCAATATTGCTGGAATAAATATCAACAACCTCAGATACGCCGATGATACTACTCTGATGGCTGAAAGTGAGGAGGAACTAAAGGCACTACTTATGAGGGTAAAAGGAGAGGGGTGCAAAAGCTGGCCTTCTACTCATTGTTCAAAAGATGAAGATCATGGCAAATGACAATCTCAGTTCCTGGCAAATAGACGGGGAATAAATGGAGACAATGACAGATTTTTTTTTCCCCAGGATTCCAAGATCTCTACAGATGGTGACTGTAGCCATGAAATTAAAAGTAGTTTGCTTCTGGGGAGGAAAGCTATGGCAATCTTGGACAAGCTTGTAAAAAGTAAAGATATTAAACAATCAACGAAGGTCAATATAGTTAAAACTATGGTATTCCCAGTAGTTATATACCCATGTGAGAACTGGATCATAAAGAAGACTGAGCACCGTAGAATTGACACCTCTTAATTGTGGTGTTGGCAAAAACTACTTAGAGCCCCTTGGACTGCAAGGAGATCCAATAAATTAGTACTTCAGGAAATCAAGACAATCTGTTCACTCGATGATATTTTCATGAGGCTCAAATATTTGGGCCATATCATGAGATTCCCTAGAAAAAGACAGGATTCCCTAGAAAAAGACTCTGATGGTGGCAAAACAATTAATTCAATAAAGGATGTATTGGTGCATCATTCATTTAACCCACCAAGGTTGAAGGTTTTTATTCATATATGCATCAAGCCTCTTTTTTGAGCTGCAGTGTCAGCTCTAATTGGTTGAACCTGAGGACTGGCTCAAGCTCCTAGTGTTCTTGCTTAGATGGATGAGCCAGCAGAGTCTACTTGGTGATTCCACATCATCTCACAGAGCACTACAACGGGTGCTTCTGGTCCAATACTGGGTGACCCCTGAACATCACAGCCCAGGGTGCTAGTGTGGAAGCTCCTCTATGCTTGTGGGGGGTCCAAGACCAATGACCCACCACTGCAGAAGAGGCTCGTCGCCTAGTGTACCAGGACCAGGAGACCTGGTGAGAAGTGAGCCTCCCCCATCCAGTGGTCACCTAGACTAGTCCTCCGAGCCAATAGCTCAGCTTGGACCACAGCTTTAACCAGAAGGGTGACCCCCAACCTTCTTGGCTCCCTGACCAACCACTATTGGCCCGTCAGCCCATAGGAAAGGAGGTGAATGGGAGAGGTGCACATATTTGGGTAACAAAAGCTGTGAATATCCAGCAGCTATCTGTTCTCTTAGGAGTCAGAGCCAGCCCACTATGAGGTAAGACAGATGTCAACTGGGAAAAGGTTAGGGCCATTGGTAGACCCAGTTGACTTTAAGTTTAAGGATCCTGCTTTAGAGGGGGTAAGGGCTAGGGCATTGACTGGGGAGACTGGACCTTCTGGGGAAAGGCATATTTGGGAGGGCGACCTGTTGTGCATGGTGACCTATCCACAGAGGGAAGAGCAGTCTTGAGGAGGGGGTCATCTCCAAGCAGTCCTGCTAGCCATTGCTCATGATATTCCCTTAGCTGAGCACCAGGACAATCTCAGCACTTGGAGTATCACTAGTTTCTGTGCCTCGTGTGATACTTTTAAGTGTTTTTGTGGCTGTGGACAAGTGTCCTGAGCTCCCTTGCAGCCCATGGCCTTTATAGAAATGTCCTTCAACCAAGTGGCTGTAGTTATATTTGGTCCCCTGCCAGGCCTAGGAAGTTGAGCAAGAGATACTTCCTCACTGTGGAGCATTATAAAACCCAGTATCCAGAGGCTATAGCTCTTGCCACATTACAGTGGTAACAGTTGCTGTTGCCTTGTTATCCAATTGAAATTTTGTCTGATCAGGGTACCAAGTTTATGGCTGAGCTGACCCAGCAGTTGTGGCAGAAGTGTGGAAAGACCAAGCTGAGGTGGACTCCTATCACTCACAGACAAATGGCTTATTTGAGAGGTTTAATGCATCCTGAAGGCTATGATTAGAGCCTTTGTGAGCCAGGAAAATAATTTGGATAAACTGCTTTCTTACCTCATCTCTCTATAGAGTTCTCTACCTTGAAAAAAGTGCAGCAAGTGAAGGGGCATTGGAGTTTTAAGAAGAAGGAGGAGGAACTGCCATAGCTGCTGTTGCTGGAGACACTGGCTGAGCTAGGCAAGGAACATCTGCTTGCAGCCCAAGGTAAGCAAAAATGTCTTGGAATGGAATGGAATTCCAAGTAGGCCTGGAGCTATTTCCAATAGCAAGCTCCATACGATTTGGGACAACAAAATGAGAATACTGCAAGAAAGTTTTAGAGCATGTATCATCTATTAATAGGAAATACCAGTAGCTAGACATATAAATATTATCCATAATGGAAATATGAATGTGAGGAAATTTCCAGCAATTGAACATATGCCTTTAACCATCGAAAAGGAGACATTGAAAAGTACTTATAAATGAAGCTAGATAGATAAACCTTAAACCCTTTATTGGCTTAATTGTTTTCCGATTATTATAGTAAGTATACAGGGTTTTAACAAATAGGCAATAACATAATATATTGCTTACTACTGAAAAAGGTGATATTATCTCTGATGATGAATGTTATACATTCAAATAAAAATTGACCTTGATATTTATGGTTAGCTCTTTGCTTTTATCCACAGTTGGATATTATTTAATTATATAGTAATTATACAATGTTACTATTTTAATATATTATTGGAAGGTTGCTAGGGCAATTAGAAGGTTATAAATAGAAATATTGTGTAAGGGATGTTCAACCATGAAGGAACAAGGTAATTGAGAGAAACATGCATCAGGTGTAGGCAGAGCGGACTGGGTGATGTCATTAAGATGCACAGTAATAAGATTTCCACCACACGGGAGAAGTTGAGAGGAATATACATACAGTTGTGCTGAAAAATTGGCATACCCATGGCAAATTGGTGATATATGTACCATTTTTAAAGAAAACATGAATGAGCAGGAAAAACACATTTATTTTATTTCTTATGGGTTTCATATTCAACTGTAGATTATAACAGAATGGCGCAATCATAAAATGAAACATGGCAACAAAGAAAAAAATGAAATGACCCTGTTCAAAAGGTTGCATACCCTTAGTTCTTAATACTGTGAATTGCCCCCATTAACATCAATGACATCGTGCAGTCTTTTGTAATAGTTGTCTATGAGGCCCCTAATTCTTGCAGCTGGTATAGCTGCCCATTCGTCTTGCCAAAATGCGTCCAAGTTATGCAGAGTCTTTGGTCGTCTTGCATGAACTGCACGTTTGAGATCTCCCCAGAGTGGCTCAATGAAATTAAGGTCAGAAGACTGTGATGGCCACTCCACAACCTTCACCTTTTTCTGCTGCAAAATGGGATGGTCAACTTGTCCTTGTGCTTAGGGTCATTGTGATGCTGGAAAGTGCAAGACCATCCCATGCGCAGCCTTCGTGCAGAAGAATGCAAATTGTCTGCCAGTATTTTTTGATAACTTGCTGCATTCATCTTGCCATTCATTTTCACAAGATTCCTCGTGCCTTTAGTGCTCACACCCTCACAAAACATCAGTGAGCCACGACCATGTTTAACAGTGGGGTTGGTATTCTTTTTACTATAGGCCTTGTTCACCCCCCTCCAAACATAGCGTTTATGGTTGTGACCATAAAGCTCTATTTTGGTTTTGTCACTCCAAATTACAGTGTGCCAGAAGCTGTGAGGCATGTCAAGGTGTTGTCGGGCATATTGTAACCAAGCTTTTTTGTGGCATTGGCTTTCTGGCATCTTGACCATGCAGCTCATTTTTGTTCAAGTATCGTCGTATTGTGCTCCTTGAAACAACCACACCACCTTTTTCCAGAGCAGCCTGTATTTCTCCTGAGGATACCTGTGTGTTTTTCTTTGTATTCTGAACAATTCTCCTGGCAGTTGTTGCTGAAATCTTTCCTGGTCTACCTGACCTTGGCTTGGTATCAAGAAATCCCTACATTTTCCACTTCTTCATACGTGATTGAACAGCACTGACTGTGATTTTCAAGGCTTCGGATATCTTTTTATATCCTTTTCCATCTTTATGAAGTTCCACTAACTAGTTACGCAGGTATTTTGACAGTTCTTTTGTGCTACTCATGTATCTAGCCTGCTCAGTGCATCCATGTGAGAGCTAAC
This sequence comes from Discoglossus pictus, assembly GCA_027410445.1. NCBI lineage: Eukaryota > Metazoa > Chordata > Amphibia > Anura > Alytidae > Discoglossus > Discoglossus pictus. The sequence continues at coordinate 130,129,416 of CM050165.1, read as the reverse complement.
AAACTCATTGACTATTGTGTTAAATTCACATATACATACACTACTGTACTTTTATGAACAGGGAAAGTGATGTCAGGTCCTAGAATTAATAGCACAACATTCTCAAGCTCGCAAATCAACCCACAAAAATAGTTTATTTCATGTTTGATTTCTGTGTTATATCGATCCCGGCAATCAATGTGTTAATACATTTACTGTAACTCACATGTAATAGAGTATCATATTTACGGCTTTATTAATATTGTAATATATTTAGAACGTAACTCGTAATTGAAAACCGTAAGACTTTGAAATACCACCTCCATTTTCTTTTGACGTAATTATGACGATCTCATTTGCCATTGGCTCCATCAAAACCCGTAACTAGGGGTTTGACTAATTGATCATTTGCGTCCAACGTTAAACAAATAGTTTACGGGTTTGCATCTCAAGCTCGTGGCTCGCAGCCCATTCTAATTTAATAGCTAGGTAACTCGGCCAAATTTCAAGCCCACAGCCATTGTGTGTCTCACGTTGCACTTACTGGCTTTGAATTTAATGTGGCTGTTTTTTTGCTCCAAACCCGCAGATCGGCAGCGGCTTGATTTACAGGGCGAATGTAATAGCCATAAGTCTGACTGGCTACATTATGAGCTATGGTTTAATAGATTCAATAGAGGTCCAGGGCAGCCATTCTCTACTCAGTTACCTCCCTTTATTTAGGAGCATCACAGACTGCATTCAAAGCTGACTTGACTGCTTCTCAAAATGACAGTTACCTCAGAAACACACATTACATAACTCTCTCAACTGTCAGTTACTGGCTACCTCATAACGTTCTAACTGCCAGTTATCAGCTGGACACAATTAAACATACACAGCCTTATTAAATTGCAATTCGGCCAATTGAATAGGGCTCTATATAAGCACAGAGCATATTTGTTTTACAGAAGTTTTTAGTTAGTGAACTTCTATTCAAAAGCAAGGTCTTCACTAACTAAAAACTTCTGTAAACAAAATATGCTCTGTGCTTATATGGAGCCCTATTCAATTGGCCAAATCACAATTTAATAAGGCTGACAGTAATCAACATAACATAGCATAGCATAACATAACAAATAACCATAAACCATACTATAAAATTAATGAGCTCAAAGGGTGGTCAGGGGGATCTTGACAGAGTCTATAATATTTTGAGTAATTTACTTCACTAAATGAACTATGTGCATCTAATGTAACAAAATTAGAGCCTCGTTCATTTAAAGACTTCAAACTTGCAAAAATACCAACTTTCAACTGCAAGTGTTTTTTTCAGTAATGTTACACATGTATCACATACTCCCCAGCCATAATGTTAGTGTTCACCTGCAACTTGTGAACCCCAGCCTTGTCAGTAAAGCACAAGGCAAAAGATTACCAAAATACAGAGATCGAGCAACATTACGTTGCTATTTAGTACTCATATTATTTTTAGCTAAAATTAGTTGTGAGTAATAAGTACTTTTGAGTAATTTGGAATAAAAAAGCTATTTTGAATAAAAGCAACTTGTAATATTATTGCTGGAAGCAAGGTGTAATATTGAGAGTAGGGTTAATCACAGGCATTGAGAGTAGCACGGTTGAAATCATGAATAAAGGGGTCAATAGAATAGCTAGGGAAGTAATTTACCACTTTTTAGTGGTTTGACTTTACAAAACAGGGAATTGAATATAATCTTTTTAATTAGTATTTCATTGAACTTGTAATTTTCCTTTTCTTATAATAAAGGTTATGTTTTAACTAGCAGAAACTTTGCCTTGCCAATAAAAACCCAGGAATAACATCTACTTTCTCAATTTCTCTTGCACTAAGAAAGTATCTGGGATGGTATCTAGTATAAATTGAGGGAGGTCAGGATGGTGTTAATATTACTCATATCAACTTTTCAGGTATCTGCACATCGACATTAATTAGGCATTTGTCATCTTGTGATCGAAGATAGAATGGTTTACACATATATTGAGGCTTTTGATACGAAGTGGATCTGTGCTATCTTGTTCCAATAAACCAGGCATATATTCATGAAATTGAGAAGGTACAATAGTTTTTTTTTTTATCAATCATCATCTCTTTATTTATATAGTGCAGTGGCACTGAGGTACAGTAAATCATAGGTATAACAATATATTATTTGACAAACTGAAATAAAAGTAGTTGTCAGCCCTGCCGTTGAGCTAACATTCACATACATTACAATTTTGCACAAAGTGCTTTGCAAGATTGAGAGCTCACAAACTTACAGACTAAAGTATTAATGAAACAAAAGGTGAATCATTTTAAAAGGAATAACCAGGGCTTGGCAGCTACTTGAAATAGAATAGAGGTAATTAGTGTTTAGGTATGTGGGTGTGGCAGCGTTGAGAGATAGAGAAATTTGAATTTTAAAGTAACATGAATCATAGTGACAGCAGGGGTGTAGGAGCCAGAATAATTCTGAGGGGGATACAGCTCATTGTATACACAGACCGTTAAATAGATTATATATACATACATGCAAACATAGAAAATATAGGGAGAACGTTTCCCCCCATACCCCCAGTTCCTATACTCATGGGTGAGAGGATGTGGACAGGAAATATTTGAGGACATGTTATATGAGTCCAGAGGCAGCAGAGAAGTTGATTGTGTGGGGAAGGCTCTAGGTCTGGAGATAAAAGAAACTGAGGTGAATGAAAATTGAAAGGTGTCAGTTGGTGAGTGCTTCATCTTTGCTGGATGGTATGGGGCCCAATGGCGCTTGCTGGTCCCTTTCAGAAGTGGCTGCTTCAGACCTGATGGTGAATGTAACTGGAAAGTTGTCAGTTGGTGAGTGCTTTAGCTTAGCTGGATGATATGGGGCCTAGTGTTGCTAGCTGGGCCTTTGGAGCAGTGACTGCCTCAGTCCTGGTGATGAATGGAACCATAAAGTTGTTGATCAGTTTTCTTTCTGGGCTGGAAATAGAAATATCAACAGTAACATCAGTCCAGTGTTCACTAACACTGCAAAATAGGGTAAGCACTTGTATGGTCTAACTTTTGATAGGGTGGAGATTAAGAGGAGTTATCCAATACCACCTAAGAGCTCAACTTCATGCAGCATCTTGAGATAAGCATAAGACTATGCTGAGGCTTAGTCAAGCCAAACTTTTAGATAGACAGAATGGGGAGACCAGGCAGGGTTTTTTATTTCTACGTTTAGAATAGGTTGCTACATGTAATATTTATTGAGCATTCAAATGTTTGCTTTTAAATGTATAAATCCCTTAATCCTTATATTTGTTGCTAATTTGAAAAAAACTAGCTTAGGTATTTAGTCTTTAGCTTTCTTAAAAGATTTCTCAACACAGCTCTAAATGTATTCATTTTATTATATTTTTCCATCTCCATTGATATTTTAAAACATCTCTTGTTGAGGAACTTATCTTTCTTCTCGAATAGGTAGACAACTGGGCTGTATTTTAGGTTTTATGCCGATTCATATTTGTGTGCCCCCACGCCTTAGTTACTACAAGTCTTTCCACTTGCTATCTCTAACCAATGATTACTATATATATATATATATATATATATATATATATATATATATATATATATAAAATCATAGGTGTAAACATACAGTATGTCAGCATGTGCCAGGTATAATTACAGGCCACCACCACTGCATACAGACATTCCTGTTCATGTGCACATACTTTTTATTTGGAATAGAATAGCACCAGCAACCTGATGTTGCCTATTGCTGCAAGAAAATGTGCTGTGAAAATGTGAGGTCTAGCACACCTGAAAAGCATTTTGTAAATACGGGACTTTGGTATACTTTTAATCTGAACTATTATTATAGAGAGCCCCAAACCTGCACATTTCATATTTCCTTTAAATCACGCCCAACCAATTCTCCCCTGGCATTATTCAACACTGTCAGGACATTGATTCACATTGCACATTGTAATTTCCTGAGCAACATAATATTCTAAGCTTTGTCTTAGTAAACTGTTCCACTTTAGTCTCCTATGATTGCTAGCATTGCTATTTTAAACTTGTAAAGCACTTTGGACAAAAACATCATATCAATCTAATCTACATAAATAAATAATGTAAATCTATTTATGAATTTACAAAAAAATACATATTATATCCATTATTTTTGAAGTGCATATGTACATACTTAATGTTATTTATCATATGGTAATTGGCACCTTGCTAAAAAAAAATTGGCCATCGCAGACTTAATTGTAATGAGCGAATGTTAGAAAATACTATGATTTCATACTGCCACTTTGATTCATGCATATATTTATCTATTTACCTGATGTGTGTATTTTGTTACATTTTATTTTTCTGAATTATGTTTTAATTATTTATTTTAATATGTATTCATTAAAATGTATTGTATATGCTCACATATCCACTGAAGATACAGTTTTTAATGTTATGTATCGCAGTTCATCCCACACACTGAGATATTTTTAGGAGTGATGAGGATAGCAGAATAAGGTATAACGAGTAAGCAGGTTTAATATATTTTTCTCACTTAGTTTCTTGTTGTTTAAGTGAGGAAAGAGCTATTTATGTATGCCTTGAGATCTTTCACCTTTTCCACCACATAATCACTGGTAAATTGTTCTACAAAGAACAATGAAAAATATATTTTAAGTGAAAAATAATATTCCTACATTAACAGGCATTTTGAAGCACTAAATATTTTAAATTATGTTTTTAACATGTTATAATGCTATTACACAGCTTAAATTTTCCGAAGCTGACAATGTTCTTGAAAAGTCTTGCAGTGTCCTCCAAATTTAGAAGCCAAGAGTTGAAGTGAATAAGTGCCAAAACTTAATGAGCACAGGGTTATATTTCAGCCTTTCTGAGAATAGTTACATATAAAGCATTTGAATGTACTTTGGAGTAAGCAGAGGTTCATTTGTATAGATTTCCTCATAATTAATTTATACAGGTTATGTCTGGAAACCGTTTGTTGAACTTCTATATTCTTTTACTATGCCACTATCTTATTTCTACTTTTATTTATTTAGTTATTTTTGGTAAAATAGAATTACCGTATATACTTGAGTATAAGCCAAGTTTTTCAGCCCTTTTTTTAAGGCTGAAAAGGGCCCCCTCTGCTTATACTCGAGTCACTCTCCCCCCGTGTCTCTCTAACCCCCCGTGTCTCTCTAACCCTCCCCCCGTGTCTCTCTAACCCTCCTCCTGTGTCTCTTTCCCTCCCCCCTCCACATTCTAAACCCCCCTCCTCATTCTAAACCCCCCTCCTCACTTTACCCCTCTAAATACCTCCCCCTCTCCCTTTCCCCTCACTTACCTCCATCTGCTCCTCCGCTCTCCAAGTTCCTTCCTGCATCGGGACCCGGCATATGCTAATGACGTGACGTCACATGCGCGCCACGTCATTAGCATTGGCTGGGTCGAGACGCAGGAAGGAGCGTGGAGGAGCAGAGGAAAAGCTGCAGATTGAGGTAAGTGAGGGCAAAGGGAGAGGGTGAGGTATTTAGAGTGGTAAAGTTAGGAGGTGGGTTTAGGATGAGGAGGGGTAAAGTGAGGAGGTGGTTTTAGGATGAGGATGGGGGGTTTAGGATAAGGATGAGGAGGGTTTAGGATGAGGATGGGGGGGTTGAGGATGTGGGGGTTGAGCATGAGGATGGGGTGGTTGAGGTTGTGGAGTGGGGGTTGAGGAGGGGGGTTGAGGTTGAGGAGGGGGCTGAGGAGAGAGGTTTTGGAGGGGGGCTGAGGAGAGAGGTTGAAGAGGGGGGTTGAGGATAGGGGGGTTGAGGAGGGGGGACTGAGGATGGGGGGTTGAGGAGAGGGGCTGAGGTTGAGGAAGGGGGTTGAGGATGGAGGTTCAGGAGAGTGTTTAGAATGAGGAGGGGGTTGAGGATGGGGGTTGAGGATGAGGATGGGGGTTGAGGTTGAGGAGGGGGGTTGAGGAGGGAGGTTGAGGAGGGGGTTGAGGAGGGGGGTTGAGGATGAGGAGGGAGGTTGAGGATGATGAGGGAGGTTGAGGAGGGAGGTTGAGGAGGGAGGTTGAGGAGGGAGGTTGAGGATGAGGAGGGAGGTTGAGGATGAGGAGGGGGGTTGAGGATGAGGAGGGGGTTGAGGAGGGGGGCTGAGGATGGTGGGTTTAGGATGAGGATGGTGGGTTTAGGATGAGGATGGTGGGTTTAGGATGAGGATGGGGGTTGAGGATGAGGATGGGGGATTGAAGATGAGGGGGTTCAGGATGAGGAGGGGGGTTGAGAATGAGGAGGGAGGATGAGGAGGAGGGTTGAGGAGGGTGATAAGGGAGGGGGGGAAGAGGCACAGGGAAGAGAGAGGGGGGAAGAGACACAGGGAAGGGAGAGGGGGGAAGAGACACAGAGGAGGGAGAGGGGAGAAGAGACACAGGGGAGAGAGAGGGGGACACAAGAAAAGTGCACACAAGAGGGGCAGCACATTTGCCACCCTCGGCTTATACTCAAATCACTCATTTTTCCCAGTATTTTGTGGTAAAAGAGGTGCCTCGGCTTATACTCGGTTTGGCTTATACTCGAGTATATACAGTAATAACTTTTATAATATGAACCAAACAAATGTTACATTTTTTTATTACAAAACATTTAGTCAGTTAAAACTTAGCTCAGTAAAAGTGGAGTACACTTTTTTATTGGTCTTGAAGCTTCTCAGATGACATTAATTTAAATAGAAAGCACATACCCAAATAACACTATTTACAAGGTTTTTGTAGCTATAGCTATATTAGAAAGGTCAGCACTTTCCATGGTAATGTTATAGATACTTTTTAGTTCAATAGTAAGTAATTGTTAGTTTCTGTAGTGATACTTTAATTGTGATTGGCAACACTGGTTACTTCTTTCTGTCAGGAAGTGGGAGGAAAACACATGACATAAACTCATTTTTGTTGCTTGTATTGTACGTGCCCCTAAGTTTCACAGTAAACTTCAGTGCGAAAATGAAAAAAGGACATAGTCGCTAGTATATTAATTGACCAGTTAAGTTTTGTGGTGTGTGATCTTTGACATAGACTGTCAAGCAAGCCTACAACTTGTATTTTGGCTGTTATGTTGGTGATCTGGGCAAAAAGTGGGGTTCTCGTGTGTGCTGTATTACATGCTATATTAGTATGACTGAATGGGTGAAAGGTAAGAAGAAGTGCATGCCCTTTCTAGTTCTTAAGTTTCAGAGTGAGCCAACAAGTTACTTAGATGATTGCTATTTTTGTTTGAGTAAAACAAAAGACTTTCTAAAAAAAAAAAAGCGCAATGTTTAATACCTAAATGTCCAAATGTATCTTCTGCTATAAGGTCAGTTCCTCATGGAGAAGTTATTCACATACCTAAGCCTCTAGAACACTGAAAAAGACAAACTCATCTTCATCAGAAACAGATGTTAAGCCATAGACAGCACGTGAAACTGTTTTAGACCTTACATTCAGCTCTGAAAATGTATGTGGGCCTCACCTGATACTGCAAAGTGAACTTAAAGGGCCATTTATTTAAGCACAATTTGGACCTCATCACAGTAAACCACAGTAAAGATCTCCTAAAAGCATGTTGAAATACTTTTTCCATTTTTGAAATACGTGCATTTTTCTCTGAGAGTTCGAGAAAGGAAAATCCATGTTTACATGAGTCACTGACTGCCCACTCCCGGGCATGCAGCTTTTCCTCCGTGTAGTGAGCAAAAAGTAAAACAGTGTTAACCCTCAACAGATCAATCTGTGCAGATCATGGAATGTTGGAAACACCTAAATAGGTCAGGTATAGGATATCTTTTGAGAGCAGTTTTTCCCTAAACTTAGGAATGCAATCAATCTCTTTTCTCACCCTGCACCGAGCTCTCTGTTAATAATAATGAAATTGCCAGTAGGCAGTACAAAGTGTGTTTGTAAACAGACTTAAACATTTAGATTTTTTTAGTTGTTGTTATTAGTATAATTAAAAAACTGATTATTTTAACATACAATCTTGTACTCTTTTACACCATGAGGAGCACTTACCGTGAGTTAAATGGCCCTTTAATGATCTTGTACGAAGACTGGGCCTAACAAAACTGTACTTTGTTCAAGAGTGGAATCTTTTTACCAAGGGTACAAAAAAATCCCAACCTAATTGATGCTAAACTCAAAGAAGGTATCTTTGTTGGTGGGCAGGTAAAGAAGCTACTTGATAATGACTTTGAAGAAAATTTTAATTTGAAAGAGCATGCTGCATGGAGATCATTCATGTCTGTGGTCAAAGGTTTTCTGAGGAACCATTGAGAGAAAAAAATCTGCTCATTCTAAGATTTTCTTGGTTGCAGAATGTCTTTAAAGATCCACTTTTTGCATTTATATCTTGACTTCTTTCCCAAGAACCTAATAGTAGTCAGCAACTAGCATGGGAAAGATTTCACAAGTATATTGGAACCAAAGAGAAGAAATACCAAAGCCATGATGGGTAACTACTGTTGTTTTTGCAGAGAGAAGATACATCAACACAAAAACAAAAAAGCTTGCAGGTAGGTGTAAGCAAAAATATACTGCTTTTCATATACTGTATACTACTGAAACCGTATGCTTGTTTACTTTTACTAAGTCTGTAAAAAAATGCAAAAAAATGCAATTTCATGACAGCAATTGCAGTAATTCTACCATATTTTATTTATATAAGTAATAATTAAAGCTTCTAATAATAAAATAGTAAGTCCTGCAGGATTTACATAGCTATATTTGAATTCAGCATGCCCAAATTAGTAAAATAAATAGGCTATTTGAACAATGTTAAAAGAAAAAAGGTTTACATTTGTTAAACTGTGTAATTTAATGTAACTTTAAAGAGAGTGAATGTACTACTCGATTGATTTTCAGATTCTATGGGCCCTATTAAATTGTCAAAATAGCAATTACTGAAGCCCGTAAAAGTTACTGATATTCAGTTGGCCTCCTCTAGCTACCTGCAATCTATTTGCAAGCTATAGCCTGAAAATTCCTGCGGTTGTCAAAATCGTAACTCCGACCCATCTAAGTCTTTGATCTTAAAAAATGTGCAATCCCTAAAATCACAAGTCTCAATTTAATTGCCACCATTTTCCCAAGCCCGCAATTGCCTTCAAACCTGTAAATGTCAAATGTAGCAAAAACAACTATGAGTACTAGAGAGGACTCACAAGGTGGTTAAACGTCTGTTTTAACACTATAAAAGCCTATAAAAAGACAATCCTGGACTTTTAAATACGGGAAAAGTGATGAAAGCCATTAGAATTAACTGCATAACAGTCTCAAGCACGCAAATCTGCAATAAAAAAATATTTTTCTTACGTTTAATTTACATGTTATATCAATCTCGGGAATCAAAGAGTTAAAACATATCAGGCCACCAACATGGACTATAATACGTTCTTCATTCATTTTTATTGATTTTTAAATTGCTAGATTACAAGCCCGATCGCATATTGGACGTCTAAATACTAATTGATTGATGTTTAAACACTATGTTTTACTGATGTTATGATGACGGTCTCATTTATTATTGGTTGTTTCTAAATCGTTACTTAGGGGCTTGCTTAATTGATCATGGTTGTGCCCTGAAATGCTATGTATGATTACATGGTTTACGGATCTGGCTATACTAAGCAAAATATTAAACATGCTATACATAACTCTTTTTAACAGTTAAAAAAGAGATATGTATAGCATGTTTAATATTATTATAATAAGTGTCATATGAGAGGTGGATTTAGATGTTTTTAACCTTATTATTTTCACCGTAATTTTTTTTTTTTTATATTTCAATAAAAATTGAAAATATTTTTAAATCTTTGTTTATAATTCAATTTCTGGAAAAGGAGTATTTTTGCACAAAAAAATGGTGTTTTTATCTTTGTGGTTTTTCTAATAGATTTTTTACATCCTTATAGCAATTAATTAGATATAATAAATATTATAGTATGATATTTCAAATAATGTAAATAGCAATAATCTAAGTATTTCATATAAGGTATTCTTCCTAAAAGTCTTTTCAAGTATAATATGGAACTGAGCTAATTCTGGGGTTGGAGTTATTGTTTTATTAATTTGTTTAGAAATGTGTTCAAAGCAATTATGCCAAATATTTTTTACACCTGTACAGTTCCACTACACATGCTTATACGTTCCTGCTTTTTTTAGAATTTCTCCAACATTCATTTAGAATATAATTTTTCGATATAAGTGCAATTTTGGAAGGAACTAAGTACCATCTTTCTGTATTTTTAAAAAATACTTTTTTGTAGGTCTGATTTATTATTAACGTTTGAGTTAAGTTAAATGCTCTAAACCAAGTCTCTCCCATTTTATCATGTTTTCTGTTTTTTTTAAAAGACGTTCCTTTCTTAAAAGTGTATAACACTTCAAAATTAGATGTTTATCTTTCTTTGACGCACACAATTCAATTGAGATCCGGTAGCCTGTAAGTGAGGTCGCAAGTTAATTTAATTTTCAATTGGCGTCTTTTGTGGGCTCCGATCAGCTTCCCGTGTTACAGCCTTGAAAAAATGGCGATGGTTAAACGCGTAACTTACAGCCGGCAGAAGCCTTTGATCTCTCACTTTCTCAAGACTAAAATAGCAAATCACTATTCAATTGCTCAATTACACCAAGCCCGCAAATGCTTTCACACCCGTAAACGGCAAATTATGGAGAAAATCCTACGAGTGCTAGAGAGGACACACAAGGGGGTTAATCACCTATTAATACTGTACTGTAAATAACGGGGAAAGCATTGACAGGCGTTAAAATTCATTGCACCTCAAGCTCGCAAATTGTCAAGATCTGAGTTTTTTTTATGCTTAATTCTGGCATGAAATCGATCTCAGGTATCAATGAGTTAATCCATATCAGGCCACCCACGGGGAATAGAACAGTATTGGCATTCATTTTCATAATTCTTTATTTTTAAGGTTTTGTGAGTCTGATCGCAAATTGGATACCCAAACCTAATTGATTGACATGTAACCTCCATGTTTTACTGCCGTAATAATGAAAGTCTTATTTTCCATTGGCTGATTCAAAACGGGCAGTTACGGGCTTGCTGAATTTATCATGTTCCCGGCCCTGAAGTGCTCCGAACCAGTGGATGGTTTGCTGTTTTGGCTTGGGGCCTGAAACTTGCGGCGGTGAACAATTCAATAGCATCACGATCGGAGACGAATGGGAACACGAAACTCACTTGCAGACATTCAGCTGTGTGCGATCGAGTTGTGGGCTTTTAATTGAATATGGCCCATAGTATCTCCAAATCTTATTTTTAAGATAATTAATTATATTTGATTTGTACAGTTCTGTACCACTTTTTAGCGGTTTTCAATGTCTACTTTGATCTTAAGGCAACTATGTTCAATAACATTTCCTGAAACTTCTATTACATATATGCGTCAGATATTCATTACACATCATGCTCTGAACATACCTTATAATTATCATTAGTATCAAGTGACAACATTTCCATAAAGTTATTCTTGATCATGAAAAAACTAATAAGCTCAAATGATTACTATTACAATATGCAACTCTGCATGGGAACCAGTATGCCATGTAACTTGTTAAAGGAAAAAGTGATAAGATTTGTATTTAACTGAAACATTCAAACTTTTTTTTTAATATTTAGGTTGATAGGATATTTTCCTGTTTTAGTTTTAAGAATGAGAGTTGCTATGTAAAAAAATAGAAAAAGTAGAGTGTGATATTGAGTTTATATTCCTGTAAGGTAGCTCAAGTAGGGAACCAAATGATACCTGGAATTATGTGAAAATGTGGCCTACAAAATGAAGTAGAGAAGAGATTAGAATTCTGTCAATATAATTATCTGGTCATAGTAAAACTCTAAGAGCCTCAGAAATTACTCTACACATGACATAATCAGATGCACAACATAGAAATCAGATTGATTGTACACTTTTTGCTAAAGATGGAGGAGCTCTATGCAGTCAACAAAAACACAACCCTGGAGTTTAATGTGCCTACATCATGAGCTTCTTATTGCAAAGCTTACAATTAAAAGGAGGAAAAGAGGGGGAGTCATCAGACCAAGCAGATACAAAATACACAATATTTCCTGTGAATATGCAGTGGAGGTAAATAATAGATATAAGGGACTAGATGTGGTATATAGAATACTGGAAGAATTTTGCACAGAAGTTTGTCATATTATCCTGAAAACAGCATCAATGAAAATTGGGGATCTTAAGGAAACCTTTCATACCAAAGTGGATGTGATATAAGAAAAAAAAATGTAGGGGTTTAACAGAAGCAGATCAGTTAAAGAAAATATAGCCGATATTACACAGAAGATATTATACAGGAAGGATCTTAACAGCATTGATAACCACAATAGTAATAGACATCTTGGAGAGTGTACTGATATGGGCCCTGGGAAGCCTTGCTGATAACATGGTTGCTAGAGTTGATGGAATTCCTGCTAAACTTTTCAAAATCCTTAAGAAAGTGTGAAAGTGCTGCTTACCTTATGCCAACAAATTTGGAAACAGTGGCCAGTTTAGTGGAAAAGTTCAGTTCCAATCCCCCAAAAAGGCAGTGACAAAGAGTGCTCCAATTTTTAAACAATTGCACTAATTTCACATGCCACCAAAGTAATGATTAAGATACTGCAAGCTCATCTAAAACAATATATGGACTGAGAACTACCAGATGTGCAAGCTTGGTTTCACAGAGGTACAAGAGATCAGTTTGCAATGTCGCCTGGATAAGAGAAAGCAAGAGGATTTCAGAAAATCATTTATCCTTATAGATAATTCTAAGGCCTTCAACTGTATGGATCAGAACAAAATGTGCAGGTTCTTAAAGAAATGGGGGTACCAGAACATCTCATCCCCCTTCCTAAGGAATTTGTATATGTACCAATAAGTCACTGTCAGAACCAAATATGGAACAATGAATGGTTTAATATTGGGAAATGAGAACGACAAAGTTGTATATTGTCACCTTATTTATTCAACTTATACTCAAAAACAACATGAATAAGGTTATGCTGGATGGATTCAAAGTAAAAATTTATATTGCTGGAAGAAATATCAACAGACATATGAATGATACTACTCTAATGGCTTAAAATGAGTAGAAACAAAACGGCCTTTAATGAGGAAGAGAGAGAGTGCAAAAGCTGAAGACGTTCGCAAACTACAATCTCAGTTCCTGGCAAATAGATGGGAAGAAGGGACGGCAGTGACAGCTTTTATTTTTACTGGGCGCCAAGATCTCTGCACTTGGTGACTGCAGCCAATCTGAGGTTGTTGATATTTCTTTTAGCAATACTGAGCCCGGCTTTGGATTCATCTAAAATAAGGTGACAATATACAATCCTGTTGCACACCTTTTCTGATCTAGAACCATTTTGTTGTCCCATGTTTGGTTTTGACCATGGCCTCTTGGTCCACATATAATTTTACATCTATATTTGATTTTTTGATGATGAAAGGACATTAGCCGTAAAGTTATGAAGCATGGAACAATTAAAAAAATAAAACTTTAAGTATTGGGTGCTAGAAAAGCAGATATATAAACATACAATTGTAACAATTAAAGCTGATAAGAATAAGAAAAATATTTGTTGCCACATATATATAAATAATCATCTTCCTTTGGAACCTTCAAAAGTTAACAATTCAAGTAAGTATACAATAATACATACATTAAGTGACATAATAGGGATCTAGTGCGATATCATCAGTAATATCATGGATAATGTAATTTTTCAAGTTATGTTATGAGTGATGTCATAGCTGATGTAATTTATATCATATGTGATGTCATGGATGATGTCATCAGAAAAACTTTGCATGCTACCTTGACTTCCTAAATTTCTGCATTTTTTCAGCCTTAAGTGGCCCCATTTTGTTTGCTCGGCCCCTCCGGCCAACCAATATAGAGCATGTTCTAATTTGTTCGCTCGCCACCTCTGGTGTACCAATATAAAGCATTTCACATGTTGTTTGCTTGCCTCTGGCAAACCAAAATAAAGGTATTTTACATTTTGTTTGCTCGCCCCCTCTGTTGAACTAATATAAAGCATTTCACATTTCTTTCACTTTCCCCCTCTGGAAAACCAATATAAGCATTTTACAATTTGTTTGCTTGCCCCTCTTGCGACTGTCCACCATTGCCAGTAAACCATAACTATAAAATCACTAAAAACATCACCTGAACGCTGTTGACCAATCAGAATGCATGCAATCTGCCACAAGGTCCCGTGCACATGTCTCTACTGAGCATGCTCACTAGATTAAAATTCTTAACTGTTTTATTTCAAAAATGGCTTAAAAAAACCTCTAAAAAACTTCAAAAAAGATATGAAGGATTGGGAAATCACTATTATATAAGCCAAATTCCAAGTAAATTCAACACAAATCAACTTTTTTTTGGATGGACAGAATTTTATGAAAATTGGCAAACAAGCTCAGAACCCTAATCCTTCCTAAAATACAACATTTTAAACACATTTGTCAAACCGATGTAAAATTATAAAATCCTGAAATAATGAAATGTTCGAGAGAACCTTAACTATTATAGGCTGAGAATCTTCCAAAACAAATGCAATATAGAATTTCTATATTAGAATTATTAAATAGGAATTTTATAACTTAACAGTGCATAATTTGTAAAAATTAGTGCATTATATTCATTCTTTAACCGAGTAAATGACTGAAAATATGGAAGAGTAAGATTAGAGTACCATCACAAGGCACATAAGATAATGGTGTTTGAAACACTGAAGCCTTGTGTAACTCTCCAGGGTAAACTCCCTTGGGTACCCAGTATTAAAACTAGCAGATCTTAGAAGTGATTGCCTCAACAAGAACTTGTCAATTTTCTATTAACAGCAATATCATTGATCTCATTAATCAGAGTTTTTTTTAGATTTTACAGCACTTTTTCATTTCTATATACAAAATAAATATAAATTCTGGATCTTGACTTGATATTCACAAAGACATTTTGACCTTGAAGAATGTTTTTTTTAAATCTTATCAATCTGAAAGTTATTATTATGCACTAATAGGTTATTCTGTAATGAATTGTGTTTTGACTACAGAAATATAAAATCTATAGTTAATTAACACTATACGATACATTTTATTTAAAAAAAGTGTTTTTGATACTATTTTGTCTAAAACATTGACATGTATTAGCTTGTAAATGAGTATCTGTATATCTGCATATTAGCTCAGAATGTTCTGCAGTTTGTAATATATTGGTCTGTCAGATTTCCATTTAAATGCATATATAAGAACCAAACATTTATTGATATTGCACATGGTTACATTTCATGCATGTGAGTAAAATATAAACCATTTAATTTCAAAACAAATAGACTGCAATACATTACCATCATTTGACTTAATATTTTGTCTCAAAGAATTATGAAATGCAGTATTTTGTTCAATATTTACTATTCAAAGATGTCAAAAGCTTTTAGGAATGTGTGATTCTTGAATAGAAGGAATTTCTGTGGCAACATTATTTATGAAGCTTTGTATTTGTGCTCATATTCAAATAAGGGAGCTCAAAATGAACCGAACTTCTGCATTGTATCATCATCTGATTTGCAGTTTAACCCTCCAGAATAATAAGCAAAAAGTTGAACTGAACAAGAAACAACATTTAATGAGCACAGAGTGTGGTTACATTTCCTTTTTTTACATTTTTAATTATCTAAATGAAAGGAAAACTGACAATTAAGCATATTTTCTTCTTAAATTATTTATTGTATTGTTTATTTTTATGGTTGTATCGGAAGGAGGGAATATGATAATGTATGTGTGTTTTCTTTTTTCAAATAAAGCTCTAAAAGCAAAAAATAAATAAAAAAATATTTAGATGTTTAACTTATCCTTGACTTAGTGAGCAGTAATAAAGCTGTATGATTCATACTCGACTGTCATTGAAATCTATAGATGTACATATGCTCTGTGCTTTGTATTAGTTTCAGTGAAGTTTGAATAGGTTTTACTTAATTGTCTCTGAAAGTGCTAATACAATGAAGCACTTAAATAATAATGTGCAGTTGGATTTCAGTATTAGCAATTTTAAGGTAATTATTACGAGAAATATATATACTTTTTATGGTGTGCATACTTTTATAAACATATTTAAATTAATAATGAGTTTTAAAATCTGCACAGCTTTTATTTGTGGTTCTTTAACTTTAGAACAGACAGATATTCACAGTTTTTTTTTTAATTCACAGATAATTTTAGCAGAGCTTAAAGGACCGCTGAAATATGTTTAAAATAAAGGCTCATACGTTTATTTGTTAGAGACTTTTAAAAACAGTATGTAGCTTAACATAAATAAAAGTTAATAATTTTTCTTATTTTTTCTATTTTCAATTCCCCCCATAAGCAGAGCTGCTTTTATCAATCGCCTTATATGGGTGTATTGCCAGTTCTGCCAGGGAGCTGCACCATCATGCAGCTTGGAAGCATGTAGTGCTATGATGTCATCGGCCCCAACAAGTGATGTCATTGGCTCTACCACGTTACCCACACAGAGGTTTTGAAGGTAAAACCTCTTTGCAACTGCCCTATTGGCCTGCCATTGATATCATGGGGCAGAGCCAATGATCTCATTTACTGAATATTTTCAGACTGAATCAGAACATAGACTGGCCGGACTTTTCTATTAAGTCCATGTCTCGTGAGCTGCCTACACCCCCTGTCACATATAGGTGAAGAGAAGAGACTGCTTTATTTTTAAATATTTATTTTTATTTATTTTGAACTGCATATTTTTTTTATTATTATTAACTTTTATTTGTAATGTGCCAACATATTCTGTAGCACTGTATAGGGGATAGGAACATGGAAAATACAGTGTTAACAAACTGCAGAAAATGTAGGCACTTTTTTTGAGCTTAGAATCTTTGTAAAAAAGTGTTTATTTCCAAAGCACCCTACAAGATTGAAAACTTGCTACTTACAATCTAAAGAAAATGTAAGAGGCAGATACCTGGAGAAGAACAAATAAGGGAGAGCAAGGGTCAGGAAGAGAGTGACAGTTTGCTTGGGTAGGAGGTGAACCAAAGACATGCATATACTGTAAGCTTTACATTTTTATTCATTATAGTAGTCCTGTAAAAAAATCATGTATTCTTTGGTAAAATATTCTTTGATCATGATATTTGTAAAATATTCTTTGATCATGATATTGTGATACCATATAACCAAAGTTTTGATGGGAAGCTGCATGTTTCCATAAATCATAACAAACAGTTATTAATCTCTACCTTAGGAAATTAATCTATAATCTATTTTATGTAAAATATGCAAGTTAGAAGTACAGAATGATTGCATAAATATGTTGTATTTATTTTCCTTCTGCTTGCATCTGGGGAGCTATCATGTTGGCCTGCTTCATCCCTCAGAACATGTTACTGTGTGAGGTAGAATGCAAATCTATACGATGAATCTTCTATTGCAGTGGTTCCAATACTGAGCACCTACAGGGACACCTACAGGTGTGCCACAAACGCTCCCCCACGTTATTACGACAGTCAGCACCAGTGGCTTTGCTCGGGGGATCCGCCTTGGGTGGCATTTCTTTGTGAGCGGCAAACTGCCCCCTGTGTCCCACCTGCCTATAGGCCCCCTACACCTACATTGCTTTCTCCTTTTGAGTCCCCTAAACTGGGAGAGGTGGAGCACAAGAAGAGGTGAAAGACAGGGGTGAGAAAAGTGGGGGGCGTTGGAGAGAAGTGGGGGGAGTGAAAGAGAAGGGAGAGTGAGAGAAAGAAGGGATAGAGAAAAGGGGTAGTGTGAGAGATAGAAGGGAGTGAGAGAAGGGGGGGGGGTGAGAGAGAGAACAGAGAGAGAGAAGGAGGAGTGTGTGAGAGAGAAGGAGGAGTGTGTGAGAGAGAAGGAAGAGTAAGAGAGACAATGGAGAGAGAGAAGTGGAGATCGTGAGAGAAAAGGGGAAGAGAGAGAATGGAGAAAGAGTGTGAAATATCGGGGGAGTTGGACAGAGACAAAGGAGAGAGAGAATGGGGGTGAGAGAGAGAAGGGAGGGTGAAAGAGAGAAAGAAGAGAGAGATGGGGAGATTGTGAGAGAGAAGGGGAAGAGAGAGAATGGAGAAAGAGTGTGCGAGAGAGAAGATGGAAGAGAGATAAAGGGGAGTGAGAGAGAGAAGGAAGGATGAGAGAGAAGGGAGAGATAGAATGGGAGTGGGAGAGATTGAGTGGGAGTAGGAGAGAGAGAATGCAGAGGCAGAGAAGAGAGGGTGAGAGAGAAGGGAGAGAGAAGGGGGATGAGAGAGAGAAGGGGGAGTGTGATAGAGAATGGGGGGAGAGAGAAGGGGGATTGTGAGACATAATGGGGAGAGACAGAAGGGAGAGTGCGAGAGAAAGGGGGAAAGAGAAAGGGGGAAAGAGAATGGGAGTGTGACAGAGAAGGGAGATAGAGAAGGGGAGTGTGAGAGAGAGAAGGGGAGATAGAGTGAAGGGGAGTGAGAGAGAGAAGGGGAGTGAGAGAAAAGGGAGAGTGAGAGAGAGAAGGAATGGTAAAAGAAAGAAGGGGGATGAGGGAGAGAAGGGAGAGTGAGAGAGAAGGGAGAGTGAGAGAGAAGGGAGAGGGAAAGAGAAAATGAAGGGTAAAAGAAAGAAGTGATGGTGAGAGAGAAAAGAGAGAGAATGGAGAGAAAGAAGGGTTAGTGTGGAAGAGAGAAGGGGGAGAAAGAAGGGAGGTGAGAGAGAAAATGGAGAGAGAGAAGGGGGAGTGTTAAAGAGAGAAGGGTAGAGAGAGAGAAGGTAGGTGAGAGAGAAAGAGGAGAGATAGAAGGGTGAGTATGACAAAGAAGGGAGAGAGAGAGAATGTGGAGTGTGAGAGAAGGGGGGGGAGAGAGAATAGAGGTGTGAAAGAGAAGGGATTGAGAGAGGAGGGAGTATGTGTGAGGGAGAGAAAAGGTAAAAAGAGAGAAGTGGGAGTGAGAGAGAGAAGGGGGAGTAAGAGAGAACAGGGAGGGTGAGAGAGAGAGAAGAGAGAGAGATGAGGGAGAGAAAGAAGGGGTATGCGAGAGAAGGGAGGGTGAGAGAAAAGGGAGAGAGAAGGGGGAGTGTGAGAGAGAGAAGGGGAAGAGAGAAAGGCGACAGAGAGTGAGAGAGAAGGGAGAGAGGAGAGTGAGTGTGAGTACACCCTCAGTTATCCAGAATTCAAGCAACCAGAACTCTCAAGCAACCAGAAAAACTATTGAATACTGTACTTTAAATACAAAATGTAAAATTACTGGGCTCAACAAATGCCAGCAGCCAGGTTGTCATGCCACAAAATGCAATTTAATTTTACCTGGAAGAGGAAAGGCATGAGTGACTGAGCCAGTGCAGTGTTGGCGTTACATTCCCCGAGTTCAGCACTGCACCCTACAGCCGAACGTAGCTGTGTGTGTGAGGAGTGAAAGCTGCTGCTGCTGCTTGAACAGCTCTCACTGATAAATATACTTAGCAGAGCATCCTATGTGCAGCTAAACTAGGTCTCTTTTAATAGTAACTCTCAAGCAACCATAAACTACATTTAATCATCATCTGAAGGTGGGAGTGAGAGCAGGTGAAAAGGGAGGAGGAAAGAAGAAGATCATTAGCAGAACGAATGGCATGGTTGGAAGAGTATTTCAAAACAAGAGCAGAGAAATAAGGGGGTGCATTGTTGTTGAGGACTTTATATGTTAGGTTCATGATTTTAAATTTGATGCTGGAGGCTATGGGAAGCCAGTGGAGTGATTGACAGAGAGGGGCTGCACATACTGCGAGTTTAGTATGGAAGATGAGTCTAGCGAAGGCATTCATTATGGACTGGAGTGGAGACAGACGAGAGATGATGAAAGAGTGTATTGACATTTTAGCTGTGTCTTCTGTAAGAGAGTGATGAATTTTGGAGATGTTATTTTAGGTGAAATTGACCAGATTTTGTTTTTGATTGTATGTGAGGAATAAAAGAGAGGACAGGACCCAGTAGAACCCCAAGACAATTTTTTCTGTTGCTTAGGGGATTTTCATGTGACTAAACTCTGTAAAGTTGGACTTAAATATGCGTGCAACCTGACTCCCAGATGTCCTGTTTGTCCCCCGTTGCTGTGTATAATGTTTTTTTTTTATTTGTGTGTGTATTTTGTGTTTTTTTTTATGTTTTTCGTATTTTTGTGAGTTCATAATTTTTTTTTTCCAAGTCCCGCGGCTCGTATTTTTTTGTGTAAGTCCGTATTTAGTCTTTGCGTGTTATAGTTTTTTTTTCCTAGTCCCGCTTCTATGGCTGTTTGTAACCGCTTGTGAGGCGCCGTAGAGCCTCCACCTCCGCAAATGCGGCCCCTCACTTGACAACTATTATATGTGATAGAACTATGGTTTGACTTGGGGAGCCTTGAAAAAATGTTGAAATGTTAAGTGCGCTTTGAAGGGAACCACTGTTTTATTGCATAGCAGTTGGCTTCCTATTAGTCATGTGGTGCAGTTTCCAACATTATTATTATTATTATTATTATTATTATTATTATCTTTTTTTGTAACGCGCCAACATATTCAGGAGCGTTGTACAGGGGTTAAGTACATGGCAAACACTTAACACCTTATTAAGAGGGCCCTGTTTTTGAACTTAAAATCAAATGTACAAAGTGCTTGTTTCCAACGGACTAACATAAGATTGAAAACTCACAAACTTACAATCTGACAGCATAATTAAATTGCGATTCAATAAATTTAAAAGGGCTCTAATTAAGCACACAGCAAGATTTTTTTACAGAAGTTTTTAGTTAGTGAACTTCTATCCAAAAGCAAGGTCTTCACTAACTAAAAACTTCTGTAAAGAAAACATGCTGTGTGCTTAATTAGAGCCCTTTTAAATTTACAGAATCGCAATTTAATAAGGCTGTAAGGGTTTAGGTGTGATACAAAAGGGTGACAAATGCGAGATGCCAGTGTGAAAGCAATTTGTTTAGTCAAGTGGAGGTGTCTGTGTGTTGTACTGTAGATTGTGGGTGTAGGGGTTATTAAGCTGTGGAGTGTGCAATTGTGCATATTAAGGCTGAAGGTGATAAGATTTTTTTAACAGGTTTGTTTTAGTGATATTTTTAAAGGTTTTGAGGCAGGAAGATAGTCTAATGGAGCGGGGCACGGAGATCCAGATAGTAGGGGCAGCATGAGAAAACTTTTGAAGGTGGGAGTGAGAGCAGGTGAAAAGGGAGGAGGAAAGAAGAAGATCATTAGCAGAACGAATGGCATGGTTGGAAGAGTATTTCAAAACAAGAGCAGAGAAATAAGGGGGTGCATTGTTGTTGAGGACTTTATATGTTAGGTTCATGATTTTAAATTTGATGCTGGAGGCTATGGGAAGCCAGTGGAGTGATTGACAGAGAGGGGCTGCACATACTGCGAGTTTAGTATGGAAGATGAGTCTAGCGAAGGCATTCATTATGGACTGGAGTGGAGACAGACGAGAGATGATGAAAGAGTGTATTGACATTTTAGCTGTGTCTTCTGTAAGAGAGTGATGAATTTTGGAGATGTTATTTTAGGTGAAATTGACCAGATTTTGTTTTTGATTGTATGTGAGGAATAAAAGAGAGGACAGGACCCAGTAGAACCCCAAGACAATGGGCCTGAGTGGTGGGTGTAATGATTGCGTTGTCAACAGTGAGAAATATTTGAGGAGTGAAAGCTGTAGTAGAGGGTGGAGTTTGAGTTGAGTTTGAGTTGACGGGCAGACATCCAGGAAGATATGCTAGAGAGGCAGTTGGAAACTTGAGCTAAATGTGAGGGGGATAGATCTGGTGAAGAGAGGTAGATTTGAGTATCATCAGCATAGAGATGATACTGAAATCCAAAGGATTTTATTAGGGTACCAAGGGAGGATGTGTAGATGGAGAAGGTAAGGGGGGCCTAGGACTGAACCTTGGGGTACGTCAACAGACTAAGGGAGAGGTGAAGAAGAGGTGCCAGAATAGGAGACACTAGATTTGCAATCTTTTAGGTAGGATGTGAACCATGAGAGAACTGTGTCCTGGATGCCAAAAGAGTGGAGAGTTCGGATTAAAAGAGGTTGGTCGACTGTATTGAATGCAGCAGAGAGATCCAGGAGAATTATAATAGAGAAGTGACCCTTTGATTTAGTGGTTAGCAAGTCATTGGTGACTTTTGTGAGGGCTGTTTCTGTAGAGTGTTTGGCCCGGAAGCCAGATTGGAAGAGGTCAAGAAGAGAATTGGAGGAAATAAATTAAGTGAGGCGATTGTAAACAAGCTGCTAAAGCAGTTTTGGAGCCAGGGGAAGTAGAGAGATAGGGCGATAGTTGGAGGCAGAAGCTGGGTCAGATGAGGGCTTCTTAAGAATGGGTGTACTTATGACGTGTTTTAAAGAGGAAGAAAATTTGCCAGTGTTTAGGGAGAGGTTGAATAGATGTGTGAGAGCTAAGATAAGTGTGGTAGAGAGGGGAGAGATTAGCTGTGATGGAATAGGATCATGTAGACAAGTTGTAAGTTGATAGTAAAGTAGATTCTTCATCCTAGGTTACAGGGTTAAAGGAGTCAATAGTGGAGGAGGGATTGGCGAAGGGTAAGGGCTGGGTGTAAGTTTCTTTAGGGGATGGTGAGTTAGGACCAAGCTGGGAGGAGCTTTCATTTTGGATGGTTTCAATTTTATTTTTAAAATGGCTGGCAAAGTCATCAGCAGTGAGACAGGAAGGGGCAGTTGGTGGGGGTGGACAATGGAGGGTGTTCAGTGTAGCAAATAAACTCTTAGGGTTTGAGGAAAAAGTTTGGTATTAGGGATGAGAAGTTGTGTTGTTTGGCCAGATTGAGGGCAGAGAAGTAGAAGCGCAAGGTAAACTTGCAGTGGCGAAAGTCTGCTGAAGTGTGAGATTTCCTCCATAGTCGTTCTGCAGTGAGTGAGCATCTCTGTAGATAGCGTGTATGTATAGTGTGTGGATGAGAGCGAGGGCATTTGCTTGTGGTTAAGAGGGCAAGAGTGTCAAGGGTGGAGGTTAGAGTTATGTTGTACTGTGAAGTAGCGATGTCAGGGCAGGAAAGGGTGATGAGAGAGCTGAGAAGGGTTTTTTTCACATTGGAAAATTGTTGTGGGAGGAAAAGTTTGGAGATAGTGCAGAGATTGGGGAAAATGAGGTCAATAGAGTGTCCACAACGGTGAGTTGAGGAATTTGTCCATTGTGAGAGGCCAAGGGAAGAGGAAAGAGCAAGCAACTCTGCAGCTGTTGGGGAGGAGGGGTGTCAAGGGCTATGTTGAAATCACCAAGAATGAGTGAAGGTATATTGGAAAAAGTGACAAAGCCAGGCGGTAAAGTTATCCAGAATTGAGAGGGTGATCCAGGCGGGCGATAGATCACAGCAACTTGCAGACGGATGGGAGAGAAAACGTGCATAGTGTGAACTTCAAAGGATTAAAATCGGAGGGAGGGAACAGGGGTATGCAGTGAAAAGTGCAGCAAGAGGATAGTAGTATGCCCACACCTCCACCTTGTTTGCTCCCAGGTCTAGGAGTGTGGCTGAAGTGTAGGCAGCCATGTGAGAGTGCATCAGGGGAGACAAAGACAAATGGAGTGAGCCAGGTTTCTATGATAGCCTGTAAATTGAGGGAGCTGGAAATGAAAAGTTCATGAATGAAGATAAGTTTTTTGCTGCCATCAGGACTCTGCATGGCTGACAGCAGGTGGGAATGAGTGAGGGGCCTAGGTTAGGGGATATATCTCCACAAGCCATAAGAAGAAGGAGAGAGAGTAAAAGTAGATGGGAATAGGACTTACAGAAGTATTTTTGCATTTGCTCTATAAGAGAGGAATGAGATTTTGAGTGGAGAAAGGAGAGGAGCACATGGGAGCAGAGAAGAGGAGTGGAAAGCAGGGAAGGTGAGATTGTTATATTATTGGAAACATGGAATCTCATTCAATTGCAAAGCCGCAACTCATGGTATACAGGTTGTATGTCTGCGGGCTTGGTGCGGGCTTGAACTCTGCTACAATTATTGAGAGCTTCAATTGAACAAGCCCCGCAAGTTACGGGCTGAACGCCAAAACCGTAAACCATGCAATTGTATGTAGCATTTCAGAGAGTGAACATGATCACTTAAGCAAGGCCATACCTATGCTTTTAGAAACAGTCAATACAAAATGAGGCCGTTACATGTCAATCAATTATCGTTTAGAGGTCCAATATGCTATCAGACTCACAAACCCACAAATAATAAAAATGAATGCCAATACTGTTCTAGTCCATGTGGGTGACGTGATATGTATTAACTCATTGATTCCCAAGGCGCTCATCCCTACGACCCCCTACGACTTTTGGACCGCAAATGCAGACCCTCGCGTAGCAGAAAATACTCAAAACACACAAAATAAACACACAAAAAAATAAAAATATTACCCACAGCAAGGGGGGACACCCAGGATGTCTGGAAATCAGGTTACACCTCGATTTCAGTAACATTTCCAAAGTTTACACACGCGAAAATCTCCTAAGTGACAGAAAAAATGGCCAACGAAAAAAAGAAAATGATGCTAAGGACGCAAAATTACAAAACGTACTCGCAAAACTGAACCAACACTCAAGAACACCTCATGCGGCACGTAACACACATTATGCGGGACGTACCACACACAAAATCCCCACCATTTCACATGCAACAACTAACTACTATTCGCAAAATGGCGGCTGAAACGCAAATTGTCGGCTGGAACGCAAATAGCTCATGCATATTGCGTTCTAACGGTTTCTACTTCTACTTCTATAAATACTGCACACTTTCCAGAAATTTCTACATTTCTCCTCAGGTGATGAACAGTGTGACTGGACATTTCACTGCTGGCGTTACTTCTGAAGCAACTTCATTATGACGTTAGAAGTTTACAATCTGCAAATTACGTAGGTAAGCTATAATACATTAACTAATTAATAAATCCATAAAAAAAAAAAAAGTTTGATTTCAGATATTGCCAACAACTGTATTCATGTATAGTAAGATTTCAAACACAGATATTTGTGAATGTGCCCTAAAAAATCTCAATAGAAAAAAAAAAAAATATTAAAAATAACATAGCTTTTCTTCATATCTATTTAAAAAAATAATTTAGGCTTTTAACAAAAAAATATAGACACATATATATTTATGCTGCATTTCAATATTTCACTTTTGTTCACATTTCCAACAGACTCTGCCTCAACAGCGTCACTGAATAATTTGCAGCGCTGCCCGGTTTCACACGGACTGTCAAATCTGCAGAATTTTACACACGACAAAGAAAGAACAACAAGTAATATACAAAAATACATTTGCTTCACAAAAATAATATGCTCTTATTAAAAAAAAATAATAATAATTAAACAAAAAAACTATTTCTCTTTCTGTTTTTCAACAGACATTGCCTGAAGACTGTCGCAGAAGGATTGGCAGCATTTATACACAAATAATAATTCAACAAAGGTATAGTATAACAAGTAAAAAAAAAAAATCACCTATCCTATTTGCTGTGCGCCAATGTCAAAATAAAAAACTAAAATAAATCACAAGCCCCTACTGCCAATAATGGTGCACACAAAACAGGATACTACAACAAATGTTGTTAACAGATTTAAAATGGAAGAATGAATCCTGTTTTGTCTGCACCAACCTCTAAGCCTAACCCATAATCTAAACATCTAATCCCAAAAGTGGCCTAGACAAAACAGGATAGTACAACAAATATTGGTAACACATACAAAATTGAAGAATAAAACCTGTTTTGTATGCCCTAACCTATAAGCCTAAACCCACAACCTAAACCTCTAATGACAACAGTGGTGTACACAAAACAGGATAGTACAACAAATATTGGTAACACATACCAAATTGAACAATAAATCCTGTTTTGTGTGCCCTAACCTATAAGCCTAAACCCACAACCTAAACCTCAAATCACAATACTGGTGTACACAAAACCGGATAGTAGAACAAATATTGGTAACACATACAAAATTAAACAATAAATCCTGTTTTCTGTGCCCTAACCTATAAGCCTAAACCGAGAACCTAAACCTCTAATGACAACACTAGTGTACACAAAACAGGATAGTACAAAAAATATTGTTACAAGATCCAAAATACAATTACAAAATATGTTTAATGTGCTATAACCTATAAGGCCAACACCAGAACCTAAACATATCAGGTTAACAATGGTGTACACAAAACAGGATAGTACAACAAGCATTGAAAACACATACAAAATGGAAGAACGAATCCTGTTTTCTCTGCACCAACCTCTAAGCCTAACCCATAACCTAAACTTATAATGACAACACTGGTGTACACAAAACAGCATAGTGCAAGAAATATTGTTAAGTCATACAACATTAAACAATAAATTGTGTTTTGTGTGCCCTAGCCTATAAACCCAAACCCACAACCTAAACCTCCAATGCCAACAGTGCTGTACTCAAAACAGGTTACTACAACAAATGTTCTTAAAACATAATACATGCAACTAGCTATCCTCTTAAATATGCACCGCTCTCTTAGCCTAACCCCATAACCTAAACCTTGTTAAATACATACAAAATAAAAATATATATCCTGTTTTACATGCTCTTAGTAAAAAAAAAAAAATACTTACATTTGAATGCAACATTTGCATCTCTCTCTTTCAGTCTCAACAGACACTGCCTGAAGACTCTCTGCATCGCTACAGAAATTTCCACACAACAGATTTCAAGGAAAGAGGTACAGTATTACACGTTAAACAAAAAATAAAATACTGCTATTTACACATATCAAATAAAAGGACCAATCCTGTTTTTTGTCTGACTTTCTGCAAATGTACTGCAACCTAACTAACAATATAAGTGTAACCCCATAACCGGAAAACCCTAATAACAACATTGCCACATGCAAAACAGGAGATTAACAATAACAACAAAAAACCCTAATGCCAACAGTGTTGCACACATAATAAAAAAAATGATGTTAACATATATACAATTTAAAGATTGTAATAGAATCATACAAGGGGTGTATGTAAGTAGCAGACTTACCAGAGCACTTTTTCCCCATGGAAGTGAAAGAGTTAAGCCTCCTGCAACAGACTAATCAAGCCCAGCTGCATTCTGCCTTTAAAAGGACTACTGAGCGCTCAGCAGGGTGGGTTCAGTCTGGACTGAGAGCCAGGAGAGACAGTGCTGCATGCTGCATGCTGCATGCTGCATGCTGCATGCTGCATGCTGCATGCTGCATGCTGCATGCTGCATGCTGCATGCTGCATGCTGCATGCTGCATGCTGCATGCTGCATGCTGCATGCTGCATGCTGCAAGCTGAAGCTGAAGCAAACCCACAGACTTTTGGAGCAGGAAACTTACAGGCCTGTATACATGAACACTATATTTTTGCATTAGTCGATGGTAGTGAGGAAAACTGCCTTTTCTGTTTAGTTAGTGCTTCAAGGAAAGCTAGGCTTTGTTTTGTGTTCTTTTTGTTTGTACCTGCTGACAAAGTTTTAAGTAAAGCTCCTTAAAGCTAAAACGCCTCCTGAGCTACTTCATTACAGAGACGGTCAACAGGGCATTGACCCCGGAGGTGACAGCCAGCCTGTCACAAGATATATAAGCTTTTTCCTGCACAAACGTTTAAGCCCAACTCCATACCCTAAACACATAATGACAACAGTAGCGCACAAAAATTTATATAAAACACATGGGGCATCATTCAATTGCGATTTGCCCAATTGAATAGGGCTGTATATAAGCACAGAACATCATTTTTTGACAGAAATGTTTATTTGCTAAACTTCTATCCAAAAGCAAGGTCTTCACTAACTAAGAACTTCTGTAAAAAAAATATGCTCTGTGCTTATATGGAGACCTAATCAAATCACAATTGAATGAGGCCCATGGAAATATCATCTTTCATGTACCACTTTCACAAAATACACTGCAACCTAAGGGTCTCATTCTATTGCAAGTCGCACAATTAAATAGAGATTTATATAAGCACATAGCATATTTATTTTACAGAACTTTGTAGTTAATGAACTTCTATCCAAAAATAAGGTCTTCACTAGCTGAAAACTAAAAGACAAAATATATACTCACTGCTTATATAGATCCTTATCCTATTGCAAACATTGCTATTGAATGAGGCCCTACGTTGTGAACTCCAACCTTATCAAGCTAACCTCATAATGGAAACAGTGCTGCACACAACAGGATAGTAGAAAAAAATTACAAAAAGGAGAAAAAATACTAATATTATATTTTTATTTAAAGATTAATATGGCAGATAGTGACAAGAAACAGGAAACGCTGGATCACAAGGAAATTTGACGACAACCCCAAGAAGGCAACTAAAAAACAAAAGCATTTAGCAAATGTTGCTGAACAGTCAGATAAGATTTCTAATGATGATTTAGAGAGTCATATATATATACAATTGTCCTTTACTTAAATCTTTAGCAGTAGAGGTTCATAATTGTGGTGATGAATATTGTCTGTCAGTTTTGTGAGGCTTATCATTTCAAACAGGAAGGACCCAGAGATGGCGGGTTTGTTAGTTGCTGTCAAAAAGGCAAGGTAAGACTTCCAGAAAGACAACAATTCCCAACATATTACAAAGCATTATGACTGAACCTACTTTCCCCAACTACCAACATTTCAAAACAAACATAAGATCCTATATTAGTGCCATATCCTTTGCATCTATGTGTGCAACATTAGCTGCTAATGTGCCAGGACATGGCCCTTACTGCTTTAAACTACAAGGATAAATTTACCATCGTACTTCTCATTTACATCCAGAGGAAGGAGAGCAAAGAAAATTTGCTCAACTATATGTCCTAGATACAATGGAAGCTGTTAAACAACATATGCAGCTTCAAGAAAATAAAAAATGCTTACCCATTGTTTTTATAGAGCTTGATAAAATTATGTCTCAAAACCCATACTCGCAAGCCTATAAAAAATTGGCAAATGTAGAAAAGGAACAATAAATTCATGCAGAAATACATCAATTGACAATCCCAAAGGTCAATATGGTGCTTAAAAGAGATTGCAATACTGATAAACTCTGTTATAACTTGCCAACATCAAATGAGGTTGCAATGGTCTTTCAAAATGACGAAGGAGAACCACCATTTCAGAGAGATATTAGAATATATCCCAGAAATGAGGAGCAACCTTTCATTAATATAAGTATCTTAAGTACCAATTTAGGTTCAATGACATATCCCATAATTTTTCCACATGGTTGGCAACACAAATTAACCCTTCAGAGTTACCCAAATTCGAAAGTACGTGTGAGAAATAATATTTCCATTCTTGAATTTAAAGTGGCTCAAATTGCCATTCGAGATGGATTCAATCCCATTTTATGTGGCAGAAAACTGACACAACAATGGATCATTGATTCATATTTGCAAGTTGAGGCAAATAATTAAAATTTCATCAAATATCAAGAAGATAAACTACTTGTAGAACAGTATTGTGGATTGATGGATTATGTCGCTGAGGTTGCTACAACCAGAGAGCTGCCAGCTGGCAAAGCCATAATTTAACCTTCTTCTTTCCAAGGATCTCCTTGCAATATGCGAGAAAGATACAATGATGCCATGGCTATTGTAACTAAATTTGGAAAACCAGATTTATTTATTACATTTACATGTAATCCACAATTGCCAAAGATTACACATAATCTGCTAATTGGACAAACTGCTTCCGATAGACCAGATTTAGTGGCAAGAGTCTTTAAAATCAAATTATCTGAATTCATACATGACATAACCATAACTCAGTAATTTGGCAAATGTCTGATTTATGTTTATACCATCGAATTTCAAAAAAGAGCATGCACATATTCTTATAATCCTTGAAGAGAAAGATAAATTGGATACTGGTGACAAAGTGGATTCAGTAATTATTGCTGATCTACCAGATCCAGAAATACATGGTAGACTATATGAGATTGTATCGTATGATTCATGGACCGTGTGGAGATATTAATCCACAGTCACCATGTATGGAAAATAAGAAGTGTACTAAAGAATTTCCAAAATATTATAGAGACAAAACTTATTCTAATTGTGATGGCTATCCATTATATAGAAGAAAAGGACAAACTGCCATTATTTGTGGCAAAAAGGTAGATAACAAATATGTGGTACCATACAATCCACATTTTCTTATGAAGTATAATGCACACATTAATGTGGAAGCTTGCACTATAAAATCCATTAAATATGTCTACAAATATATTTACAAAGGCTATGATGCAGCTACTGCAGTGTTCAAAAGTTCTGAAAATAACGAACAATGTGAGTTAGTACATAATGAACTTGCATCTCATGTAGATGCTCGCTATGTAAGTGCGCCAGAAGCAATGTGGCGTCTTCTAAAATTTGAAATGCATGATTGCTCACATGCAGTATATCGATTAGCTGTACATTTGCCACAAAGACATTTAGTGTATTTCCATGTTGAAAATGAAACAAATGCTTTGGCACAAAGTGAGCATCGCCAAACACTAACTGCAGGGTTTCAATTAAATTCTACTGATTTAGAGCCAAGGGAATTGTTATATATTGACATTCCATACCATTATGTTTTTGTTAATGGATTATGGCAAAAACGAAAAAGTTGTGAAAATAAAATAATCCCAAGAATTTCCACTGTAAGTACAAGAGACCTTTCTGCTTACGATTACTACTTCTAAATGTTCCTGGTGCACAAAGTTTTGTACAGTTAAGAACTGTTAATAACATAGTTTATGAATCATTTCATTTAGCTGTGCAACACAGAAACTTCCTAGCTGGTGATAGAGAATGGGAAAGATGTCTAGAAGAAGCAGCACTATGTCAAATGCCACGGCAGATGAGGGAACAATTTGCATTCATTTGTATTTTCTCAAATGCTCCAAATGCATTAGCTTTGTGGGACAAATTTAAAACAAATATGGCTGAAGACTTTTTGCAATGATACGTTGAGCCTATTGCACAATTAAAAGCATTAATTGAAATCCAAGAGGTCTTTTTAACTAATGGATTAAGTTGTGCAAGTTTTAATCTGCCAGATCCAGGTCTTATAGACAACATCAACTTTGAAGACTTTGACACTCAACAACAAAGAGAAGGAACAGAATAAAGAATTGCAACTTTAAATACATTACAATTGCAAAATGTAATGCAATCAAAAATGCCCTAGATGATGACATGGTCAAAGAGCATTATTTCTATCTGGATGGACCTGGCGGATCAGGAAAAACTTATCTATATAATTTATTGATGAGTTTTGTACGAGCACAAGGTCAAATCGCCCTGGCACTTGCAACCACTGGAATTGCCGCACTTTTGTTAGAAGGTGGAAGAACTGTGCATAGTGGATTTAAACTGCCAGTTCCTATTTTGGAAACATCAGTGTCGGATATTCGAATGACATCATTACAAGCCAAAAAAAAAAAAAAATTTAATTATAATAGATGAAGCTACAATTATGTCATCCCATGCCCTACAATGTATTGACTGTTTGCTACGTGAAGTCATGGATAATATTTTGCCATTTGGTGAAAAGGTAATGTTGTTAGGTGGAGATTTTGGACAAACATTACCTGTCGTTGTACATGGAAATCGAACCGACATTGTCGAAACATGTATAAAGTCAAGTACACTATGGAAACTATTTACCCATCTTCAATTACAACAAAATATGAGATCAGAAGGAGAAAATTAGTTAAATGATTGGCTCATTAAAATTGGAGAAGGAAAAACAGAGCAAATACAAAATTTACCCGATGACACTGTGCAAATCCCAGATCATATGATTTGCAAACCGGATCCCATATCGGCTATATTCCAAGCTACAATAAATAACGAGGACTATGCAGAGCTTGCCAACAAAATAATACTAACATGCAAAAATAAGGATGCATTACTCCTCAATAATGAAATCTAAAAAAAAAAAATTCACCACCAAAAAATGATCACAGTGCTGATTCTGTACTTGGTGATGACAATGAAAGTCAGACAAGTTTTTCAACTGAATTCATGAACTCATTAACTCCCTCTGGAATGCCACCACATATTTTGCAGCTAAAGAAAGGTGCATTGTCATGTTACTGCGGAATATGAACCCAAAAAAAGGCCTTTGTAATGGGACCAGATTCATTGTTCAAGAATTAAAGGACCGTTTTTCAAACATGCTGAAATTCTAACTGGTACCCATAAAGGAGAGAGAGTTTTCATACCAAGAATAGATTTGGTACCAAGTGAAAGTAGCCTCCCTTTTGTACTTCAAAAGAGACAATTTCCCATCGTGGCATTTGCCATGACCATTATTAAATCACAAGGACGAACTTTCAAATCTGTGGGCATCTTTTTAGAAGAACCAGTATTTGCACATGGCCAGCTATATGTTGCATTCTCAAGATGCAAGAATCCAGAGGCTATTAAAGTTTACATTGAGAACAACGAAAGTCAAGGTTATTTATTAGATGATGGCCGCATTTTTACAAAAAACATTGTCTACTATGAGGTGTACTATAACTTTAATTCCACAAAATATAAACATACAAGACATGGCACAGAACTAACAAAAAAAAATAGAGTACAGTGGTTTAATTTCGAGGATGAACTTTTAAGTCACTCAAGCTTTTTTTAGAGGACCACAATTTCAATAAACTCCATAAAATGGAAAAAAACAGAACAGTGGTTTTACTTCCAGGAAAAAATTAGATATCTCTGGGACTCTTTTACGAGGACCGCTATTTCACATAGGAAACTCTGTGCCATTTTCAATAAATACTTTAAATTCAAGAAGAAATGTACAACAACCAAGAACAAAAAATATAGAGAACAGTGGTTTGATTTCCAGGATGACATTTTATGTCACTAAGACTCTTTTTAGAGCACCACTATTTCCATAAGAAACTCAATAAAATGGCAAAAAACATAGAACAGTGGTTACATCCCGCGGATGAACTTTGATGTGTGAGGTTCTCTTTTTAGAGAACCACTATTTCACCTATATTTTTTTTTATGTGCCATTTTCACAATTTACAACAATAACTAAATGTCAACCATCAAAAATCTACGACAAAATAACATATGCTAAGTTTATGGAAGTAGCATTTTAGCATGATTAGCCCCACAAAACACTTTGCTTGCATTTTACAACAATTATAGTTTAAATGTTACTTCATTATGTTACTGTTTATAATGTTACTATTAAAAAAAAAAATGTGCAAAGTTGTTTAATTGTATATATTTCAAAGTTCATGTTAAGAGGAGGAGGAGCTTTTGTTATACAATTTAAATGTATCATTCAATGCATAATATGAATCCGATCGCCAGTTAATGGGGTCAGGAAGGAATAAAAAATGTTCCCCCTTTGATACAATTGGCTAAATTTCAAGGGGGGGGGGGGGGTTACTGTTTGCCTTCCTCTGTATTCAATATATTTTTAGTTTACCAGTTGTTAATCTACAAGTTGCATGCTACAAAACATTGTCATGTTTACAATTTTCATTAATATAATGTTGACCTGTTATTACATAAAAATGTACAGTTGGTCACCTACAAGTTGCATGTTAAAAAAATAAACATGTTTTATATAATAATTGTACTTCTTTATAGATAAGAAAAAGGTTACAAGTCTCAACTACGCATATTACGTGCAAAACAGAAATCAAAACATACACATTTAATTGCCATCATTTTTTGACGGGCAAGTTGCTAGTAGAATAAATAAAAGAAAGTATATAAACTTACCAGTTCTTGTCAAACATTGTAGATAAATAGGAAGAACTGGCTGTACTATGTGCATTTGAGTATGCAATATGGATATTCACATTTGATGATAAGACATTGATATGCCAAGGAGCACCATTGGACTATTAGAAATGTTAAAATGTTATGGGTGCCGGGATGACAATGATTAATGCTGTATAATTCCTCCCCTGTCTAAAGAATGTTGCCATGGCTACATGGAAGTTGGAACTGTTAAAGCCATAATGGCATGGAATGGTTAATTATGTTCAATGCTTATGTTAAAGTACTATGTAATACTTACTAAATACTGTTTGTGTGTATATTAATTAGTGTAAGAGTTACACATGGTCATGTGTGGTTTTAAATTGTGAGATTTTGCCTTAGGGTTTTAATAAATCATGTGTCATGTGGGTTCCCACAGGAAGGGAACTTAAGGTCCTGGTAATGGTAAACTGGGATTAGAAAGATAGAGAATTTTTCCACATAGATCTGAGTAGGGGTGAGTGTGGAAGGTAGCGTAGGCAGTCAGACATGGTGTCTCCCATATTGTTCTGACTGGATAAGACCCTGGAAGGCCTGGAACAAAGAAGAGATTAGACTAATAAATCAGTCTCCTGGTCTACAGGGGGTGATCAGGGAGTATGACATAATTTGATGCACAGGTCTCCCACGTGACCCAGGGTATGGACTTTGGGGATTAGCTAGAGTAATGTTTACTGAAGGTTGGGGCTTGTTATGATTGGATAATGTTATGTATAAATGTATTGTACTGTGGACAATAAATCAGTTTCCAGTTTGGACATATGTAATATATATGTGAGTGTCATTCTGGGTGAAAGATAATCCTTTCTTGGTTTGATTTCCAGGATGACATTTTATGTCACTAAGACTCTTTTTAGAGCACCACTATTTCCATAAGAAACTCAATAAAATGGCAAAAAACATAGAACAGTGGTTACATCCCGCGGATGAACTTTGATGTGTGAGGTTCTCTTTTTAGAGAACCACTATTTCACCTATATTTTTTTTTATGTGCCATTTTCACAAATTACAACAATAACTAAATGTCAACCATCAAAATCAACGACAAAATAACATATGCTAAGTTTATGGAAGTAGCATTTTAGCATGATTAGCCCCACAAAACACTTTGCTTGCATTTTACAACAATTATAGTTTAAATGTTACTTCATTATGTTACTGTTTATAATGTTACTATTAAAAAAAAAAAATGTGCAAAGTTGTTTAATTGCATATATTTCAAAGTTCATGTTAAGAGGAGGAGGAGCTTTTGTTATACAATTTAAATGTATCATTCAATGCATAATATGAATCCGATCGCCAGTTAATGGGGTCAGGAAGGAATAAAAAAATTTCCCCCTTTGATACAATTGGCTAAGTTTCAAGGGGGGGGGGTTACTGTTTGCCTTCCTCTGTATTCAATATATTTTTAGTTTACCAGTTGTTAATCTACAAGTTGCATGCTACAAAACATTGTCATGTTTACAATTTTCATTAATATAATGTTGACCTGTTATTACATAAAAATGTACAGTTGGTCACCTACAAGTTGCATGTTAAAAAAATAAACATGTTTTATATAATAATTGTACTTCTTTATAGATAAGAAAAAGGTTACAAGTCTCAACTACGCATATTACGTGCAAAACAGAAATCAAAACATACACATTTAATTGCCATCATTTTTTGACGGGCAAGTTGCTAGTAGAATAAATAAAAGAAAGTATATAAACTTACCAGTTCTTGTCAAACATTGTAGATAAATAGGAAGAACTGGCTGTACTATGTGCATTTGAGTATGCAATATGGATATTCACATTTGATGATAAGACATTGATATGCCAAGGAGCACCATTGGACTATTAGAAATGTTAAAATGTTATGGGTGCCGGGATGACAATGATTAATGCTGTATAATTCCTCCCCTGTCTAAAGAATGTTGCCATGGCTACATGGAAGTTGGAACTGTTAAAGCCATAATGGCATGGAATGGTTAATTATGTTCAATGCTTATGTTAAAGTACTATGTAATACTTACTAAATACTGTTTGTGTGTATATTAATTAGTGTAAGAGTTACACATGGTCATGTGTGGTTTTAAATTGTGAGATTTTGCCTTAGGGTTTTAATAAATCATGTGTCATGTGGGTTCCCACAGGAAGGGAACTTAAGGTCCTGGTAATGGTAAACTGGGATTAGAAAGATAGAGAATTTTTCCACATAGATCTGAGTAGGGGTGAGTGT
This sequence comes from Discoglossus pictus, assembly GCA_027410445.1. Classification (NCBI taxonomy): domain Eukaryota; kingdom Metazoa; phylum Chordata; class Amphibia; order Anura; family Alytidae; genus Discoglossus; species Discoglossus pictus. Next base: position 130,093,397 of record CM050165.1, on the reverse strand, counting down.
GGAAGGTCGCGTAGGCAGTCAGACATGGTGTCTCCCATATTGTTCTGACTGGATAAGACCCTGGAAGGCCTGGAACAAAGAAGAGATTAGACTAATAAATCAGTCTCCTGGTCTACAGGGGGTGATCAGGGAGTATGACATAATTTGATGCACAGGTCTCCCACGTGACCCAGGGTATGGACTTTGGGGATTAGCTAGAGTAATGTTTACTGAAGGTTGGGGCTTGTTATGATTGGATAATGTTATGTATAAATGTATTGTACTGTGGACAATAAATCAGTTTCCAGTTTGGACATATGTAATATATATGTGAGTGTCATTCTGGGTGAAAGATAATCCTTTCTCGGGATTATTGATGCCAATCCTGCCTGGAAAAATATACAGCCGGTAACTTCTACCGCTTCTGCTTGTCTGTGGTATCATTGGTGCACCCTGGTGGTCATGATCTTGGTACAGGTCAAAACAAAACACGTCAATTAAACATAACATGCGCCGCCTCTCAATTACGTCATCAAAGGGAGACAACTTTGTTCGATGTCCCAGGAAGAAGCAGCCTTGAAATGTGCGTATCGGCCATCATACAAAAGCCATCTATTCAAATCTCAAGAATAGAAGGTGTGTTGTGTAGTAAGGAAAAAAAATGTGCTTTCTTGCTAGTCAGCCCTTAATGATTATTACTGTCAGCAACTTGATTTTTTTATTTGTGGGCTGTTATCTGTGGTTAATACAGCCAGGATTAACAATAGTCCATTACAGAGCTGTTGGTAGGACCAAGAGTGGTTTCTTTTGTTGTTCTACTATTTAAGTATTCATATATTCCACTTTCCTGCTAACTCTCTATTTTATATCAGAGTTGGATTCTCCATAATATCACATTACTGGTTAGTGGCTCTGCAACTTATGTAAATCTAATTTTGTGTAGTTTATCAAAGTTAAACGGTTAGTCTGTATGTGGGACTAGCCGGGCAAACACAGCTGAAAGCTCTGCTAGAGTGTCTCTAAGGCTGTCTAAGCTTTCTACCTCAAACATGCTACACATGGCCTAATAGGCCAGAACCCCGACGCAACAACTCTTTGATGCTGATTGATTAAGGCTGTGTCCAAATGTGGATGTTGGATGCCTGAGTCACGCCGCCGGGGCATGGTGGTCTAAGGCGCTTGTGGATCCGGTGTGGTTCGTGAGAGGAGCCAGTTAATGGAGACCTCAGACCACAAGGTGATCGGGAGCTTGTATTTTGCCACATGTGAGGGACGCCGGCGTGCCGAGCTGGTTTGTTTTACTTGCTTCCGGGAGTGGGTGAGCATTTACCGCTGAGAAGGTGTTCCCTCCTTTATCACCATTATGGAGACTGGCTTCAGGTTTAATCCATCTGGCAGCAGTTAACGCTTTTAACGCGCTGCTTGCTACAAAAGACTGGACGTTGCAGAGGGTGAGTGGATGTTTGTAGTGCTTCTGCTGCAATTACTCCCATGATTTATAACAACTACATGTGAGGCCCAATTTGATAGATAAAAGAGGAGGAAAATAGGAAAGCTGCTGTGACATGTCCCCCAAATGATGGGTTTGAAGAACAAACTGGGATTTTTCTAGCCCATATAAATAGGCCCATTGGGTCTTATTATCCAGCACTCTCCAATTTACATCTATTGTGACACTTTCTATCGGTCTCATGAGGCTGGGGGGAACTTGATGGGAGAAAATTATGCCTCTTGGTATTTAAAACTGTTCAGCAAAGAGCAATTTATGTAGTGGACTATTTGTATACATGTTTTTATACATTTCTCTTTTCCCTTTTCTCTTCTTGTTTCCCGTTTGGTTTTTGAGATAACCCTGTTGTATCTATGCAAAGGTCTAAAGAACAACAAGCCCCTAGGGGTAAAGGGTCTAAAAATACTAACAATAGCTCAAAATCTATAGCTAATTTTCTCTCCCCTGTGGATAAAGAGAACAGACAGGACAAGAGAGATTCATATTTACTCTCTCAGTCCACGTTAGACTTTTCTGAAACTCCTACAGAAGGTGATGCCATTATAGGGGATGAGTCGGTGAGAGAGACTACTCCTGAAGAACCTCTAACCTCTTCTGCATTAAAGATAACTATGACAGCCCTTCTAACGGAGTTTCAGACATCAATCAGGGAAGAATTGATAGGCAAAATTTAAAAACAATGCTAAGAATATAAATACATTAGCAGCTAGAGCAGAAACTGTAGAACAGACTCAAGAGGTTATTTTGAAAAATAATGATGAATTAGAGAGATAACGGGACTTAATGAGGAGATCCAGATGCTAAAGAGTCAATACCTCAGATTAGCGGAAGCTGAAAAACGATATAATATTAGAATTTGTGGTTACCTTTAAAGACCTCCATCAATTTGTGGAAGCCTTTTTGATAAGCTTAGTGGAGTAACAGAGTGAGAAGCCGATAGAGAGGTTATATCGAATTCCTCTTCCATCCAATATGGGCAAAGAAATTGCTAGGGATGTAATTGTAAAACTATGTCCTATAAAGAAGCAATACTAAAAGCTTCATTTAATAAAAAATGTTTTGAGAGTCCGTATGAAAATCTTAAAATATTCCCAGATTTGACAGGAGAAATTCTATTTCAACGTAAGAAATTTCAATTTGTGACTAAAGTTTTGAGAGACAAACAGATTTCCTATAAATGGGGAAATCCCCCAAAATTTATTTTTTGGGTATGAGAATCAGATATATTATTAACGACACTTTGGAAGGGAAGAATTTCCTGACAAAATTAAATAAAAGTCAGTAAATAAATGTATTTTTATTTATTTTTTATCAATGCTGTTATTTAAATATGTTTTGGAATATAAACATTAGATTGTTCTTAAACACTTGTAAAGAGTAGTGTAGAGGTAATATTTTGACAGAAAAGAAAAGAAAAGAAAAGAAAAAAAAGGAAAGGGGGGGAAAAAATAAGAAAAAAAGAAAAAGATATAATTGAATTGTAGTTTTTTGGTTGCTAATTTAGAAGTAACATATTGATGGTACACTTTAACTAATTTAGATAATGGGGAAACAATAAAGAAAACACTAACTTAGATAATGGGTAATTATATATTAGTTCTTAATAAATGACACTAAAAAAGTGAATTTTCTTTAAGTAGTGAGCAAAATATAATTCAGTAGGTCATTGCTATAAGGGGATGGGTTCACAAATGGAGTAGTGAATTTAAAGGGAAAGTTCTGTTTGAAAATACTCTCAAATCAAAGGGAATATTATAACATCTAGAGTATGATTTAAAGCTTGGACATCCAAGATAATAGTAAAAAACAGTTAGAGGGTACAATAGAGCTTCGGCTAAGGCTTTCAGATGTATTCATCTGACATTTGTTGCAGTACGGGAGGGACTCTTCCTCTTTAAGGAGGACTGCCTCCTAATATGCCACAATGAGTTGAGGGAGGATTGTTTTATGTATTTGTGTATATTTGTATTTCTGGACTGGAATTAAAGTTATTGCAGGGGAACGGGAACTGACCACCATTTTTACTGTGATGCTAACAGCATGTCATTAAAGATAGTAACGCAAAACGTTCAGGGACTAAATCATCCAGCTAAACTTAGCTTTTTTTTTTTTTTAAAGATCATTCTGCAGCAAAAAGCAGATATAATCTGCTTGCAGGAGACTCATTGTCAGGGAGCCTCATTTACATTTTTAAATATACATTATAAGGTTGCATATAATTCAATGTATAAGAAAAAGGCAAGGGGTACCTCAATTTTTATTTAATAACAAACTTATGGTTATAGAGGAGTTTGTGGAAATAGATCAGGAGGGCCGTTATATATTATGGATAGGCACAATTAACCATCAAAAATATTCAATAATCAATGTATATGTGCCAAATAGATCCCAAATTAAATTTCTTAGTAAAATCTTAAAGTTTAATAAACTGATACAGGGATCTCTTATCGTTTGTGGAGATTTTAATATGCTCTCAGACCCAATTAAAGATAGAAAATCTGAAAGTTGTTCTCCTCCAGACTCATCAGTGATAAGATTGTCTAAACAGTTTATTTCTCTGACAAAATATCATTTAATTGATGTTTGGAGAGCATTGCATACCAATGAAATGGATTTCACTTGTTTTTCTCCAAGATATCATACATATTCTAGGTTAGATTATTTTTTTGTTGATATCAACACACTTAAAAGAACTCTGAGAGTTGATATTGGGCCAAGAGTGTGGTCGGATCATGCTCTAGTTAACTTGGAATTGTTTTCGAAGAATTCTTCTATTAATTCCAAATCTTGGAGACTTGATTCCTCACTTATTGATTCAGAGACAAGTCGGGATTATCTTAAAAAAGAAATTGATTTCTTTTATCAAGTAAACTCGGCTTCAGTAGAATCTAACATTACACTTTGGAACACACATAAGGCCTTTATAAGAGGGATCCTGATTAAATTGCAAAGTCAAAGGAAAAGAGAAATAGGAACTCCTTTGAGAGAATTATATATCCAATTATATAATCTGGAATTAAGAAATAAAATTAATCCTAATGCTTCTGACTCGATGCTGATTAAAAAAATCCAATTGCAGATTAAATCCATCAATCAGATGAGAACTGATAAGTCTATATGGCTTTTACAACAAAAAAAACCCCACTATGGCAGTAAACCAAATAAAATGTTAGCAAATAAACTTAGATCTCATGCTACTAAAAAAAAGTGTGGATTATATTTATCATAATGGAACTTATCTTAATAATCCAGTCCAGATAGCAGAAGCATTTGAACAGTATTCTAGGTTATATAATTTGGAATTGGATCCTTCTTTTAAGAAGCCATCTCTGGAGTACTTTCAAATTTTTTTGAATGAAATAGACTTGCCGCAAATTTCACTGGATGAGGCTCTAACATTAAATAGTGATTTTTCCGAAAAAGAGATTTGTGATGTTATTTCTAAATTGAAGCTGGGTACGGCCCCAGGCCCAGATGGTTTTGGAAATCATTATTATAGGTCTTTGGTAACAACTTTAGTCCCCCACTTAAAAAATCTTTTCAATGAGATTAAAAGAAAGGGACATATTCCTTCAGAAATGTCAGAGGCTCTGATTGTTACTATACCAAAAAAAGATACAGGTATGCTGGAATGTAAAGACTTCCGTCCCATTTCACTTTTGAACGTTGACGTAAAAATTTATGCTAAGATGCTGGCGGATAGATTGAGTGAGGTTATTCACAAACTTGTATCAATAGATCAAACTGGATTTGTGCGGGAACGTTTGGGCTCTGATAATACCAGACGTATGTTAGATTTGATTTCATATTCTACACACAAACTTCTCCCAACGTTTGACCGAGACGGATTGGATTTTATTGGGTGTGTGCTCCAGAAATATGGCCTTGGCTCTTTTGGGTCTAAGTCCATTGGAGCATTATACTCTTCCCCATCCGCCTCGGTCATTGGAAATGGGTTTAAAACGCAAATATTTGCGCTTACTAATGGAACGAGACAGGGGTGTCCCCTTTCTCCGATAGTCTTTGCATTGATAATGGAGCCCCTGGCGGTTGCTATAAGAGATAACCCCTCTATTCAGGGAATCACAGTTGGCGAGATACAGCACAAAATAATACTGTACGCCGATGATGCGGTTGTGTTTGTGTCCAACCCCATTGACTCTTTGAAAACCTTGCAGGTAATAATAGATAAATACTCTAAAGCTTCTAATTATAAAATTAATATTTCCAAATCACAGTTTTTGGCTCTCAACTTAACTAATCTGGAAAAAGATTATTTGAAATCTATCTACCAGTATAATTGGCATTCTAATACCATAACTCATATGGGTATTATATTTTATAATTCTATACAGTTAATAATTAAAAACAATTATAAGGAGCTATTAAATAAACTTACGAAAATCGTTTCCTCTTGGAAACCTTTGAACTTAACTTTAACAGCTAGAATAGCTGCAGCCAAAATGTCACTTCTTCCAAGATTAAGCTATATATTTAGATCCATTCCTATACCTTTATCCAAAACTTTTATAGTACACTTTCAACAAGTAATAGATACATTTATTTTTCAGGGGAAAAACAGAATAATGAAAGTTATAATTTCTAGAAAATTTAGGAAAGGGGGACTAGCATACCCAACGATTCAGACTTACCATGATGCTACAATGTTTTCACATGCAGTTAAATATATAGAAAGTTTGAAAGTGGTAGGTTGGCTGCAGGTTGAAAGATGTTCGGTAGATAAGGATTCTTTAGGCTGGTTGATGTTTAGGAAGGAGTTAAAAAAATAATTCTTCTTAGAAGATTCGGATATTCTTGAATTTTGGTATAAACATAAATTGAGTTCTCAATTAATGCCTTTTCCTAGCCCTATCCTATTTTTATTATTAGAGAGAGAACTGAACTTACCATTTTTGGGAGGATGGAGAACTCTTGGCATTTGTTATTTGAGAGATCTATATATTGGTAATTCTTGGGCTTCTTTTGAAGAATTGAAGGAAAAATTTGGGCTTCCTAACAAAAGTTGGCTTGAATATAATAGACTTCTGGCTGCGTTCAGAGATTCAATCTTATTATAGTTATTATAGTTTTTAAAGTTAGATCTTTAACGTCTTTTGAAAGATTAATGTTTCTAGAAGATAAAAAGTAATTAATATCTAAATGTTATAACATTTTGCGGGAGGAAATGGATAAATGCCCTTTTAATAAATCTAAAATTTGGCAACATTCTTTTTAATCTCTCCTGGTCAGAAAAAGATTGGTCCGATTCATTTATTCTCACAGATCAAATAATTAAAAATACATCATACAGAGAGTTGCACTTTAAATTAAGTACTCAATGGTATTATGTTCCAACAAAAATGGCCCAGATTACTAAAAAAGATAGTTTGAAGTTCTGTTGGAGGAATTGTGGTTTGGTGGGTTCACATGCCCATATATGGTGGAGTTGTCCTATAATTCAACAATTTTGGGAAATTTGTTTTGGGCACATTAGGAATATTTTGGGTAATGCCATTACCTTTTCTGTAGAAAATGTTTTATTTCACATTTTTTCGAATCAGTTTGCCCTGGACGTAGTTGCGTTTCTACTTCAGATATTTATGGCATCTAAATTGTTGATAGCAAGGAGATGGGGTCAGTCCTCCGTTCCCTCTTGGGGTGAAATCACAAATATGGTAGATAGAAACAGAAATCTTGAAAAATCTCTTCAAGAGCAAGGTCTTATAAAAGTAAAACTTCATAAATGGAAAATTTGGGATCAAAACAAAGAACTTTCTCGGTTATGATCTAAATTTTAATATTTCTGGGACTTAGGTCTCCGAAATTATAATTTCTGTTACAGTTCACAATATGTATTGTAAATGTTTGTCTTGTCTATTCTTTTTTTGTGTGTATTCTGTGTTTTATATTTATATTGTAATTGTGTATTTTTGATAATAATAAAAATAAATAAATAAATAAAATATAAAAAAAAACTCTCTCTAGTACACAGAGATGTGTTATTAAAGTGGATTATTTTATTTTTGCACCAGAGTTTTAAAATCTGCAATAATTTGGTGAGATTATCTATTGCATGGCTTTTTAAAAGAGTGGATCTGAATGAAATGGATATACTTTTGCCATGAGACTATATGAGATTGTAAAATTATGTTTATATTACTGTTATATATCTAAATATGGTATGAAAATTGCGCCATCTCAGTTACTATATAGGTGGCCTTGGAGAACCCTACTCTACCAAATTTGCAGTTTACTAAAGATTTACAGTGCCTTGCAAAAGTATTCACCCCCTTGGCATTTTTCGTGTTTTGTTGCCTCACAACCTGGATTTAACATGGATTGTTTGAGGATTTGCATCATTTAATTTACAGAAAATGCCCACAACTTTAAAGATGTTATTTTTATTATTATTGTGAAGCAATCAACAAATATGACAAAATAACAGAAAAAGTCAATGTGCATAACTATTCACCTCCCTAAAGTTAATACTTTGTAGAGCCACTGATTGCGGCAATCACAGCTCCAAGTTGCTTTCATAAGTCTCTATGAGCTTGAATGGATTTTTGTCCATTCCTCCTTGCAAAACTGCTCCAGCTCCTTCAAGTTGGATGGTTTGCGCTTGTGAACAGCAATCTTTAATTCTGACCACAGATTTTCTATTGGATTGAGGTCTGGGCTTTGACTAGTCCATTCCAACACATTTACATGTTTCCCCTTAAACCACTCAAGTTTTGCTTTAGTACTGTTTTGGGGGTTTTGCTCAAGAATATCACTGTATCTAGTACCATCCAACTTTCCCTCAACTCTGACCAGTTTCCCAGTCCCAGCTGCTGAAAAACACGCCCACAGCATGATGCTGCCACCACCATGTTTTACTGTGGGGATGGTGTTCTTTGGGTGATGTGATGTGTTGGGTTTGCGCCAGACATAGCATTTCCTTTGATGGCCGAAAAGTTCAATTTTAGTCTCATCAGACCAATGCACCTTCCTCCATACATTTTGGGAGTCTCCCACATGCCTTTTCACAAACTCAAAACGTGACATTTTGTTTTTTTGCTGAAAGTAATGTTTTTCTGGTCACTGTGCCATAAAGCTCAACTCTATGTACAGATACTCCACAGTCTCTGCTGCAGCTCCTCCAGGGTTACCTTAAGTCTCTGTGCTGTCTGTCTGATTAATGCCCTCCTTGTCGGGTCCGTGAGTTTTGGGTGGCCGTCTCTTGGCACGTTTGCTGTTGTGCCATGTTATTTCCATTTGGTTATGATAGATTTGATGGTACCACTTAGTCCTATAATGATACAGAAGGTGTAGTGGTCTCTCATAGTAGAACCACGAGGTAAACAGCATAGATTGCCAGTTTCCAACTTGTAGTGTTTATCATAGTAGAACCAAGAGATACTGTATATTAACAGCTTGCCCTTAAGTTTGCAGAAAATATAGTTGGTATAGTGGCATTTTTTTGCCACAAGGTAATTATTGCTGAAGTTGCCGCTTGTGAAATGGTGGTCTCATAGAGATTACACAGATTGTAAGAAACATAAATACAAAGTTTATTTCAGCAACATAAATACCTTTATAATGCAATTGAACAATAGTAGGATGTAGTAGTGACACAAACCAAGATAGTGTCACAAGGTAATCACAGACAGACTGATTAACATTTGTGAGAAAAGCAGTAAATCTTACTTATGGAAATATATGCTTGTAATCCAATATACATAACTGATTGAATTCTTTATTGTTCATAATAGTATCAGCAACATACTAACATCATTTCACTAATTATGTGACTTCTTGATAAGACCAACAGTATAAACAAAGAAACTATTCATAGAAGTTATATATTCAGCTAAGTGGATACATTCCACCACCTTTGTATAGAATGTATAGCACTTTTTTCATTCTTTCACGATTTTATTTTTTTATTTGAATTGTATCACATTTAATTAGTTTATGTAAAAATAAATCACAAATATATGTGTCAATATAATTTGGGAATAGTAAACCATTATTTACACAGATATCAATGTTGCTATATTAAAAGCAATATTTAAAGTCTCACTGGTCACTTATCACATATTATAATTGTCTAACTCCGAATCGTTGTCACACTGCGTTGCGTACAACTTAGCGATGAGCGCCACAGGCGCTCATCGCCCGGCAAGCCGAGCGCAGCGAGACGAGCCGTTACACCGTACCACTTTGCCGATCGTACAACTTTGCCATCGCTTGGCGAGCCTCGCATAGCGAGGCGAGCCGTTAAATCTTACCACTTTGGCAATGAGCGCCGCAGGCGAGCCTCGCGTAGCGAGGCGAGCCGTTACATCGTACCACTTTGGAAATTAGCGCATTACATCGTAGGACTTTGGCAATGAGTGCCGCAGGCACTCATTGCAGACGAGTCTCGCGTAGCGAGATGAGCCGTTAAACCGTAGTACTTAGAAAAAAAATACGAGGTGAAAAAAATGACGAGATAAGCGGCGGAACAAAAACAGTAAAAAAAACACTAAATACACAGTAAAAAATAAAACAAAGGTCACTTACAGCATGGGGAACCAGGCAGGACGTCTGGATGTGAGTTGGAACTGAAATTTAGATCGATTTAGCCGAGTTACAAAGATCGAAAATCGGCTAAGCGAGAAAAAAATGGCCGCCGAAAAAAATGAAAATGAGGCTATACTACTACGAACTGCGTAAAACACAGCCACAGATGTATGTGTTTGAAAAACAACGAGATAAAGGATGCGGATTAACCGCGCAATGAGTAAAGACAGTAGCAAATTCATTTTACGAAACGATATTACCAATTTACGCATTAACACAGATTTCCCGCCTTTGGCTCGCGCCACATAGAATTTTCCGCCGAAAACAACGCATTTGGCTCGCGCAACTGCGGATTTCCAGCCTAAAACTATGAATTTGTCTCGCGCACAAACCCTATATATAGTGCACATTTCACACATGACTGACACTTTCTCCTCAGGTGCTGACAGTCTGACGATGTTTTTTGATGCCGGCAAAGCGCAAGAGATTGTTAGCTCTTCAGTATACTGCTTAAGCATTATTACATTAAAAAAGGTAAATATATTATTTATAATTATTAAATAATAAATTATTTCCTAATAAATAATAGATAAGAAATGTAATTAATAGAAAATTAATATTGTGCTTACCTGTGTGAAACAATTGTGTATAACATTCATAATGTACATTAATTATTAATATAAAAATTAAAAATGTCAATAAAAAAAACATATTTATTAATTTAACAATTATTTTGTTATGTCGTGATTACCTGTGTGAAACTATTGTTAATAACATTCATAATGTACATTAATTAATTATGAATACATTGATTAATTAATGTACATTAATTTAAGAACTATTTTGGGATATGTCGTGATTACCTGTGGGTAAGAATTGTAAATCTTTTTTAATATTACTGATTAGTAATGAATGTTAACGTTTAAGAATGTGCATAAAAAATGGAACACGTTGATTAATGTATGTACATTATTTAAATTCAGTTCTTATATATTTTGTATACCATTCTAAAAAAAAAAAAAGGAACATGGTTATGTGTTGATGTTATATTTAGTCAGACATTAATTTAAGATTAATACAGATTAATTGATTCTTATTTAAAGACGAACAGTAATATTGAGTGTATGTTTATAATCTATGCTTTCATATGTGTGTTCATGTTGATTTATTGATATATTTATTTCATGTTTTTAATCTATGCAAAAATAGGTATGTTAAGCCTCATTGATTAATACAGATGAAGTAACATATTCTACATTAATTTTACTATTTTGTATAATTGCAGTGAATTCTACGTGAATGACCAGAGATAGTGACGTTTGCACAAATTGAACATCATAAAGATAATTTGGACAGGTATAGAATTTTAATTATATTACTATGGCAAAATATTAAAAAAGATGATGTTTTTAATGTAGACAAATATATGTCTGTTGATGTTCATTTAATGATATTGATGAAGCAAAAGTTTAAAAATATTATCTATTTGATTTTACAGTTTATTCGGATCTGCAAGGGAATAAACAGACAGTGTGACGTTTGCAGCCTTTGAATAACATCAATATCATCTTCACAGGTATAAAATGGAATTTTGTAGTGACGCATAGAAAAAGGCTATGGTCCCCATTTAATTGCGATTTGGCCAATTGAATAAGGCTCTATATAAGCACATAGCATATTTTTATACACAATTTTTTAGTTAGTGAACTTCTATCCAAAAGCAAGGTCTTCACTAACTAAAAATGTATGTAAAAAAATATGCTCTGTTCTTATATAGAGCCCTATTCAATTGGCAAAATCGCAATTGAATGAGGCCCTATGTATTATATTTTTGGTGAAAATTTACATTGATTGAAAATGGATAGTACTTGAGTCATTAATTTATGATATTTAGTTAAAACTTTAAAAAAGTTGAAAAGACAATACAAAGTAATATTTAAAGAAAAGAAGGATGGTATGCTGTGAATTTAATCAAGAAGGAATGTCATTGAAAGATTAGTAATATAAAGATGGATATGTGCAGCTATTTCCGATTTCATATATGTGAATAAAATACTTTGAAAAATGGTTTCATTTCTTTCAGACTAAAGCGCAACAATTGAAAATGTTTTATTAGTTTATTCATCTACTTTAATCTAAAAGTACAAATCGGAAAAAAAATGTATATAAAACAAAGAACAAACAATAATTACATCTCTATTAAATTACAGATTAAAATGGCGGACAATAGAGAAGACAAAATTGAACGCAAAAGAAGATTGGCAAGGGAAAGGAAGCAAAGGTGGAGAGATGCTCAGACACCGGAAACTTCACAACGCTTGCAAGAAGTTCGACAAAGACTTTTAAATAAAAGAAAGATGAGTAAGAAAGCCGCAAGTGAGTGTGTTGGGGCTTCAAAGAAACGTAAAAGTAAACAAAAACATCTCTGTGAACCATTGTCCAATGACTCTATTTTGCAGAATGACTTAAATGTAGAAACACAAGAAAAAAATGTACATATAGAAAGTGGGTCTGATATTTATGTTGAAGAAATGCATGATAATGTGTTTACTACTGCAGTAGAAGTAGATACTCATTATTGTGGGTTACTCAATATGGTTTGTCAGTTTTGTGGGGCCTATCATTTTATAAAGGAAAGACCTACTGACGGAAATTTCATTAGTTGCTGTCAGAAAGGAAAGGTGAAACTTCCAGTAAGACACCCATTTCCATATTTAGAATGCATTAAGGTGAACGAGTTTTTATACCAAGAATTGATTTAGCTCCAAGTGAGCGTGGTTTGCCCTTTGTCCTTCAACGGAGACAATTTCCAGTTATAATGGCATTTGCTATGACCATCAATAAATCCCAAGGACAAACATTTAAGTCAGTTGGGATTTTTTTAAAGGAACCAGTTTTTGCACATGGACAACTCTATGTGGCTTTTTCAAGGTGCACTAATTCAAAAGAAATTAAAGTGCATGTTGAAGAAAACGAAACTCAAGGTCATTTATTGGATGATGGATGTGTTTACACCAAAAAAATTGTCTACTATGAGGTGTTGGAAAGATAGAGGACAATGGTTTCATTTTAATACCAACATTTTATGGGACTCTAGATGTTTTTGTTGAAATATTGTTTTTGTGCAATCATATAAAGAATGGACAAAAAAACATAGAGAACTGTGGTTTGACTTCCAGTACTAAATTAAAGTACTCTGGGACTCTTTAAATAGGGGACCACTATTTCACTTATGAAAATATATCTGATATTTGGAGAATGGACTAAATGAAAACAAAAAAAAAAAAAAAAATATCCTGAAACAGATTGGAATGGGTTCAAAGTTTTATATTTACATGATTGTCCCCACAAAACAATTCACTGATTTTTTTTTTTTTCATAATTTACAAGAGTTAAATGTTTTTGTTTGAAGTTACAATTTCAGATGTTAAAGATGTGTTTTTGGAATGCTTAAAGTTTGGTAAATATATATGTGGTATAGTTAAATATGTATTGTTAGTATAAAGTTGAAGTATTTAATAATAATTGGAAATGTATTATTTAAAGACAAAGTATTGATTCAGGGAGAAATCCGATCGCCAGTTAATGGGGTCAGGAAGGAATTAATTTTTTTCCCTCTTTGATACAATTGGACAAGTTTCAATAGAGTTTAACAAGAGTCTAACAAATGTTACAAATGATAAAAAGCATGTTATTGTTAAAACAATTGACTTACTCTAAGTTAATATAGTCTGCAGTTACTCAGTGATAAATATGTATTGAAAAGTGTTAGTATTGTTAACAAAATGTTGAACGAATGTTTCATATACAAGTTGTATGTTACAAAGTTTAATGTTTGTGAAGTTGAAAGTTAAAAAAATAAAAAGCTAAAATAAATAATGTGTTTTTATTTTTAGAAAAAAAAGGGACAAATGTAGGTGACTCATTTTGTGTTGCAAACAAATTTCACAACATTTAATTTTTATTGACCGTCATTTTTTGACGGGCAAGTCGCTAGTTCTAATATAGTTAGTGTTGCAATTTATAGAGCAACTCTAACCAATATTTGTAAAACACTAATATCACCTGCAATATTCACTTAGCAGCTATAGAATAATTGTAAAAATCCTAAGGGACAAAAATATATTGGTTATAAGCCGTTTTTAAAAATAAAAAATATATCACATTATATCTAAACCAATTACTGTAGTGACGTCATTGTATTCTCTGGAGAATAAATTCAGAGATGTGTTTGTATATATTCTTTGTTTTAAACAATCAGATTTTAATTATAAAAACTTTTTTAAATTTTAACAGATTGTTTTTTTTTTATTTAGTATGAGGCAATTCATAACATATTTAGCCACATAAAAGTATTTCCCCCTTTTTTTGTTATTTCTCTCTGTGCCCATCTTCAGAGACACAGATAACAAAAAGAGCTTTTTATGGGCTTCATAACAAAGGGGGTGAATACATACGCATATGCAAATTTTCTATTTATAAAAAAATAGTTTTATATACCGTATTTTTCGCCGTATAAGACGCACTTTTTCTTCCCCAAAACTGGGGGAGGAAAGTTGGTGCGCCTTATACGGCGAATATACCTTTTCAAACTGCCTCTGTCCTCTTGATCTCACCCCAGCGCTTCCTACCAGCATCGCGTCGGCCGGTGCGTCCTAGTGACGTCACACACGCAACGCTGCAGTACACGAGGAGTGCTGGTAGGAAGCGCTGGGGTAAGATCAAGATGGCAGAGATCAGAAAAAAGGTGAGGATCAGGAGGGTCAGGAAGGGTCAAGGGCTCCCAAATGCTGCAGTATATGTATGTATGTGTGTGTGTGTGTGTGTGTGTGTGTGTGTATGTATGTATATGTATGTATATTTATGTGTGTATGTATATGTATCTATATATATATATATATATATATATATATATATATATATATATATGTATGTGTATATATATATATATATATGTATATTTATGTGTGTATGTATATGTATGTATGTGTATCTATATATATCTATATATATATATATATATATATATATATATATATATATATATATATTTGTGTGTAATGTAGGTGTGTATCTGTGTGTATAGTGTATTTGTGTTTGATTCAGATTTTTTTTTCTCTTGTTTTCCTACTCTAAAAACTAGGTGCGTCTTATCTGCCGGTTCGTCTTATAGGGCGAAAAATACGGTATATATATATATATATATATATATATATATATATATATATATATATATATTTCTCATTTGACTTCACCAACTTAGACTATTGTGTTCTGATCCATCACATACAATTCAGATAAACAAAACATTGAATTAGGGCGGTAATGTAACAAAATAGGTAAAATGTCAATGGGGTGAATACTTTTGCAAGGCACTGTAGGTACAAAGCATTAAAATGGGCAAGAGCCAAATGTTTGCAAGCTCAGACAAGGATTATATTTCAGTTTTTCTGAGTTTAGATTCTATAATGATTTGCATAATAAATATTTAAACACATTGGCTCACACTGACATTTATTTGGTTAGTTGTTCACATAATTCATTCAGCCTTATAGTATAACAATATTCCTTGTTCATATTAAAGGGATACTGTTACCGAAACAGAACGTTTATTTCAACTTTAAGAGTATAAAAACTGGTCAAACAGTGTACTAGTCTTTTTTCCCTCAATTCATTACTGAGAAATTCAGCCTTGCTTTTGCAGTTAGTGTGTGGACCAATATGGTCATTTGCACCTCAAAGTACTTGATAAGGGTGGGTTGGAGGTGTTCTAACTGAATGACAACATTGAGGGTCATTATTTTGGACACCACAGGGACAAACAAGCAGACTATGATTCTACTCAGCTCATCAAATCAGTTATTTATATTACTGTTATATATCTAAATATGGTAAAGTCACATCTCAGAGGGGCCCCTTGCAGCTGGCACAATGTTTCAGATGCTCTTAAAGATTGTTAGAGTTCAGCACTGTAGACCTCCTGTGCAGAGATACAAACAAACAGCTTCTAACTAGCCATATACATTGACACTTAATTAGGTCAGACAACAAACTACTTATTGTGTTACTTTGTGTTAATGGTTAATGTCGCCATTGCATTTTTCTTTTAAAATCCTGTTCAATAAAGAGATTTTCACTAGGTTAGGACATACATGAAGGACGATGTTCCTTTCCAGGATGCTGGCAATTAATGCTTTGTTTATGGCTGGGTAGTCTGCTGAATGGCTACTAAAGTCTGCTGTCTCCTCCACTTACCAAGATGTAGAAAGGAACCCTGCGCATAGACGTCTAACTGATGGGATCCTCAAAAGGCTGACCAACTGACCCTGTTCCATCAAAAGAATACAGTTTCATACAATGATTATAAGAAATATAGCAATTCTAAAACTAGAAGGAAGAACTTTTGGCATTATATATTCCACTGTAAAATATGTAATTATTAAAAGCTGTATTTATTTTAGGTTAAATATGGGTAAGCAAAGATGATATTATAAGCATGGAAATATTCCAATTAAAATATAAGATTTCATCCATATTCAATGTCCTGAATTAATGTTATTGTTGCAGTAGTAATCAATTAGCTTGCATTAAAATATTCAGACACAGAAAATTGAAGGAGACATGGATACTAAAATTGAATTCTGAAAGTAAAGACATACTAATGTCTCTCAAATTGATGGTAACTGAAAAAGATAGTACTTCATATTCACGTTGTATTAACTAATTATAAACTAAATATAATGCATGTTCTATGGAGTGAAGGCTCTCTAAAGAATAATTAGGCATGCCTTGATAAGAAATAGTTTTTGTTAAACTTATACTGTGCGTTAAAACAATTAAAAGGAACACAAATTTGGTGGAAATTGGCCTGACAGCATAAATTAGGTCTCACTAAAATAATTGGAAAGAGTTTTTAATTTTTTGAAACTGAAGCTGAGTTATCTTATTTTGAATATTTCATGTTTATATTGTTTCCAGTCCTCCCTCTTGCTCCCCCAGTGCTAACATTATGGGGCAATCAAATTGGAAATGTCTTTTCTGCCGCCTGTTCTGTTTACTTAAAGGTATATATATATAGCGAGAGAGAGATATGATAAGAAGGGTAGGGGAAAGACAGGGCGCCACCTCCTAGTGCAATATGAGTGTATAGTAATCACGTCAAAACATCAATCCTATAGTGTTTCACTCACATGTGATAACCCTAAAGTTATGAGGTATCTGTATGGATTAAAAGGGGTAACTCTGGAAGTACCTGATGTCCAATCCTCAGATCTCAATCCCAGGCACAGGATACATTCCAGATAGTTTTGTAGCAGGTATTGTTGGATCACCAATGCTATTGGGTACACTATTATATAGTGTTAACATCAAAGTGACTTAAAAGCCACGCTCTGGGTTACTGCAGGGAGGATCTGGAGGTCGACCCAATGCTGCCAAATTTGTAGTACTTAGAAAAAAAATACGAGGTGAAAAAAATGACGAGATAAGCGGCGGAACAAAAACAGTAAAAAAAACACTAAATACACAGTAAAAAATAAAACAAAGGTCACTTACAGCATGGGGAACCAGGCAGGACGTCTGGATGTGAGTTGGAACTGAAATTTAGATCGATTTAGCCGAGTTACAAAGATCGAAAATCGGCTAAGCGAGAAAAAAATGGCCGCCGAAAAAAATGAAAATGAGGCTATACTACTACGAACTGCGTAAAACACAGCCACAGATGTATGTGTTTGAAAAACAACGAGATAAAGGATGCGGATTAACCGCGCAATGAGTAAAGACAGTAGCAAATTCATTTTACGAAACGATATTACCAATTTACGCATTAACACAGATTTCCCGCCTTTGGCTCGCGCCACATAGAATTTTCCGCCGAAAACAACGCATTTGGCTCGCGCAACTGCGGATTTCCAGCCTAAAACTATGAATTTGTCTCGCGCACAAACCCTATATATAGTGCACATTTCACACATGACTGACACTTTCTCCTCAGGTGCTGACAGTCTGACGATGTTTTTTGATGCCGGCAAAGCGCAAGAGATTGTTAGCTCTTCAGTATACTGCTTAAGCATTATTACATTAAAAAAGGTAAATATATTATTTATAATTATTAAATAATAAATTAGTTCTTAATAAATAATAGATAAGAAATGTAATTAATAGAAAATTAATATTGTGCTTACCTGTGTGAAACAATTGTGTATAACATTCATAATGTACATTAATTATTAATATAAAAATTAAAAATGTCAATAAAAAAAACATATTTATTAATTTAACAATTATTTTGTTATGTCGTGATTACCTGTGTGAAACTATTGTTAATAACATTCATAATGTACATTAATTAATTATGAATACATTGATTAATTAATGTACATTAATTTAAGAACTATTTTGGGATATGTCGTGATTACCTGTGGGTAAGAATTGTAAATCTTTTTTAATATTACTGATTAGTAATGAATGTTAACGTTTAAGAATGTGCATAAAAAATGGAACACGTTGATTAATGTATGTACATTATTTAAATTCAGTTCTTATATATTTTGTATACCATTCTAAAAAAAAAAAAAGGAACATGGTTATGTGTTGATGTTATATTTAGTCAGACATTAATTTAAGATTAATACAGATTAATTGATTCTTATTTAAAGACGAACAGTAATATTGAGTGTATGTTTATAATCTATGCTTTCATATGTGTGTTCATGTTGATTTATTGATATATTTATTTCATGTTTTTAATCTATGCAAAAATAGGTATGTTAAGCCTCATTGATTAATACAGATGAAGTAACATATTCTACATTAATTTTACTATTTTGTATAATTGCAGTGAATTCTACGTGAATGACCAGAGATAGTGACGTTTGCACAAATTGAACATCATAAAGATAATTTGGACAGGTATAGAATTTTAATTATATTACTATGGCAAAATATTAAAAAAGATGATGTTTTTAATGTAGACAAATATATGTCTGTTGATGTTCATTTAATGATATTGATGAAGCAAAAGTTTAAAAATATTATCTATTTGATTTTACAGTTTATTCGGATCTGCAAGGGAATAAACAGACAGTGTGACGTTTGCAGCCTTTGAATAACATCAATATCATCTTCACAGGTATAAAATGGAATTTTGTAGTGACGCATAGAAAAAGGCTATGGTCCCCATTTAATTGCGATTCGGCCAATTGAATAAGGCTCTATATAAGCACATAGCATATTTTTATACACAATTTTTTAGTTAGTGAACTTCTATCCAAAAGCAAGGTCTTCACTAACTAAAAATGTATGTAAAAAAATATGCTCTGTTCTTATATAGAGCCCTATTCAATTGGCAAAATCGCAATTGAATGAGGCCCTATGTATTATATTTTTGGTGAAAATTTACATTGATTGAAAATGGATAGTACTTGAGTCATTAATTTATGATATTTAGTTAAAACTTTAAAAAAGTTGAAAAGACAATACAAAGTAATATTTAAAGAAAAGAAGGATGGTATGCTGTGAATTTAATCAAGAAGGAATGTCATTGAAAGATTAGTAATATAAAGATGGATATGTGCAGCTATTTCCGATTTCATATATGTGAATAAAATACTTTGAAAAATGGTTTCATTTCTTTCAGACTAAAGCGCAACAATTGAAAATGTTTTATTAGTTTATTCATCTACTTTAATCTAAAAGTACAAATCGGAAAAAAAATGTATATAAAACAAAGAACAAACAATAATTACATCTCTATTAAATTACAGATTAAAATGGCGGACAATAGAGAAGACAAAATTGAACGCAAAAGAAGATTGGCAAGGGAAAGGAAGCAAAGGTGGAGAGATGCTCAGACACCGGAAACTTCACAACGCTTGCAAGAAGTTCAACAAAGACTTTTAAATAAAAGAAAGATGAGTAAGAAAGCCGCAAGTGAGTGTGTTGGGGCTTCAAAGAAACGTAAAAGTAAACAAAAACATCTCTGTGAACCATTGTCCAATGACTCTATTTTGCAGAATGACTTAAATGTAGAAACACAAGAAAAAAATGTACATATAGAAAGTGGGTCTGATATTTATGTTGAAGAAATGCATGATAATGTGTTTACTACTGCAGTAGAAGTAGATACTCATTATTGTGGGTTACTCAATATGGTTTGTCAGTTTTGTGGGGCCTATCATTTTATAAAGGAAAGACCTACTGACGGAAATTTCATTAGTTGCTGTCAGAAAGGAAAGGTGAAACTTCCAGTAAGACACCCATTTCCATATTTAGAATGCATTAAGGTGAACGAGTTTTTATACCAAGAATTGATTTAGCTCCAAGTGAGCGTGGTTTGCCCTTTGTCCTTCAACGGAGACAATTTCCAGTTATAATGGCATTTGCTATGACCATCAATAAATCCCAAGGACAAACATTTAAGTCAGTTGGGATTTTTTTAAAGGAACCAGTTTTTGCACATGGACAACTCTATGTGGCTTTTTCAAGGTGCACTAATTCAAAAGAAATTAAAGTGCATGTTGAAGAAAACGAAAATCAAGGTCATTTATTGGATGATGGATGTGTTTACACCAAAAAAATTGTCTACTATGAGGTGTTGGAAAGATAGAGGACAATGGTTTCATTTTAATACCAACATTTTATGGGACTCTAGATGTTTTTGTTGAAATATTGTTTTTGTGCAATCATATAAAGAATGGACAAAAAAACATAGAGAACTGTGGTTTGACTTCCAGTACTAAATTAAAGTACTCTGGGACTCTTTAAATAGGGGACCACTATTTCACTTATGAAAATATATCTGATATTTGGAGAATGGACTAAATGAAAACAAAAAAAAAAAAAAAAATATCCTGAAACAGATTGGAATGGGTTCAAAGTTTTATATTTACATGATTGTCCCCACAAAACAATTCACTGATTTTTTTTTTTTTCATAATTTACAAGAGTTAAATGTTTTTGTTTGAAGTTACAATTTCAGATGTTAAAGATGTGTTTTTGGAATGCTTAAAGTTTGGTAAATATATATGTGGTATAGTTAAATATGTATTGTTAGTATAAAGTTGAAGTATTTAATAATAATTGGAAATGTATTATTTAAAGACAAAGTATTGATTCAGGGAGAAATCCGATCGCCAGTTAATGGGGTCAGGAAGGAATTAATTTTTTTCCCTCTTTGATACAATTGGACAAGTTTCAATAGAGTTTAACAAGAGTCTAACAAATGTTACAAATGATAAAAAGCATGTTATTGTTAAAACAATTGACTTACTCTAAGTTAATATAGTCTGCAGTTACTCAGTGATAAATATGTATTGAAAAGTGTTAGTATTGTTAACAAAATGTTGAACGAATGTTTCATATACAAGTTGTATGTTACAAAGTTTAATGTTTGTGAAGTTGAAAGTTAAAAAAATAAAAAGCTAAAATAAATAATGTGTTTTTATTTTTAGAAAAAAAAGGGACAAATGTAGGTGACTCATTTTGTGTTGCAAACAAATTTCACAACATTTAATTTTTATTGACCGTCATTTTTTGACGGGCAAGTCGCTAGTTCTAATATAGTTAGTGTTGCAATTTATAGAGCAACTCTAACCAATATTTGTAAAACACTAATATCACCTGCAATATTCACTTAGCAGCTATAGAATAATTGTAAAAATCCTAAGGGACAAAAATATATTGGTTATAAGCCGTTTTTAAAAATAAAAAATATATCACATTATATCTAAACCAATTACTGTAGTGACGTCATTGTATTCTCTGGAGAATAAATTCAGAGATGTGTTTGTATATATTCTTTGTTTTAAACAATCAGATTTTAATTATAAAAACTTTTTTAAATTTTAACAGATTGTTTTTTTTTTATTTAGTATGAGGCAATTCATAACATATTTAGCCACATAAAAGTATTTCCCCCTTTTTTTGTTATTTCTCTCTGTGCCCATCTTCAGAGACACAGATAACAAAAAGAGCTTTTTATGGGCTTCATAACAAAGGGGGTGAATACATACGCATATGCAAATTTTCTATTTATAAAAAAATAGTTTTATATACCGTATTTTTCGCCGTATAAGACGCACTTTTTCTTCCCCAAAACTGGGGGAGGAAAGTTGGTGCGCCTTATACGGCGAATATACCTTTTCAAACTGCCTCTGTCCTCTTGATCTCACCCCAGCGCTTCCTACCAGCATCGCGTCGGCCGGTGCGTCCTAGTGACGTCACACACGCAACGCTGCAGTACACGAGGAGTGCTGGTAGGAAGCGCTGGGGTAAGATCAAGATGGCAGAGATCAGAAAAAAGGTGAGGATCAGGAGGGTCAGGAAGGGTCAAGGGCTCCCAAATGCTGCAGTATATGTATGTATGTGTGTGTGTGTGTGTGTGTGTGTGTATGTATGTATATGTATGTATATTTATGTGTGTATGTATATGTATCTATATATATATATATATATATATATATATATATATATATGTATGTGTATATATATATATATATATGTATATTTATGTGTGTATGTATATGTATGTATGTGTATCTATATATATCTATATATATATATATATATATATATATATATATATATATATATATATATTTGTGTGTAATGTAGGTGTGTATCTGTGTGTATAGTGTATTTGTGTTTGATTCAGATTTTTTTTTCTCTTGTTTTCCTACTCTAAAAACTAGGTGCGTCTTATCTGCCGGTTCGTCTTATAGGGCGAAAAATACGGTATATATATATATATATATATATATATATATATATATATATATATATATATTTCTCATTTGACTTCACCAACTTAGACTATTGTGTTCTGATCCATCACATACAATTCAGATAAACAAAACATTGAATTAGGGCGGTAATGTAACAAAATAGGTAAAATGTCAATGGGGTGAATACTTTTGCAAGGCACTGTAGGTACAAAGCATTAAAATGGGCAAGAGCCAAATGTTTGCAAGCTCAGACAAGGATTATATTTCAGTTTTTCTGAGTTTAGATTCTATAATGATTTGCATAATAAATATTTAAACACATTGGCTCACACTGACATTTATTTGGTTAGTTGTTCACATAATTCATTCAGCCTTATAGTATAACAATATTCCTTGTTCATATTAAAGGGATACTGTTACCGAAACAGAACGTTTATTTCAACTTTAAGAGTATAAAAACTGGTCAAACAGTGTACTAGTCTTTTTTCCCTCAATTCATTACTGAGAAATTCAGCCTTGCTTTTGCAGTTAGTGTGTGGACCAATATGGTCATTTGCACCTCAAAGTACTTGATAAGGGTGGGTTGGAGGTGTTCTAACTGAATGACAACATTGAGGGTCATTATTTTGGACACCACAGGGACAAACAAGCAGACTATGATTCTACTCAGCTCATCAAATCAGTTATTTATATTACTGTTATATATCTAAATATGGTAAAGTCACATCTCAGAGGGGCCCCTTGCAGCTGGCACAATGTTTCAGATGCTCTTAAAGATTGTTAGAGTTCAGCACTGTAGACCTCCTGTGCAGAGATACAAACAAACAGCTTCTAACTAGCCATATACATTGACACTTAATTAGGTCAGACAACAAACTACTTATTGTGTTACTTTGTGTTAATGGTTAATGTCGCCATTGCATTTTTCTTTTAAAATCCTGTTCAATAAAGAGATTTTCACTAGGTTAGGACATACATGAAGGACGATGTTCCTTTCCAGGATGCTGGCAATTAATGCTTTGTTTATGGCTGGGTAGTCTGCTGAATGGCTACTAAAGTCTGCTGTCTCCTCCACTTACCAAGATGTAGAAAGGAACCCTGCGCATAGACGTCTAACTGATGGGATCCTCAAAAGGCTGACCAACTGACCCTGTTCCATCAAAAGAATACAGTTTCATACAATGATTATAAGAAATATAGCAATTCTAAAACTAGAAGGAAGAACTTTTGGCATTATATATTCCACTGTAAAATATGTAATTATTAAAAGCTGTATTTATTTTAGGTTAAATATGGGTAAGCAAAGATGATATTATAAGCATGGAAATATTCCAATTAAAATATAAGATTTCATCCATATTCAATGTCCTGAATTAATGTTATTGTTGCAGTAGTAATCAATTAGCTTGCATTAAAATATTCAGACACAGAAAATTGAAGGAGACATGGATACTAAAATTGAATTCTGAAAGTAAAGACATACTAATGTCTCTCAAATTGATGGTAACTGAAAAAGATAGTACTTCATATTCACGTTGTATTAACTAATTATAAACTAAATATAATGCATGTTCTATGGAGTGAAGGCTCTCTAAAGAATAATTAGGCATGCCTTGATAAGAAATAGTTTTTGTTAAACTTATACTGTGCGTTAAAACAATTAAAAGGAACACAAATTTGGTGGAAATTGGCCTGACAGCATAAATTAGGTCTCACTAAAATAATTGGAAAGAGTTTTTAATTTTTTGAAACTGAAGCTGAGTTATCTTATTTTGAATATTTCATGTTTATATTGTTTCCAGTCCTCCCTCTTGCTCCCCCAGTGCTAACATTATGGGGCAATCAAATTGGAAATGTCTTTTCTGCCGCCTGTTCTGTTTACTTAAAGGTATATATATATAGCGAGAGAGAGATATGATAAGAAGGGTAGGGGAAAGACAGGGCGCCACCTCCTAGTGCAATATGAGTGTATAGTAATCACGTCAAAACATCAATCCTATAGTGTTTCACTCACATGTGATAACCCTAAAGTTATGAGGTATCTGTATGGATTAAAAGGGGTAACTCTGGAAGTACCTGATGTCCAATCCTCAGATCTCAATCCCAGGCACAGGATACATTCCAGATAGTTTTGTAGCAGGTATTGTTGGATCACCAATGCTATTGGGTACACTATTATATAGTGTCAACATCAAAGTGACTTAAAAGCCACGCTCTGGGTTACTGCAGGGAGGATCTGGAGGTCGACCCAATGCTGCCGTATTTGCCTGGGCCCCCTCAGCACACCATTCCTCCTCCTTCCGATCCTCCTCCTCCACCTTCCGATCCTCTCCTCCCTCCTTCCGAACCCCCTCCTTTCCCATCCTTCTCCCTCCTTCTTCTCCCTCCTTCCCCCCTCTCCAATAACATCCCCTTCCCTTCTCTCTACTTACCAGCATCTGATCAGCTCCTGCTGCTGATACTTCCCACGCAGCGCGTCTTATGCCATTTATGCGCTTGTGACATCACAAAATTAGCATGTTCCGGTGAAAGGCATAAGACGCGTTGCGGGGGAAGTATCGGCAGCAGGAGCTGATCGGATGAGAGAGAGAAGAGAGGGGAAAGGGGTGTTATTGGAGAGGGGGGAAGGAGGGAGAAGAAGGATGGGGAGGAGGGGGTTCGGAAGGAGGGAGGAGAGGATCGGAAGGTGGAGGAGGAGGATCGGAAGGAGGGGGAATGGTGTGCTGAGGGGGCCCAGGCAAATTCGGCAGCATTGGGCCCCCTCCAGATGCTCCCTGCAGTAACCCAGAGCATGCCTCGTGGTTACCACTTTAGGATGCAAAAATGAACCCCGAGCCACGCTCAGTTTTACCGCTTGGAGGGTTAATGGGCTTGTGTGACAGTGTGCCCAGCTGGCAGTGTTTTTTGTTAACAGTTAGTGTATGTATGTTTGAGTGTGCCTGTGTGTAAATGAGTTTGCATGTATGACAGTGAGTGAGCCTGCACAACATTGCCCTGCATGAGTGGATATAATATGAGTATGACTGTGCACGTCTAAGAGTGAGTGTGCATGTGTCAGTGAGTGAGTATGGCTGTGTGTATCTGTGTTAGTGTCCCTGTGTGTGACATAGTGTGCCTGCCTGACAGTGAGTGTGCACGTGTCAGTGAGTGAGTATGGCTGTGTGTATCTACGTAAGTGTCCATGTGTGTGACATAGTGTGCCTGGCTGACAGTGAGTGTGCACGTGTCAGTGAGTGAGTATAGCTGTGTGTATCTACGTTAGTGTCCATGTGTGCCTGGCTGACAGTGAGTGTGCATGTGTCAGTGAGTGAGTATGGCTGTGTGTCTCTGCGTTAGTGTCCCTGTGTGTGACATAGTGTGCCTGGCTGACACTGACACATGCACACTCACTGTCAGCCAGCATGTTATTCCAAACAATTTAGGAATGTTAGGTGATGTATGCACTTTATGGCTTAAAACCAGACTCTGCATCAACTATGTAATTTTCCGTGGGAGTTTTGCCATGGATCCCCCTCCGGCATGCCAAAGTCCAGGTGTTAGTCCCCTTGAAACAACTTTCCCTGTGGGTTTTGAAATTCGCCTGCCCATTGAAGTCTATGGCGGTTCGCCCGTTCGCGAACATTTGATGAAGTTTGCGTCCGCTGTTCGCGAACTGAAAATTTTATGTTTGCGACATCACTATTCACAATCTATATACACAACTTAGAAGACAGAATGGAGAGGGAAGATATGAGAGAAACCTTCAGATATGTATCAAAGGATTTAATAAAGCTTTGGAGGGAAGTGTCTTCCGGTAAAAGTGAAAATAAATACAATAGGTCATAACAAAGTTGGAAAGTAGAAGATTTAGGATAAAGTACTACCTTACAGGAAGAGAAGAAATAGATAAGTGGAACTGCTTTCTAGTGGAAAGGTTCAAACAGTGAAAAGGAATTCAAGAATATATGGGATAAGCACAAGGTCATCCTGAGAGGTGTCCATGCATTGTCATCTGTATCTGAAGTATCTCAGGTGAGTGTGATGTTGTGTCTAGGATACATAAGGTCAGTTTGAACACTAATTAGGCCATATTTTTAGAATGGACATAATAAATGGGCCTTTTGGTACTGCCATTAGTTATGTTTCTATTTATGTGTCTGCCAGACAGTGAGTATTGGTGTGTGATGAGTGTGTCTGTCTAGCAATTAGTGTGCCTGCAGGATTTGCAGTATACCAATAGGGTATTTAGTATGCCCATCTGACCCTGAGTGTGTCTGAGTGACTTATGTGCCTGTTATTGATTTTGTGTAACTGTGTGCAACATTGTGTGCCATGTATGTGCCTGGATGAGAGTGAGTGTTACTTATAGTGAGTAATATATTTGAGCATGTATATGCCTATGAAGGTGTCCTGAGTAAAGTCAGTTCTGCATTAATATTTGTTATTTGTGCACAGAAAGATGTCAAGAATAAGTCTGTTCTGTAGTATATGTATATGGGTATGTATAGTAGTGTTCTAGGGATGTATGTAATTGTGTGTACAGAGTTGCTAGGAAACTCTGCTATTGTCACCACTCTATGCATTATTTAAATGTTTAATCATGATTGTCACCTTGACTGCCATCAGCAGGAAATATTGGGGTCAGTGACAGGAGTTTTCATCCCACCAGCCTAAAAGTTCACCAGCCGCCTCTGTCTTTAACCCAACACTAATCTTCAAGCAACAGCATCACAGTGCAGAAATCCACACAACAATGTCTGAGCTCTTCCTTACTTCCTTGTGCAGGGAAAAACAAGACTACACATTCCATGATTCTTTGCTGCACAAACTGACTTTTCAGGCAATGAAACAATGTTACAGCTGCCTGTGATTGGCCAAAATTAATTTTGAATACTATGCTAATTTAGCTAATGTTTTCAAGCTGCTACTAATGTGTGTTTTAGAGTATTTGGCACAACTGCCTGGTAGAGTCCACTCCAGCCACAGTACTTCATTCAGGTGATGGAACAATACAGAGCTTATACAGCTTGGGGTATAATTGAAAAATAGAATGTCATTCCTTAAATGCTCATAAAAAATTTAACCAAGTCTTACCTATCTATTCTTAGGAGATCCCTTTATAAGCCCAATACAGATGTACTTTAAATGGCCATTTACCTCACTGGTGGGGAAGAGCACAATATTGTATGTTAAAGTTGTGTATTTTTGTTTTTAAATTATAAAACATAAAACAGCTAAACAATCTAAAGTTTTAAGTCTGTTTACAACAATAGTCTATCCTGTCTACTGACTGTTGCATGGTTAATAACAGATAGCCAAGCCACACTGTGAGAACAGTGATTGCTAGCTGTTTTCCCTGAACTCAGGACTGCACTGAAAAGTTAACCAATAACTGACCTGTTAAGGTGATTCTAGCATTTCATGTTCTGTACATATTTAGTGGCTAATGGTTAACTTTTTTTATTTTACTCACTACATAGAGCTGTAGCTGTGGGTCTGGCAGAGGACAGTCAGTGACACATGCTAATACAGATATTACTGTATTACTATATCAGTGAAATGATTAGAATAAAAGTTCAAGAACCAGCTCAATTATACTGCAGCTCTATTATACTATATGTCCTGTATTTCTCCAGCAGTTCACATCACCTAACATACTGAAGATTTTTAGTAATAAAAGGCAAATGGTAAAACTTTTACACATGGACTTGAACCTCTGTAAGTGAGCTCTTTTATATGAAAGCGAATGTGTTTAGCTGAAACTTTACAGAGGCAATGATTGAGTTATTAAGATGTTTACAAGATATAAATAAATTATTAACATAACGTATAATAAATAATGTATTAGCTAACTTCAAAGAAAAATTCTTCATGTTACATTGAACCATTTTGTAATTCAAGAAAAAGAGACTTATTTTGTAAAGTGTGTGTGTGACAAATTAATGCCATTAGAAGCTGTATACGTCACGGGCATAAAATCATTTTTGAAAAATCATAACTATATCATGAATTGCATGAAGGATATTTCAATATATGCTGTAACATATTTATGTTCAAGTAGTTGTATGCATAATGTTTATTATGATTATTATCATTAATATTATCGTCATATGTTTCTTTCACAAGAGGCTGGCAGCATTTAATGAATATCAATAACCCTTGGACATATTATCATTTTATAAAATCCCATTCTGTGTAGAATGCTGCCATTTTCAATAAATCTTAATAAACATCTCTAGTTATTGGTATAAAGCTTTTGCTGTGCGGGGCATCCAAAATGTCATTTTATGCAATTTATCAAAGTGAAACATTAGTGGTATACATAGTAAATGCTACTTTGCTGAATCATTTCAGTAATATTGAGTTCCAGAGATTTAAAGCCTGCAGTTGTTTGATAACACTATCTGTTGCATAGCTTTTAGGAGTCAGAGTGGTTCTGGAACAAAACTGAAAACCATTGGCCAAGAGACTGCAACATATCAGACTATAAGCTTTTGCTCATACATCTGCAAGGTAGCTTAGAGTATTCTGCAATCTCTAACCTTCCCGCTACTGTGTAGGTGCACTTGGAACATCTTGTAGCCAGTCACATTTCCAGTTTAATTTTACCAAATTTAGATGTTAAGAATTGAGCTGAACATGAGCCAAAGTTTATATTCCCAGGGCATGATTATTTTTGAATTCAGATTCCATAATGAGTTATATCATGAATATTTAAATGTACTTTGGAGCATACTGAACTTTATCGGTTTAGTTTTTCACATAATTCATTTTGGCTTTTTAATACAGAGGATTGGCAGACTTTATAGCATATCAATATGTGTTGTCCATACTATTTGCATATCATAAATAACATGTCCTGTGCAGGAAGCAGCAGGTACTAAATAACTCCTAGTAAATAAGTATGACTGGTTGCAGGTATTATAAACTGTTAAGACTGGAATGTTAAAACTATACATATAAATACGTTATATACAGTGTAATAATTTCAAAATCTGCTCTTTTTGGTATAAAACTAATACCACTAAACTGTTCTGCAACCTACTTTTCAGCCTGTGACCTAGCCTTTACACACCCCTGCCCATATTCGCTTCTTTTGGTATAATCTCCAGTATGCCCATGTGCCTCTTTTGGTAACAAAAGGAATTTCAGCATACTGTTTGTGCTCGGGTGGAGCTACCACTGGTGCTGGAGGTGCAATGCACCGGGGCCCTGGGAGCTCTGCACTCTAAATATAAATATGTATATATATATTTATCACATATATAGTTGTGAGCGTACGAGTTGTTGCTAACGCTGCGGGCTCGCGCAGCGAGACGCGGGCCTCGCGAAGCGAGGGCCGCGACTCGCGTAGCCAGTCGCGGGCCTCGCGTAGCGAGGGCCGCGGCTCGCGCAGCGAGTCGCGGGCCTCGCGTAGCGAGGGCACTGTGCCAGGTTCTCAGTTGCTGGCATGGAGCGCCGAAGGCGCTCCTTGCCAGCAACTGAGGACCCTCGCGAAGCGAGGGCCTCAGTTGCTGGCATGGAGCGCCGCAGGCGCTCCTTGCCAGCAACTGAGGACCCTCGCGAAGCGAGGGCCTCAGTTGCTGGCTTGGAGCGCCGCAGGCGCTCCATGCCAGCACCTGAGGACCTCGCAAAGCGAGGTCTTCAGTTGCAGCAACTGCGACCCTTGCAAAAAAAAGTTGACGTCGCAACACATTACGGCACTCGCAAACAACATACGACACACGTTCACACACATTACGACACTCGCAAACAACATACGACACACGTTCACACACATTACGGCCTCGCAACACTCGGACGCAACTCGCGAACATTACAAAATTACAAACACAATACATACACACAGCACATACATAAAAACCTTACCTACACAAACAGGAAGCACCCAGGACCTCAAAAATGCAACTTACAACTTAATTGCACTCAAAATAAAAGAGTTTAGACACTAAATAGTTTGTTAAGCGACACAAAAAATGGCCGACGAATAAAACGAAAACGAGGCTACACACGCAAACACCATACGAGACACGTTACCACACATTACGACTTCGCAAACATCGGACGCAACACGCCGACATACAAACATTTAAAACTTAACAAAGACACACAACAAACACATAAAAAGCTTACCTACAGCAAGAGGAACCATCCAGCACCTCAAAAAAACAAGTTACACCTACATTTAAATCAAAATAAACACTTTAGACACTAATACCATCGCTAAGCGAGAGAAAAAATGGCCGACGAACAAAACGAAAACGAGGCTTCAGACGTAACTACACTACACTTACTCGCAATAATGAAACACATACTATGCGGAACGTATCACAATCATATTAAACACCATTTTGAACAGTAATACGCCTAAAATGGCGGATGGAACGCAAATTGTAAGCTGGAACGCAAATAGCGCATGCGTATTGCGTTCTAACGGTCTCACTTTCCAGAACTTTCTACAAGTTTATAAATACTGCCTATTTTCAACTAAAAAATACATTTCTCCTCAGGTGATCAACGGAGTGACTTCTGAGATAACTGCTGCTTTTACTTGAGAAGACAATTCTTTACTAATTTACTACTTTACATTGTGCAAATTACAACTGACAGGTAAGCTATAATATATTACATTTTATTATCAGGTCAGGTCAAACTAATAAAAAAATAAACTAGGATTTATGTAGTCATCATGTATGGCACATTTATGTGTATAGGCTCACAAAAAAAAT
The DNA here is from genome assembly GCA_027410445.1 of Discoglossus pictus. Taxonomy (NCBI): domain Eukaryota; kingdom Metazoa; phylum Chordata; class Amphibia; order Anura; family Alytidae; genus Discoglossus; species Discoglossus pictus. The sequence continues at coordinate 130,061,934 of CM050165.1, read as the reverse complement.
TAAACAGAGCTTTATGTATAGTGACATCTGACACGCACATATATGTCTATAATGTATAGTCACATGTGACACGCACATATATGTCTATAATGTATAGTGACATCTGACACGCACATATATGTCTATAATGTATAGTGACATCTGACACGCACATTTCTGTGTATTGCCCCTTCATAGTGACATCTGACACCGACATATATGTCTATAATGTATAGTGACATGTGACACGCACATATATGTCTATAATGTATAGTGACATCTGACACGCACATTTATGTGTATTGCCCCTTCATAGTGACATGTGACACGCACGTATATGTGTATAATGTATAGTGACATGTGACACGCACATATATGTCTATAATGTATAGTGACATCTGACACGCACATTTCTGTGTATTGCCCCTTCATAGTGACATCTGACACCGACATATATGTCTATAATGTATAGTGACATGTGACACGCACATTTATGTGTATTGCCAATGCAACAAAATTAGCTTACAACAAAATCAGTAAACAACTACATTTAAATGACATTATATCTCATGTATACTGATATGTCACACGCACATATATGTGTATCATCTATAGTTACATCTCACACACACACATTTATGTGTGTTGGAAAAAAAATAAAAATAAGGTTCATTTAACCATTTAAATTTGACTCATGTATACTGATATGTCACACGTACACAAAATAATTACATTAAACTATGGAATGTGCTTCATGTATGTGACATATGTGTGTAGCCCCCAACAAAAAATAAGGTTAATTGAATTAATTTACTGCAATTCAATAGATCAGATAAAGCTGAATCTTTCTATTTCTTTTAATATTCAAACAGACTCTGCATCAACAGCGTCTCTCAACAATTTGCACCGTGCATTGTGAAGCACAATCCCTTTTAAAGAACACCAACAAATTTGAAGAGGTAAGATACAACAAGACATTACATGCTCAAAAGGCCATGCTTTGCTAGATGAAAAATTTTAAATATACAAATAACTATTTCACTTTCTTTTTCAAACAGACACTACAAGAAGACCGGCGGATTAAGATTGGCAGGAAGGCACCGTCTGTCATTCAAAACTTCTATCAAGGTAAAGTATTAAGTATAAACAAGAAATAACCATGAGCCTTATTCAATTGCAAGTTTCTCAATTGAATAGGGCTCTATATACGCACATAACATTTTTTTTATACAGAACTTTTTAGTTACTGAACTTCTAACCACAATCAAGGTTTTCAATAACTAAAAACTTTGCTCAATAAATATGTTATGTGATTATATAGAGCCCTCTTCAATTGGCAAAATTGCAATTCAATGAGGACCTATATATCTTTAATGGCCAAGGGCCTCACTCAAATGTGATTTGCCCATTTCAATAGGGCTCTATATAAGCACAGAGCATATTTTTTAAAGGAAATTTTTCTTTTGTGAACACGTTCCTTTTAGATACAAGTTCACTAAATATAAAATTCCGTAAAAAAATATGCTCTGTGCTGATATTGAGCTCTATTCCATTGGCCAAAACACAATTGAATGAGGAGCTCACAATATAACAAATGCAGTAAACAAAGGCCCTTATTCAATTGCTATTTTGGAAAATTAAATATGGCTATAAATAAGAACTTTTAGGCCCTTACTCTATTTTAACAAATATATGTGATGTGCTTATTTACAACCCTATTCAAATTTCTACATTGCAATTCAATTACGGCCTTAGAGTACTATTACATTGTAAAAAATGCAATTGAATGAGGGCCAAACTATGCAACATATGGTACACACAAAGGCCCTCATTCAATTGCAATTTGCCCAATTGAATAGGGCTCTAAATAACAACATAACAATTGCTTAAAACTAAGGTTTTAGTTAATAAAAATATATCAAAAATACAGTTTTTCAATGACTACAAAATTATTTTAAATAATATGCTATGTGCTTATTTAGGGCACAATTCAATTAGCCAAATCGCAATTCAATGACACACAAACTGCTACACACAAAACAGAATTTCTTATTAAATGTTTAACAACCTATAAGCCTTACAAATAAGCAAAAATAAGAATAACAAAAGTGTTGTGCACCTAATAGCATTGTATAAAAAAGCACACAAACTCATAGCCAACTATATTACCATTCTTCTTTAATGTTTAACAACCTATAACCTGTACAATCAAGAAGAAATAAGTTTTGCACAAGTGATGCGCACCAAACAGGATTGTCAAAAACTAACACAAACACATAGCAAACTACATTAATTATATTATTTCATGTTTCACTAACTATAACCATCCCAATAAAGGTTAAATAAGTATACCACAAGTGGTGCGCACAAAACAGGATTGTACAAAAACTAACATAAACACATAGCAAAATAAATTCATATTCTTATTTAATATATCACAACCCACAAGCCTTACTAAGAACCTTAAATAAGAATAACAAAACTCTTGGGATTGTACAGAAAGTTACAAAATAAATATTTCTAAAAAATAACCATAACTGATACAATACAGCAAAATTCATACATTTTTTACTTTTTTAAAAGACATTTCACTCAAACAACATTTTCTATTTTACATTACAACAGATACTGCGTGAAGACAATCGGACGAGGACTTTTTCCACAGGACCGGACCATCGGACGAGGAATCGGACCAGACCAGCAGACGAGGAATTTCAACACAGGACCAGACCAGCATACGAGGAATTTCAACACAGGACCAGACCATCGGACGAGGACTTTCACCAACGGACCACAACATCGGACGAGGGATATCGCCACAGGACCACAATATCGGACAGGGGCTATCGCCACAGGACCACACCATCGGACGAGGACTTCCAACAGAGGACCACACCATTGGACAATGATTTTGAAACGAGGACCAACAAACATTCGGATTTAAATCACACTTCAACCAAGGTAAACTATAATAAGTACTAAAGTATAAAACTAAAGAAACTGCTTTCAGTTGCATCCGTGTCAACAGAAAAATAAAATAATTAATTTACTATCTCCCTTATTTTATTTAAATTGCTACTATGCAATACATAGCTCAATAACCACATCACTTTTTTTTTCAGCAAAGAAGTTTTGCAGTGGTAAATATCTATCCACAAACAAAGTTTTTAAGAAATAAAACCATTATTTTAAATAAATATGTTACATGCTTATTTACTGCAGTATTCCATTGGACAAATTCTGAGCCACTGAAGACAGGAATTATAAATTTAACTAAATATCAATGATACATTCATGATTTGCCTTTTATTTCACCAATTGTGCACAATAATCTTTAACAGGAATTACAAATTTAAATATACACAATTACATTTCTTTGTTTCCGTTTACAGATTAATATGGCTGATAACGAGACCAAAGAAGAGAAGAAAAGACGTCAAACTAGAGAAAGACAAGAGAGATGGGCCGCCCAGCAGACACTGGAGGAGAAAGAAATTCGAAGAGAAAAAGAACGCAAAAGACTTGCAAATAAAAGAATATCAGCTGCAAAAATGAAAGATACAACCAAAATAAATAAAAAAATAATAAAGCATTTACAAACTGTTCCTAAAACATCAGATGACATTTTACAACATACCAGTCAAGACAGACCAAAAAAAACAACTACAAAAAAAAAGCATTTACAAACTCTTACTAAAAACTTACAGGAAATTTCAACCGAACAAGTCCAACATATACCAAGAAAATCTACGAAAAAAACTAAACATTTAGAACCTGTTGTTGAAACATTTCATGACTTTTCATCTGATGAATATCAAAGTCAACATCCAATATGCGTTGCAAATTGTCCTTTACTGAAGTCTTTAGCAGTAGAGGTTCATAGTTGTGGGGACATGACTACTCAATGTCAATTTTGTGAGGCTTATTATTTTAAACAGGAGAGACCCCGAGATGGACAATTTATTAGTTGTTGTCAAAAAGGAAAGTTCAAACTTCCACAAAGGAAACAATTTCCAACCTATTTACTAAATATTATGACTGAACCTACTTTTCCAAATTACAACAATTTTAAGACAAACATAAGATCCTACAATAGTGCCATATCATTTGCATCTATGGGGGCAACATTGGCTGCTAATGTACCAGGACATGGTCCTTACTGTTTTAAAGTCCAAGGACAAATTTATCATCGGACTTCACATTTACATCCAGAGGAAGGAGAGCAAAGAAAATTCGCTCAACTATATGTCCTAGATACAATGGAAGCTGTTGACCAACGTATGCAGATGGAAGAAAATAAAAAATGCTTACCCAGTGTTTTTATAGAGCTAAATAACATTATGGACAACAATCCCTACAGTAAAGCTTACAAAAAATTGGCAGAAGTAGAAAATGAACAACTACTTCATGCACAAAGACATCAATTACCCATGCCAAAGGTTAATATGGTGCTTAAAAGAGACAGACATACTGATAAACGTCGTTATAACTTGCCAACATCAAATGAGGTTGCAATGGTCTTTCACAATGATGAAGGAGAACCACCATTTCAAAGAGACATTAGAGTATATCCCAGAAATGAGGACCAACCATTTATTAATATTAATATCTTAAGTCCAAATTTAGATCCAATGACATATCCCATCTTTTTCCCACACGTAGAAGCAGGTTGGCAACCAAAATTAACCCTTCCCAGTTACCCAAATGCTAAAGCCAGAATCCGAAATAATGTTTCTATGCTTGAATTTAAAGTTGCTCAAATTGCCATTAGAGATGAATTTAATCCCATTTTATGTGGTGGAAAACTAACACAACAATGGATTATTGATTCATATTTGCAAGTTGAGGCAAATAATTTAAACTTTATAAAATATCAACAAGATAAACTACGTGTAGAACAATATTGTGGACTCATGGACTATGTTGCTGACGTGGCTACAAGCAGAGACATGACAGCTGGCAAAGCCATCATTTTACCATCTTCCTTTCAAGGATCTCCTCGAAATATGAGAGAAAGATACAATGATGCTATGGCTATTGTGACAAAATTTGGAAAACCAGATTTATTTGTGACATTTACATGTAATCCACAATGGCCAGAAATTCATCAAAATCTACTTCTTGGACAAAGTGCTTCAGATCGACCAGATTTAGTAGCCAGAGTTTTTAAGATAAAATTAAATGAATTAATACGTGACTTTACTATAAATCAGTTATTTGGCGAATGTCTTGCTTATATATATACCATTGAATTTCAAAAAAGAGGCCTTCCACATGCACATCTTCTCATAATACTTCAAGAGAAAGATAAATTAGATACTTCGGACAAAGTGGATGCAGTCATAGTTGCTGAACTACCGGATCCAGAACTATATGGTAGACTATATGAGATTGTTACTCATCGCATGATTCATGGACCCTGTGGAGACCTTAATCCACAATCACCATGTATGGAAAATAATCAATGTTCAAAAGATTTTCCAAAAGATTATAGAGACAAAACATATGCCAATTGTGATGGATATCCACTTTATAAAAGAAGAGAAGGAGATAGTGCCATTATTCGTGGAAAAAAAGTGGACAATAGATATGTAGTACCCTACAATCCACATTTACTCATGAAGTACAACGCCCACATCAACGTAGAAGCCTGCACTTCCATCAAATCCATTAAATATGTCTACAAATATATTTACAAAGGTTACGATGCAGCTACTGTAGTCGTCAAAAGTGCAGACAACCCTGCAAGTAGTGAGTTAGTACATGATGAACTTGCATCTCATGTAGATGCTCGCTATGTCAGTGCGCCAGAAGCTATGTGGCGGCTTTTAAAATTTGAAATGCATGATAGATCACATGCAGTATATAGGTTAGCAGTACATTTGCCACAACGACATTTAGTCTATTTCCATTCTGGAAATGAAATGAATGCATTGGCCCAAAGTGAAGATCGTCACACTACACTAACTGCATGGTTTGCATTAAATTCCACTGATGCTCAAGCAACACAATACTTATATATTGAAATTCCATATCACTATGTTTTTGTGAATGGATTATGGAGAGCAAGAAAAACCAGAGGCAATAAAATAATTCCACGAATTTACACAGTCAGTCCAAGAGATGTTGAACGATTTTGCTTACGGATATTACTTTTAAATGTTCCAGGAGCACAAAGTTTTGAACAATTAAGAACTGTTAATGACATTGTATATGAATCCTTCCATTTAGCTGCAAGAAATAGAAACTTACTCGCTGATGATACAGAGTGGGAAAGATGTTTAGAAGAAGCAGCACAATGTCAAATGCCACGACAGATGAGAGAACAATTTGCTTTTATTTGTATCTTCTCAAATGCTCCAAATGCATTAGCTTTGTGGGAGACTTTTAAAAGTAATATGGCTGAAGACTTTATGCGACGATACAATGAACCCATTGCACACTTGAAAGCCTTAATGGAAATTCAAGAAGTCTTTTTAACTCATGGATTAAGTTGTGCAAGTTTTAATTTGCCTGATCCAGGTCTAATAGATGACATTAACTTTGAAGACTATGACATTCAACTACAAGCAGAAAGAACACAAGAAAGACTTGCAACTTTAAATACACTACAATTGCAAGCATTTCATGCCATTAAAAATGCTATAGATGATGACATGGTGACAGAGCGTTATTTCTATCTTGATGGACCTGGCGGATCAGGGAAAACATATTTGTACAATTTATTAATGAGTTCAGTACGAGCACAAGGACAAATAGCAATGGCGTTTGCCACTACTGGAATTGCTGCACTTTTATTAGAAGGTGGAAGAACTGTTCATAGTGGATTCAAACTGCCAGTGCCTATTTTGGAAAATTCTGTGTCAGATATTCGCATGACATCCTTACAAGCAAAGAAATTGAAAAAATGTAAATTAATTATAATAGATGAGGCCACAATGATGTCATGCTATGCCCTCCAATGTATTGACCGTTTGCTTTGTGAAGTCATGGATAATATTTTTCCATTTGGTGGAAAGGTAATTTTGTTGGGTGGAGATTTTAGACAAACATTACCTGTCGTTGTACATGGAAATCGAACAGACATTATTGAAACATGTATAAAGTCAAGTACAGTATGGAAACATTTTACCCATCTTCAACTGCAACAAAATATGAGATCAGAAGGCCAAACTGATTTCAATGATTGGCTTATTAAAATTGGAGAAGGAAGAACAGAAAAAATACTACATTTACCTGACGACACTGTAGAGATACCACCTCATATGATTTGTCAACAAGATATTATATCGGCAATACTTGAAGGGAGCATAAATAACGAAGAATATTCTGAGCTTGCCAACCAAGTCATACTGACGTGTAAAAATAAAGATGCATTAATACTCAATAATGAAATCTTAAAAAAAATTAATGCACCACAAAGAAATTATCACAGTGCTGATTCTGTACTTGCTGATGACAATGAAAGTCAGGCAAACTTTTCAACTGAATTCATTAACTCTTTAACTCCTTCTGGAATGCCACCACATATTTTGCAGCTAAAGAAAGGTGCAATTATCATGTTACTGCGAAATATGAACCCCAAAAAAGGCCTATGCAATGGCACAAGATTAATTGTTCAACAATTAAAGGACCATTTTATAGATGCTGAAATTTTAACTGGGACCCATAAAGGAGAGAGAGTTTTCATACCAAGAATAGATTTAGCACCAAGTGAAAGTAGTCTCCCTTTTATACTTCAAAGAAGACAATTTCCCATTATTATGGCATTTGCCATGACCATTAATAAATCACAAGGTCAGACTTTCAAATCTGTGGGTATTTACTTGGAAGAACCAGTTTTTGCACATGGTCAATTGTACGTTGCGTTGTCACGGTGCAAAAATCCACAGGCTATTAAAGTTTACATTGAAAACAATGAAAGTCAAGGTGATTTATTAGAAGATGGACGTATTTTTACTAAAAACATTGTCTACTATGAAGTACTATAACTTTGCAGGATACAAATTCAAGATGCCAACATTTTTTAAAAGCATTGCAAAATACATAACAATTGGTTGTTTAATTCAGTCATAATTAATGAAAGTACTGTTTAGGAATGATTCGCCTCACAAAATACTTGCCTTGCATTGTTAGTAAAAATTATGTTAAAATGTTAAGTCACTATGTTAATGTTTCTAATGTTACAAGTTTAAAAAATATATTTGCAAGTTATTTCATTCAACAGATTACAAAGTGGATGTTAAGAGGTCAAGCACCTTTTAAGTCACAATGTAAATATTGTCTGTTATCTTAAGATTACTAACTACATTAATGTTTATCGCCAGTTTATGTGCTCAGTAATCAATTACTTTAATTACGTACGTTTTAAGCAGAGTTTTTCTGTATGCCTTCCTCTACATTCAATGTATATTCAAGTTAACAATTATTGTGATAGAAATTGCATGTTAATACTGATTAATTTAAAGGTCAATTGTTTTTACATTCAAATGTTAATACTTTTAATAAAAAATTAGGTTACAAAATGTATTCACTATGTTCCTGTTTATAATGTTCAAAATTATACAAATGTTTTGTCAACTTCTAAACTTACATAAAAAATAAAGTTAAAGTTTCAAAATATATACTTTGAAGGTTATTGCTTACATATATTTTAAACTTCATGTTAAAATTCGCAACGTTTCAAGAAGGCTTTTTACTTTTTGCTTTCCTATTCATTCAATGTATATTAAAGTTAACAATTCTTCAGATACAAATTACATTTTAAAAAACCATTACATCAACATTTTACAAAAATACACGTTCATATTAAAATACTTACAAGTGTCAAAAATATATGTTAATAACTAAACAACTTGACAAACATATACATCACATTGCCGTCATTTTTTGACGGGCAAGTCGCTAGTATATATATAGTTGTCGTAATTGTGGGCTTGCAAAAAGTTGTTGCTAACGCCATGTTAAAATTGTGAGCTTGTGTTACTGCAGGATGCGCAGTAACACGGGCTCTGGTGGAGATGAGCACCCGTACTACTTAGAACCCGAAACACCTACATGGACTGCGGCCTTCGCAAAAATACGATTTTAACAGCCGACCCGCCGAAATTAAAAGACATCCAAAAATACACAAATATTACTCAAATTAACTTACAAAAACTCACAAATAGCACAAGGGGAAAGCCAGGTAGCCTGTGAGTGAGGTTGTCAGTTAATTTTAGCCATATGTCCTTTTTTGAAGGCTCAAAATACAACTAAGCGAGAAAAAATTGGGGCCGAAACAAAACAAAACAAAACGAGGCACGAGCATGTAAAAACCACCACCGGCGCTCATTGCCCTGGGGGAGATTAGCGCTGCAGGCGCTCATCCCGGGACACATATGACTTACAGTAGATAAAAAGAGCACAGGAGGTGCTCACCATGACTTAGCGATGCCCGCAAAATCATGGCCCGTACGACTTTGGACTTAGCGACGGCCAAAAAAATTACGGCCCGCAAAAATAGGAATTTAACGGCCGAACCGCCATACTGCAAAAACACACACACAAATTTACTCACACACAGCTCAGGGGGTGTGCCAGGGATCCTGTGAGTAAATTTGCAAGTTAATTTGAGGCATAGTTGGGGGGGGGTTTATGATTGAAAATCGCCAAATCGAGAAAAAAAATGGTCGACAAAACATTAAACAAACTAAAAGGGAGGCTGAAGGACGTAAAATGCATCCGAAGGACGGAAAAGGCGGCCGAAGGACGGAAATACCAGCCCTAACCACTAAGACTTCACGCAAAACAGTAACACTTATCACAAGGCAGTAACATTTAACTCAAGCCAATAACACAACCCAAGGTAGTAACACAGGGAGAGAGGCTCGCAATGAGCACCGAGGGTGCTCAAGTGCGAGGCCTATAAAGTACACAGGGTGATGTGCTCATCGTCGGGCTCGCAATGAGCGCAAAAGGTTAGCAAGTTGTGGATCGCAAAAGGGGGCCAAAGGTGCTCATTGTGGGCCACGCGATGAGAGCCGAAGGCGCTCAGAGTGGGGCTCACGATGAGCGCCGAAGGTCCTCAGAGGGGCCATAACCTCACATTCTGTGGCAAACAGCATTACCATGGCTTCAAATTGTATTGCTGTCATATATATTTATAGTTAAGAGTCCCCTGGCCCACCTGACCAGGGTCCCCCTGGACTCTGTCTGGCAGTCTCAACACTCTCAGCAGTACAACAACCCCCCATACGAGAGCTGGCAGTCTTGGTGTCAAATATGCAGTCGCGCATGCTGCCCAAATTAAGCATATTCAGAGCCAGTAAGAGGTAAGGGGTGGGGTCGGGCTTCCTGAAACTTCTGGTACAAAAATGTGTGTACTAAAAGGCTTACTAAGGCACAACAATACTCTTTATGGGGTTTGCAGGTGTTGAGCTGAAGTTTTTTTGCTGGGGCTTCACATAAAAGATAAGAAAAATATATACATAAATGATATATACATATATATGTATATATATATGTATTTACAGTATTGATTATATATATTGATGAATAATCAAAACATTGCAGTATATAGTGATATCTCTTTTTATTGTACTAATGTATTCATAAATATTATGACTATTTTTCAAGAGCATTCTCTCTTTCTCAAGTCAGGAGCAATTTGATTCCCATTGCAATAAATAAACATTCAAATAAAAAAAAGATACGTGTACCTACACTGCTGAGCGTGCCTGAAGGAAGACCCATACACAATCAGACTGCTTGCAGTATAAATTCATGCTGCACTGTTGCACCTCAGCCCTTAATTTGTCCAAGCAAACCCTAATTGCAATACTCTCATTTAATCAACTCCCCCTTCAGCCCATCACCTCCCCCTCCATTGTCCATTTTCCCAGACAAGACTTTGCTCACCACTTTAAAGCTAAAAACAAACAACTAGAAATAACGCCCCAAAGAGCTTTTACATCCACCCTCTCTTCTCCCACAAACACACTCAGTTTATTTACAGAGGAAGAGGTTTTCCTTTCAATTTCTCTGTCTACTGGCATATTTCCATCCTTCAAACAGCTCCTAATAACACCTATTCTAAAGAAGCAATTCCTCAATCCTTCATCCACTTATACCTATTGCCCCATCTCTCTACTCTTCATAGCCTCTAAACTACTGGAGCAATATTAACAATAATAAAATAAAGTGTTATGTGCAATGATATTTTGAACGTATCTAAAAAATGAAGCCATTAGTGAAATATCAATCCAAAGTCTTTATTCTCCCAAGCCCTCTGTGTCTTGCACTACAGGCCTTTGGCGCCAATCTTCTGTAGTCGACTCAAGAACTGGAAAACAACAGGGAAGAGGAGAGCATAACAAGATCTGCTGATGTAGTAAATACAAAAAAGTATTTGTTTAACGTAAGGTAAAAAGCTATTTACAAAATAAATGTCCAGCTCAGTTGTATAATAGGCCCAGTGATACACCGTTTTTCATCCAGATTGAAATGAATGCAGCTGTTAATAAAATGGTGTGTTTCTACCAAGGTTCATGAGCCCCAGGCTTAGAGCAACACATTCTAAGAGAGTAACAGGCTGCCTGAAGATAACAATTCAGTACCATGGAATAGTATGTGCATATTCAGAGAAGTGTCTATATAATGACATTTCAGTCTGGAAGTGTACCTGAGAAATACTGTGTATGTACATAAACACACATACATGATATATGCTCTAGCAATGGGAAATAATTAGTAGTAACTGCAGTATGGAGGCAAAGAAATCTGAGTGGGCGTATGTGACATAAAACTTATGCTTTAATATTTAACTGCTGTATTCAGTTTTGCTTTTTAAAGGCAGGAGACATTTTGCCTTTTATTCTAAAAATAAGGCATCTGAGAAAAATGGAAGAAAACGTAAAATATTTTTTCAGTTTTGTGAAAATGGACATTCTATATATTATATTTGACAATATAAACAAATTTGAGAGTTACTCTCAGTAGGATAAACCTCTCACCCAGGCTACAGGCTGACTAACAGTCCAAAATGTAAGTAATCAAAACAGATTTGTTTCTGCAGAAATGCATTTTTGTTTGTGACTTATAAAGTTGCTGATATTATTACGTACTTCATAAACATAAGAAGTTTTCCCAAATAACATTTATTTTGTATCACATATTTAAGATGCAATAGATTTTATTCTTAAGCTTTTAATTTTATTATTACAAAAAAGTATAAACTACATTGTATGAAATTCCAATATATTACTTTACATTGCATAGATAAATAAAATAAACCATATTGGTAATACAATATCATAACTTATATAATTATGTTTTGCTCCAGATATTGGAGATCATTTTTAAAGCATTCTAAAAGCTACACATTTTATGACAGAAAATATTTTTGTTTACACTACCTCAATCTTTAAATTTTAACTTTTATTAATATTCATTTAAAAACTTTATTAAATTTCAATTTGCGATTAAGAAATAATAAATAGAGCATCTCCAAAAATGTGCTAATGTTAACTGGAGTTAACATTTTAACATTGCAGAGTTTAATAAGCTTTAATAAGTGCAGACTAAAAAGCTACATTGCTATCTAATAAATATTTAATTAGCTTGCGTGGTGTTCAGAAGCTAGTGATATATTTTGGGAGAGTAATTATTAACTTTTATCATTTAATGGGAATTGAATACTGTATCTATTACTCCATTCAATATTTCACAAAACTTAAAGAATACTGTCACACCACACTCCTTAATCATAACAGCACTACGTATGATGTGCCGATGCTCTATGGTCTATAACATATGAAATTATTATTAAACATAAAGAAAAAAAAACATATTTTAATTGAGCACTTCCAAAGGCAGAGAGTATACAACTAAGATAAAAAGTAACTTTTATTGATCCTTTTAAAATACTATATACAAAATTGATAAACTCATTTAGTAAATGTTACTTTGTACATAACAGGAGACACTGATTATTAAATCCTCCCCCTACTCCTATATGGAAAAGGTAAATTCTACTGTTTTACATGGCTCATGCTAATTTCAGCCAACCTGCCCTTGTAGTATTCTACAGAGCTGGCTCACACCGACTGGAGCTGCACGTCTATGCCTTCATGCTGGTCAACAAAGTGAGATCCAACGCGCATTTTGTCATGGCAGTTGTCTGTGAATCATCAGGGGTAAGGCGTGTCGGCAAAATAATTTATCAAATATAAAATAAAATAAATATGACTGAATCTGTGGATATAGTTTTATTTGTACTTTCCTATATTTTTTCAAATTTACTCATATGACTATACTCTTATGACTATATGTACAGTTCTTCTAAATTAGATCACTTTCAAATTAAACTTTCTTATTTTTTACATGTCAATCTTAATCATGGCATTAGTACTTATTAATGGAACTAATACATTATCAAAGACAATAAATACTTTCAAATTTATTTGTACTAACATCTACTTTATATTTTAATAAACTTAAGTTTTTTAATGACAATCTGTGTTGGAATATTTATTTGATAATACATTGGAATCTAAATAAAACCTACTGTGAATTTAATTTTGTGAAAAAGTGTTTTGCTGAATTTAGACTAACTATTTGTTATAGTGCTTACTGATTTGTTGTGATTATTTGGTGATAACTATATTTATTGTTAAGTTAAACTAGAAGGTTGGTGACTTATTTTAATATTTGTTTGAAAAATTCTCAGAATTTATGCTGTGATTAACAATTTGTGAATATTAACAAAGACACTTAATTCAATATTTGTGCTTGTACTTTTCCTATACTGTATACTTATATAGATAATTATCATCTTTATAAAATTACTTATTGATATTCTTATAAAATTAAAGGAGTTTGATAAAAATGTGATGTAATAAAAAAAACATCTTAATTAACTAATATTTCACACAAATAGCACAAAACATTAATCCTTTATTAAGTTCATGGGGAATCTAGTTTTATTTTAAAATTCCACTCTGCTTCTTTAAAGAGTTGTTATTATTAATAATTGTTTTCCCATTCACCATGCCTTATTTTTTTGTGGTACCAAGTCTATCCCTATAAAGGATAAGCATCTTGGCTCATTATTGTGAACTGAGATGGTATATTGTGTGTGCAACTGAGTTGTCTTCTTTGTTTAATACTAATTTAATGTGTTCTACTGTTATACTTCTTAGTTGTTGGTTAGTTTTCCCTTTATGTCTCTTTCCACAGATACATGTAATTTGCTAGATAACTTCAATGGTTGAACAGGGAATAATATGTTTGATCTTATAACTGTGTTATTGTTGCAAAATTCCTTTATTTTTTTAAACTGTGTACATGCATTTCAGGGGCCACATTTGTAACTGTGTCAACCTACTACTGCTGTTGGGCTTGATAAGAACCTAGTTCAAACTTACCCATAGGATTATTATTCCTTCAGAATGAAACACACACATGGATTATGTAGTTTAAACGGACAAATAGTTTATTGATAGATTGCACAGCATATTTATGCATAACACAGTCCAATCATGTTATATCACCAACACAGTCCCACCAGTCTTCACCCTGACCACATGTGGAGGCCTGCCCATTAAGTGATGTCAAACCACTAAATACCCCCTTGGTCCTCCTGGAGCCTAACTGAACACCCAAGCTAATTGGCCCTTTGATCCAGGCCTTCTAGGCAGTGTCTGATCAGGAGTGAAGACACTCTCAGTCCCATTAAATTTGAAGCCTGTAGTACCATCGGCACACCCGCAAAGGGCTGCAGGCTTGAAATTCGGCTGCGTTACAGAGCTATTAGTTTGAACCATGCCACGAGTTACGGGCTGTAGACGCAAACCAGTAAACTATACTTGCACGCGGTGGATGAGCGGCCATGAACATGATCAATTAGTCAAACCTGTATTTACGAGTTTAGACAGAACCAATGGCAAATTAGTTTGTCATCATTACGTCACTGAAAAATGGAGGTTAGATTTCAAAGCCTTACGGGTTTCAATTACAAGTTTTGATCGTACCCGCATTCCAGAAATAATGCAATATTAATAAATCAGTAAATATTATATTCTAGTCCATGCAATTTCCATTATATGTATTAACACATTGCTTGCCGGCATCGATATGACACAGAAATTAAACAGAAATAAAAGTATTTTACATTGCATTGAATGTTGTGATATTAATTTTAATACCTAACATCACTTTCCCTTTAATTTAAACTACAGTAGTGTGTGTATATTTGCATCTACAGTGCTATGGATAGGACTTTAACTCCCTTGCGGGTCCTCTCTAGTACCCGTTGGCTTTTTGGCTCCATTTGCGGGTTATGGGTTTGAACGCCAGTGGATTCATAGCAATTTAATATCGATTTTCGAATCGGCTTGACAGATCAAAGTATTTGCGGCCAATTTCGTCATCCCGTAGGGTTTTTTCGCCCGTAACCCGCAAGTCGTTAGTGGGTTGCTTTACGGGACCAATTTAATAGCCTTAAGTCTTGCGGGCTACGTTACTGCCTACGGTTTTACACGTTGAGGGAATTTAATAAGGCTGTCTGTTGCTTGTGGACGTGACCCGCCTTATGCCCAAGTACTTTTAGATGCATGTCCCTTATGTTATTTAGAACCATAAAGGTTAATCCCAGCTTGCTTCCCCATTCACACCTAAGTGTCCACTGTCCCCTGGCAATGGCCAGCTCTTCCCTCAATGTACTGGATCCCCTACAACCAAGTACCTTGGTATAAAAGTAAATGGTGATTACTCTTCCCCAGAGACCCTGGTAAAAGCCCATATTGTGGCACCCTCTGTGAACAACATGGCTTACCCACACAATACGGCACACAATAATAATGTAGCTGTCAAATTCCAAGTGTCCAAGCTGGGTGGACAGTGTCAGGGGAGAGAAGGAAGAAAGAATATCAGTAATCCATGTTAATTCAGGGCCCCCAATAGTCCAGCAGTCCCTCAATGTCTTAACCCCCCCGAACGTCAAAGTAACATTCCATATTATGCTTATTCAAACAGTTTTGTTTATTAGGTGTTCATAATTGACTTTGTACCAATAGATCTTTCAATGTTTTTGGCTCTTCTAAAAGTCATTGATGCTGTTGATCTGATTGCATTTGCTATGTCTTTATCTAACTTTAATATAGGCCAATGCTAACAGATAATTTTTTTAATTTGTTGATGTTGATGTATTTATCTATAAATCTAACTGGTTGTTCTTTTTTATATTTGGTGTCTGGGATAATTGTTTAGATCAATCTTGTTTCAATGGCATTCAAAGGTTTATTTTCGACATTATACAAATTTTTGGGGAAGTCTGTGGAGAAATTTTTACATGCAACCGTATTGCTACAGTTGCTGCGCAATTACAGGTATTGTGACTGGTATCACTGGTATGGATTCTGGATGGTGACTTGTGGGGTATATAAGGCTGTTTGTAGCTGTTTCCTTCCAATATACAGTACTGTCATCTCAAGTTCATTTTAATCATTTCTTTTTATTCTTAGATCTAGGAAGGTGATTGTTTCATTATGATATTCGAAGGTCAGCTTGAAATTATTATTATTATTGTTAGTATTCAACTAGGAATTCCCACAGCTGTATGCTGTGGCCCACTGGAGAAGGAACTGGTAACCCAATCCAGTATCTCTGCAATGGACATAATAAAACATACCACCCACACATATACATATACTAGCTCTACATAACAGCCAGTCGCTCTCAGCAGCCAGCTTTACGTAGCACGCAGTCCCTATCAAGATCTATCGTCACACAGCACCCACCCCATCTCTACATACCATATATACACATATATACACACATAAATACACAATCTCTAGTGTCTATTGTAGTAGGCAGTCCCTCTCAGCAGCCATATTCACATTACACCTAGTCCCTCTCAACATGTACCCCCACACAGCACCCACAGCATTGCTACACAGCACCCAACTCCTTTCTGCAGCCACCTCACATAGCACCCATACCTATTTATTTTGCTCCTTCCTCGCATAACCCATCCCCCCTGTTGTCTCACATCTTCTCTTATACATATCTCCATTGTGGTGAATGGCTCCACACTACCACCTCTTGGAGCTTCAATAGAAATTACAGTATATATATATTTTTTTTAAAGAGACCAATTTCTTGCTGGGGGAGATCCAAGAGGTCCTAGGAGGACCCAGTGGAGCTTTGGGCCAGGGTGAGAGACCCAAAAGTCCCCCCAGAAAAAAAAATAAAGGCAAAAAAATTGCATAACTCTGTGCCGCCCAGCGAGGAGGGCACCTTGGATTATGTGTTATGTTATTTACTCCTGAAACTATTGGTCTTCCTGTCAGTTTGTTCTGATTCTTATGTAATTTACTCATGTTATAGAAATTAGAAATGATCAGGATTTTATTAACCAGATATTTAGATTAATTAATATCTATTGCTTTTTGTTGAATGCCCTAATATACCATTGCCTGTAATTATGCCATGTTCTTTTTTGTGGGATTGAAATTTAATCTCTGATAACATTGACTGTCATCTAAAAGTCTCTGAGCTTCATCCACATAGTCTCCAGTGATCATTACAACTATATTCTCTCCTTCATCTGAATATTTCATAGTTAATGCTATGCTTTTCTGGACTTCAATTAGTGATGCCCTTGCTTGTTTCCTTAAATTTTGATCTACCAAAAATATAGGTGCGTTAGTAACTAGAGCCTGTAGATCTCTAGTGACGAGGTCTACTAATACTTCCAAATTGGTGAGA
Source organism: Discoglossus pictus (assembly GCA_027410445.1). Classification (NCBI taxonomy): domain Eukaryota; kingdom Metazoa; phylum Chordata; class Amphibia; order Anura; family Alytidae; genus Discoglossus; species Discoglossus pictus. The sequence continues at coordinate 130,044,207 of CM050165.1, read as the reverse complement.
TTTTAAACAATGGGGTAAATTTACTTTTGTTTTTTAGAGTTGTAAATTATGTTAAAATGTCATCTTCATTTTTATTTTCATCACTTAATGACATCAGATTTAAAAACTTTATTTTTCACATTAATCCCAATTCATCCATTTGTTTATTTGTTTAATACTATAACATTTTATTTAATGCCAGTTTGTGAATAAAGAGATTTAGGTCTTTTATTGATTCAAATACACTGAAATGTGAGCTAGGTGCAGCTCATCAATGTGTTGTATTAACATGATAATTGAAAAATAGAACACTTTTAATCTGTTAATTCCTAATATTTCTGTTTTTGATACCCCCAATAAGAAAGTTTAATCTAAAAGTGACCCAGTTTGGATGGACTGTACATAAAGCCATAAAAGTAAATGTATAACAATCAAGGAAAGTACAAATAAAATTATAAACATAGTTTCAGTCATATTCATTTTATTTTATTTTTGGTATAAATAAACTCTGTGTATTTTAAGGAGTAGATATTGTTTTCTCTATATACATATTTCAATGTTTATTCAACTAAAAGCAAAATGAAATTACCAGGAGAATTTGAAACAATAATTCTCAATGATCACTAAAATAAATTAATTCAGCGATTTAATTTAACAAGTAATGAACTCAAATTAAAGAAATGATAAAGACTTGCTACTAATACAAGAGGATTTTTTATTGGAGTCTGCAGTTTTTATGAGATTAATTTAAAAGTAAACAAAGCAGTATATTATCAACTCTGAATACTGAAAAGTTAATACGCTGACCCAACCCATATAGTCTATCATCTATAAATAAGTGGGCATTCTGCAGATACCCCTTACCCCTGATGATTCACGGACAACTGTCATGACAAAATGTGCGTCAGGTTTCAATTTGATTACATTACCATGGAGACATAGATGTCCCGCTTTAGTCAGTGTGACCCAGCTCTGTAGAATACTACAGGGGCAGGTTGGCTGAAATTAGCATGAACCTATTAACATATACAAGAGTAGAATATATCTTTTGCATATAGGACAACCCATGGTATTTAGTAACAGAAGGGAAAGAATCCAAACATGAGATATCTACCGTTGGGTTCTTTGAAATCAGAGACATATGTTATAAGACCACATGAAGCATGGTGGTACTACAATATGGCACTATGTCTTGTGGCTATTCGCCCCATCACCCACCTGCCCAAATTTTCCATGTGCCAATATAGTTCTTCTAGCCATTTTCCAATGGGACAGTCTGTCCTCTATGTTTGCTCAATGAACCAGGATCCATGCCCTGAAAAGGGTCCATGACATTACTCCCCCCTTCCAGACAGCAGTTCCGGGGCTATGATCCTGAATGGATGATAGTCTTGAACTGCAGCCCATAGCCCAAGTCCAAGTCCCCATCCAAAGTAGAAAAAATGGTGAGCCAAGTAGCCACTGCAAAATTCCCCTTGCTTTTCATCCTCCTGGAGGGGGAGGAGGTTTGCCTGGTCTGGCGGTGGTTGCCCATCCTTCAGGAAAGTGTAGACAGTCTCTAACCCCAATTTCTGTAGGGTCTTTGGCACATAGTCCATTTCTACATTCCTTCCAGGGGGTATCTGGGCTAGCAGCCTCTTCTCAGCCACCTTCCACTCTTTTCCAGCACAACATCTGGGATCTGAGTTCTCAGGGTCCAAGGTAGCAAAGCCCAACCCCATCTCCATTTCCTTCAATAACCCATCCTAAATTGCTGAATCTTGGGGACACATCCTGGGTCTCAGAAACTAGGATATCATCCAGGGGCATCCTGCTACCCCCTTGGCCACAGGCAAAAGGTGCCTCTGGGGTATCCTAACTAGGGAGCAGCTCAGGTAACACCAGCACAATCTCCTTAGAATCAGTTGTCAAGGCAGGGTTGTGGAAAAACCGAGCAGTACTCAGCATTATGATCTCTGGATGGAGACCCTTTCCTGGCAGAGGCTCACCTGGGGTAGCTGACTTGGTAGGTTCAGTAGCTCCTTAGGGTGAGTATCCTCCTCTGCCAAATGTTCAGTCTCCAGCTCCTAGTCCTTGGTTAGCAGCTGGAACTTCTCTGTTTGCTGGCAATCTCCCAGTGGCTGGTGCTGCTTAACACTGCTCCCTGATCTTGCATCTACAAGGGTCTGGACTGTTCTCTCGGCCTCCATATACTGGTTGGTTCCCAGCTGTGTCTCTGATCTCCCTGTTCTGTAGAGATCAGAACTCCAGGTACCTTCTGGTTTCCTTCCTCCACCTTATAGGGGTGTAGCCAATAGTCCATTTCTTCTTGCAGAGTATCCTCTGCTAGCTCAGCTGGGGAAGCATGAGGTAACTCCAAGTACTTGAGCCAGGTCCCACCTGGGCTCACCTCCTCAAGTAGTTCCTCATACTCTTTTTCCAAGTCCATTTCTTTATGGAACAACTGTCTGAGCATCACTTCTTCTTTCGTACCTGGCTTAATTTCCACATAGGATTTCCGGTCGCTCTGCGGTTCCCAGGCCACTTTTTGGATCACCCTGCTGCACATCAGAAAACCCTTCCATCAACCCAAGTTCGTAGAAGAAGGGCCATTGTGATGCAGGAGTTGGAAGCATTAGGTCCACATACTTATGTTCCAAGTCAAACTCCAACCACACCAGGTCCTCAAACTGTTCTACTAGCTTCTCACCTGACTGGAGCCCAAGGGAAGCCAACCGCTGATTTAGAATAGCTGTCCACCTATCCTCTTCTGTGGCAATCCATTGCCATCGCCGCTCCAGCATACTGATGATCAGACTCCTTTTCTCCCTTATCACCTCCGCTATACAGGCCTCCATGTGGTCCATGACCCCCTCTATCCATAGCTGGCCTTCCTTTGACTTGGACCTAGATTTGAAGGTTTGGCAAGACGCCGAAAGTACTGGACTTCAAAACTGCTTAGATCACCATATCCCATTCTTGATTCTGGTTCTTACACCGAGATCCCAGCACTGCCAACCAGTTGTGATGATCCGAGAGTAGGGGCTATACAAGCCCAGAGCCACCTGCTATAGACTACAGGTTAACTGCACACAAGTACCGTTGAGTTATTTGAAATCCCGGCACCAGCACCCTGATATCTAGCTTCTGTATCAGTCAGAGTCTCTACATCTGGAATCAGAGCGTCCAGGAGTCCCTGTAACATACATATGGTAGTGATCAGGACAGGTTGTTTAGAAGGTGGAGATAGGTTGAGTATCACAGCCACCAGCAACAATATAAGAGAACATACAACTTCTACATGCATTAGAGTGAACTGATTTATTTTTGAAACGACAGCAGTATTTATAGGGGATAGATACAGAGGGGGTGTACACAATGTAACAATGAGAAAGGGTGGCAGACAATCATAAAGAGATAAACTCCACATGGGTCTAACAGTAGTTTCCTGAGAGTAATAGGCTTAATCTCCAATACACATCCTGCCGTCTCTAGCACTTATCAGATGGGATTAACTTTATTTGTTAACAATGGACCAGAACAGATAACCGTACAATAAAGGTATCTGATCACTGCAGATTCAGCACATCTTGTTTTAATCCCATCATGATCACTTAGTCATAGTTTAAACATAATACAGAATACGCTAATATTAAATGGGAAATTACATACATTATACAGGATAAGGCAGAGACATATGCCATAAGACCACATGAAGCATGGTGGTACACTATGGCACTATGTCTTGGGGCTATTCACCACACCACCCACCTGCCCACATTTCCCATGTACCAATATAGTTCTTCTGCCCATTTTCCAATGGGGCAGTCTGTTCTCTATGGTGGCTCAATGCACCAGGATTCAGACCCTGGAAAGGGGTCCATGACAGTGGTGTTTTATTCTGAACTTTTCAAACAATGTAATTAATAAAACGTTAAAGTCACTTTGACGTCACTCTAGTTAACATTAGCTCATTTTTTTATTTATTATATAATATAGTAATACAAGTTAGATTTTAATGATTGATGTAGTGTAAACAATGTTTTGTGATTAAAAGGTGTAGCTTTTAGGATAAAGTCTCGGTATGACCATTTACATTTAGAATGCCCTAGTATGATGAACTGATGGATGTCAGTGTTCACAGAGGAGCAGGGTGGTGCATACACTGTGAAGTTGTCCATTTGCTCCAGTTTTGTTTATTCTACGATAGTGCAGTACACTACAATCCTGCCCCTTAACATCTACCTCCTCCCTCACTAAAGAACTTGTTCATGTCAAATGGCTATTGAAGGCAGAGTCTGAAACATAAACAAACTAAAATATAAATGCAGGAAGGGGCACCGGTTTGCCTTGTACGCCTACTTATAATTCTGGCTATATTATGGTATTCTAAGGACAAAACTTAGTGTCGATCTCCTAATTTACTAAAGTAAATTCATGATCTAAATTGAGATGCTGCTATTCCACAATTCAACTTTAAACAAAAATACAAGCCTTAATAAAAACTAGAGCCAGGGCAAGTCGTGGCCTTCCTGGGGGATTGGAAGTATCCCCTCTATAGTTTATATAGTGCTGTCATTATAAGGGTAATCAGAATCATAGTGAGTGCTCATTACACAAAAAGTAAGGGAATGTAGGTGTGTTTGTAGGTGGTAACCTACCATTAGATTGTGCAACATCATTTTAATAATCTCTTAAGTAAATCAAATGCATTTGAGATGTGTTGTGAAAGATAGCACTCCGCTGTAGTAAATTCCTCCATTTAATCTGATAACACTATATAATTCCAAGTTTACAAGAGTAAGATTGTTCTAGTATTAGACGGGTGGATATTAGCAGCAAAATATCATGTATATATATAGTTGTTGGTGTGGGTCACATTTTTGATGTTGGTCACGTAATGTTAATTAATTGCAACCCTCGTGGCCTGCGGGAGTCAGGCTGCAATGAGCGCCAAAAGCGCTCATTGCAGGTCTCTCGATGAGCGAGGCCTGCGATAGTTAGGCCCGCACGAGTTAGTATGCAATGAGCACCGCAGGCACTCATCACGGGGCCTGCAGGACTTTAAAACAGCCTAGACATGAGCACAGAAGTCGATGGCACGCCGAAAATCGGAGCACTTTGCCGCTGATCGCGAGGCATGCAATTCACTAATTTAACAACCAAAATTGCGAAGGTAGTAAAAACAACCCCGAAGCCTAGCGCAAGACAGTAAACACGATCATGAAGCCAGTATCATTTAACCGAACAACACAAGCAACGACACTCATCTTGAGCCACGCAAAACTGCAGCACAGACACAGAGGAGAAAGACACAGGGGAGAGAGACGGGGTAGAGGGTGGAAAGAGACACAGGGATCAGAGACGGATGAAAAGAGACACAGGAGTGGAGAAATAAGGAGAAACAGAAGACACAGGGCAGGGAGAAAAGGGAAAGCAGACACAGGGGTCAGAGACTGGGAAGAGGCTGAGGCTTGCGATAGGCGCCGAAGGTCATCATTAAGAACCACTAAAGTTGCTGGTTGCCAAGGCCTGCAATGACCGGCAAAGCTGGGCTCGCACTGAGTGCCTTCGGGGAGAGGCTCGCAATAAGCGCCAAAGGTGCTCATTGTGAGCCACGCCATAAGCGTCAAAGGGCTAAGCACGGGGCTCGGGATGAGCGCCGAAGGTGCTCGCATTGGGTGGCAAACAGCATTGACAGCCTTTAAATTTTATTGCCGTACGGCAAGTAGCTAGTGAGATTTTACATTTGTGTTTAAATTCCTACAAGGTGTTAAAATTAGCCAATACCAAAGTTTACTGGTTTATATCTCAGCTGTGATGAACCTATCTTCAATCATAGGTTACATCATATATATTTATGTGTACTTTGGAGCAGGCTGGCATGCACATGATTGAGTCTTTGCATAATTCATTTATATTTCTTAGTGCATCAGATTGGCAGGGTTTAAAGATTATCAGAATTCTTTGGCCATATTATTGTAATATCATGTGCTGTACAGAAAGCTGCAGTCTTCCATAAACCATAGCATCAAATATCAATTCTTTTTTACAGTATTTTTACTTCTAAAAACATCTTGCCAGATATCAAGTCAAGCTCTTCAAAGACGCATACTTTAAATAAAGGCATATTTATAAGTATATTTGTATCTAAGTATTATAATAAATTATATATGTATTCATATAAATGTATTAATATATGTTTTTATTATTTGAACGGTTATTTGTTCACATTTGCTTTGTATTTTCACATAGTTAAATTAGATATTTTTGGTTCACGAAATTTTTATATTTTTACATTAAATAAATTGTGTGTGTTTGAGCAATGAGATGATAAGACATTTTATACATATTATATACATTTACTTTGTAGCATGCTCTCAACTGTTTCAGTTTTTACATAAGATTTCCAAGAACCCAAATGGTCCTTGTGGGTAGTTAACCTGTAGTCTATAGCAGGTGGCCCTGGGCAGTAATAGCTTTTACCACTGGATCTTTGCAGTTGCACTCTCTTCCTTTGGAGGCTGTCTGTCTTTAGAGTAAAGTTGCAATGCACTACTCAGGTACGCATATTTTTTTCTTAAAACTTTATCGCCCCTAGATTTTTTTGGGCTCATACACCCATGCTCACACACACAACTTCCACTGCAATATCACGGAAGGCTCCAGGGTCCAGAAGAGGCACCACATTTTTTTTTAAAATTTCTAATCACTTGATAAAAAATGTTCTCCTTTATTATGCTCTTAGACTGAAAGTTTAGACTAATAGTTATCTGTTCTGAAGCTCTCAAATCTTTAAATAAAAGATTGTCTCATTCACAATGTACACTTCCTTCTTGTACAAAATCTTACAGTAAGTCAAACTTGGAACTTACCCTTCTAGATTTAGATAAAAAGTGTAGCACTGAAAGAAGAACCAAAGGTTCATCATCATACAGTATTAATATTTATTGTATTTTTATATTTAGATGATATATTCAATGAAATCATAAATATTAATATGGCTCCTACTGAAGTTCACCTATCAAGAATACCTGTTTGATACGCTTTGGAGTAAGCCAAGGAAGATCCAGCAGGTTGGTCCTGTCAATTCACGGCCTGTAGTGGTTCACAGAGCAGACGGCGAGGGAGACCTAGGAAAGATGGATCTGCTCCTCTGGATCATAACTTTGCCCCCTAGTGACCGACAGGTTCACAGCAAAATGTCAGTTGTAAGATTATGTTGTACAGTTCTGCTGTGAGTCTATGTTTTGCTGGTTTCACTGCTCCAGCTGCTGTGTTCTTTACTGCTGTTCTGCACCATCTACTCTGCTCAGTTACAGTATTCACCACTTTCCTGTGTGCTGTTCCTGCCTTCTCTTCAAAAGTCTGCTTCTTAGATCCTGCCTTCAGTCTTTTGCTGCAATAGTTGTCTGCTGCATTGCTGGTCAGATTCTAAGCTCTTTGCTATAATACCTGTCTGTGCTTCTTGCTGTTTGTTCAAGCACATGGACTGATTCTAGCAATGGACGTATTAATACAAGCTATATATAGTTAAGTTTGCCTATCACCTTTTTTGTTATTATTTAATAAATTATTTAAGAAACCTCACACCTGAAGGGTGCAAATTTCAGTTCCAAGCACCTGGTTCCTGACAACCTGACTTAAACATATGATAATAAAATAGTTAGATAATGCTATATGTTTCAAAGATTTATGAATAAAATTGGTTATAAATGGAAAGAATGTAGCCACTAAATGGTACTATATTCTAAATATGAGTACAACTGGCATTGTAAATGAGAACTTTGAAACAAGAATCCCTTTCAGTCTGTAAAACTTTGTAAATCATCTATAAAAAAACATAATTGTGTCCTTAAAGGTTATTACTTAATACAACATATTATATGGTAATCTACAGCCTTATTAAATTGCAATTCGGTAAATTCTAAAAGGCTCTATCTAAGCACATAGCATATTTCTTTACAGACGTTTTTAGTCAGTGAACTTCTATCCAAAAGCAAGGTCTTCACTAACTAAAAACGTCTGTAAATTTTAGATTTCCAAGACCTTTTAGAATTTGCAGAATTGCAATTTAATAAGGCTGCTAATTTTTCATACTGCATTTGAGTTGAACAGGAGCCAACACATAGTATATAATTATTACATTTTATTCTCTTTGAATCTGATTATTTGCAGTAAATTGGCAGGGTTGAAAGAACATCAATATTCTTTGGACGCATTATTACCTTTCCATAAATCATGAACTAATTAGCGATCTAAAACATAATGTCCTTGAGATTTTCTAAAATCTCATTTTAGGTGACTTTTGAAGCATCAGTGGAATAATGAAATAGGTTTTTATACTACAGTGATTAACTCCATATTATTAAAATGTGGTGTAAACTGATAAAACTGTCTTTAAAATAAGGGCCTTTTCTTGCATAAAGCTGCTCTGAAAACTAGATGTCATGATCCTCCTGTCATAAAAAACAATCTTGCTACCAAACTGCTTCCATCCCATACTAACCAATTATATTAACCAATCAAAGCGGAGAGCAGTACTCTTCTCTGATTGGTTAATATTAACCAAGCAGACGTCTAGAATTTCAATTAATTTGCCCTGATTGGTATAATTTGATTGCTTGCTATTTCAGCCAACTAGAGGCCTGTAATGACACAATGTGTCAATGGTCATGCGATCTCATCAAAGTATATGTAGTTTTTTTTTTTATAGAACTGAATTGTTTTTTTTCATAGGTCTAACAAAAGAATTGAAGCAGTTGAGGTTAAGATTAAATTGGGCCTTTTCAATGTCCAGAAGAGAGGAGGATATTCTTTTATGTAATTCACCAAAGATGAATATTATAGATGTATATATATTGACTGCTTAATATTTTGTTTTTTTTTATTTTTGCAAAAATTGTAATGGGTTCAATTTCTGTTGATACATTCCTTTAAGGATGATCTGCAGTTTTGCAGCTACAATATTGATATGTTTTTATCATATTCCACCTGGTTACATTTGTAGTGTAATCCTCCAAGCTGAGAAGCATGGTGCTGAACTGGCCAAAAATCAAGGTTATGGGCACATGGCATGGTTATATTTCAGTCTGTCTGAATTTACATAGTGTGCAAAGTTATATTTCTTTCATTTAAATAAACTTGAAACATGCCAAAGTTCAGCCATTTAACTATTTGTATAATTTATTTAGATTTGTTGGTACAGGAGATTGGCGGTACTTTACATTGTCTTATTGTTTTCATATGATAAAGCATGTTCGGTCTGGAGAGCTGCACGCTTCCATATACATCATAATAAATAGCAAAACTGCTTATTTGTATAAATCTTATAATCTGCAAAGGATGAAATCTGTTTGTATTTAACTTAATAAAGTGAAAACCAGTTTATAAAAATGGGTAAACATTTTACTTATTGCTTGCTCCAAAGATTTATCATGCAGTGGGTTCTAAAACAAAATGGAAAGGCATTGGCCAAAAAAATGAAATATCATTGATTGCACACTTTTGTTCATATGCTATTGATGGTCAGAGTCATCTATACATGTTGACCTTTTAACTAATATATAGATGTTTTTTTTTGTAATTTTATGATTAACATAAACCTGTAGTTTAAACCTACAGGTTTAGATGAAAAGTGTATAACAGATCCAGAGCCAGTATTTTGAGGTTAAAAAGCATTATTATTTTTCAGTACAAAAAGGATTCCTGTACACTCCAATCAGATTTCCACCTGTTTTAAATACACAGTATTCAATTGAATCAGTTTTATGAAAAATAAAAATGCAGAAGTGTGTATTTATGTACATTTGTATGTATTCAACTATTTTAAATTTACATTATGAAAGAATATTTTGGAACATGCTAATATTGACCTGTATGGATGCTCACACATTTCATTCTGTGGCAAGCATGTGTAGTGACTGGTATATAACTAATTAGTGAATGTAAAAGTTGATTATAGGGTGAGTGTTAATGCTTGTCATCAACTCTTTATATTGAAGGATATTTTCAGTTACAGTCTGCAATTCTTTGATAGTAGTATTTGCATGGCTTACAAAAAAGGGTGTCTAGGGGACAAAACCGAACATTAGCTAAGAGACTGCAGCATATTAGATCAATGATGGACAACCTATTTCTCTTTAAGGGCCTCATATGAGATCACTGAGTCCTTAAAGATGCCTCAGTGCTTTAAACCTTTCACCAAAGCAAAAATGGTAAAATTGCTGTAGGAAAGCATTAAACTGGTAATAAATGTGTTGATAATGAGAAGTATCTAGGAGTACAACTGAAAATCATTTAGTAGTCTTAGAAACAGAAATGGGCCGCATGGGAAGTGCCTGAGTATCACCTATTGCCCAACATTTTATTACATTGTAAGTTTGTGTTCTTGTCATAAAAGGGAGCTTACAATGGTCTGCAAACATTGACCTTTCAGCTTTTATGTAGATGTCTCTCTGGTTTTCCTTCTTTCTCCAATCACTACTATGTCACAAGACATATATTCACAGTGTATTGACCTTATCAAACATGTCTTCCATATGACTGGCACTTCCTCAGGAACACTCATGCCTACATTCCACAGTAAGCACCAGCACTTCTTAATTTGAACACATATATACGACATGGGAAGTTCTTGCAACATCTTAGTGAAAGGTTTTGTAATTGTATTTTTATATTTCAATTAGAGGAATCAAGCAGAACAAGAGGCTAGATTGACCGCCCTGTTAAACTTTAGTAATATCACTAACTCAGACCAAAGTAATTTCATAAGTATTCATTTTGAAAAACGTATTTACTTATTGCTACATTGGAACTTGGGCGTACTGCACCATAGATTTATTTTTTTAAATATTGGAGATCAATTAAAGAATATCACGAGCACTGTTAAGAAGTCTTAATTTAAAATCATTTTGTATATGTAATATTATTCAGGAGGACAAAAGAACCTGACAATATCATATATACTAATGTTCTTGTACAATGAGAAGTATTTTATATTATAGTGAAGTTTAAAATTATTTTAGTTATGATATATAATGAATAGCAAACACTGTAACTCTTTACTAATAAAAATCTATTGAGAATTATTATATTAGTGCATCTATCACTTTATTCCTATCAGATTTCTACTCTAAGATTATAAACTCAAAAACAGGGCTCTCTTTTTGTTTAATCTGTATTGATATTATTTATATGTTCTGTTTCTTCCTATGTATAGTGCTGCAGAATATGGCCCCCATTTAATTCCAAGCCCGTAATTAACTTCAAACTGAACGTTTGTCTGCAGGTTCTAAATTTTTTACATATATAGATGAATTTAGCTGGCTCAGGCCCGCAAGTACAGGCTCACAGCCCCAACACGCACACCATTAACCTGTAGGTAGCATTTCAGGGCATTATCATCAATTAAGAAAGCCCGTTAGTTACAATTTAAATCGAGCCAATAGTAAATGAGATCATCATCATGACATCAATAAAACATGGAGTTTAACCTACAATCATTTAGTGTTTAGTAGTACAATCTGCAATTGGACTCGCAATCCAGAAATGTAGAAATCAATAATAATCAATAAATCAACTGTTCTAGTACATGCGGGTTCCATGATATGTTTTAACTCCTTTATTCCCAGGATATAACATGGAAATAAAACATTAAAAAATATATTTTATTGCAGATTTGAAAGCTTGAGACTGTTGTGCAATTAATTCTAATGGCTTTCATGTCTTTCCCAGTATTTGTAAGTACAGTAGTGTGTTTTTATTTGCTTCTGCAGTATTACGAACAGGTGTTTAACCCACTTTTGAGTCCTTTCTAGTACTTGTAGAATTGTTGAATTGTTGTAATTAAATATGGATTTTGTGTCTTTAGAAATGGTAACATTTACAGGCTTGAAACATAAAAGGAGGAGATAGGACGGAGTTACGTTTTTGACAACCGCAGTGCTTTTGAGCATATAACTCGCCATTGAAATGCGAGTAGCAAAATGTAGCCAATTAAATATCAGTAAGATTTACGGGCTCAAGTAATTGCAGTCTGCGAAATTAAATAGGGGCCTATGTCGGTGCATTATAAATATTCTCTCATAATAATCTCCTCACCTCACTATCCTTCCTTGCCCATCCAAACCCTCATTTGCTACATTGCTCAGGTTTCTGCCTCTTCCTTTAGATTGTAAGGTGCTTTGAGAAAGCTCCATATACCGTATATACTCGAGTATAAGCCAAGTTTTTCAGCCCATTTTTTAAGGCTAAAAAGGGCCCCCTCTGCTTATACTCGAGTCAGTCTCCCCCCGTGTCTCTCTAACACCCCCGTGTGTCTCTAAGCCCCCCGTGTGTCTCTACCCCCCCTGTGTCTCTCTACCCCCCATGTCTCTTTCCTTCCCCCCTCCTCAACCTCAATCCCCCTCAACCCCAACCCCCCTCCTCAACCCCCCTCCTCAACCTAAACCCCCCTCAACCCCCACTCAACCTAAACCCCCCTAAATACCTCCCCCTCTCCCCTCACTTACCTGCTTCTGCTCCGGCCTCCGCTCCTTGACCCAGCGCGTATGTGATGTCACATGCGCGCCGCGTCATAAGCATATACTGGGTGCCGGCACCCGGTATATGCTAATGACGGGGCACGCATGTGATGTCACATGCGCGCCGGGTCAAGGAGCGGAGGCTGGAGCAGAAGCAGGTAAGTGAGGGGAGGGTATTTAGGGGAGTTTAGGTTGAGGAGGGGGGTTGAGGGGGGTTTAGGTTGAGGAGGGGGGGTTGAGGGGGATTGAGAAGGGAGATTGAGGAGGTGGGTTGGGGTTGAGGGGGGTTGAAGTTGAGGAGGGAGGATGAGGATGGGGGGTTGAGGAGGGGGTTGAGGACGGGGGGTTGAGGAAGGAGGTTGAGGAGGGGGTTGAGGATGGGGGGGTTGAGGAGGGAGGTTGAGGAGGGAGGATGAGGAGGGAGGTTGAGGATGAGGAGGGAGGTTGAGGATGAGGAGGGGGGGTGAGGATGGGGGGTTGAGGAGAGAGGATGAGGATGGGGGGTTGAGGATGGGGGGGCTGAGGAGGGGGGTTGAGGAGGGGGCTGAGGAGGGGTTTGAGGATGGCGGGGTTGAGGAGGGGGGTTGAGGATGGGGGGTTGAGGAGAGAGGTTGAGGAGGGAGGTTGAGGAGGGGGGTTGAGGAGGGGGTTGAGGAAGGGGTTGAGGAGGGGGGTTGAGGATGGGGTTTGAGGATGGGGGGTTGAGGAGGGAGGATGAGGATGAGGAGGAGGGGTTGAGGAGGGGGGGTTGTAGATGGGGGGTTGAGGAGAGAAGATGGGGGAGTTGAGGATGGGGGTTGAGGAGGGGGGTTGAGGAGGGGTTTGAGGATGGGGGATTGAGGAGGGAGGATGAGGATGAGGAGGAGGGGTTGAGGAGGGGGGTTGTAGATGGGGGTTGAGGAGAGAAGATGGGGGAGTTGAGGATGGGGGGTTGAGGAGGGAGGTTGAGGAGGGAGGTTGAGGAGGGGGGTTGAGGAGGGAGGTTGAGGAGGGGGGTTGAGGAGGGGGTTGAGGATGAGGATGGGGGGGTTGAGGAGGGAGGATGAGGAGGAAGGATGAGGATGGGGGTTGAGGATAAGGAGGGAGGTTGAGGATGAGCAGGAAGGGTTGAGGATGGGGGGTTGAAGAGGGAGGTTGAGGAAGGGGTTAAGGATGGGGGGATTGAGGAGGGAGGATGAGGAGGGAGGTTGAGGATGAGGAGGGAGGTTGAGGATGAGCAGCAAAGGGTTTAGGATGGGGGGTTGAATAGGGAGGTTGAGGAAGGGGTTGAGGATGGGGGGATGAGGAGGGAGGATGAGGAGGGAGGTTGAGGATGAGGAGGGAGGTTGAGAATGAGGAGGAGGGTTGAGGAGGGGGGTAGAGGATGGGGGGTTGAGGAGGGGGCTTGAGGATGGGGGGGTTGAGGAGGGAGGATGAGGAGGGAGGTTGAGGATGAGGAGGGGGTTGAGGATGAGGAGGGAGGTTGAGGTTGAGGAGGGAGGTTGAGGATGAGGAGGAGGTTGAGGATTAGTCACTCATTTTACCCAGTATTTTGTGGTAAAATAGGTGCCTCGGCTTATACTCGGGTTGGCTTATACTCGAGTATATACGGTGTGTAAGATTTTAAGTTCCCAGACAGGGCCCTTTATTTTTGGCCATGTGTTAATATTGTATATTTCTTTGTACTTAACCCATGTATAGCACTAAAAATAAAGATTAATAATAAATAATAATAATTGCTCTATACCACGTTACTTATTATAACTACTGAGTATTGCATTTGTTGCACAATTATAAGCATCAGACAATTTAGCATTTAGTTCATATACTTCAACAACACTAATTATCCTTATAAGATAATTGATTAAGGATAGTTATCACTTTTAATAATTGATAGTATATTGATTATTATGTTCAATAAATATATTAAAGGTAAGTAGTAATTTACAGGTTGGTTGGTCTGCTCTAATTTTCCTTGACTAAGGAGGTTTTCTGTTTCACAACTTAGAGTACTTAATGTTTTTCAAGCTTTTTAAATAGATCTTTGCTTATTGGTATTAATGTGATAAACTGTGAGTGATCTACAATCTTATTTTATTTAACTCATCAAAACGAAGAGTTAGCAGTATGCAGAAATTTACTGGCTCAATCACGTATCTTATGCTCCAAGGACGTTAATGCTGTAGCAGCTTGGTAAAACTGATGCAATTTATAGCTGTCAAGGCTACAAGTGTTCCTGGAATAGGATGGAGAAACTTTGGTTATCAGATAACAATGAAATAGATAGTACGTTTTATCTCTCACTAATTAATTATGGTATAAAAATTCATGTGCATACACTGTGAAGAAACTTATATTATTCTAGATTTAAGTTCTTTGGGACCTTAACTCTGTTACACCAAACCGTCTACTGTTCTGTTGTATTGTATTTATATCTCTACTTACCTTAGAATTTGTTTATACCTCTGTATTTGCCAATTATACCCACTGTATGCTACTTGATAAATAGTGCCACAGAAAAAGCTAATGCTTTTTAAATACAAAGTAGTAATAGTAATAATTATAAAGATATATAAAAATATATAACTGGAACATTTGAACCAATATTTTAACAGTCAAATTAGACTTATATATTCAAACTTTCACAATAAAGAAGTGTTGCAGAATGTAATATGGCTTCAACTGACAACAAAAATACAATAAAAAATTATAACTATGATTATTTTGCCAGGAGGTTCTCATATCAGTAAGGCCAGAGTTTGCTATTATTATTATTGTTTATTTATAACGTGCCAACATATTCCATAGCGCTGTACATAAGATACGTTCAAGACAAAGATACATACAAATTAACAAATAGCAAGGCAAGGAGGGCCCTGTCTTTGAGCCTCAAATCCATAGTGCTTTCCCTAAAGCACCTTGTGGGATTGAAACTCGCAGACTTACAACCTTAAGGTTTTGTGTGAGGAAAAGGAGGGAGAGAGATGTGAGAGTGTGTTAGGGTGGAAGGTGATAAGCTTCTTTAAAGAGATGTGTTTTTAGAGAGGTTTTGAATGTTTTGAGGCAGGAGGATAATCTGGTTGTGGAAAGAAGAAGGTCATTAGCAGAGCGAAGAGGGCGGGTGGGGGAGTATTTGGAGATGAGACCAGAAATGTATGGGGGAGCGCTATTGTTGAGGGCTTTGAAAGTTAGGGTCAGGATTTAAAATATTATTCTGTAGGCTATGGGAAGCCAGTGGAGAGATGACAGAGAAGAGCTGCTGACACTGAACGTTGTGTACGGAAGATGAGTCTAGCAGAGGCATTCATAATGGATTGAAGTTGAGATAGTCGGGTGGTGGGTAGGCCAGCAAGAAGCGAGTTGCAGTAGTCCAGTCGAGAGATGATGAGAGAGTTTATAAGGATTTTAGTTGTGTCTTGTGTAAGAAAGTGGCAAATTCTGGAGATGTTTTTTAGGATGAGAAGACAAGATTTAGTTAGTGATTGTATGTGAGGGATAAAAGACAGAGTGGGGTCCAGTAGAACTCCAAGATAACGGACTTGGGAGGTGGGTGTGATGATGTAATTATTGACAGTGAGAGAGATGTGAGGAATTGACACAGTGGGAGAGGGAGGGAAAATTAGGAGTTCAGTTTTAGACATGTTGAGTTTGAGATGGTGGGTGGACATCCAAGAGGATATACTAGAGAGGCAGTTGGAGACATGTGTTAGAAGAGAGGGGGATAGATCTGGTGCTGATAGGTAGATTTGGGTGTCATCTGCATAGAGATGATATTGCAGCCCAAAAGAGTTTATAAGGGTACCAAGTGAGGAAGTGTAGATGGAGAAGAGAAGCGGGCCTAGGACTGATCCTTGGGGTACCCAACAGACAGGGGGTAAGGAGAAGAAGAGGTGTCAGAGAAGGAGATAATGAATGATCGATTTTGGAGGTATGATGAGAACCACGAGTGGGCAGTGTCTCGAATACCGAGGGAGGAGAGGATATGGAGTAGAAGTGGATGGTCAACTGTGTCAAAGGCAACAGAGAGATCTAGAAGAAGGAGAATAGAACAGCGACCTTTTGACTTGGCAGTATGCAGGTCATTGGTGACTTTAGTGAGAGCTGTCTCAGTGGAGTGTTGGGGCCGAAAGCCGGATTGGAAGGTGTCAAGAAGGGAGTTTGAGGAAATAAAGCTGGTAAGGCGGGTATAGACGAGCCGCTCCAGCAGTTTGGAAGCCAGGGGAAGTAGAGAGATAGGGCGGTAGTTACAAGCAATGTCAGAGTCAGATGAGTACTTTTTGAGGATGGGTGTAATTATGGCGTGTTTTAGACATGATGGAAACTTGCCGGTAGTTAGCGAAAGGTTGAAAATGTGTGTGAGAGCTGGGATTAATGTGGTAGAGAGGAGAGTGATGAGCTAAGATGGAATAGGGTCCTGAGGACATGTAGTGAGGCGAGTGGATGATAGCAGGCTAGCGACTTCATCCTCTGTAGCTGGGGCAAAGCAGTTCAAAGTGGCTGTTGGATTGGGGGAGGGAGAAGAGTGGGTGTGGTTGGATAGTTGAGACGGTAGAGTGAGTGAGCCACTGTTAGATGAGAGTTCATTGCGTATATTTTCGATTTTATGAATAAAATGGTTGGCAAAATCTTCAGCTGTGAGAGAGGAAGGGATGGAAGGAGGTGGTGGGTGGAGGAGAGTTTTGAAAGTGGCAAATAGAAACTTTGGATTAGAGGACAGGGTTGATATTAGTGAAGAGAAGTAGTGTTGTTTGGCGAGGTTGAGGGCAGAGGAGTAGGAGTGTAACAAATTTGTAGTGGAGGAAATCTGCAGAGGTGCGTGATTTCCTCCAGAGCACTGTTGGATGTATCGTGCTTGAGTTATGTGCCAAGGTTGTGGAAGAGAGCGAGGGCATCTTCGTGTGGTTATGGGGGCGAGGGTATCAAGGATGGAATAGAGAGTAGAGTTGTAGAGTGAGATGGCAGTGTCAGGGCAGTTGAGGTAGGTGAAGGGGCTGAGAAGGGGTTGGATATTAATGGAGAGCTGAGTAGGGTCAAGTGCTAGCAGGTTTCTGTTCGTGATGGTGGCAGGAGTTGGAGAGGGGTGGTGGGAGGAAGAAGAGGTGAGGTTAAAGGTAAGTAAGTGATGGTCAGATAGAGGGAGTGGGTGGATCACTGGGTTGGAGGCTGTGCTGAGATTGGTGAAGATAAGGTCAAGAGAATGTCCATCATGATGAGTAGAAGAATCTGTTAATTGCTATAAATATTGTTAAATATGAATGTAGAAGAGGAGGAGATTATGACAGACAATAATATAGTGGAAGGAGTGGCTAAAAGAAATCAGAGAGAGAGAGAGATGACAGATATCCAAGAGTGTGGTAGTTAAAAAGTTGAGAGAAGAAAAGAAGATAATTGGGTGTACAAATAATGACTGATGGCTAAAAGTGGGGGTATGGATTACTATCGAAAGAAGGGGAAAGAGGGACAGGAATAAAAGAGAGCTGGATAACATGAAAATAAGAGAAAGGGAAAAATAAGAGAGAGGTGAGTAAGATGAGAAAAATGAAGGTGGATGAAGATAATGAAAAGGTCATAGATAAAAATATGAGAGGATAAGGAACAAGATGGGAGAAAAAAGAATGGTGGACTAAAAGAATGTATGGTGGCAAAATGTAGGTATTGATTTTGTATTTCTGTTTCAATTATTAGCAGCATTTTTCTTATTTTAGACAATCATTCAATTGAGCTGTTCAGGAGATCCGGGCATGGAAATGGAGGTTGCAAGTTATTTTGCTATTCAATTGGCGAGTTTATACCGGCTCTGATCGAGTTACTGGCTCTGAGCTGCGTTTTATAGATTTCCCTTCAAGTCTTTGATCTTTCGCTTTCGCAAGGCTAAAATCATAAATCTGTATTCAATTTCTCTGATTCCCCTTCGCTAACCACCCCACCAAGGCCACAAATGGCTAAACTGGAACCACAAGTTAATGGTACAAAGGAGGACTTTAAAAGCCCTTATGTATGCCCCCTAAATGTCCCCACTGCTCCTAACCCCCATGATTCAGGGGTCCCCATCAGCACCCCTGAAGGATCCCCACATTAACTCTAGCTGCAGGGGTCCCGATTGGGACCCCAGCAGCATTTAAACATTTACATTTACTGCTGCGGGTCCTTAAAGAACACAAATTGTTAACCACTGTCACGGGGTACGGTATGTAACCCCGCGACACCTAATATTAACCCCCCTGTATGCTGCAGTGTCCCCATCGGGTCCAATTAGGGTTACATATGACTAGATAGGGATAACTCTGTCTAGATAGGGTTAAGTGGTTAGTGATAGGGTTAATTAGGTATGGTGAGGGTTAAATAGGGTTAATTACTTAGAGGGGGTTAATTACTTAGCGGGGGTTAATTTAGATTTATCATTTTATCGGGTGGATAATAGTGTAGGGTAGGGCTTAGACTTAGAGTCATGATGGGTTAATTTTAGGCAGGGGTTAATTTAAAATGTAGCGAGGGTCCTTTAAGGACCCGCGGCAGAAAAATCAATTTTTTAAATGCTGCGGGGGTTCCCAGTGGGACACCCGATTTAAGTTTTAATGTGGGGGCCCTGGGGTAATCCTGATGTGGACCCCGCAGCATAGGGGGGATTAATGTCAGGTGCCCCTGCAACAGTGATTAACAATTTGTTTGTTGCAGTCCCTTTAAGGATCCGCGGTGGGAAATTAGATTTTTTAAATGCTGCGGGGCCCCCCCTGCAGCAAGGATTAATGTGGCGATCCTGCGGAGGCAGAAAGGTTTAATTTAGGGCGCATACGGGAACAACACAGGTTTGATTGCCATCATAATGACGCTCTCATTTACTATTGGCTCTGTCTGAGCAGTAGCTACGGGCACTACTTACTGATGGAACCAGGGTTTCTGATTTTGGATCTCTGGCAGAGAGCTGCGCCTTGGGAATTGAATAGCATTGCAATCAGAGACAAACTGGAGCCCGCAATTCAATCGCAGACATTCAGGTGTCTGCGGCCGAGTTGTGAGCACCAAATTGAATGAAGCTCCTAGTATATTCTGTACTAATTTGGCATTCAATTAATTAAGGTGCGTTCCTCTCTAGAATTCTTAGTCTACCTGCACTACAAAGTCCTAAAAATGGTTCTTGGGAGGAACCTAAAGATTTTGAGAAGCAAGGAAGGGATGACATTTGGGAGCCCCTGTGATGGTGCATAACACTGGAATGGTCTATTTACTTCATTACAATAAGATATGTTTAAATCTGTAAAAAAATCTAAAATAGTGAATCACATATTATAATTGTCTTACTACGAGACGTCATCACGCTTTGCGTGGTGCGTACGACTTAGCGATGAGCGCCGCGAGGCGAGACGTTAAACTCGGAGCACTTAGGAAATGAGCCAAATCGCACAAACCAAAATACAACAAAAAATAAAATACAAAATTCAACAAAAAGTTTACCGATAGCACGGGAGAACAGCCAGGACGTCTGGAAGTGAGGTGAAACGGGAATGTAGGTCGAATTTAAGTACTTTTGGCACTTGAAAATCGCCTCAGCGAGAAAAAAATAGAAAAATACTAATAGGAAGGACATAAAATGAGCGCGCAACGCGGCATACATAGACTAACATTGGCATTTTACAATACTAACTTACACATTTACACATTAACATTGTAAGATGGCTGATTTCCCGCCTAAACCAATGGTTTTGCCTAATGCACGCAGCCTATATATAGGGCACACTTCACACAGAACTGACACTTTCTCCTCAGGTGATGACAGTCTGACTGGACATTTTCTGCTGCCGGAAAATACAAAGAGATTGTTAGCTCTTCAGGATACTGATTGATGAATATTTAATACAAAAAGGTACAACCTCCTCAACCTCCCTCTTCAACCCCCCCATCCTCAACCTTAACCTCCCCTCCTCAACCCCCTCCTCAACCTCAACCCCCCTCCTCAACTTCCCTCCTAAACCTCAACCCCCCTCCTCAACCTCCCTCCTCATCCTCAACCACCTCTCCTCATTCTACCCCTCTAAATATCTAAATACCCCCCTCTCCCTTTCCCCTCACCTGCATCTGAAGCTTTTGCTCTGGCTTCCGCTTCTTCCGGCGTCTTGATGTGGAGCGTATATGACGTCACGTCATTAGCATATACCGGGTGAGGGAAAAGAGAGGGGGGGGTATTTAGAGGGGTAGAATGAGGGGGGGGTTAGAAAGAGGAGGGGGGGTTGAGGATGAGGAGGGGGGAGGGAAAGAGACATGGGGTAGAGAGACAAGGGGGGTAGAGAGACAAGGGGGGTAGAGAGACTCGGGGGGGGTTAGAGAGACTCGGGGTGGGTTAGAGAGACTCGGGAGGGGTTAGAGAGACACGAGGGGAGAGTGACTCGAGTATAAGCCGAGGGGGCCCTTTTTAGCCTTAACAAATGGGATGAAAAACTCGGCTTATACTCGAGTATATACGGTAATCAAAATTTTACAAGTGCTTTCCCTCTTCTTTGACAGTTTCAGTATCGCTGCAGCTGCCTCAAGACAGAGAGTGGTGCTTGCAGCCTTTCAACAGCATAAACATCACCCTTACATGTATATCATTAAATGATGATCTTTTGTTAAAAAAATGATTAAAGTCTTTTTAGTTGGAATTGATGATGGTTATTGATTAATGAATGTAATTATTAATATATTAATTAATAAGTAACCAGGACCAAAAAATGGTTTGATTTAACAATACATTGATGAGTATGCTTTTATGTTGTGCATCTATGCTAATAGATCTGTGTTGCTGCTGATTGCCTTATAGGGATGAAGCAAAATATTACAAATGATTTCAAACTTATTTGACAGTTTCAACGTCTCTGCAGCTGACTCAACACAGAGAGTGACGTTTGCAGCCGCTAAAAACCATAAAGATCACCTTGACAGGTATATCATTTAATTATGTAGTTATGGAACAAAAAAAACTTAATTTTTTGTTGGTAACATGGATAACAGTTATTGTTTAATTAACATATAATAATATTATTTTAATTATTCCTAATTAGTCATCATTTAAAAAAAAAAAACATTGAAACTACAATAAAAGTAAAACTATTTTTAACATGCACATATATATCTGCCTTACTGCTCATTTATGTACATTGTTTTTGGAACTATTAATTAATAAAAATATTTTTTTTTAAATGGGGTTAGAAGACTTTAAAAAAAATGTACGTTTTACTAAGCGCATAAATATATGGACTTCATTCAATCAAGAATTAATGGAATAGAATGATTAAAAATTATATTCATGTTATTTCACAGATTACTCATCTCTGCACCTGACTGAAGTTCAGACAGACAGTGAATTTGCAAGGATTTTTACACAAACAGCAAGTTCACAGGTTTATGATTTCAGAATGCCCTTATGGTTTTGGATTGATGACACTTAATAATTAATTCATGAAACTAGATTTATTTAAGGACTCATTCATTTGCAGTGTGCTAAATGTAATAGGGCTCTATATAACAACATAGCATATTATTTTTAGAGAACATTTTAGTTAATAAAAATCTATACAAAACTAAGGTTTAAAAAAAAAAAAAGCCTATGTGCTTATATAGTGCCCTATTGCTTTGAACAACTAGCAAATAAATGAGGTTTTTAGTATTTAATTTTTCATTACAATAACAAAAAAAAAACAAATGAAATGAATGAGGTTTTTAATATTTAATTTGTCATTATAATAACAAAACAAAAACAATAGCAAGATATATATATATGTTTAAATAATGAACTTTTAAAGAACCTAAATTAGACATCAGAACTAAATTAATTGCATCGTTAAGAAAATTAAACATTATTATAGGCCACATCTATACTTTGACAATATTTGTTTCTGTTTGATCTTCTTTACGACAATATAATTAACTTTTTAGGTTTACCATTGATCTCAGTTTTTGATTAATTCAGTAACGTATATTCATTTAGGAATACCGTAATCATTCATTAGTCCAAATATATATATATATATGTGCAGTGCTTTGCTTTTTAATGTATGCCAATAAAACAACAACAAAAATGGTTTCATTGATTGCAGAGAAAAAATAAAAAAGATTTTCACATCTTTAAATTCTTTAATTAATGCTATTTACCTTAGGATTGAGAGCAGCTACAAACAATATGTACAGAACAAAAAAACATTACATCTTACACCTGTATTTACAATTACAGATTACAATGGCGTATAATGGAGAAGACAACATTGAACGTAAAAAAAGATTGGCAAGGGAAAGGAAGCAAAGGTGGAGAGATACACAGTCACCTGAAACTTCCCAACGCTTAAGAGAAGAAGACAGACAGAGACTTTTAAATAAAAGAAAAATTAGTAAGAAAGCACAAAGTAAGTGTGCTGGAGCTTCAAAGAAACAAAAAAGTAAACTAAAACATGTCTGTGAACAATTGCCCAATGATACATTGTTGCCTATTGACACCAATGTTCAGACACATGACACCAATGTAGATATAGAAAGTTATAGTGATATCTATGTTGAGGTAGCTCAGGGTAATGTATTTATTAGAGCGCTAACAGTAGACACTCATTATTGTGGATTACTCAATGTTGTTTGTCAGTTTTGTGGGGCCTATCATTTTCTCAAGGAAAGACCAACTAATGGAGACTTCATTAGTTGTTGTCAGAAAGGAAAGGTAAGACTTCCACAAAGACACACATTTCCAGATTACTTACAAAGTATCATGAGCGATCCAACATTTCCAAATTATACCAATTTAAAAAAAACATAAGGTCTTATAACAGTGCAATTTCATTTGCTTCTATGGGTGGTTCATTAGCAGAAAATGTCCCAGGACATGGTCCTTACTGTTTTAGAGTTCAAGGACAAATTTGCCACCGAACTTCACATTTACACCTACAAGAAGGAGAGCAAAGGAAATTTGCACAGTTATATGTCTTAGATACAATGGAAGCTGTTGAACAAAGAATGACACTTCCAGAAAATAAACAGTGTTTGCACATAGTCACTGAACAGCTGGATACAATTATAGCCAACAACCCATACAGTCAAGCATACAAACAATTAGTACAGGTTGAAAAAGAACAACAGCAACATGCTCAAAGACATCAATTGACAATGCTAAGAGTAAATATGTTGTTAAAAAGAGATTGCAACACTGATCAAAGATGGTATAATTTACCAACAGTAAATGAGGTTTACATGGTTTTTAAAAATGAAGATGGTGAACCACCTTTTTAGCGGGATATTAGAATATATCCACGCAATGAAGACCAACCTTTTATGGACATAAATATATTAAGTTGTAATTTAGATCCAATGACATATCCCATTTTCTTTCCAAATGGTGAAACTGGATGGGAACCAACATTTCAATTGCAAAGTTAACCCAATAGTAAAGTTTGTTTTAGATTCAATATTTCTATGCTGAAATATAAAGTGGCACAAACTGCTATTCTCTATTTTTTTAATCTTATTGTATGTGGGGGCAAACTCACACAACAATGGATTATTGATTCCTATCTCCAAGTCGAAGTAAATAATCTAAATTTTATAAAATTTCAACAAAATAAGCTTTAAATAGAACAGTATTGTGGATTGATGGATTATGTAGCTGAATTGGCTACCAACAGAGACATTCCAGCTGGAAGAGCAATTATTTTGCCATCCACTTTCCAAGGATCTCCTCTATATATTCGCAAAAGATATAATGATGCCATGGCTATTGTCACAAAATTTGGAAAACCAGATTTTTTCATTACATTCACATGTAATCCACAATGGCCAGAGATGAAGGAAAATTTGAATCTGAGACAAACTACTTCCGACCGACCAGATTTAGTGGCAAGAATATTCAAAATCAAATTCAATTCATTAATACATGATATAACTAAAGCACAGTTATTTGGAAAATGTGTGGCTTTTGTTTATAACATTGAATTTCAAAAAAGAGGCCTGCCACATGCTCACATACTTTTAATCCTGCAGTAAAAAGATAAGTTGAATACTGCAGAGAGACTGGATTCAGTCATTAGTGCTGAATTGCCAGATCCAGACAAATATAACAAACTATTTGAGATTGTGACACACAGAATGATTCATGGGCCATGTGGAGATATGAATCCAAATTCACCATGTTTGGAAAATGTACAAAACAATTTCCAAAACAATTTCAAATGCAAACTTATGCTAATTGTGATGGATACCCTTTGTATAAAAAAAGACAAGGACAAACAGCTATTATCCGTGGACAAAAGGTTGATAATAGATTGTTGTTCCATACAATCCACATTTGCTCATGAAGTACAACGCACACATAAATGTTAAAGCTTGCACTTAAATCCATCAAATATGTGTATAAATATATATATATATATACAAAGGATATGATGCAGCAACTGTTGTTGTGCAAGGTGCAGCAAACGAAAAAGAAAATAAAATTTTACATGACGAACTTTCAAATTATTTAGATACTCACTATGTCAGTGCTCCGGAAGCAATGTGGCAGCTTCTGAAATTTGAGATGCATGATCGGTCACATGCTGTGTATCGAGTAGCTGTACATTTGCCAAAAAGTCAGTTTGTTTGCTTTACTGCAGTCAATGAAAGAAAAGGACTTATAAGTTGATGCATTATATGTAATTAAGGTTGAATGATAGTAGCAGCATCATCATTTGTTAAAAAATTCAAATGTTACATGATATATAGATTATTGATCAAGGGACAAACCAGTTAATGGAGAATGAATGTCAGAAAGGAATTTTTTTTTACAACACTTTCAATAAATTTACAAAGTTGAAGATTATTTTTTGGCCAGTTGCCTTCCTCTGGATTTAATATTTAAGATTACTATAGTTTAAAATAAATCAGGTTAAATATTATTATCTTATGTTAATGTTTGCATTGTTATTATTGTATGTTAAAAGGTTTGAAAAGTTTATTTATTGTATGTTACTAAAGATTTATGTCATTTGCAGCAGAAACATTTGTTCAAGAAAATTCAATGTATAATTAAGTAGAAAGGATTCATCCAGGGAGTAATCTGATCACCATTTCATGGGGTCAGGAAGGAATTCATTTTTTCCCCTTTTGAGACAATTGGCTAAGTTGCAATGGGAGTTTTTACTGTTTGCCTTCCTCTGGATTCAATACGTTTAAATAGAAGTTGTATGTTAATAAGCATTCTGTCATGGTTGAAGACACTCATTTATAGAAAGTTCAACACTTTCATGTTAGTATTGTTAAAAAAAAACATTACCCATGGTTTACAATATAAGTTGCATATTATAAACCTTTATGTAATGGTTCACAATACGTATTCTGAGAAATGTTATGCATTGTTATATTATTATTCGATACATGATAATTAAAAAGTTTGATATGTTTTAGCAGTACATTGTTAAAAAAAAGAAAAAAAGATTTAATATATATTTTGTACTTCTTTGTAGATAAGAAAAAGCAGCAAACAGTATTTCCAGCTTAAATTTTTTATTGACCGTCATTTTTTGACGGGCAAGTAGCTGGTGTAGATAATAATTGTCATCCTACAGAAGAAACTATATTGCCTGCTTTGACCAATGCAGTCATATATTTAAAATATATTATTTTAAAGAACCAAACTTTTGATAAGACAAAATATTTTTTAGAATGCAAAAAAATAAAATAAAAACACCTCTAATATATTACCTTTTTTATGCAATTTTGATACAGTGAAATCTGCAGTTTTTGTCCCTGAGGCTAAAATATTTTACAAATACTGAACAATAAATACAGAACAATAAGCAAAGTGAGAAAATGTATTTATTGTATGTATATTCATCAAGGTTTAAAATCAACAAGGTGTAGAGAAATGTGTGCTAAATTTATGAACTGAATTATTAATACATGAGTGGATAAATGTATTTTTAAGAACCACACATTTTAAATGTCATTTCTGCTTAAAGTCTTTAAATGACTATTAGGAAACCACAGTAATCCAGTTCTGCAATGTTGCTTCCTATAATTCTTTTGCATTCTGCCAGTATCTCTCAATTAATTTTAGCTAGAATAAGCTAAGATTTTCAGTCAATAATCTGTGCTACTTTGCATTTTTCTTTTTGAATGATTTTCCAATTTTACTTATCATTCCAAAAATGTATTATTCAAAATTGACACAATTATCCTTTAATTATATGTTAAATGGTCACTGCCTCTTTTTAATTCCATAATTAAATATTAGATACTGATATAACAACTTTATAGTCTTCCATAGTTGCAGCATAATATAAATAGAAGTTGACATAAAAATGCAGAGCAGATTTTGTTTCACATTTAGTTTATAGATCTAGTTTTCTGCATGACAACATTGCATACAACATACAATCCTCAATTTAGATAGTGTTATAATAGGAAAACTTAATGTACATCCACTGTTTTAAAATATACATTAATGAACACAATATGGTACTTCAGTGATATTCTGTATCTACATTAGATTATCAATATTCAGGAATTCTGTAATATTCATAATTCAGAGGGAACTTATACTTCCTTGATTATTCCAGTTTCTATGGAATTTATATCACCATAACATACCAACAGCCTTATTAAATTGTAATCCCAATTGAAAAGGGATCCACATAAGCACAGAGCATATATAATTTTTACAGAAGTTTTTAGTTAGTGAACTTCTATCCAAAAGCAAGGTCTTCACTAACTAAAAACTTCTGTAAAAAAAAAATGCTCTGTGCTTATATAGAGCCCTATTCAATTGGCTGAATCACAATTTAATAAGGTTGCAAATCTCCAGGGGCATTATATATTTGTAAAATCCAAAATACTGATGGATCTTTAAACTCATAACATTCCAAAACCTGGAGACCGTTCTCCATCATCTTATTCCAAATTTGAGTGACCATACATCTCCATAACAGTACTAGACCCAGGGGATATTCCATTTCCATACCATTCCCAATTCTACACAGATCCCACATATATTTTATGCATATATAATATTGTTGTTTAATCGTTCAGTCGAGATCATCTCTCCATCACCCTATGGACCGCAGCACGCATGGCACATCTTGTGTCTGGTTGTGCTCATCCATATGGTGTTCCTTGCATGACCTGCCCATCTTGGGTGACCCTATATGGTATAGCTTGCAGCTTCATTAAAGTACACAAACCCCTTTACCACAACAAGGTAGCGATCCAGAAGGGGGCATATAATATACATTATAATTATTAATTATTTCTAGGTTAGGTTAAATTCTAAGCATCAGTTTTCTAAAATTGGATATTTCCTTGAAACTTCCAGTTGCCAAAAGCATCCATGGTATTCCCAAATATGTTTTGATTGTAGTGTCACAATTAAAGGATAATTAAGGATTAAAAACACCAAGTAGCAGAGGAAACCTAATAATTAAATTGACGTCTCAATTAAAGCACTAATGTGCAATACTGTAAAAAAAATTGCATAGCAAATAGAAGAGTAGCGAGTATTATATATGAATTCAAAATGTAAAACAAGGACATTAACAAAATCCCAATAACACCCAGTATATTAAAAACAATAATATATTATTTGCTGCATAGAAACAGTTTCCTTGTGTAACTAAACTTCCTAGAAGACTTCCTGTAATGATGTTTAAAAAAAGGTGTTGCTTGTTCTTGCTACTGCCGAATGATCAACTCACAACCATCTGATCCCATCTTAACCACTTACTGGTACGATTTTGGCATAATTAGATAAAAAAGGGAAAATCATATCTTTAGAAAAAAATATCTTTCAATGCAAATTATCACTAAACTAAAATACCGTAACAACTGGAAAAAAAACACAGTACCATTGTCATTTTTATAAGGGAAATAAGTCAAGCAAAGAATGATGAGCTTAAATTGTTAACATACATTATCTTATCTGCTGAATTGGTGCCAGAGCTCTGCCTATGACCTCTGTCACTTTGATGCAAATTTGTTTCAGGCAATTTACTTTCTAAGCATTTCTCAGCTTCTTTCCACTGCATTCAATTCCCAAGAAACCAGGTTACAATCACCTAATAAGTCTTGATGTCAGGAAGACACTGTGAAATTAAGTATCCGAGCAACATCTTAAGAAAGTGGATTTTTCAGTAAATTTCATATACATATATTTAACACTGGGGTTTCAAACGGAAGTAATATATATTTCATATTATTATGTTATTATGTTGTGCTTTTTTTATTTGCTTTTATCTGTTAGTCTGAAGATCTCTGTTGCATGATGTCTGAAGATCTTCTCAATACAAAAGTTAAAAACAATCTGTACTATGAAAGTATTTATTAAAATAAATGTAGTATGCATTTAGTAAAGAGCATTTAAATATTGACTATAGTTATTTTTAAAATGGACAGTGTTTAAAAAAACTAATCAGTTGGAATTGTATATTGCATTCTAATATTCCTGTCATTTGATGGGCTCAAAAGCTGTATACTGTTTATTGGTGGTTTCAGAGTAAAAGGAGACAAAGACAATTCATTTTTTTAAAGGATCACTGCAGTTCTAAAAAAAAAAAGACACTTGTTTATCAAGTATGTGCCAATTGTGTAAGCCGTGGACAAAACAATCTGAATACAGGAAAATCTGAATTTTTGAACAAACTCTTTATGATTATAAGAATATATTTTGTGTTTTATATCACATCCTGAGAGCTGGATGATAGGTATGTGTCTGTGTTTGTGATTATTAGTAGAGGTATGCGTGGGGGAGGAGGAAATATGCATACATTCAGAACCTTTGTTTGACAACTGCATACAATTGAAATTGACACCACATCCCTTCCCCACCAGAAGCAGAACCTTACATCAAAGGATGCAACCATAGCTCTCCAGAAATTTAAACACCCCTGTTACACATGCCATCCCACACGTTCCACTAATGTATCAGGGATCTCTCCAGGATCATACAGCGGCATCAACATTTTTTCTTATAAAATCTAGCCGACATAATTATGCTCTTACACTCAATATATATGTATCTTTTTTTTCCGTTTTCAGTGGTCCTTTAAAATGAAAAGATAGCTGGCACAAAAATCGAGATAAAACTCTGTTGTTGTTCCATTACCTTATGCATTTTATAATATATAAAATATGATTACATGACATTTGATGACTTGTGTTACATGTTCAAAACATAAATACTGAAGGAAACTATGTTATTTAAGAAATAATATTGCTGTTTATTTCTTAGTGAGTAAATAGCTGTTTTTGTACAACAATGATGACACCACTGTAGTCATAAGAAATTGTGAAATTGCAGAATCAATTTATAAAGCAATGTTACCTCTATAGTGAGCCAGAACATACTGCATAAATGGGACACTATTTAGTTCCTAATTGTGTTTGTTTCTGATGTTTTTGTCAGTGTGACAAGAGAGGAAACTTTAGGCCTTATTACATTCCAAGGTCGTAATTACGATGCCTGAGGCTGTTAGTCTGTTGGCTTGAATTGCCTCAAGCCTGCAAGTACATGGCAGAAAGCCAAAATCGTAAATCATACTTTTATATGTAGCATTTCAGGGCCTGATCATAATCAGTTCAGCAAGACCTGTAACTTGCTACTTATACACAGCCAAACTCTTAAGTTGTTGCAAAGACAGAGCCAATAGTAAATGAGACCCTCATCGTGACGTCAGTAAAACATGGAGGTTAAACCACAATCAATTAGTGTTTAGAAGTCAGATTTGCGATCTGACTCGCATTCCAGAAATGTTGCAATATAAAAAAAATCAATAATTCTACTATTCAAGACCATGGGAGTTCAATGATACGTATTAACCCATCCATTGCTGGGATCGACATAGTACGGAAATGACAAATAAAAAAAAATTATTGCAGATTTGCGAGCTTGAGATCGTTGTGCAATTAATTCTAATGTCTTTGATATTCCCCATATTTTAAAGTCCAGAATTGTGTTTTTATTGACTTTTATAGTATTAAGAACCGGTGTTTAACCTCCTTGAGAGTCCTCTCTAGTACTCATAGAATTTTTTTCTACAGGCAATTGCGGGCTTTGGGAATTGTAGCAATTTATAGCAATTTGCGATTTTACCATTTGTAACATTTGTGGGCTTTAAAAATCAAAGGCTTATCTGGGTCGGAGTTATGATTTGGCAGCCAGAAGGGATTTTCAGCTCGCAAATTGATTGTGGGTAGCTAAAAGAGGCCAATTTATTAGCAGTAACTTTTGTTGGCTATATTACGGGCCACAGTAACTACAATTTGGACAATGTAATAGAGGCCCTGGTTTTTAAATGCATATAAAATACTTTTCAAATATAAAAAGAGAATTTTAATCTATAAGTGAATGACACTCAAATACACCTCTCAGCGCCATATATAGCCCCTTTCTTCTAGCCCATTTGTCCGCCCTTCAGCTCAAACTCAACATTTCAAAGACTGAGCTCCTAATCTTTCCAACCTCTATTACAGTTTTCACTCCTTAAATAACCCTCACTTTTGACAATACTATCATCACTCCCACCTCTAAGGCTCGTTTACTTTGGGTTCTATTGAACTCTGTCCTCTTTTTCATTCCTCAAGTACAATTAATAACCAAATCATGTAAGTTTCACATAAAAACATCTCCAAAATACAACACTATCTTACACAGGACACAACTATAATTCGAATCCACTCGCTCATCATATCTCTTTGTTTCGACAACTGTCACTAACTCTGTGCTGGCTTCTCCATCACAACTCTGACTCCACTCCAATCCATAATGAATACATCCTCTAGATTCATCTGTCACACTCTACACTTAGTGTTTGCAGCAACTCCTGTTTTCAGTCACTCCACTGGCTATCCATATCCTTCAGAATAACATTTAAAATGATCTAACACATAAATCCCTTAACACCCTTACCTCACTCTGAGACTAGACTATCTTCCTGCCTCAAAATATGCAAAAAATCACAAAAACAAATCTGTTTAAAGAACTGTATCACCTCCAGCCTTAACATGCAAAACTGCAAATGTATGCACACATAACAGAGAGTGTAATACATAGCCACCTCCATTTGTATAAGTCTACTGCCTTGATAAACACCGCTTTGCACCTGTCACCCTTCTGTCTCACACCCCACCTATTCCTTCTAGACTGTAAGCTCTTCAGAGTAGGTACCTCATTTCTGTAGCAAAAAGATGATGAGGTGTCCAAACTCCTGTCTTCCTCACACCTCACTACTTACTCCCTGGATCCCATTTCTTAAAATGTTGTCCCCTCCATGTCTACTACTCTTAAGTCTTTCTTCCATTGGCACATTTCCATGCTCCTTCAAACAGGCCATCATCATATCCATTCAAAAAAAGCCCTCCCTTGATTTTTCTTCCCTTGCTAACTATTACTCTTTTTTTCTATTCCCCTGGCCCCTAAATTAGGGTAAAGGCTAGTCTATTTATGTCTTACTAACTTCTTAACAATTAATTGTTTGATCTACACATTATAGGCTGTCTTCAATTCCTAATATTCAAGTGATTCTGATCTAAAAAGGGAACAAATTACTTATTTTCTCATTTGCATTTACCAACCAATGACACTGGGCCTCATAACGTCCGGTCAGCTGATTGACTCTCCAACTGTCATTTTCTCAGTTGCATTTACCATTAGATGAAATACTTGGTGTGGGAATGCAACCCCAGTTGATACAGAGTATATCTTATTATCATATGTATAGTTCTCAGCAGCGCGGGCTTGCCAAAATCCGAAGCGAGCCCGCTGCAACTGCGGCCCTCGCGAAACAAACGGCCACAGTTGCGGGCCGTAACCGAGCTCACTGAGCTGGTGGAGATGAGCGCCATAGGCGCTCATTCCTACGACCCCGCACGACTTAAGCATCATACCACGACCCGTGGGACTACAGATCAACAGAAAACTCAAATACACAATTCACAGTGCAAGACCCGTAGCACTTTGAAAAAATTGCTTACAAAAATTACGGTACGTAACAGTTTGAAAAGGAAGCTGCCACTTAATACGACCCACAAAATATACAAAGTTAACGGCTGAACCACGCACATCGAAAAACACAAAAAAAAACAAAAATAAAGACATACAAAAAACATCACACACAGCACGGGGGGACAGCCAGGATGTCTGGGAGTGAGGTTGCATGCAAATTTAAGTTGAATTTGCAGAGTTTTGCCAACAGAAAGTCAACTATGCGAGAGAAAAAAAAGACCACCGTAAAAAAATGAATACGAGGCTACACGACCCCTAAGCACGCAAAACACCACCAGGCACATACGACTTTTGCCCTGCGAGGTTCTCTAAAATAAGATATACTATTGAGAATGTATTGTCACTGTATAAAATTGCTAGTCCTAATACATTCATTGGGCTCCCAGGACAGGGCAATGCCTTATTTGTTCAAATGCAGTAGTATGCATCTAAGGAGAATACTTTATTATTGTTTTGCAGCTTAATATTAGTAGATGTGATGATTAAAAAGGGACTGTAATGGTCATACAATATGGTTTAATTGATTTAGCTAATAACGGATTTGCAATAAAATTTACATTTGAACATTAGTACTAAAGAATCATACATGCTTCTCCACACCCCTGCTAGGTGTCCAAGATGTGGGGAGAATTCACCCATTAGGCTTTTCTTTTTTTTTTTTTTATTCATAAAACATACATACATCAAAATAAAATAAAAAATAAAAAACAATAATTTTCCCAGCAGATACAAAACACACAGGTACAGCATAGCAATCCGTGACCGAATAAGACAGTCCATATGTACAATTGACCAATATTTAATTCTAAAGAGAATATCTCTGGACCAAATAACTATGTTAGTAAAACTAGGACACGTCGGTGACCATATGCTTCGATTGTTTCTTTTTCCGTGTTCCCCATTTAGTATTTATCCATATACTGCTCCCAAATGGTCCAATTAATAATATTTATTTTCTTGGACTTTTCGTTATTATTTTCTTTCATCAAATCTTTATTATAATTGATTTTATTAATGACCTCTTTCCACTTAGGAATTTCCAATTTATTCCAATATTTAACTACCATTGCTTTAATGATCAGTAATATATGGGATATCAATAATTTATTACTGGGAAAAAATGTTTCGATCCCTATATGGAACAATATTAACTCCGGGGAACACGGACATCTTGTCCCTGCAATTATCGTGAGGTGTCCACAACATTCTTCCCAGAATTTTCTTATCTTATCACATTCCCACCAGATATGATGTGCATTGCCTTCTTTGCCACAGCCTTTCCAGCATAGTGATGATTTTTGGGAATCAAACTTTTTCATAGTTGCTGGAACCAAATACCACTTTTGTGTCAATTTAAAGTACACCTCTCTATACATGGTATTGATAGAGGATTTCTTTATTAACCTAAAGGCCCTCAACCATTCTTGCTCGTTATAGTCTATATTAAGGTTATATTCCCACTCTTTTATACTCTTTGTTTTCCCAAATTTCATAAGTTTAATGCTACTTTTACTAATTTTAGATACCAGATGGTTCGCCTGACCTTTAATCATAAATGCTTCCAAGTCATACAATTTATCTATTTTATCACATATAAATCCCTTTTGTTTCATTTTTTCTAACATTATTCCATATTTAATCCATGAGAAGGATTTTTGTATCCCTTTCTCCTGTAGTTCCCTTTGCTTTAATAGGCTGCCTTCTGGATATAGATCAGCTATATACAAAATTGAAGCTTTTTCCAATAAATTCACTTCTGTATTAAATGATTTATCTCTTAATATATCTATAGGTATAGAAGCGGAAGGTATATGAAATAACTCTGCTCTAATTTTACTTTTCCCCCAGAATTTTATAATAGATCTAATACCTTCTGGTAATTTCTCCCATATTGTTTCTTTTCCATTAAATTTCCCCAACAATGTTCTAATTGGGGTAATTCCCACAAGCTCTTCCTCGATGTTTTTCCATCCTACTATCCTATGTTGTAAATTCATATTAATTATATGAGAAATTGCTATATTTTCACTAATCATTTTCATATCTGGAGATCCCAAACCTCCCAGATCAAACTTTCTATTTGTTATAATTTTTTTAACTCTCACTTTTTTCCCTGCATATATAAATTTATCTATTATTTGCTGAATTATTTTAATGATATATTCCGGAACTTTTTCCGGGACACATCTAAATAAATATGTTATTTTGGGGACGATACTCATATTAACTATCTCTATTCTAGCCGACCAAGAGAATCTTGTTGTATTCCAGTCATATAATAATATTCTAATCTGTTTTAATATTTCTGTTATATTATTGACTATAATTTTATTATTTTGAAACGTAAATTTTATACCTAAATGAGTGACATACTTAGTATTCCAATTAAATGCATATAATTTTTTAAATTTATTTAATGAATCTTGCTCTATATAATTATGAATAATGTCTGATTTCAGAGGATTTATTTTAAAATACGAAACTCTACCAAAATCAGTTAGCAATAGTTGTAGATTAGCGCATGAATCTATTGGATCTGTTAATGTTAGCATGATATCATCTGCAAATAGCATTATTTTGTAATCGTTGTTTCCTATTTTTATACCTTTAATATTTTCAGCATTCCTTATTAAAGAGGCCAATGGTTCCATAAATAGCAAAAATAGCAATGGGGAAAGGGGGCATCCCTGTCGTGTACCGTTACTGATCCCGAACCTCTCTGTTTCGAAGTTTGTACCTGTAATATAAGCTGTTGTATCCTTATAGATAGCTTTAATTGTTTTAGAAGCGAAATTGGCAAACCCAAACTTCTGTAATACTGCATCCAAGAATTCCCAACTAACCCTGTCAAATGCCTTTTCTGCATCCAGTGACAGGATTAGTGTGGGGATCCTTATTTTCCTAATGGAAAACATTAAGTCAATTAGTCGTCTGGTGTTGTCTGATGCCTGACGGCCTTGAACAAAGCCCGATTGATCGAAATGTATCAACTTTGGAATAATTTTGTTTAATCTGTTAGCCATGATTTTTGTATATATTTTTAGATCTATATTAATAAGTGAAATAGGACGATAACTAGTTACTTTTTCTGGATTTTTCCCCGGTTTTAAAATATTAATTATTTTAGCTTCTGATAGTTCTGACGGCATTTTCCCGTGATTTTTAATCTCATTAAACATATTTTGCAAATGTTCACTAATTTCTTTTTGAAACATTTTATAGTATAGATGGTCGAAGCCGTCTGGACCTGGGGCTTTATTAACTTTCGCTTTATTAATTACATCCTCTATTTCTTCCACGGAGATATCTTAGTCTAAAAATCTTTGATCTTCTTCTTGTATTTTTGGTAGAGTCACTTCACTCAGAAATGTATTTATCTCTTCTTTACTAGGTTTTTTAAATGTGTAATTATTATTTAAAATATATAGTGAGCTATAAAACGTCTTCATAATTTCACTTATTTTATCAGGGTGAGTGTTCAGAGTGTTATCAGGTCCTCTTAAACTATAGATTTTATTTTGATTTTTTTGTCTTTTTAATTTATTAGCCAGGTATTTACCTGCTTTATTACCCATTAAGAAATTGGATTGTTGAAATTTCCAAATCAGAGACTCAACCTGATTTTGTAAAATTTTATTTATTTGGGCTTTCTTTTTTGCGATCAACTCTGATCTTTCCACCAATGGGTTCGCTCTATTTTCTCTTATTTGTTTCTCCAGTTCTATATAAAGTACTCTCAAGGGTTTCCCCCTTTCCCCATGCATCACCGCCATCCGTGAAATCATTTGACCTCTTATAACTGATTTATATGCACACCAGAGCATGGATGGTGAGTCTACGGTATTTTTATTAATTTTAAAAAATTCATTTGTTTCCTTTTTTAGGAATTCCAAAGTATGTTCATTCTTGAATAAAATCGAGTCTAGCTTCCATTTTTTTTTATTTTTACTTATCTTTTCTTCTTTTAAATTAATACATACCATTGAGTGATCTGACCATGTAGCGGTAGTTATTTCTATATCCTTGATCTGTCTTATTGTATGTATATCTGTTAAAAAATAGTCTAATCTTGAGTATGAATTAAAACGATTTGAAAAAAATGTATAATCCCTCTCGTATGGATGTAATAATCTCCATGCATCGAAGAGATCATCGTTAGATGTTATTTTTTAAAAATCTTTTGAGGTCTTTTTAATCTGATTTTCAGATTTTTTTTTTATTGTTCCTATTCTATCTTTTACCGGATCCAGCACCATATTAAAATCGCCTCCAATTATTACTTGTCCCTTTCTAATTTTTTTTATTTCTTTCAGTATCTTTTTGAAATATCTGGTTTGTTTTACATTTGGGAGATATATATTGGCTATTGTCATATTTACTCGATTTATTGAACCACACCATATTATATATCTTCCTAAGGGATCAATAATTTTAGCTTCCTCAATGACTTCTATATTATGACTAAAAAGAATTGATACCCCTCTAGATCTTTTATTATATGTTGAATCTATTTTAATGTTATAGTTTTTATTATTTACATATCTTAGGGTGTCTTTACCCCAATGGGTCTCTTGTAATAGGAGAATATCTGCTTTATTTTTTTTATAGTTATTATAAGCTATTTTCCTTTTTGATGGTGAATTTAGTCCATTGACATTATGAGTTATTATTTTAACCATTTTTTTACAATTAATGCATTTACCTTTATCTTTTGTATTTTTTTGTGGTCTCTTTTTAATATATCTAGTTCTGTCTCGCCTCTTACCATTAATTGTACCTGTATAAGCTGTACCCCTGGGAAATTCATTCATTCGTACTATCTTACATACCTTGGGCAAATTTTTCTTAGAGCTTGAACTAAGTCCAAGTTTACTTATTTTCATATTTTTGCCCTCCTTGTCTATATTATTTTTTAGGGCTATTATGCCAATTTTAGGAAATGCTAGGAGTTTTAATAAACTTACTAGTTCATTAGTTGGGAGATCATGTGTTCTTATTTCCCTATTTTTTCCCATTCTTATTTATTATAACTTTTTATATATATTTAAATTTTCCACTTACTCTCATTTACCCCTCTTATCTTCCTTTGATCTTTTGTCCAACTACAACTCTATAGGGGAATATGAAAAATAGGGAAGTATTTCCTTAGCCTCAAAGACCGAAATATTGCCCTGTATTGTATTTTATATGATATCAACCTACAATTATATATATTAAATTTTTTTAATTTTGGACTGGACCCTACCATCCTGACTCCTCCCACCTCGTCCCCTCATATTTCTCCAAAAATAAATAACTTTACTTCTATTCTTAAATCAATTTCTGTCAGGACTTTAACCACATATATTTATTTAAATATTTATATATTACCCTTTTGACCTTTTACCCTAGGATAACAAAGTACCTAAATTTCCCCCTATATAACTATAGCCAAAAGGAAGTCCATACCATTTTCTCTAGATCTTGTAATCAACTCAAACTAAGACTTTAATATTTACCAATAATCCTAATAATAATATTTGCAGATACCCCTTTTTCTCTTTTTTTTCTTTCTTTTTTCCTTCTTTTTTTCCCCTCTTTTCCTCTTTTCCTCCCAGAGAAATAATATGGAATCCCCTCGGTGCAAATCATTTAAAATCTTAAAATTGTATTACTTTATGTGTTTTATAGTGTTTAATAATCTATTGAATATTTCTATGTATCTATAAAGTGCATATCAATAAAGTGCTTAATTTTCACCCCCTTACATCCGTGTTCTCTCAAAAAATTTACTTCCTAACTATCATTTTATACTGGGGATAATCTCATTTATACTAAGTATTAATAATTCCTTCTATATCCTTTAGAATTCATATTATTATTCTTTCTACAACCTCTTATATATCACCCGTGAATCTATCTTGTCTTCATAAATTTTTTACTCCTTTATATTATTACAGTGCTTCAAATACTATTTTTAACTTTCTATACCTCTATAAAGTGCATAAATAAGGTGCTTATATTTCGCCACCGTAATATAGGTTTTTTACTCCTTGGCATAATTATTTAAGGTGCTTCATATTCTATTATTTAACTTCTATATTTCTATAAAGTGCATACAAATAAAGTGCTCAACATTCACCACCATAGTATTGGTAATCTCTTGGAGGATGTTTGTGTCCTTTCTCCTATAAACCACTACTACTTATCTAATTGTGTATATAAACCAACCCCAAAAGGGGAATAACTTAAAAAAAGAACAGTAAAAAATGCATCCATATGTAGTCCACTTTTCTTCTAGGATCTTTTCCTCTCTTCCTTAACCTCTATTATTTCACGACCCATTCCGGGTTCTTTAAGTTTAGTTTGGTGTGAATTTTAGGAAGAGTTGAGTACCGCCCTCATCTCCCAGCTCCCATTAGGCTTTTCTAATAGACATCTTTATGTGTTTCATTTACTGCAGTGGTCAGGCAAATAAATCTTTATAGTAGAAATTGTAAACTAGTCTATAGGAGAGATAGACTCCCATCCCCTGTACACCTAGTAGAGTGTAGAGAGAAACAGATCTGCTAGAGCCTGCAACACTATTGCCCAAATGTAAAGTTTAAATTCTTCCTTCAAAATACTGATTTTAGAATATTTGCTAAATTAAAAATTGAAATCCTATTGTATGACTGCTACTGGAGACATTTAAATGATGAATATCACATAGATTATGTTCAACTGTTTAGAGATCAGAACAACAGCCGCTACACAGTATTGATATGGAGTTTTTATCCTGTGATAATTTTTTTTAACGGTATGGTGTTAAAAAGTGTTTTTAAGCATTAGAAAAGTAATTTTTAAAATGTACATTAAAATGTGATTGGAAGATTTGTTTGATTCTCCTTTTGCCCTGTTAAGTGACAATCTTGTTTGCCTCTTCTGTATGTTCACTAGGTCCATTACATTATTTTGAATGCAGAACTGTATAAACAACCAAAGCAAACTAGTTTAACAAGAACTTAAGAAGAGTTCGTCAGAATCACTAAGGGGATCATTGATGCAATTTAAATAAATTAGAGCTGTACACCCTATATTTGGATGCCCTTTAACCTGGTTCTCCTTTCATGTTAAGTAGCACATCACTATATGTTTTGATGAAGAACTTTTTCAATAGATGCAGGCTAAAATCAGAGATAACATTTTAAGACTGCCTGTCAAATTATCAAGTGACTTGACTCATTATCACTGTTTACAGAAATTTTGCATGATGTGACATCTTAATTTAAGCACATTTCTCAGACTGTCTTTATTTCTTCCATGTAGAACGTTTTATCATCATTTGGACTCAATGCCCTTTGTATCATACGAAATACACTTGTATGCCCTAAAGTACTTATACCCCGATTCACATTTTCAAACTGTACAATCTCAGCAACCCATGTTCTAGTTTGAGGAGGAAATTAATGTC
The DNA here is from genome assembly GCA_027410445.1 of Discoglossus pictus. Classification (NCBI taxonomy): domain Eukaryota; kingdom Metazoa; phylum Chordata; class Amphibia; order Anura; family Alytidae; genus Discoglossus; species Discoglossus pictus. The sequence continues at coordinate 130,004,333 of CM050165.1, read as the reverse complement.
TCAGTTGGAAATCCCCCAAGATTCAAACAATAACCCCAATGCCGGCTTATAGAAAGGAATTTGGAAAAAATATTAATCTGTATCAGAAATCAGATGTTATACTTAATGTGTAGTCATGGCCAGATTACCTATTAGGCAAACTTGGCAGCTGCCTAGGGGATTCCCGGTGAGGGGTGCCTGTTTTTTAGCTTAAAACCCCTTAAAGATATATTAAAGTGAGGTGGGTTATAAATGCATCTAGTAGAATGCATCATAACCCACCTAGCAAAAATGTTTGCATGTGCTGGATGTGAAGTTGTGAAGTCTCCTCCTCCTCTCCTTACCCTGTGTCTCTCTTACCCTCCTGCTCTCCCTCCCCTGTGTCTCTCTTCCCCTCTTCCTCTCATTACCCTGTGTCTCTCTTCTCCTCCTCTTCTCCTTACCCTGTGTCTCTCTTCCCCTCCTCTTCTCCTTACCCTGTGTCTCTCCTCTCCCGCCCCTGTGTCTTTCATCCCCTCCTCTCCCTTATTGCCAATGAGCCAAAATTATGAGCCGCGATAAACACACAAAAACACTCACACACAGCAGGGGGGGACAGCCAGGGCATCTGGAAGTGAGGTTACACGCAAATTTACGCCTAATGTTCACAATTTCAGCACTCGCAAATCTACCAAGCAAGGAAAAAAATGGCAGCCGAAAAAAATGAAAACTAGGCGTTACGACCTTGTACCGTGCAAAACACTGCCAGGCGAATACAACTTTGCCAAAAGACATCCGAGATAAGATCGGGACCCACACATTAACCCCTTGCTGCAAGGGTCCGATCTGACCCCCGAATTGTGCCCACATTAACCCCATGCTGGGGGTCCCCATTGGGAACCCCTACAATGTCGCAACATTAACCCTTGCAGTGGGGGTCACGATTGTGTCCCCCACTGCACTTAAACGGTGTAAATTCCCTGCTGCGGCACCTTAAAGGGCCCGCAGCACACAAACAGTTAAGGCCGGCAGCAGGGGTACTGTAAGTATTAAAGTACCTGCGCTAAATAAAAATTAACCTTATCACTCATAGCCCCCTAATTTACCCTGTCACTCATGGGGGTGTATACAGACTCCATAATTCCTTAATTAACCCTGTCACTCATGGGGGTCAATACAGACACCATAATCTATTGATTAACCCTGTCACTTATGGGGGTCAATACAGACCCCCATAAACCTTAATTAACCCTGTCACTCATGGAGATAAATAGAGACCCCATAATCCCTTAATTAACCCTGTCACTCATGTGGGTCAAAACAGACCCCATAATCCCATAATTAACCCTGTAACTCATTGGGGTCAATACAGACACCCATAATCCCTTATTTAACCCTGTCACTCATGGGGCTCAATATAGGCCACCATGAGCCCTTAATTAACCCTGTCACTCATGGGGGTCAATACAGACCCCCATAATCACTTAATTAACCCTGTCACTCATGGGGCTCAATACAGACCCCATATTTCCTTAATTAATCCTGTCCCTTATGGGGGTCGATACAAACCCTATAATTCCTTAATTAACCCTGTCACTCATTTAAAAAAAACAACAACAAAAAACATTAAATAATTGATTAATAATTAATTAACAACTAATGAATTAATAGTTAATCCGCATATTGCAGATCAAAGGAGATCTTAAAAGGTTGAACTTGATGGACTGAAAGTCTTTTTTCAACCTTAAATACTATGTAACTATGTAACTCATGGGGCTCAATACAGACACCCATAAACCCCTAATTCACCCTGTCACTCATGGGGGTCAATACAGACCCCCATAATCCCTTAATTAACTCTGTCACTCATGGGGGTCAATACAGACCCCCATAATCCCTTAATTATCTCTGTCACTCATGGGGGTCAATACAGACCCCATAATCCCTGTATTAACCCTGTCACTCATGGGGGTCAATACAGACCCCATAAACCCTTAATTAACCCTGTCACTCATGGGGGTCAATACAGACCCCATAATCCCTTAATTAACCCTGTAACTCATGGGGGTCACTACAGATTCCTTAATCCCTTAATTAACCCGTTCACCCATGGGGGTCTATACAGACCCCCATAAACCCTTAATTAACCATGTCACTCATGGGGGTCAATACAGACCCGCAGAAACCCTTAATTAACCCTGTTACTCATGGGGCTCAATACAGGCGCCCATAATCCCTTAATTAACCCTGTCAACTATAGGGTCAATACAGACCCCCATATGCCAATAATTAACCCCATCAGTCCAATAGGAGTTTATAAAGACCCCTATAGGACACTAATTAACCCATGTAATAACACTATTATGTAGATATTATTTAATGTATACTAGATAGGGGGGTGTTTTGTAGATAGGGGGGTATGTCTTTTAGATAGAGGGTATTTAGATAGGGTTTAATGAATGTTTGATAGTGGGTATGTATGTTAGATAGGGTTTAATGTATGTTATATAGAGGGTATTGTATTTAGATAGAGGGGATTATATTTTATTTGTATTGTATTGCAATGTGATGTACATATTTTGTATGTATTTCCTTTTCAGGTATTTACATTTTTTTTTATTTTCTGTACTTGTAATACAGACACCCATAATCCCTTATTTAACCCTGTCACTCATGGGGCACAATATAGGCCACCATGAGCCCTTAATTAACCCTGTCACTCATGGGGGTCAATACAGACCCCCATAATCCCTTAATTAACCCTGTCACTCATGGGGGTCAATACAGATCCCATAATTCCCTAATTAACCCTGTCCCTTATGGGGGTCGATACAACCCCCATAATTCCTTAATTAACCCTGTCACTCATGGGGGTCAATACAGACACCCATAATCCATTGATTAACCCTGTCACTCATGGGGCTCAATACAGACTCCCACAAGCCCTTAATTAACCCTGTCACTCATAAGGTGTCAATACAGACCACCATAAACCCCTAATTAACCCTGTCACTCATGGGGGTCAATACAATCCCTCATAATCCCTTAATTAACTCTGTCACTCATGGGGCTCAATACAGACACCCATAAACCCCTAATTAACCCTGTCACTTATGGGGGTCAATATAGACCACCATGAACCATAATTAACCCTGTCACTCATGGGGGTCAATACAGACCCCATGATCCCTGTATTAACCCTGTCACTCATGGGGGTCAATACAGACCCCATTAACCCCTTAATTAACCCTGTCACTCATGGGGGGAAAACAGACCCCATAATCCCTTAATTAACCCTGTAACTCATGAAGGTCAGTACAGATTCCTTAATCCCTTAATTAACTCGTTCACCCATGGGGGTCTATACAGACCCCCATAAACCCTTAATTAACCATGTCACTCATGGGGGTCAATACAGACCCGCAGAAACCCTTAATTAACCCTGTTACTCATGGGGCTCAATACAGGCGCCCATAATCCCTTAATTAACCCGGTCAACTATAGCGTCAATACAGACCCCCATATGCCAATAATTAACCCCATCAGTCCAATAGGAGTTTATAAAGACCCCTATAGGACACTAATTAACCCATGTAATAACACTATTATGTAGATATGATTTAATGTATACTAGATAGGGGGGTGTTTTGTAGATAGGGGGGTATGTCTTTTAGATAGAGGGTATTGTATTTAGATAGGGTTTAATGAATGTTTGATAATGGGTATGTATGTTAGATAGGGTTTAATGTATGTTATATAGAGGGTATTGTATTTAGATAGAGGGGATTACATTTTATTTGTAGTGTATTGCAATGTGATGTACATATTCTGTATGTCTTTCCTTTTCAGGTATTTACATTTTTTTTTATTTTCTGTACTTGTAATACAGACACCCATAATCCCTTATTTAACCCTGTCACTCATGGGGCTCAATATAGTCCACCATGAGCCCTTAATTAACCCTGTCACTCATGGGGGTCAATACAGACCCCCATAATCCCTTAATTAACTCTATCACTCATGGGGGTCAATACAGACCCCATAATTCCTTAATTAACCCTTTCCCTTATGGGGGTTGATACAAACCCCATAATTCCTTAATTATCCCTGTCACTCATGCGGGTCAATACAGACACCCATAATCCATTGATTAACCCTGTCACTCATGGGGCTCAATACAGACTCCCACAAGCCCTTAATTAACCCTTTTACTTATGGGGGTCGATACAAACCCCATAATTCCTTAATTAACCCTGTCACTCATGGGGGTCAATACAGACACCCATAATCCATTGATTAACCCTGTCACTCATGGGGCTCAATACAGACTCCCACAAGCCCTTAATTAACCCTGTCACTCATAAGGTGTCAATACAGACCACCATAAACCCCTAATTAACCCTGTCACTCATGGGGGTCAATACAATCCCTCATAATCCCTTAATTAACTCTGTCGATCATGGGGCTCAATACAGACCCCCATAAACCCCTAATTAACCCTGTCACTCATGGGGGTCAATACAGACCCCCAAAGTCCCTTAATTAACTATGTCACTCATAGGGGCTCAATACAGACCCCCAAAATGCCTTAATTAACCCTGTCACCTATGGGGGTCAATACATACCCACATAAACCTTAATTAACCCTGTCACTCATGGGGGTAAATAGAGACCCCATAATCCCTTAATTAACCCTGTCACTCATGGGGGTCAAAACAGACCCCATAATTCCATAATTAACCCTGTAACTCATTGGGGTAAAATACAGACCCCCATAATCCCTTATTTAGCCCTGTCACTCATGGGGCTCAATATAGGCCACTATGAGCCCTTAATTAACCCTGTCACTCATGGGGGTCAATACAGACCCCCATAATCCCTTAATTAACCCTGTCACTCATGTGGGTCAATACAGACCCCATAATTCCTTAATTAACCCTGTCCCTTATGGGGGTCAATACAAACCCCATAATTCCTTAATTAACCCTGTCACTCATGGGGGTCAATACAATCCCTCATAATCCCTTAATTAACTCTGTCACTCATGGGGCTCAATACAGACACCCATAAACCCCTAATTAACCCTGTCGCTCATGGGGGTCAATACAGACCCCCATAATCCCTTAATTAACTCTGTCACTCATGGGGCTCAATACAGACCCCCATAAACCCTTATTTAACCCTGTCACTTATGGGGGTCAATATAGACCCCCATGAACCTTAATTAACCCTGTCACTCATGGGGGTTAATACAGACCCCATAATCCCTGTATTAACCCTGTCACTCATGGGGGTCAATACAGACCCCATAAACCCTTAATTAACCCTGTCCCTCATGGGGGTCAATACAGACCCCATAATCCCTTAATTAACCCTGTAACTCATGGGGGTCAGTACAGATTCCTTAATCCCTTAATTAACCCTGTCACTCATTGGGGTTAATACAGACCCCATAATCCCTGTATTAACCCTGTCACTCATGGGGGTCAATACAGACCCCATAAACCCTTAATTAACCCTGTCCCTCATGGGGGTCAATACAGACCCCATAATCCCTTAATTAACCCTGTAACTCATGGGGGTCAGTACAGATTCCTTAATCCCTTAATTAACCCGTTCACCCATGGGGGTCTATACAGACCCCCATAAACCCTTAATTAACCATGTCACTCATGTGGGTCAATACAGACCCGCAGAAACCCTTAATTAACCCTGTTACTCATGGGGCTCAATACAGGCGCCCATAACTCCTTAATTAACCCTGTCAACTATAGGGTCAATACAGACCCCCATATGCCAATAATTAACCCCATCAGTCCAATAGGTGTTTATAAAGACCCCTATATGACACTAATTAACCCATGTAATAACACTATTATGTAGATATGATTTAATGTATACTAGATAGGGGGGTGTTTTGTAGATAGGGGGTATGTCTTTTAGATAGAGGGTATTGTATTTAGATAGGGTTTAATGAATGTTTGATAGTGGGTATGTATGTTAGATAGGGTTTAATGTATGTTAGATAGAGGGTATTGTATTTAGATAGAAGGGATTATATTTTATTTGTATTGTATTGCAATGTGATGTATATATTTTGTATGTATTTCCCTTTCAGGTATTTACATTTTATTTTTATTTTCTGTACTTGTAATGTAGCTTTTATTATTTTTTATAATGTAGATTTTTTTTATTTTCTGTAATGTAGCTTTTATATTTTCTGTAATGTAGCTATTATTATTTTCTGTCACTAAGGTTTTATTATTTTTGCTGAGTTAGGTTTTAATTTTGTTGTTAATTAGTGGGGTGGGAGGGTTTAATAGGGGGTAGATAGGTAGTGTAGCTGTTAATAGGTTAGGGTAGAGGGTGGTATTTTAGATTTAATGGTTTATTGAAGGGGATAATGCAGTGTACTGTTTGTACTTAGTGTCACGAGGGTCCTGGAGGACCCTCATGGCACTTATGAGGTAAATGTTAGGGTTCTAACTGTCCCATGAGGGTCTTTATATACCATTATGGTATGATGGGGTTAAATAGAGGCTTATGATGGTCTTATAGACCCCCATAAGAGACTGGGTTTAATAGGCTTACATAGGGTTAAATAGGCCAAGTTAGGATTCAATAGGCCCAGTTAGGGTTACATAGGTACTGTTAGTATTAAATGTGTACTGTTCAGATTAAATTGGCTCAGGGTTGGGTTAATGGGGTATAGTTAGGGTTAATCGTGTAATGCTTACACTTTGTGTCATCTTGGACGACCCTCATGGCACTTATAGTGTTATCACATGGGTTAATTAGTGTCCTATAGGGGTCTATATAGTTGAGGCACCCAGTACACTACCATTGTGTGACAAACAGCATTTCAACACTTTTTTTATTGCCCCGTCTTTTTTGACGGGCAAGTCACTAGTATATATATATATATTGTGACAAGGATGGTCGTATAAACTAGCTTTGAAAGAACTGTCCAAAAGTAGTACAGGTGGATTGCAGTAAACAGTATTTAATGGGGAAAACCAAAACAATTGCTGAAAATAAACATCTACATGAACGTTCCTACTGACTTTCAGGGATGCCCTGACTAGGCCTGAGCAGCTTATCTGTCACAGAGAAAAAAAACAATATAGCACTGTATTCTCCTGCGTACTCTTTCAGTCTCGGTTATCTGCAGATCACAGTTCCACTGTCACCACCTCAACTATCGTGGGTAGGGCACCGGCCCACCCGTCTCTCCAAGTGCCCTGCCACAGGGACCCTTGTTAAGCACTGTTTGCACTTCAGTAACACATATGTTTCTATATAAAGTCTCTTCCCTGGGGTGTATCAGAATAATCATGGTCATGGTACCTTTTCTTCAGCAGGCTGTAGTATCCCGTGGCAGTTCCTGTTTGCAGCAAGCACGTCCCTCTCTGTAGTCTTGTTACAGTCACACAGATTGTTCTACTATGACAGCTTCCCCTGCTGCTGTGAAACACATTGCAAGCCCCAGCCAGGCTTGATTGTGAATCTTTCTTTGGACTGGTGTCTACTCAGTTCCAACTCTTCCTGTGTTCACTCTCTCTCTCTCTCTCTTTCTGAGGCTCTCCCTCACTCTTTCTCTTTTCTCAGGTTCTTGTATCTAGCAGGTCCATACATTTGCAGCTCCAGTAAATGGCAATTTATCACTTATCTTGTGTTTATTCTCTCTCCTACTCTCCAATGAAGAAGTGAGGAACCGTCATCAATAGCTAACAACAGCTGCACTACAGCAACACTGAAAGCTCACTTAGCGCTCAGGAGAAATGACTCAGCTCTTCCTCGTGGGTAGTGAGTTTGGACACTTTCAAGCACATTTCTCAAGTCAAGAACTATAGAAATGATCCCTCACTCAATAAACAGCTTCTCCAAAACAGCTCACCTTGTGCATTTGTGTGAGCAAACTTCCTCTCCAGGTACTATAAACTGGAGCAATCCAAAATCCAACAGCTCTCTCTGCTAGCTGTAACTTCCAGGCTCCTCACAGCCTGTGTACTCTGCTAGGCCTCAGAGCCTAACTTGCAGGCCCATCCATCTTTCAGTGTGCCAAACACACCTGCAGCTAATCAGCACTGTAGCAGCAGTTAACTCTCTTTCTCCTGGTGAGAAATCTTCATTTTTGTACCTCGTACATTCTTGTGTGAAAGTGCTATGCGGTTGGCGGTGTTTGAGCAATCCGGGGTCGTGTAGCCTTGTTTTAAATTTTTTGGCGCGCATTTATTTTCTTGTTTAGGCGATTTTCAAGTGCCGAAACGAAGCGAAATCGACTGAAATTTGCGTTCCACCTCACTCCCAGTTGTCCTTGATGTTCCCCCGTGCTTTGTGCGATGTTATTTTTGTATTTTTTTGTGTGTGTTTTTAATGTTTTTTGCTTTGCGCATTTCGAACTTTAACTTCGTATTTTTCCTATCTCGTACTTTTTTTTTCAAAGTCCAGCATTGGTCAACTGCTTGCAGCCTAACGTGATCCCGCGTTTACTAAGTGTTTGGTGGCTAAGTCCCACGTGTTTCAATGTGTGATCGGTGCTCAATTGTGGCTAAGTTGCACGTGTTTCATTGCCTTCACTGCTCGCCTCGCAGGCAATGAGCGCCTTTGGTGCTCATTGCCTTTGTGCTGCGAGTTTTAGTGCCTTAGCGGCTCACCTTCGGCGCTCATTGCCTAAGTGCTCCAAGTAAACGGCTTATGATTGCTTATGCTCTTAGTTAGACTACATTTTTCACACAATTTTTGTTTTCAATGTGAAGTGGCTCATTAACTCTACTTGCTGGCTGTCACGGTCCAGATTTGACCCCCTGCCTTTACCTTATAGGAATTCCTCTAGGTTGTGAATTCAGGGTTACCTCAGTGTTAATGAGGGGTTACCTCATTAGCAACCAGTCCACATGATACAGAAATAGTTCCGTAGCCTAGGACAAGTTTAAAAAAAGTATCAAACAGGTCTTTCTATGTGGAGCCCAGAAGGACACACTACGTTTTAGTGTATATAAAACAGATCACTTTTATTAACACATAACACTCTTATATACACCACCAGTTCTTTTCATGTGAGGAAACCTGTCTGTCAAAATCCTGTCATTTGTGTGATATCAGTACTATTATCTGCCTCCTGTGATTAAGGAGATTGACAATCTACTGTAGTCTGATCAGATCCAATCCTTCTTCCTGCCCCCGAGCTCTGTGCGGGTAATTTGCACCTGAATGCCATCTATTTGGCCTTCCTTTCCCAGGAAAGCAGCAAAGCAGGGGGTGCTAATAGGAATATCCTTTTATATCTCCTCAGGTCCTATGGTTGAAATATTGTTGAAGTTATAACTATTACTTATAAATGCTAATAACTAATTTATGAAATTCATCCCTTCAACCAGTAATACTAAGCAAGTCACTAGCACAAAGCACATTCTGAACACACATCATATCTGTAAACATTGCTCATACAAACAACTTTGCACCTTCCATAGTAACTCCCATGCCCATGGAACTATTTAGCAATATCTGTTATGAATTACAGAGTCCATAGTCCAAAAAGTTCAGGGGGGCCTCCTAGGCATGACACTGTCCTCATATAGAAAAATATAAATAATATGGCTCACCATGAAATGCACTTAATTAACAATTAATAGATTGGAGTGTGTATGAGTAGTTATGTTGTTAAAATTGCTGTTACAAGGAAATGTCTGTGATTTGCTCACACAGGCCCTCATTCAATTGCGATTTGGCCAATTGAATAGGGCTCTAAATAACCACATAGCATATTTTTTTAAATAAGTTTTTAGTTAGTGAAAACCTTGCTTTTGGATAGATGATTACTAACTAAAAACTTATTTAAAAAAAAAATGTTATGTGCTTATTTAGAGCCCTATTCAATTGGCCAAATTGCAATTAAATGAGGGCCACAGTAAGAGAGCCATATACACGCACAGAACAAGGGAACATGGGTGTGTGCATACCTTGCGCACGCACTTACAGGGGCTCCTGCACTTCACCGCCTAGGGGCTCCAAAAAGGTACATCCAGCAATGTGTAAAGTAAGAGTCGCTAATTTTACAATAGCTTATATTTTGTGTAACAAGAATAAATAATGAAAGGTGTTTGTTGAATTATGTTAAAATGATAATATTTTAAAGGTAATCTGACTTCTTTAATGAATAGTACATGTTTGATTTTAGCAAATTTATCTCTTTAACATTTTTTGGTCTTCAAAATTGCTAAGAAATGTGCTGACAGTAGCTAACAAGATAAGTGTCAATATAAATGATTAATTTCCAGCTTTATGACTCTAATTTTAGCATGTAGTTGTCTATCCTATATAGAATTAAAACTTTGATTATCAGGATACTGTGCGTAGCTTTTGAATAACGCAAATAGCAATTGCTTATCAGTTGTCAAGTCTATATATATTTAAGCCCAAAGTAAAGATAAAAGAAGAAAGTTTACTTAATAAAGTACTAGCACAAATGCCATGTATTTCTTACTGTTGCATTAGCAGACCTATATATACTAGTATGGAGCCATTTTTCTATGGAGACATTTGTCATTGCAGCCTCAGCTAAGTACCTTGCTGGTGAGTTTTGATAATGCATTACTCCTTGCCTCGCTCCACTAGACTATCCTCCTGTTTCAAGACCTTCAAAACCTCAGTAAAAATGCATCTGTTTAAAGAAGCTTATCACCTCCATCCCTAATATGAATCTATCACCCTCCTGTATCACACCCAAACCCTTTAGTTTGTAAGAGGCCTATTCTATTAGAAGCTTTCAAGTGTCTCTAACCCGTAATTTTGGTGTTTTTTTTCTTTAAATGTTTACATGTATTCTATTGACTCGAGCCTGCAATTTACCTCCTTAAGCCTAAACCCGTAAATCCTGCTTTTTTGTTAAGTAGAGTTCCAGGGGGCGTGATCATATGACAATATTCAGCAAGCCCATAATTTTAGACACAGCCAATAGTAAATGAGACCCTCATCACAATGTCAGTGAAACATGGAAGATAGATGTAATCTGCAATCGGTGGCTATGACTTAATTAGTGCCAATAAATAATATTTGCCTGATCGGGCTTGCAATCAAGCAATCTAGCACTCTATAAAATGCATTAGATCATCTGTTCTAGTCCATGTGGGTTTCATGAGATATGTTAACCCTTGAGTCCCAGGATCAATATTACTCCAAAATAACATTTAAAAACAATATTTTTTTAACTGCCCGTTTTTGGGTTTGAGACTATTGTGCAATTAATTCTAATGTATTTCCATGCCTTCCCATGCTTTTAAAGTACAGTATTTTGAGTTTAATTACTGCTATGGTTCTAATAAGTCTTTGAAAAATGCTGTGTTGGTCCTATGAAGGTTTTTAACAGAAATGTAATACTTTTTTCAGTTACAGGTCAGACTTAATTTGCGAGCTAGAGCTACAGGTCTAATAGAATATTGAGTTTAATTAATTAGCGTTCATAATATTCGAGTTGTGCTAAAACCAATGGAGTTCTAAGCCCGAATTTACGACTGGCCGTAGTGATTGTGGGCAGAGAACTTGTAATCAGATTGCTAGCAGCTAATATAATTTGTGGCAAAAAAAAAGAGTGATTTTAAGTGTGAATAGATTTACGAATTGTGCAATAGAATAGTAGAATAGGGCCCTAAATTTGCAAGTTTTTTAATATTGTAAGGTGCTTAAGAAACCACTTTTTTTAAATCCTATTTTCTTTTCAAAGATTTTTTTTTTGTCACAAGAGTTTGTTTCATTTAGATATAGCAATTTTGACACGGAGGTCAAAGTAAGTTTATGTATTATATATAGAAAATATGATATGTAGGTCAAATAGTAGATTTGTGTATTATATACAGTATTGGTTTTTGAATGAAATGTGTAATACAGACAACATCTTGACTTCTCCAAATCCATTTTCCTTTTTCAACAACATCCAAATAAACATAAACAATAGTAAAGACACTTTTCCTCTGAGTTATTCAATGCTTTTTACCTGATGTTGGAATTGTAGTCGAAAGGTTATTATAGGGTTTGAGGCCTACACTTGAGTAAGCACTTTGAATACTAAGCTTAACAACTGGGCCCTCTGTTTGTTTGCATTGTGTTTAGTGATGTCGCGAACATCAAATTTTGGGTTCGTGAACATCGGACGCAAACTTCATCAAATGTTCGCGAACGGGCGAACATCGGCGAACCGCCATAGACCGCCAATGGGCAGGCAAATTTTAAAACCCACAGGGACTCTTTCTGGCCACAATAGTGATGGGAAAGTTGTTTCAAGGGGACTAACACCTGGACTGTGGCATGCCGGAGGGAGATCCATGGCAAAACTCCCACAGAAAATTACATAGTTGATGCAGAGTCTGGTTTTAAGCCATAAAGGGCATAAATCACATGATGTTGTATCGATCAGGCAGTGTAAGAGTTACACCCGCTTCACAGTAACAGACCAATTTCCCCGTTTAATGCACCGCAAACAACCGCAAACAGTCCCTTTTTCACAACTGCAAACTCCCTATTTGCACAAGGTTGGATACCAAGCTAGCCATGTCCCGTTCCTTGTCCTCACTGATGTCATTGAAGGTCTCTTCCTCCACCCAGCCACCAAGGGTCCCCGAAAGGTGACAACAAGCCCCCTGGGACGCCTGCTGTGTTTGGTCTTCCACCTCCTCAAAGCCACCTTCCTCCTACGTGCGTCATTACGCACGACGCTGTCCACGCTATACTAGGAAGTGAAGCCATGCAGCATTAGCGTCTCTATTAAGAAACATGGCACTAGTTAGGTAACTCGTTTATAATTTAGTATGGTGCATTTAGAAGTATCCAGGATGAATACATAGGCCACTTGATGCTAAAGAAGCCAATATTAGACACTAGGAGATATGTGTATCCTATAATGGGGAACTAAAAAGGGTATACCAGCCCACAACAAGAGTCTATCCCTTTAATGAAGATATAAATACTGCCAAATACTTGTCACAGACCATTATGTGGGTGTAAGCAGTTATAACGAATTAGGATTAGCATATTACAATCCCAAGAATCATATATAGGACTCATACCAAAGAACAAGTCTCCTATAGCTCTCATATAGAGATATCACGATTACCTGGCTTCTTTTTTCCATCAAAAGCAGTACTTGCTTCCATCTACCATACTAACCCCAATATTTTTTCACTAAAGCAAGTCTGTACTAAATGCCCTTCTGGGTAAACTATATAAAACAGACTTTGTGATATATTGGTACAGAGTTACCCGTAGTGGAGCATTATATTTCTCCTCAAATATTCTAGAGATAATTCTAGTCTCTATATATTTGTCTAAAGTGAAATTTATCACTATCTCTCAGAGGAGACGTCTCTTTTTCCATTGTTTTTAGAGTGTTTTTAATCTTCCTTTTTTTTATTTCACTGAGCACAATATAAGCTGTTAGGTGTTAGCCTGTCACACACACGAGCTGGCAGGCAGGCATATGCAATTAGATTACACAGAAAAAAATTATAAAATAAAATAAATGATGTTCTAGCCCTAAAAGGGGCTTTTTGGGTTGCTGTCCTTCAGATGGAAGGCTCTGGAAGGGAGTGTATGCTGATGATTGGCTGGAATGTGTCTGCTGACTGTGAGGTGCAGGGTCAAAGTTTCCTCAATGATAAAGAACCGAAAAGCGCATATGTTCGCCGTGCGCTGCGACCGCGAACATGCCAAAATCGCCACAAATAGTCAGCGGGCGAACTGTTCGGGACATCACTAATTGTGTTAAAACTGTTTTTGCCTTCTAGTTGACCCTTATATAGCACCTCATTCAAATGCATTTGGCCAATTGAATAAGGCTCTATATAAGCACATAGCAACTTTTTTTTACATATGTTTTTAGTTAGTGAACTTCTATTCAAAAGCAAGGTATTCACTAACTAAAAACGTCTGTCAAAAAATATGCTATGTGCTTATATAGAGCCCTACTCAATTGGCCAAATCGCAATTGAATGAGGCCCTAAAAACTTCTAAATTTGGTTGTTGATACTACTCCGAAATAACATAATATTTTGCATATTTGTGGGTTGGAGACTGTTGTGCAGTTAATTCAAATGTATTTTCACACCTTCTCATGCTTTTAAAGTACTGTGGTGTGTATTTAATTGCTGCAACTAAAAAAGCCCTTGCAAGTCCTATTTAGTACTCGTAATAATTTTGACAGAAAAAAGATACTTTTTTCAGTCAAAATTTATTTGCGAGCTAGAGCTACGGGTCAAATAGAATATCGATTTTGTGTAACTTTAATTACTTAGAGCTTGTAATATTCAAGCTGTCCTAAAACCAATGGAGTTTTAAGGCCGGTTCTGTGTCTTTGGCTGGCCCGTAGTGATTGTGGGCGGGTAGCCCGTAATCGGATTGTGAGTAGCTAATACAAAATGTGGCAATATTAACAGTGATTTTAAGTGTGTACAAATTTAGGAATTGGGCAATAGAATAATGGTGCATTACAAATAAAGGATAAAAATAGTATATATTTTTGGTGACATAAGAAGCATTTAAAAGGTATAAATGAATAAAACAATAATGCTTATGATGTAAATAAATATAAATTAACTTTTTTACTAATCTGTAGATTGATTTCTAAAGATCATTATTCATAGGCACAAATCTGTTACCATACACGTTTCTCAGAAGTGTTAACTTTACATTTCGAAAGGAAATTCCTGTAATAAAGAAAACACAGTAATTGTTTTTACATTAACTCTTTATTTATAATGATAATAGTATGTCACATGCAAGTTAAATGAAGTAATACAGTTTAGCAAATTTACATTTTAATATTTTATAATATAATTGCTTATTAACACAGTATGAGTACATAAAAGCCTTTTATTGCAGTGAAAATTCTCTAAAGTTAAACTAATGACATAACATACATTTATTGACTATGTGCTGATTTCATTATCATTTACTCTATATATATCTGCAATATCCTAAAATCTTAAAACAATCAAATGTAAAATAAAAATGTAACATGTTAATGAAAAGGTGCCAATAATAAATACATTTATGTAGAAGATCTCTATGAAAATGCCATGTTTTAAAAACAAATAATATTCCTAAATTGTTTCATACTTACACTGATTAATTTCATGTGCAGAATTCTGTAGAAGTATTTTACATTGGACAGAAAATCTAGTGTCGTCAACATCTGTTAAATCTGTTCCATAATTAATAGACAATTACAATAAATCTAATACTAAATATGCTTACATTTATGTATGCTTTGTACAAGGTTATATTGACACATACAATGCATTCACGCATTATTCTATTTAGATGTTTTTCACCTTACACCTTGTCTGTATGCTTTAACATTATAGTATGGGACTTACAGTAGAGAAGAATTTGAATTTGTTAAACTTGTACTTCCCCTGTTCTTATCCCCTGTATAGCGCTACAGAATATGCTGGCGCAATACAAATAAAAGATAATAATAATAATAAATAATAATAATTGTTGACACATTGAAGTGACTCTTCAGACCGTCCCCCATTCACACACACACTATTTACAGAAACAGTTGCATTATTCCTCTGATGTGTCATTTCTATATAAACTAATTTAAAACCATGCAAAATAGTAGATCATTTTATTTTTCTAGTAACTATAAGGTTGATGTCACATTTAATAGAAGGTATTAAAATGCAAGACTTTAGGCTGACATATTTTAGATGATCAATATGATCATTAATGAAATTAGCCATGTTTATCGTAGCAGTCTATGAAAGGTTGTACTATAATAAAGGTTGTATTGGAAAATAAGCTGCTTCTAATTTTTCTTCTTTTGTACAGGTAAAGTAAAATCTTGCATCTTCAATAGCAAATAAAATAATAACAAAAAGTAACAATAGTTAACTTTATAACAAATCCACTTACTTAATCTTACTGTTGATGACTATTTTTTATTTTTGTAGAACTCTACTTTCCTTGTGAAAGTGTGGGAGGAAAATGTGCATTTCTCAATAATGTGTAGTGTCTGAAGCACTCTGTGTGTATCACATATAATAGTTGTCAAACTGCGAGACATTGTCACATTTTGCGTGGTGCGTACGTCGCTTGTGAGCCTCGTAAAGCGGGGCGAGCCGTTAACACGTAGCGAGGCGAGCCGTTAAGGCACTACAACACACTACAACTGTCAGCACAAACACGAAGAGGCAATGAACTTAGCTACAAAACACTTCCTAAAAGCGGATTTGCATTGGCGTGCAAGCGGTTGACAAACGCGGGACTTAGAAAAAAATAAATTATGAGACGTAGGACTTAGAAAATTAAAAATATGAGAAGCAGGACTTATAAAAAAAAAAAGATACGAGCCGCAAAAAATTACAAGATTAACGGACGAACGACAAAAACGAAAAAACAATAAAAACACACTAAATACACCCCAAAAAAATAAAAAAAACATCACAGACAGCACAGGGCAACAGCCAGGACGTCTGGGAGTGATGTGTAACGCAAATTGAACCTGATTTAGACGATTTTCGCCACTCAAAAATCGCCTAAGCAAAAAAAAAAATGGCCATCGAAAAAAATAAAAACTACGCTACACGACCCCGGACCGCGCAAAAAAAAATGCCAAATGTGTAGCACTTTACACATCAAACTACGAACAACAAAATACACTATTACATAAGCCGGAAAGTGCTCACGAGATGCGTAACAAATTAATAACATTACGAATATACAATGCCGCTTTACACAATAAACCAACGGCTTTACCTTGCGCACGTAGCCTATTTAGAATGCACAGTTCAAACATTCATTACACTTTATAGGCAGGGCACTAAGACTCACAATGTATATTCTATGCAGACTCAAAATACAAACAGATTGTTAGCTCTTCGGCTTATTATATTAATATATTGAATAAATTGTTAATTATTACTGAACTACATATACATATATATCTCTCTTTATCATGACTCATGAATGTGCTCAGAGGACCAAAAGTACATGACAAGAGAGGCTTGAAATGAGCGCCGAAAGCGCTCAGCGCAAGCCTCTCAATGAGCACTGAAGGTCCTCACAGTACAAAACGGTTTACATTGTCTGTCAAAAAGCATTCCCATGGCTTTAAATTTTATTGCCCCATCATTTTGTGGGCAAGTCGCTAGTATATATATATATATATATATATATATATATATATATATATATATATATTTATATATATATATATATATATATATATATATATATATATACTGTATATACTGTACATTTTAATGTACATTACTTTTGCTGGACTGTTTGGATCAAGTCAATTGCATACTCTATTACTCATCTTTCAAAAAATTCTCATTTAAATATAGATAACACATTGTGAAATTGATTCTTACAGAACTCATAATAAGATGGGATAGTGATGTTTGTTCAATATGGGAAAACATGCACTTTTCTCGAAATACTATATTATATATTTTTACAGGAGAAAAATATTTTGTTTCAATTTTACAAAATGTCATGGCTTTACATAGCTAAGATATCCAACTATTCCCTAAGTCAATAGCTACATTAAGTGAATTTTATTTTGCAGTGATTCTGGTTACGGTATCTTGAATATTTTATGATGGATTTTATGTGACCTTTGAAGACTTTCAAATATGGTATAACATAAATAAAATGACATTACAGATCAAAAACACAGTCTGAAATATTCAGCTTCAAAATTACTTGAAACAATTAATAGACTTCAGAAATGCTGAATAAATCTAAAAAGGTCAATATTTCTTTATACGCTAGAAAATCATTTTGTAAGAGAATGCTGCCTTCAAAAATGATTTCATTTTTATAGAAAATAATAACTTTAACCCAATCCTGAATGTGTAGTTAGTCTTTAAAGGGACATGGAAGGTTTCTTGTTTTTAATATGAAAAAAAAAAACTACCAAAGTGTTTAGGTGCATATTTAAGCACACAGCACATTCTTTTAGCTCAAATGCCCTTCACAAGGAGAAATATTTTGTATTATATCAGTCGGATCTCATTCAAAAGTGTAATCCAGACCCAAAATACTAGGCAATTCTACCCTGAACAGAAAAAACAGCAAACCCCAGAAGTACATTTTGGCCTTTATTGGGCCTTGTTAGAGGAGTATAGCTGACCCTCCAAGACAAGGAGTCCATGTCTAATAGATATTTTTCCAAAGTATAGAGTTTTTTTGTTAGTGAAGATCTTGCTTTTGGATAGAAGTTCACTAACTAAAAACTTCTGTAAAAAAATATGCCATGTGCTTATATAGAGCCCTATTAAATTGGCCAAATCGCATTTGAATGAGGCCCTTTGTTCTTAACAAGCTACAGCAGTAAATAATATTTTACATATGTTCATACCTGATAAATTCTAGTTATGTGCAATTATTAAATAGATTAACAACAATCGGCAAAAACAGATTAATTGCCTATCGCAGCACCAAGACAGACGTTACCAGATATAGTGACCCACTCCAAATGGACAAAAAATCTTTCCAACTCTTAACTAATATGATGGTCCATAGTGTAACTAAATTATTTGTTGAGCATACAGCTACCATCAGAAGAGGGCTTGCTAAAGTCTGAGATACACTCTCATCCTTGGTGCCTCCTGTGATCTCTAGGCTTACAAATGAGAAAGAGAGTACAGATATACATTATACTAGCAAGTGATCAATGATTCTCTTTTAGCCAAATCTTAGCTAAACTTTGGGAAATGTACATATATATTTTGTTTTCTCATTAAGCACTGTAACTTTTCTTCTCCTCTTTCAATAAATAAACAGAGAAAAAAATTCTACCCAGTCGAAGTAATTTGAGGACTGGTTCCCCTACTTATAATGTGTTTCTAATCAACAAATGAAAAACATATTTAAATATTCTGGATATAATCTGTATGCATTTCTAATGTCTATGCATATATATTTTAATTTGTGGTGGTCATTTACTCATACCAGTTTTCACCGATACTATAAAGAATCAACCAGATGAATTTTTCTTCCAAACAACGCTCTAATTAATAATAAAATTTAGACTTTTACGGACACTCATTTAATTGTACACATAAACATCAATGGTTGGAAAAAATACTGTTTTGTTAAGGCTATAATTTGGTTATATTTACTTAAATTGTAATATTTCCTTAACTAACAAATAATTAAATTTATTGAAATATTTATAAATGTAAAATTTATAGATTTAGTTTTTTTCCTATGAAATTTGAATATAGCTGTTACATGACAAGTCATGTATAATGGAACAATAAAAGCATTACTATGGAACTGTGAAGCAACAAGGTTAAAGGCAAATATAAAGAAAACTGTTAAGATAATCAAGTGTGAAAACATTTTCATCTAGTGGAAACCAATGTGATACAGTTAATTTCATTTTCTTTTGAATGTGCAAGATAATTGATATAATTGTTACATACAAATCCACTGAGCTTGTACATAGATTGGATGCAATCTAAACAAGGTTGTTCCTGTCAGGTTTATGATGAAGTTTACTGTTGTATGTGAGGATCGAATGAAGCTAGATCGTGATAATCTGACACTATGGTGGAATTTACTAAGCATCTCAAGTGCAACTCACATCATCACTTCATTTACTATGCACTATTTCTTATAGGTAAATACAGAACGTCTCACCTTATCTCAGCACCTCTCACTTCATCTCAGATCAGGAAGCGCTTGGTAAATTCCCCCAACTTTATTGGACTGCCATGTGCAGTTTAATTAACATTGTCAAATGTTTAATTAACATTGGAAATGTTTAATGCAGAAGAAGTTTCTATTTGCTATGGAAAAGTGGCAGCTACAAATTCAAGTGATTTCAGTTGAATGGATGAAAATCTCATTAGTTTATGTGCTCTTATAATTGCATCTAAAGGAAGTAGCTCATTTAAGGTAACAGAACCCCACAGTAAAGAATAACTGCATATGCAAATTTAATATTTAAAGTTATACCAAATGCAAGAACAATAGTGTGAGTGGGCAGTAATTTGTTTTAGAAAACCATGAAAAAGAAAGTCTTTTAAATAAACTATATTTCCCAGTGAAAACAGTCACTGGGGATTTACTAAGCACTTTCTCGCCTGAAATTAGATGATAAGACCTAAGATAATCTGAGAAGGTCTGTTTTTCCCATAGGAAATAGTGCATAGTAAATCAAGAGAATACATAAAATGCACTTGGGATGCGTAGTAAATCCCCTCATGGTAGTCACTAAGCAGTGAGGAAAACTTATTGCAAAATCCCAATTTTTAAAATGACACTTAATAATAAATCCATTTATATATTTATGTATACAAGTATAATCCAAATCACTGTTTAAATGCATGTTTCTTGAACGAATACCTCATTATATCTTGGTTTATAGAATAATACATGTTTTGGTATACATTTTCTGGGTTAAAATGTGTAGCCTCCATTGCTGTACAAATTATAGGTTTAATTAACTTAAACCCACAATTTGGAATAACTTTTTTTATTGATTAATTGACCTGTTTTCTGCTTGATTCACAGAACAAGTAGAAAGCATTGAATTGTGAACTAAGCAACGCTGAATTCTTATCTCTATATCTTAATTTTTCTTTCATAACAGCTTGATTATTACGTATAAAAAAAATATGTTGGGCCTCATTCAATTGCAATTTGGCCAATTGAATAGGGCTCTATAAAGGCACAGAGCATATTTTTTTACAGAAGTTTTTAGTTAGTGAAGACCTTGCTTTTGGATAGAAGTTCACTAACTAAAAACTTCTGTAACAAAATATGTTCTGTGCTTATATAGAGCCCTATTCAATTGGCCAAATCACATTTGAATGAGGCCCTTTGTCCTCAATAAGCTACAGCAGCAAATAAT
The DNA here is from genome assembly GCA_027410445.1 of Discoglossus pictus. Classification (NCBI taxonomy): domain Eukaryota; kingdom Metazoa; phylum Chordata; class Amphibia; order Anura; family Alytidae; genus Discoglossus; species Discoglossus pictus. The sequence continues at coordinate 129,983,506 of CM050165.1, read as the reverse complement.
ATTTTACATATGTTCATACCTGATACATTCTAGTTATGTGCAAGTATTAAATAGATTCACAAGCCATTGTCTGGCATGGTGGATTTACACCATTAACAAATGGATAGCAACAATTGGCAAATACACATATTAAAATCTTTAAAAATGATTAAGTTAAATAAGCTTTTTTTGTGTCTCAAAATCACTCCATATCAAGAAAAAGCAAAAGCAAAACTAATGGTACATATCGTTTGTTTTATATGATTTTAAAATATTATAATTTATTATCTTGTAATTATATTCTTATATAAATGCAATAAATAAAATAACACTTGTTTATCCTAGTTGCATTCTAGTTACAAGGTCTAAATACAATATAGAAAGTATAAAGAAAATAAAAGAAAGACCTTAGTAACCAACAATACATTATATTATAAATGGAAAACGGAATAAGATGTTGAAGGAATCACAATGTTGTTTATGCTTTAGACTAGGCCAAAGAAATACATGTTTCACTCAATAGATTGTACTGTTTTGACCTGCAATGTAATTGACATTGATGATAATAAAAACATTTGAAACAAAAAAAATAAATCACGCCATATAAAAAACAATAAGTACATAAACTAGTTTTATTACTAAGACTAGTGACTTGCCCGTCAAAAATGATGGGGCAATACAATTTTGTTTTTCGTGTTTTTTTGTTCAGCTGCTAATCTCGTAAATTTTCGCGTCTCGTATCTTTTTATTTCTAAGTCCCGCGTCTCGTATTTTTTTTTCTATGTTCCTTGTATCGTATTTTAACAGCTCGCCATGCTTCACGAGGCTCACATTGCCTAAGTGCTACAGTTTAACGGCTTGCTTTGCATTGCGAGGTTCGCAAACGAGCACTGGGTGCGGCGCTCATCTCCTAAGTCATACACACCTTACACGACGTCTCACAGTTTGACAACTATTATATGTGTTTAAATCTTTAAGTTGCAAATAAAAAATGAAAATTACACTCTACAATGGCAAATTATTTAAAACTGTTTTTTTAATAAAAAAGTGCATGTATATAATTATACATATATATATATATATATATATATATATATATTTGTTTGCTGTATTACATATATATATACTATCGACTTACCCGGCAATAAAATGTGAAGCCATGGCAATGCTGTTCGCCACACAAAGCTTTTTCTACTCTTAGGACCTTCGGCGCTCATTGCGAGCCACGCATCTAGTGTACTTTTACTCCTCTGAGCACCTTTGGCGCTCATCCAAAGACAGATATATACAGTGCCTTGCAAAAGTATTCACCCCCCCTTGGCATTTTTCATGTTTTGATACCTCACAACCTGAAATTAACATGGATTGTTTGAGGATTCATATAATTTAATTTACAGAACATGCCCACAACTTTGAAGATGTTTTTTTTTTTGTTTTATTGTGAAGTATTTATTGTGCAACCACATTATTTTTGTTTGTTTTTCTTCCCTCCACCTAAAAGATTTCAGTTTGTTTTTCAATTGAGTTGTACAGTTTATAGGTCACATTAAAGGTGGAAAAAGTTCTGAAATGATTTATCTTTGTCTCATTTTTTTACAGCACAGAAACCTGACATTTTAACAGGGGTGTGTAGACTTTTTATATCCACTGTACATGTTCCCCTTAAACCACTCAATTGTTGCTTTAGCAGTGTGTTTGGGGTCATTGTCCTGCTGGAGGTGAACCTCTGTCCTAGCCTAAAATCACTCACAGAGTGGTACAGGTTTTGCTCAAGAATATCCCTGTATTTAGCACCATCCAGCTTTCCCTCAACTCTGACCAGTTTCCCAGTCCCGGCTGCTGAAAAACATCCCCACAGCATAATGCTGCCACCACTATGTTTCACTGTGGATGGTGTTCTTTGGGTGATGTGATGTGTTGGGTTTACGCCAGATATAGCCTCATCAGACAAGAGCACCTTCTTCCATACATTTTGGGAGTCTCCCACATGACTTTTCGCACACTCAAAATGTGCCATTTTGTTTTGAGTAATGTCTTTCTTCTGGCCACTCTGCCATAAAGCCCAACTCTATGGCGCATACAGCTTATTGCCGTCCTATGTACAGATACTCCAGTCTCTGCTGTGGAACTCTGCAGCTCCTCCAGGGTTACCTTAGGTCTCTGTGCTGCCTCTCTGATTAATGCCCTCCTTGCCCGGTCCCTGAGTTTTGGTGGGCGGCTATCTCTTGGCAGGTTTACTGTTGTGCCATATTCTTTCCATTTGGTTATGATAGATTTAATGTTGCTCCTGGGGATCATCAAAGATTTGGATATTTTTTTATAACCTAACCCTGACTTGTACTTCTCAACAACAGTGTCCCTTACTTGTTTGGAGAGTTCCTTGGTCTTCATGGCAGTGTTTGGTTAGTGGTGCCTCTGGCTAAGGTGTTGCAGCCGCTGGGGCCTTTCAAAAAAATGTGTGTGTATGTAATGACAGATCATGCGATACAGATTGCACACAGGTGGACATAATTTCACTAATTATGTGAATTGTGTTAATTGGTTGCACCAGAGCTTTTATGGGCTTCATAACAAAGGGGGTGAATAGATACGCACATGACAATTTTCTGTTTTCTATTTCTAAAAAATTGTTTTATGTATATATTTTTCTCATTTCACTTCACCAACTTAGACTATTGTGTTCTGATCCATCACATAAAATTCAGATGAACAAAACATTAAACTTTATGCTGTAATGTAAAAAAATAGGTAAAAAGTCAAGGGGGTAAATACTTTTGCAAGGCATTGTATAACACAGGACAAGGGGCTTTAGTAAATTGCATGATGAGCTGAGAAGCTGGATCAAGGGTTAATGCTAAATATTGCATATGAGTTAGCACAAATGTTGTCTTAGTAATATGTAGTTTTATTTTAAGCAATGAAATGGTAGAATATAGTTTAAAGTACTAATAAATATTTACTTGCTTAGAAAAAATTAAAATATAATTATAGGTTGATTTTTAAAGAACAAAATCAGAGCTTCCACTATTTCTTGTTATATGTAAACTCCTCCCCATAATTCTCAGCAATATTATTGTTATTAATAAATAATACAAAATAATTTATTTTATGGGTCATGTACATTTCATAAATTTGTACAACTATTTCATTATTTGTACTATAATAGAGGTCATTAAGTTCCTAAATGAATGAATACAAATTAAAGGGTGACTAAAGATCAGACAAATCGTGGCCCACTGGAGAAGGAACTGGCAACCCACTCTAGAATCTTTACCAAGAATACCGTATGGATAAGCACAACCAGAGACATATATATATATGACACAGGAAGATGAGCTTCTCAGACCAAAAGGTGCCTTTACTGGGGAAGAGCACATTTTGAGTACGAGTAGAACCAGATCGATTGAATTGGTTGAGCAAAAATTGAGAGGACACCCTACTTTAGATGGGTCCGCAGAGAAAAGGAAAATCTGCTGCTTTAAAGAACAATTCAGCATAGGAACCAGAAAGGTGGTAAAACATGATATGACTAGATTAAGCATTGACATCCTGGAAATAGTGAACTCAAATGCCCAGGAATGGGACATTTCATTTTAGGCAACCTCCAGATTTTCTACTGTGATCAGAAATCCCACAGAGAAAAATGGAGCAGCCCTCATAATCAATTAAAAGGTGTCTAAAGCAGTGCTCAGCTACAACCCAAAAAAATGTCAGAATGACTTAAATTCAAGTTCAAGGTAAGCCATTTAACATCACAGTGATCTATGTTTCAACCATGCTGAAGAAGCTGAAGTTGTCCAATTCTACAAGCATATTCAATGCTTCCTAGATACAACACCAGAAAAATATGTAAGTTTTATCCTATCAAAGGAGATTGGAACCAAAAAATTCCTGGAATAACAGGCAAGTTTGGGAATTGGAGTACAAGTTGAAACAAATTTGAGTAGAATTCTGTTAAGATAATTCTCTAGTCATAGTAAACACCCTTTTCCAATAACCTCAGAGAAGACTCTATACAGTACATGGACGTCACTGAATGCACAATATAGAAAGCAGATTGACTATATTAATTGTAAGCTAAAATGGAGGAGCTCTATACAGTCAGCAAAAACAAGACCTGTAGCTAGCTGACTGTGGTTTAGATCATGAGCTTTTTATTGTAAAGTACAGAATTACACTAATCAAAAATCATCAGACCAAGCAGGTAAAGAATATATAATATCTCCTGTGTATATTCAGTGGAGGTAAAGAATAGATTTAAGGAACTAGACATGGTAGACAGAACCTTGGACAGACGTTTGTGACATTGTCCAGAAAAACAACAAAAATAATATTTCCAAAAGAAAGAATACTAACAGGAAAACTGATAAAGCTATAAAAGTAGTTCAGGAAAGAAGGAAAGTGAAAGGTAGTGGAGATAGGAAAATATTTGTCCAACTAGATGAATTCCAGATGACAGAAAGAGGAGACACTCTATAATGAGCGATGTAAATAGAAGAGGCACGCCGACCTTTGCGCACTGCTGAACAGCGCATCGTCATCAGGGAGCTGAGAACTGCGGCCTGATGACTCTCTGCACTCCAGCCTGCATCCCATATGCCACAGAGGCCCCCATCCCATATTTATCGGACCTGCTTGGCAAGGTAAGGATCTGGCAGTGTGCCATATGGGCCAGGCATTGTGTGCACGTGTCACTAGGAGCATGTTGCATTGCATGTTTATCATGTATGTAGTGATAAACATGCAATGCAACATGCTCCTAGTGACACATGCCAGTCCCACATGGCACACTGTCAGCCCCTCACCATAGCCTTGGCAGCCTCCAGCAAACAGGTCTTTCAGTCCATCAAGTACAAACTTTTAAGATCTCCTCTGATCTGCAATATGCAGATAAGTTATTAATTAATTAGATGTTAATTAATTGTTAATTAATTATTAATCAAAAATGTATTTTTTTATTTTTAATTAATAATTAGTTAATTGATCCAGAGGAAGGCAAACAGAAAAAAAAAACAAATGAAACTTAGCCAATAGTCTCAAAGGAAAAAATAATAATTCCTGAACCCAGATACTGGCGATCGGATTTCTCCCTGGATCACTACTCTCTCTCTAATTATCCAGGATAACCCTGAGTTCCCTTTTTAATTAGAAATATATCCAATCCCCTTTTAAAGTTATCTCTCGAATCCACTGTCACCACCGCCTGTGGTGGGAATTCCACAGACTAACCACTTACTGTGAATAATCCTTTTCTTTCTTTAAGGTGGAACTTTTTACTTCTAACCTCCAGGGATGTCTCTTGTCAGTTGAAAACCTCTTGGCACAAAAAGCTCCCTTGACAAAACTTTTTTGACCCTGGATGTATTAATATAAGGTAATGATATCTCCTCTTTGACGCATTTTTTCTAGAGAAAATAAGCTTATTGTGGTTTGTCTTTCTTCATAACTTAGCCCCTCCATTCCCCTTTTTAGTTTTGTTGCCCTCTTCTGCACCTTTTCCAGCTCTAAAATGTGTAGTGGTGCCCAAAATGGTACTCCATGTTCCCAATGAGGGCATACTAGAGATTTGTATAGTGGCAGAATTATATTTGCTTTCCTTGCTTCTATACCCTTCTTAATACATGCAAATATTTTATTTGCCTTTGCAGCTGCTGCTTGGCTTTGAGCACTGTTACCTAGGTGGTTGTCCACAAGTGCTCCCAAATCCCTTTCAATATCTGATACCCCTAGATTTGCTCCATTAAGATTATAAATTGCATGGCTATTTTTCCCTCCCAGATGCATAACTTTACATTTATTCGTATTAAATTTCATCTGCCATTTAAATGCACAATCCTCAATTTTATGTAAATCCCTTTGGAGGGAAAGCACATCATTTTCTGATTTAATTACCTTGCACAACTTTGTGTCATGAGCAAAAATGGAGACACTACTTTCCAGACCCACCTCTAAGTCATTAATAAACATGTTCAAAAAGAGAGGACCTAATACTGAACCCTGAGGAACCCCACTTACCACATTAGTCCAATCTCAGTATGTTTCATTTACAACAACTTGTCTTTTAGCCAGCTCTCAATCCATGAGCAGATATTTACTGCAATTACTGTATCTCTTAGTTTGCACAATAGTCTCCCATGTGGCATTGTATCAAAAGCCCTTGCAAAATCCAAAAAGACCACATCCACTGAGTTGCATTGATCCAGGTTCCTACTAACCTCCTCATAGAAACAAATTAGATTTGTTTGACATGACCTATCCCTCATAAATCCATGTTGACTTCTACTTATAATCCTATTCAAATAGACATATTCTTGTATATTATCCTTTATTAATCCTTCTAAAAGCTTCCCCACTACAGAAGTGAGGCTCACTGGTCTATAATTCTCCGGATTTGCTCTTGCTCCCTATTTAAATATAGGTATCACATCTGCTTTTCTCCAGTCATCTGGTAGAGACCCTGTGTTGAGTGAATCCTGAAAAAATAAATATAATGGCTTGCCTATTGCAGAACCCAGTTCCCTCAGTACCCTTGTATGTATTCCATCCGGACCTAGGGCTTTATTAACATTTATTTTTTCCAACCACTTTTGGATTACTTCCTGCATTAACCAATTATTTGGCAAAGGTAGTGTAGCCCCATTATGTTGCAGTGTTCCAACCACTGGTACCTCCCTTGTGTATACCGAAGAAAATAATCTGTTTAGCTCACCAGCCTTTTCCTGGTCACTAATTTTCAGACGGCCTGTGTCACATTGTAATGTTCCTATAGTTTCCTTCCAAGCCTTCTTCCCATTAATATAATTATATAAAAATTATTTTAGGGTTAGTCTTACTCTCTTTTGCAATTCATTTTTCATTTTCTATTTTGAGCCAGTCTTATAGCCCTTTTGCAAGCCTTGTTGGTTTCCTTGTACTCCTGTAAAGCAGTCTCTGTCCCCTCTTGTTTGTATAATTTATGTGCCTGTTTTTTACTCTGTATCTTGATCTTTAAACCATTGTTAAGCCACTTTGGATGTGATTTACTCCTTTTACTTTTATTCCCACTTGGTATATGGTGATAAGTATGTATATTTAGTAAGGATTTAAATGTTGTCCATTTATGTATCAGTTCTCTGTCCCAGTCTATATGAGATGGGGTAGATGGGATGCAGGCTGGAGTGCAGATCGTCATCAGAGCGCAGTTCTCGGGGCCCTGATGACGGCATGCTGGTCTCCAGCTCGCGAAAAAACGTGCCACTGATAGAAGATAACAGAATGGCAAATTCAAGAGATCTTTTTAAGACTCTTCTAAAGCAACCTCAATTTGCTACATGTCTACTGGATTTACCTTTTGCCACCAGCCCTGACATTCAGCTACTAGATGTAAGGGACAGTCTTATGATCTCCCCCCTCTTTAGCAAACACCAGCTTAAAAGTATATGAAAGTGAGCTGGGTTATAAATGCATCCTGTAGAATGCATCATAACCCACCAAGCAAAAAAATTTTGCATGAAAAAATGCAACGTTTTTTGCAGAAAAGAAATAAAATGAGCTGGGGGTGATGTAGACACCCCCAGCAACTGAGATTTGCATATTGGATATCTCATTTTTAATGAGATATCCAATATGCAGCACATGCGCATGCTGATTGACTAAAGTAAAGGAAAGTGTTTGACATCATGTGACTTCCCACAGTAGGGCAGACTACAGGTGCTAACTCAGCATGCCTGCACAATCCCCAGGCCAAAAAGAAACATTGTATAAGTTATGCTAATTATCCCTGGGAATTTCAGGGGGTGTCAACATTGAGAGAAAACTCTTTGCAAAAGCAAGAGATTCAGCAAACTTCAGGCTAACTGTTTACTTTGGAATTTTTTCATGCAAACAATATTTTTCAGACACTTTAAATTCTCCTCTATCAGATGCATTAATAACCCAGCTCACTTTATCACTTTAGTGGAGATTCCAGAAAAATCTATTTATATGCTCATTCAAACTTACATTTAATAACAGGGAAAGAAAACTAAAATGTTATTCTGATTACAATAATATTCTCCTGCCAAATATAAATAAGATGTGTGATTTTAAATATAAATTACATTATAAAATATGGTGAACATTGGGGCTTTCTAGTGTAAAATTGTTTAGACTACTTCATGTTTAGTACAAATGGTGGATAGTATAAATTCACAAACACGACACTCCCTGCCCTCTGTGGTGAAGATGGAAGGCATCATTAAGCTGGTACACATCACTATGTGAAATAGGTACAGGATAGATAATAGTGCAGTCGATCCATAATATGAACAAATTACTTTGCATTTTTATCAACACACATTTAATTTGATAATCTTTATGAAAATAATGTAATAATTACAATAATAGTAAATTACACCATGATATTTTTTTCCATTTGTGCATTATTTATTATCACAGTAATTAGCAGGCTTTGATATGTTAGCGTAATTTTATTTCATCACTGATCGTTGTACAATCACAATGTTAACTACAATATTTTCGTTAACAAGGATACAGAAAAAGACATTTTTAAAGTTCCATTTGGACAGAGAAAGATGGGTGAGTGTTGAACTTTCCATTGTCATCCATTACTTACACTTCATTTAATATTTCACAAATGTCTTTATCGCTGTAATATGCTAAAAAGGTTATTTAGCAAATTGCTTAAATGTCAACTATAGATTTTCTGTCATAGCTAAATAAATTGTAGAATTCACATGTAAAAATATTGTATTACTTTTATATATACATAATAGAGACATTTTAGTACTGACCCATTTTCCTTTTTGCTTTCTTCTCACAGAAATCAATATATTTTACTTACAAGAGTCACAATTCCTCAGTTTGAAATTGCAATTTTGTACTTGTAACAAATGCATAAAATGAAATCATTTTTATAGAAAAATCTGTTTTTTGTTCTAGTTCCTTGACCTGGTGTCGAAGAGACATATTAATGGTGTAAGGTGTTTACAGAGGTACACAACTTTGAAGAACAATGAACATTTCTTTGTGAGGGATAGAATAAATGAACATACAATTATCATCACATTGTCTTTAAATTAAATGTGGAAAAAGGGCAAAAATATAAAATTATGGTGAAGATATATTAAATATTTTAAAAAGTGTTATTGAAAGAAGGGGCTAAATATATTGTGCGTATTGTATAAGGATAGTAATTTGACAATGTGTAATAGACAATAAACTAACATTCACATAAAAAAATACACATCATGCACTAAAGGGCTTATATTAAACCAAACAGTCAAATATAGGGTACAAAAAATAACAGTAACTGACATGTTATTTTTAATATTTAGTATTAATATCCTCAGACCAAATTTTATAACATAATGTTTAATAGGGGCGATGACTATTATATTTTATCAGATCATATGAATTGTTATTAGACACATTTGCTGTATTTTTCCAATATAAATAGTGTTAATATTTCACAATATGATAATTGCAGTAGTTATGTTTGTTGAGTGATACGAATGCAAAATAAGTCAGTATCGTAGCACAGGGATACTCTTTCAAATCTAAATACGCTTTCAAAACTGAATGTGATTACGAAAAGGTCTCTCTATATACTACAAAACTCACTTATTGTTATACTTCACAACACAAGCTAGTGGCGAGAATCTACAAAAAATGCAAAAATAAACAGTGGAAGGAGCAATGGAGATAGCACATTGAAATACCTGTTACCCAAGTAGAATCCTCAAAATGGAATACTTATTTGGTCTTTTTATTATCCATGAATATTTGTTCTGTCATTAATATCAACATTTCCGTGTGGATTTTTAATTGGTATTGTCTTATAATCGGGCAAATATGATTTTGGTTATGTTCTGTATAAAATCAATGACTAATATATAAATATTATTGACTAATCTATAGATAATAAAAAAATCCAACCATTATGGAATATGTTTATGAATATTGAAATAAGGTGAACTGATTCATCATTGTTGTGTACAATATAAAAGTTGATTTCTTAATTCAATACCGTTCATTGTATACAATTTGATAGATGTTATATAGTTTCTACATTGCAGTGAAATTTAAAAGCTCATACACATTATTCCAAGTAAGCAAATTGCTTTTCTTTTCCTATTTCAATAGTAAACAATACATACCTTCAACACCAAACAATAATGTATATTTACATAGTAGAGAATGCTTTTGACACAGTGGACAGATTTATTAAGCATCTCAAGTGGTTGAGAAATGCATCCCTGTATTAACTAAACACATTTGGAAAACAATGAGATCACAGCCCTTCACACCTTATCTCAGCAACTTGAGATGCTTAGTAAATTCCCCCAATGCTAGATGACACACACAAAAAAATAGATTCTCAGAATATTTATCTAATTTTTACATTACATTTTTTTAAATATAATAATATCTCTCAGAACAGAACATGTAGTATATAGAATAAATGTATCCTACAGTATTCAAAAGCATAGTTGATTATTGACAAATTACATCCAGTTTTTTTTTTTGTTCTGATTATTTTTCAAAGACTTTTAACATGCAGATTGTTGCTATTCATATAATTTATAGGGCTCAAGAAAAGCAAGATGTATAAACGCCATTTTGAAACAAGCTTAAAAAGGTTGTATCTCTATTATAGGTATTACAAAACTAATATGACATTGAATACAAATAGTCCAAATTTCCAGAATGAAATACTAAATGAAGACTATAAAATATGTCAAGTTCCATATACCAATTTTATTTAAAAAATGTGATCCACCATAAAAAGTGTGATATGTTTTATTAAGTATTTGTATTTTGGTGATCATTTATATTTACCATGCAATTTAATCTTTATAAAAATGTGCAGCCTATCTAGTGTCTGTTGCCAATATTTCCAAGTAGATAGAGTAGATACATTAAAAGGTTACATACACAAGAATAAAATGGGTTAAAACGTACTCAATTGTGATATTTCTTACTGATATGCAAAAACACTGACTTGAAGGAAATGTTATTTTACTTAGCCCAATAAGAACGCCCAAGCTATGTTGTTGATGCAATAAGATAGTAGTATATTTTCAGGTAGACTATTTGAAAAGTAAATGTAGAGGCAAATAAAACATACTGTTTATGTACATATTGTACAAGGGCATATAATAGATTGACTATGACCCTTAGCTGAACCTCCAACCCCTTCCTATGGTCTTCTGCTGGCTTATTATATTTTCTATTTAATGCTCCTCAACCTTGCCCATACTTAGGGGAGAACTATGTTCTCTCTTTAGGATATTCTTTTTTTTTCATGTGCAATTGTGAATGGAATTACCATAGATTCTCAGTTAACCAGAACTCAAGCAACCAGAACTCTCATTAACCAGAACAAAAATTGAATACTGTACTTTAGATAAAAATTACAATTTACAGGGCTCAACAAATGCCAGGAGCCAGGTTGCCATTCCACAAAATGCTTACAGGTACCTATATTTAATCAGGCATTAGTGACTGAGCCAGTGACGAGTTGGCGGTACATTCCCCGGGTTCAGCACCGCACCCTTCAGCCGAACGTACCTGTGTGTAAATGAGGAGTGAAAGCTGCTGCTGCTGCTAAAACATCAATCACTGACAAATATTCTTAGCAGAGCATCCTATGTGCAGCTAATCTAGGCCTCTTTCAATATTGACTCTCAAGCAACCAGAAACTACTTTTATCCGGCATCTACCAATCCCTGTGGGTGCCGGATAACTGAGAGTCTACTGTATATTAAAATATGCATTTATTCCAATAAAAAAATGCAGCATTTAATCTATGGTGAACTTCGCAAAAAATGATTGCCTATCCGTGTCTCTACTATACACCAATCAATAAGACGCTCCTTTAGCTTTTATTTGATATCAGAAAGTGATTATTTGTTAGATGTGTGAAACAAAATACTATTGAACATCATCATTATCTGCTTCAATCAATGGAACTATTTACAGAGAGATACATTGTTATAGCACACATTGCTAATTGCTATTTATCAAGATTAATGTATATGTTTTTAAAATGGTTCCTTTACAAGATAAAAACATAAAGAAACTTTTTGTGAAAAACATGATATTAATGACCTTTCCAACTAATCATAGTATAAGCCTAATATATTTGCTTTCTATGGTGCTCTAAACTTAAAAATTTTATGCAAATGTGACATCAGAAATGCCATTTTTAAAATTAATCAAGTAAATAAATAAATACAGACAATAAATAATAATATATGTACTGATATACTGTTTTGTATATTATGTATTATAAAAATAATTTACAAATAGAATACATATACCAACATTTTTATAGTGAATTGATATTAGTTAAATAACACAATTTTCAGCATGCAGTTTAGAGCATAATAAACTTCATTTTTGGTATAACTTGACATTATATAATATGGCTTTGCGATAAGTGTTGTGATAACTATAATTATGTTCTGAATGCATTTGCATTTTAACAAGTAATGAGGGGGAAATATGTCTCTAATCTGAGCAATTAGCATATTCAATAAAAAAATAAATGATGCTGTTAATATACAGCGATAATCTGATAAAAACACAATATGCTTTTATATTATTTTTTGTAATTTGTCACCATCTGTTATTTTGTTATATATTATTAAAAAAAAAAATCTTGTTATGCAAACCACATTTTGCAAACTTTCCTTTTAAACTGTTTTCTGGTAAAATGATTGCAATTGCCTCAGAGTAGATATGTATATAAAATCTGAATGCATGGACTGCAGACCTTTTTAACATACTGTGCACCGTATTGAATTTTTTATGGTCTAATGAGAAAAATAGTAATCTGAAGCAAGGCAGATGCAGTAATGCAATGTAAAGTAGGAGCATACATATACACACATTAAGCATGTCTGTAATACAATGATTACATCCATGTCCACATTGTAATAAGATACATACATTTATATGATTGTATTAGTGAAAATACTTGTTTTACACAAATAAATACAAATAATTTAACCCAGCCAAAGCCATGGTGCTCTGGATTTAAACTTTTAGGGCTATAATCATTTATCAAAATACGAGTTATCTCTCCAATATGATAAATCATCCCCCTTCCTGTTTTATTCTTGACAGCCCCATTTTTCATTTGGAGAATGCTGCTAAGCACATTATTCTGAATTACAAAAAGAGTGGTGGCCCCTACTGAAGAAAAGATCCTCCTTTTAGTGCAGATAAAGGCCCTCATTCAATTGCAATTTGGCCAAATGAATACGGCTCTAAATAAGCACATAACATATATTTTTTAAAGAAGTTTTTAGTTATTAAACCTCTATCGAAAAGCAAGGTTTTCACTTACTAAAAACTTATTTTAAAAAAATATGCTATGTGCTTATTTAGAGCAATATTCAATTGGTTAAATCGCAATTGAATGAGGCTCATAGTCTTTAGTATTATAAATGCTCATTTTAAGGAAAATGAAAACAAAGGCCCCCATTCAATTGCAAGCCTATAATTACCTTCATACAGACCGCATGTCTGTGGGTAAGAAATGTGTTACAATTCCGGCTGTATTCAACTGACTCAAGCCCGCAATTAAGTAGCAATTCAGGGCATGGTCATGATCAATTCAGCAAGTCTGTAAGTAACAATTTAGACGTCAGTAAAACATAGAGTTTAAACTACAATCCATTAGTGTTTAGAAGTCCGATCTGCAATGGGACTCGCAATCCAGAAATGTATAAATCAATAAAAATCAATAAATAAACTGGTCTAGTCCATGTGGGTGGGCTGATATGTATTAACTCCTTGATTCCCGGTATTGATATAACACAGAAATAAATATATTTGCTCTTAAATTGCTACGAACCCACTTGGGAGTCCTATCTAGTACACGTAGAAATCTTTGAAACATTTGCCATTTGTGGGTTTGAAGGCAATTGCGGGCTTGTTAAATTGTTGCAATTGAATATGGATTTTGCGTCTTTAGCACTGGTAACATTTGCGGGCGTGAAACATCAAGGGCCTCATTCAATTGAGAAATTGTAGCGGATGGGTACCTGTAATGTAGCCCGTAAACTAATTAGCTATTCAATTGGCGTCTTTTTGCGAGCTGTAAATGATCTACGGGCTGAGAATCACTCTCGGTTGTTACACCATAACTTTTGCCCCATCAGAGCCTTTAATCTTTCACGTCCGCAAGAGTTACAATAGCTAAAATCGCAAATTGCTATTCATTTCCTACAATTACGCAAGCCCGCAAATGTCTTCACACTGGTAAACACCAAATGTAGAAGAAAATCCTACAGGTACCAGATGGGACCCACAAAGGGGTAAAAGACATTTCTGTAGCACTATAAATGTAAATAAAAAGTCAATACTGCACTGTAAGTGAGGGGAAAGTGATGAAAGACATTAGAATTAATTGCACAACTGTCTCAAGCTCACAAATCAGCAATAAAAAATATATACATTTTTATGTTTATTTTGGGGTTATATCGATCTTGGGAATCAATGAGTTAATACCTATCAGGCCACCCATATGAACTAGAACAGTATTGGCATTCATTTAAAAAAAAATGTATTTTGCGGGTTTGCGAGTCCTATCACATATCAGACCTCTAAACGCCAATTGATTGACATGTAACCTCCATCATATACTGGCTGTTTCTGACTCAGGAGTTACAGCCTTGCTTAATTGATCTGGATCACGCTCTGAAATGCTACATTTGAGTGTATGGTTTATGTTTTCGGATTCAGGGCCGTAAGTTGCAGCCTTGTTCAATTGAATAGCTCTATAACTATAGCAAATCTCAAGCCCGCAGCAAGCCCACAGACATAAGGCCTGTATACCGTAACTTGCGATCTTGCAATTAAATGAGGCCCCAAAGGAATAGATAGATCTAAGTTTTTTTACAACAGCAGTGATTTAGAGCCTGTAATGCACAAATGAATGGCGAGTAGCAAAATGTATCCAATTGTATATCAGTTTCTTTTATGGGCTACATTACGGGCTCCAGTAATTACAATTTGTGCAATTGAGTGGGGGCCCAAGTATGGAAATACAATAGCTAGGAGCCACTACAAGTTAGAAGAAGTGCAAGGATAACTATTTCTTTAGCATGCTTAACTGTATTTAGTAAGATTTGCTAATTATAATGAGGCCACTAAGTCTCGCCAGGACTTAACTTGGGAAGTGCCTATTACCATACTGATACCTAATATTCGATTCAAGTTAAATTCTATTATAAATCACAGGTCTATTCTAATGTAACATCAAAATGTTATTATAATACAAACCCAAGGTTAAATTTTGTTTAAACACGGGAATAAACAATTCCCTTTATGATGTATCTGTCAAAGTATTTATTAGTTAATGTTACAAAAAAAAGTAAGTTCTAAAACAATAAGATGTTGCCTTTCTTGGCCCACCATTACTTCCAAGTTTTGTGAATTAACTGCTTTACATGCAAATGCAACATACCTACAAAATGCCACCAGTAAGAACAGGGAGCATCATGTAGTAAAGCAATAGAGACCACTGTTTAGTTAATAAAACAAAACATGCTTCTCCATCAGAAACATATATTGCTACTCTTTCTCCACTACTGCATATAATTACTTAGTGAATCCTGGTCAATACCTTAAATGTCATGCATATTACTAAATAAAATCGAAGCATATTCTATAGAAAGCGCATAAGCTATATTTCTAGCTTTATTGACCATATCTATTCAGTCATTTGTAACAGTTCTTTGAAAATCATTGTTGACCTCAATTGTTATACTTACTTTTTTATCATGCCTTGCTAATAAAAACTATAAAAGAAAGATTTGATTTTCTCGGCTCATCACAATATATTGTTTTAATAAAAGGTGTCAACTTTATATATCATTTGGTGCTAGTGTCTCTGTGGATGTAGCAAAAGTTCAAATTAGGTTGAAAAATAGTGTTAATGATATTTACTAAGCAATGTTAAGCTTAAAAAAAAGGAAACTACGTGTAGCATTTGAAATTCATACAGGGACCTAGAATAACACAGTAAACATGGACTCTGATTTCCAAGAATGCAGAACATAAGAAGACATTTAATACTAGCAATTAAACCATATCATTATGGAACGACATTGCTTTCAATTGTTGAAACATTCAGAAAAAAATAGTCCAACCAATACATAACGTGGAAAGGTAAAAGTTAGTATATAACTCAATATAATTTTTTTTTTTTCATCAAATAATATATATGGTTTTTATATGTATTTGGTAGGTGATACATAGTTCTTGGTATTTTGAGCCAATGTCTGTTTATTATGCACAGCAAGTCCACTGGTAAATTATACTTCTGTAAGCCTTAATTTACAAACCATCATCAGGACTGCTCCTTGCTTATGTAGAGCAGGTATTTAGTAGGTAATCGTCTTACCTCATTAATCACTTTAAATTACTCCAACTTTAATCGTGGTAGATGGCTTGATGAAAATGTACAATATTTACTGCCAAAGTGCAGTAATTACCAACAGTGGTTAACAAATCCAATACACTTAATGGATTCACTCCATTTACCTGACCTTGACAAAATACTATGATTAATGAGGCTTTATAGAGTTCAGTTATATGACATTTCATACTGAAACTGGAGAATAAGAGCTTATATGATGTTTTCTTCTGTTAGGCAGACTGGCTAATTCACTGATATGGCTATTTTAAGATTTGTGTCTGCATATTAAATATTTCAGTACTGCTAGATAATTGATTAAAAGTGCTTGATAGAAGTAAAGCAAATCATATGGCCAAGTAAACAGTAACTGGTTTGTTTAAATGGAGAATTATTTTTGAACAAAGATTATCAACCTACATACTATCCATTGCTTGTGCTTTTGTATTCCATATTATGTTCATCGTAAGTAGTCATATTAGAAAGACGCATGCATATACTCAGAAATTTCTTTAAATAAATGATTGACCAGAATGTAATATTGACCTTTAAACAAATTTAAAATTATGTTTCACAAACTTGTCTTGAAACTTATCATACAATTAAAACATTAACTGGCTTAATTTACACAGTGCAACAAGGCACTGACTATTAATAGCTATTTTACATTTATACAATATTTATGATTCGTGTAAGCCTTGTTGGCCACCCATGTGTATATTTCTCATGACAGAGAAAGTTGTAACTCAGGGCAATACATTTCTTGAGATGTCATAAAATACTTGGATATTAAACATTCTGAGCAAACTACTCAATAATTCTACCTCAGTCTAAAGCCCTCGCAATTTAAAGCCCTGTAGTTATCTGAGTAATTTCTGAAGACATGTCATCTGCTGCAGGAGCTCCTGATTCCAGAGATGACATCTCCACGGCTAGTCATACCTGATGATTAGTCCTATCGACAGTATTGGCAGTGGAGGGATGGTCACGAGTATTGTGACGCATACGGGTAGAGTTCTGCTGCTCAATGGTGGATGATGTAGGGATACAAAATTCTCTGAAGCATCTCTTGAAGTTTTCATCAAGAAAAGCATAAAGGACAGGATTAAGGCAACTATTTGTGTAACCTAAAGCAATGCAGACATGCCAGGTGACTGTTTGAAAGAGAGAAGGAGGGACATTGATCAAAGCTTTGATGATAACATAAATGTGGATTGGTGTCCAGCAAACAATGAACACAGCAACCACAACAAGGACCATCCGGGTGATTCGTCTTAGATTTCTGTCCTTCTCTTTGGAACCAGAGAGCATGCGGACACTTTTGAGTCGTAAGATCATCATTCCATAGCATACGGTTATTATTAGGACTGGCATGATAAAGGCAAATATGAAAACACAAATTTTCAGAAGGTTGTCCCAGTACCATGATGGATGTGGAAACAGCAGGACACAGTCAGTTGACCCTAGACAAGATATTAAAGAAACACAATTGTTCATAATTTGGGCTTTACAGTTCATACAGTTGTTGTGATGATTGTAAACACAGGTTATTAAATACATGAGTAATTAATTTAAAAAGATTGGTAGATA
Organism: Discoglossus pictus; assembly: GCA_027410445.1. Taxonomy (NCBI): domain Eukaryota; kingdom Metazoa; phylum Chordata; class Amphibia; order Anura; family Alytidae; genus Discoglossus; species Discoglossus pictus. Next base: position 129,965,529 of record CM050165.1, on the reverse strand, counting down.
AGTAGAGAGACAGACCGACAGGCAGATAGATAGATAGATAGATAGATAGATAGATAGATAGATAGATTTATGATGTATTAATGATAAGCAAATTAAAGCCTTTATATGAACATACATATCTAATATGTTTGCCTTTAAGCAAATTCTTTGGAAGCAGCAACAAAAAAAAACAAGGTTTATATGTGGCTTCAAGAATCATCTCATGTTGATACAACAATTGTTCTTTCTACTTTATTTTAATGAGTTTCACATTTGAAGCAATTTACTAGATAATATATGATCGCGGCTGTTGTTGCAAATACTATTTTAGAAATTGCTTTCAGATGGTAATGAGTTGATCAACACAAGTTAAAACCACTGGTACTTTTCAGTATACCGCTAATAAATGTTTCCTGAAATAATATTTTAAAATAAAACATAAAAGTAAAAAAATAAAAAAATAAATACAAAATGAGGTTTCAATAATTATATTTTACTTCATATTTTTGCAATGTAAAACTTAAACATTAAAAGTATTTATACATACTATGACAGTATTATTGTACTTATAATTAACCTAAAACATTTACAAAAATGTGACTGTTAAATTTTAGAAATATATTATATGATTATTTATATAACAAGATTTTCAAATGCTTGCAGTACATCAGTAGATCAGATTTATAGATTTTATTGTGCGTATATTTGTATTGCTTTTGTGTTATTAGCATCTCTACCACACAATATGTTTTTTAATGATTTCTCCAATTTGACAAATGTGTCTACACAGTAAGAGATTCATCTGAATGTCCTTCACTCTTGGACTGAATTGCCTAACAGTCTGAACTGACGTCAAAATATTTGCTTCTTTCTGTTGTGATGGCCCTTCCTAATTAAGGTCTCTAGCCCACACTCAGGAATATAGGTATCAGGTTTGACAAAGTGCTACATTTGTTAGTCATGAACCTGTCAAGTGTTATCACACCCTTCTCTGCATCTATGTTTATTTAGTATTAACAGATACTGATTTTAATACGTGTCAGTAAAATTGATGATTTTAATCTAAACCCCTGGCCAACCTCTTTATTGACTATAAAGAGCTGCCTTGAGGTAATTATAATTTCTCCTTTCATAGGCAGGAGAAGAAGCTTATCTTTCAACGAACAATCAAAATGTCCTCCTCTCACTCAAGAAATATTGATGTCCGCCTTCTGTTTTCCTCATCACTATACATTGTTTCTTGACTTTTTTTACTCCTTTCATTCATACCGAAAGACCTTTATGTTTTCTATAACCAAGACCAATAAATATCAAACACTATACACATATATATATATATATATATATATATATATACAGTATCACACAAAAGTGAGTACACTCCTCACATTTTTGTAAATATTTTATTATATCTTTTCATGTGACAACCCTGAAGAAATGACACTTTGCTACAATATAAAGTAGTACGGGTACAGCCTGTATAACAGTGTAAATTTGCTGTCCCCTCAAAATAACTCAACACACAGCCATTAATGTCTAAACTGTTGGCAGCAAAAGTTAGTACACCCCTAAGTGGAAATGTCCAAATTGCGCCCAAGGTGTCAATATTTTGTGTGGCCACCATTATTTTCCAGCACTGCCTTAACCCTCATGGGCATGGAGTTCACCAGAGCTTCACAGGTTGCCACTGGAGTCCTCTTCCACTCCTCCATGATGACATCACGGAGCTGGTGGATGTTAGAGACCTTGCACTCCCCCACCTTCCATTTGAGAGTCCTCCAGAGATGCTCAATAGGGTTTAGATCTGGTGACATGCTTGGCCAGTCCATCACCTTTACCTTCAGCTTCTTTAGCAAGGCAGTGGTCATCTTGGAGGTGTGTTTGGGGTCGTCATCATGTTGGAATACTGCCCTGCGGCCCAGTCTCCGAAAGGGAGGGCATCATTCTCTGCTTCAGTATGTCACAGTACATGGTTCCCTCAATGAACTGTAGCTCCCCAGTGCCGACAGCACCCAGTGCTGGCAGCATCCTCAAATGGAAGGTGGGGGAGTGCAAGGTCTCTAACATCCACCAGCACCGTGATGTCATCATGGAGGAGTGGAAGAGGACTCCAGTGGCAACCTGTGAAGCTCTGGTGAACTCCATGCCCATGAAGGTTAAGGCAGTGCTGGAAAATATTGGTGGCCACACAAATAATTGACACTTTGGGCCCAATTTATTGCCAACGGTTTAGACATTAATGGCTGTGTGTTGAGTTATTTTGAGGGGACAGCAAATTTACACTGCCATACAGGCTTTACACTTACTACTTTACAATATAGCATGTCATTTCTTCAGTGTTGTCACATGAAAAGATATAATAAAATATTTACAAAAATGTGAGGGGTGTACTCACTTTTGTGACTGTATATATATATATATATATATATATATATATATATATATATATATATATATATATATATATATATATATATATATATATATATATATATATATTTTTTTTTTTTATTATTATTTTTTATGTATTCCTTTTGAATATAGTCTTGTTTTAAGCACATAACCATGTGTATGCACTGGTCTCGAACCATTACTTTCAAGTGAATGGGTAGTTCATTTTTTTTTTATATTTTAATTTTTTTGTAGCAGTCTGTCAGCGTATTATTAAGTGTGTGCTACTACCCAATCTAATGTCTTTACATAAGTGGTGAATTGGTGCCTTAAGCTAGCAAACTGTTAGTCTTTATTTACAAATGTCCTACCAATATTAAACTTTCAAGGCTACAAATAAGTAACAGATTGGAAAGCAAAATAAAATATGAACCCATATAATCCCTTCATTAAGAACTTTCTCTGATCAATGATGACAATTGCAAGCTACTAGAACATATATTCAGTTCAAGACTTAAGAGATTGCAAGTTATTTTAAAAGCTATACGAAGTAAAACAGGTCTTAATCTTAATTATATAAACCAAATTGGGTACTTATATTAGACAACACTAAACAATGTTTTTTTATAGGGTGGGTGTTGGGACAGTTTATCACCAGTGAGGCATGACATATAAAGAAGCAATTGAAGAGCTATAAGAAGCTCCCACACCACTTGTCTGATAACAGTCTGTTCATTTATTATTAGCATGTAAAAAGTAGAGCTACACACATGTATTCCCACATATAGCTGCTGCCATCATGTCTTTTGGGGATACTTATTTCCTACTGATTTATACTTTGTTAAATGGCCCCACTGCATAATTTAATTTATCTTATTGCATTGTAGGCTAAACTGCTAAACATTACATAAATAAATATTGAATGGATGTTAAATTTGTTATATATTACTGTTATATGACAAACCCTTTGAAAGGCCTTTTGTAAATGTTCAAGAACAAACTATCTTTCCCCTACTAACTACAACTGTGCGAAGGAACATCAGATTGATCACCATTCTAGGTCTTGCTTAGTGGGCCAAACACATTGACTACAGGCAGAGAGGTCAAATTGCTTGGGATACCCTAATAAGCTGATATTATTTTGAGTGGATCCGCTTTGCTTACATTGTAAATCAAAGGGAAACTTCTTTAGCTATCCTATACAGAGAAATGATTTATCCATTAGCTACACAAAATATTTCAATGTCTGTGGTTTGTAAAATTGACAGAATATCCTTAGTGTCCAGAAATTTTTCACTGAAGATATTATCCATTGGTTTGCTCATGAATAACGGGACTACTTTTATCATTATTATTATAATTATTGTGTATTGTAAAACGCCAACATATTCCATAGCGCTATGCATGGCTTAAGTTTAAGGCAAAAAACAATAGCAATAATAACACGTTGTATAGAATGGAGGGCCCTGTCTTTGATCGTAGAATCCAGTGTCCATAGCGCTTTCCCCAAAGCACCAACTTACAGTACCATTGCGTTATCGCATTTCCTGATTTAAATGTCTTGATAAGGATCTTGTTAGCATTTTTAAAGCCTACAATTATTTGGGCATTTGGCTAAATGACAGCTTGATGCTTACGAAAATAAACAGATTAAGAAACTGCAATCTCTATGCTTCTATGGATGTGCTATCAAACTTTTAGTTGACTTTATTTTCACCCAGAATAAATACTGGTCTCTCTGGTCTTCTACTGATTACAGGTCTAAATAAGGTAACTAACAAGAACTAGAATCTTTTACCTCACTTTACACCAATTTGTTACATATACCATGTAACTTATAATGGGATCATTAATGCCTCCATGGCAATTGTTTTTATAGGAATAAATATGTCATAGCACTAGCTTCTCTTCTAATTCAGTGATTCGTAGGAGAAAAATGAATCCTTTTTTTTTTACAAATTTGCATTTACTATACTTCTATAGAATATATAAAAGCACCTTTAGTATTTTTTTTACAACATTACAATAAATGCACTTGTATTATTTCACTTCAACTAGTAATTAATAAACTGATCTAGTTTTTAGAAATACCTAATAATACATCATGATAATTAGGTGTATTTTCTGATGGATATACTCACCCCTTTCTGTCTTTGTTGTTGCCATGAACATCACAGGTAGACCAATAGCAGATGAAATAATCCAGTTGCAGACATTAACAATTTTGGCATTTCGTGGCGTTCTGAAATCAAGTGCTTTCACTGGATGGCAGACGGCTATGTATCGGTCAACACTCATTGTTGTCAACGTAAAAATGCTAGTAAACATGTTATAATAGTCTATTGATATAACTATTTTGCACACAATTTTACCAAATGGCCATGTTCCCATTAGATAATTCACACTCTGAAATGGCAGGGTACTTGTTGCAAGAGCATCTGCTAGGGCCAGATTAAAAATGTAGATGTTGGTGGCAGTCTTCATTTTGGTGTATCTAGAAAACAAAATTGATGCTAAAAAGTTAGGTAATTTCCAACATTCAAGACATAATAATATATATATAATAATAACACACTGACAGAAAGTAAGGATAATCGTATGGGATAAGGGGGAAAAGGGACATGCAGAGCTAAAACTACCTCCACTTCCTAATTTTTCTGTGAGCCATTTATCCAGCTAGTTATCAATAAACCTTTTTTTTGTTTGATAAACAGCTGTTTATATATTTTGGAAATATGGACATTTTTTTCTGCACTTTTATCCCTGCTTGATAAATATCCCCAAATGTGTACTCCACTTATTATTTATTAATTCCTGTTTTACAGAAATACAAAGAAAGATACTGCTATGTTAGTATAAAAATAATAAATGGAACGGAAACAAAAGTAATAACTAAAATAATATGCTTATTTTCTACTTTTTGGTCAGCTACTAAAGTTATCAACTTTATACCTCTTTTTTTATTACAAACATATTTTTGCTCACAAAAACTGAAAGTATAGAAATATGGTTCACCGTTTAACCAAGTATAACGCTCGCTGAATTGTTCACTAGATAGTCATAATATACTTTATTATTTATTACAGCTGAATTATAACAGTAACTGAAACTAGCTTTTTCCTTTACGGAAATACTTCATAGATGCAAGATTTTCCTGGCTGTTATAATAATAATAAAAAAATATATATATATACTGTATATATATATATATATATATATATATATATATATATATATACACAGTCACTTGGGAATATTTTCAAATGTTCTTCATATATTAATAAATAAATAATATTTCCTCATGCTTTCATCATTAAGCCATTCATTATATAACAAACTAATATACTATGGTGGGGAATTTGCTAAGCAATTTTTCACCAGAGATGAGGTGAGAAGGGTTGTTTTTTTTTTCTCATAGGAAACAATTCATATTAAATCAAACTTTTAAAGTGAGATACACTTGGGAAACTTAAAAAGCTCTGCCAACTCTAGTATCATTAAAGGACCACCATGGTCTTAGTTTCAAAATGTATTACATTGAAGAACAGCACTTAAAAATGCATATCTTTTTTAGAAAATAAGTAATGCAGCCTCTAATTTATTATATTTTATATGCAATTATCACATTCTGGATTGCTACCTTGTCATGGTGAAGGGGTTGGTGTACCTCAACGAAGCTATGAGCTACACTATGTAGGGAAACCCAAGATGGGCAGGTCATAGCAGACAGGACAGACAAATTGCGGTCCACTGGCGAAGGGTCTGACAACCCACTCCTGTATCTTTGCCAACAAAATCATATGGATGGCCTGGCATGCCACATCCATATGGTCACTGAGAGTCGGACATGACTGAAGGTGTGAAAACACATATATGCATTTATGGTCATGTGGACGATACCACTTTGGATTTAGCAGATCAATTTCCTGAAGTGGTAAGAGACTGAATACACAGGAAGTGTGTAATTTATATCTGCCAGTGCTCTCCACAAATGTTTTGTTGTTGTTGTTCAGTCCTTCAGTCGTGTCCAACTCTATGAGACCATATGGACCCAGCACACCAGGGGCATATATCTTTGTTTCTGGTTGCGCTTATCCATATGGTTTTCTTGGCAATGATACTGGAGCCAGTTGCCATTTCCTTCTCCAGTGGACCGCAATTTCTTTGACCTCTCTCCTATGACCTGCTCATCTTAGTTGACCTTACCTGGTATAGCTCAGAGCTTCATTTAGATACATAAACCCTTTCACCATGACAAGGTAGTGATCCAAAAGGGGCTCAGAAAATTAAAGGGAAGCTAATTAGTTTACTTAAACAAACCCATCTGAGAAAGAGAGAGGAAGTAGCAGGGATGAAATTAAAACTGAGCTATGCAAAAAATAATAAGTATATATACACTTTAATATAAATGTTTATTTTTTTCTGCTTCTAAACATTATCATATATTTAAAAATAATATAGAAAAATGACTACAGTGGTGCTTTAATGAGTGTAATTATTGGACTGCAGAAAACCTATAATTTGTGGTAACATCTGTAATGCCATTATCTAGTTCTGTTATTGTGATTCGGATCTCTAACTGTTAATTTTTTTAAACAACATGTAAAGTTTACATACATATTCAGTTGTATTAATTGAGAGAAAAAAAGTTTAATTCATTAAACTTTCTACGTATCAGAAGAATACCACTGAGCACTGGAAATAGAACTATTAAAAGATTATTTCAAATTGTAAGATAATGACAATCAGTTACTTTATGGAGAAAAATCAATGACGACTAACACTTAAAAAGTTTATAATCACACTAAAGTAATTTTAGCAATTAGTGGATCAGAACATTTGCTCATGATCAAAGCTTATATAACTTGGAACGATATCAAAAGCAATATTTCTAATAGCTTACTGTAGCAGAAATGGGGAATTATAATATGAATGCCTGTACTGCAATTCTATTTACTTGGACCCTCATTCAATTGCTCTGATTTTAAGATGTGGGCTTGCAAGTGGAGGACGCAAGTTATTTTGCTATTCAATTGCCTTCCGTTTGCAGGCATCCGATCAAGTTACGTGCTGCAAGCTGCGATCCATTGCGATTCACCAAATCGCAAGTTATTGCCCTTGAAGCCTTTGATCCTTCACAGCCGCAAGAGTCCCAAACGGTAAAATAGCAAATCGCTATTTAACTACTCCAATTCCCCCTCGCTAACCACTCCGTCAAGCACGCAAATTGCCACTATCTAACTACAAGTTAATGGTACCAAGGAGTTCTTGCAAAATGCTTAATGACAAATCAGAGCAATTTAAAAGCAAATAAAAAAGCAATACTGTACTTTTATGAAGAGTGAAAGTGATGTTAGGTCTTAGAATTAATAACACAACATTCTACAATACTTTATTTCATGTTAAATGTTTGTGTTATATCGAGCACGGCAATCAATGTGAATTCCTACGGGCTTCAACCTCCAAGCCCATAGGACTTTGAAAACCCAACCTCTATTTTTTCAAAGTCCTATGGGCTTGGATGAAGGGCTTCGGAAATGGAGGTTGGATTTCAAAGTCTTCACTTACGAGTTACGGGCTCGGGGGTTGGTCATCATGACGATCTCTGTTTCCATTGGCTGTTTCTGCATCGGGAGTTACGGGCTCACTCCCGTCACACGCTCAAGCCCGCAAATGCTATATTCAACGGCAATGGTTTCTGATTTTCGCAATTGGCCCCAGCAGTAGGCCCGCAAACGTAAGTCCAACATTAACTTATTTACAATGCCTCAATTGAATGAGGCTCCTGGTCAGTAAATCTATCACTTATCACAAAAGCATTTCTTAAGGACATTTTTGTATTGTCAATACATATTATCAATATATCCTCCTAATCAACTAAACCAATTAATATTGGAGCAATATATTACTATAAACGTTTTGAAGAACTGAACTTGAAAAGGGGAAATTGTCAAGTGTAGTTCTTCAGGCATGTAAAGAAGCCTTGAATGCAGACAAAGCTTTCATCTACTACAATAAAAACAGGACAAATCAAAATGCCAATGATTTCTATTGGACTAAAGGAATTCTAATTAGTTTACAAGACATAACCAATTGCGAAAGCAGCTGAAAGAAAAATAACATGGAAGAGCATAGTGAAACATACTTGAATATATAGTTTAAATATTTAGACTACATATCAAAAATTGTTCTATAGTGGTCCTTATATGGATAACTATATTTCACCCTGAAGCCATGCAGGGTTGGGTCTGGTCAGTACTTGGATGAGAGACCATCTAGGAATACCAGGAGCTGTGTGCTGTGGCCCACTGGAGAAGGAACTGGCAGCACACTCCAATATCTCTGTCATGGATCAGCATGGTCTGTTGTGGTCCATGTGGTCACCTAAAATAGATTCTACTAGATTCTCTATTTCTAGATGAATAAAAATGACTATGAAAGTTTCTGAATTTCTAGAACTTGAATTTCATGTCATTTTTTTTGTACAGAAAATCAATTATATATGTTATTTTTTTTTGTATTTAATGATTTTATATATTTTGTTTTTACTTTTCCTTGTATCATTTCAAATTACATTCTAGTTTCAGATGTTTCTTAGGATAGGGCTTAGGTATATGTCTTATAACCCTTCTGGATCGGTACCTTGTGGTGGTGAAGGGGCTTGTGTACTTCAATGAAGCTATGAGCTAACCCATGTAGGGTAACCCAAGATGGGCTGGTCATAGTGGAGAGGTCAGACAACCCGCGGTCCACTGGAGAAGGAACTGGCAACCCATTCCAGTATCTTTGCCACGATAACCTTACAGATATGCACAACCAGAGATATAAGGATGTGGCTGGCATGCTGCAGTCTATAGGTTCCCGGAGAGTAGGATACGACTGAACGTGTGAAAAACAAAACTAAAATGCTTGAATGCATTATGATTTTGCAAACATTTAATTATTTCCTGTTATACTCTCATTATTTCCATTTTAGAGACATATTCTGCAACACACATACTTTGTGTTTTATGAGAACAGTATTACAATACTAAAGGGACACAACGGAGGTCATTCAGTTACAGTAAAGCAGTAAAGTACCAATACAAATATGAATATCTGCAATTGGGGGTTATTAAAGCACGTAATTCAGAAAAAGTATATATTCAGCTCACACCTACCAGAGCGGTCTTATTTTCCTTATCTAATCAATAATCATTATTGTTGAATGACTCCATGATTAATAATTTAATTTTGCAGGCAATTGCTTAGATGTCAGTCTGTGAACAGCCAGCCTCTATTGCTATTTAGAAGTAGTCTGTAAGAGGAAGCAATGAATCCACCAATTTGATAATTACTGTACATAAAAAAAAGGGAAATATATATTTCCCTTAAATATATTTGATAACTGTATATTTGGTACAAATTCTAATAAAAATATTACACTGTATATTATTTTAGTATATTTCTTATTCTATTTTAATAGAATAAAAACTTCAAAGTAAAGTTTTTTATTATTCTTCTTAAAGAGCATTAAAAACTTGTTATACATTATTCTAACCATTTGATGATTAAATTTGTTAAGTTGAGTTTACCAGCTTTTTTTATTTTTTATTGTAAAATCACTGTGGGAGATTGATAAACTGGTAATGAAGGTATAGATAATGAGGATGTGTTTAGACTGCAAGAGATGATTTGCTAGTTGTGGAGAAAAAAAAATGTTTTTTATGCGGGACATGGCGTTCGACCTTATAGAACAGGTTGAGGGCCTCATTGGAAGTCCTACCTCCTTAACTCAATTATCTACAATATACGGTTATTGTTTCTAGTTCTCATGAATTTCACTCCATCACATTACACCATATAACACTATCCATCCAGCAGACATCATAATTCATGGTTCCTCTTGGACTTCCCAAGAGCAGGTCCTTCATCACTGTATATACAATATTTGACCTTGTCTTATCTGCCTACAAATGTATGTTACACACTTTTTATCTGTTGTTTATTGTAAACAGAGCTGCAGATTTAGCTGGTGCACTAAGAATAAAATATAACAATAACTACATAAAATCGTCATTGATTCTATTGTGAAACCTTGAGTGTAATTCAGTATATTGTTTCATTCGGGATTTTTTTTTTTTGCGTCATTAATATATTCTCCTTGTTCTGATTGACAATACACTCACCAGTATCTGACTCTATAATTACTATACTCCTATCAGCTGTAAAGGTATTCAGCGCCTTCCTTCCCGAACTAACAATATAATCTTCACAATGTATTTATTTATCAGCAGAATTTGCTCACATCCTCTTAGGCAAATTGTTGAAACCTTTTTATATGTTCCCCCGGAGAAAACATCTGATAAAAGGTTGAGTTTATCTTTTTATTTCAGAGCTCTCTAGATAAGGCATATCACATATTAATAGAGACTAGGGGGAATTATTCACAGATTTTGTAAATAAAATCATCTGTCAAATATCTAGATATGTACCTGTCTCTTTGAAAATTTCACAGAGCAAACAAATGCAATTTTATCAAAAACATCTTATTACTTCTAAACTGAGTGAATATTGATGAGGCAATTAGAGACTTCACAACATGTTGAATACTAATTGCCTCACTTTGGGCCCAATTCGTAAATTTATACACACTTAAAATCACTCTTAATATTGCTACATATTTGGCAAATATTACTTATTGGCACTAATGAATAATTAAGTCAATAGAATGCATATAAACATTTATTAAAAACACACCCAAAGCCAAATTTATGAGTTCAAGGCATTTGTAAGTGGCTAATTGAATAAGACTACATGGGTTCTCACAGTATAAAACCTAAATCTTGACCTGTCTGGCGGTCCTTGAGTAGAGGTTTGGGAATCACTGCATTAGATGTTAGTCGTTGTACTTGATGAACAAAATAAAGATTTACTAATCTTCCTGGTGAAAGCCAAGAAGCTTGCCGCCAATCATGATAGTCAAGCATAGTATTCACTAAGATTTTCTTATTACAATGATATGAACATAGAGCTCTCTTTCCACCACTTATTCTTTCCTACTGAACGTGCTTGCAAATGATCATATGAGTTATATACAGTACTTTTTATTACCTTATATTTCCCATGTAATACAAATCGCCTGCAAATTCATATTTTGGAACTGTATTTAACATACACCATAACAATTTTATTATAATAGATATAATGTTACTTTTTCTGTGCTTTTATTTTACTATAGATTACAGGATAAAGCAGATATAATAAATATGCATCTGCTAGTGATTTGTATTAGGTAGAAAAGAAAAAGTTGTATTCTAAGCTTTAACTATGGTAAGAGACATGACATTAACTTTATTAAGGTGAAGTTGTATTTCAGGTTCATGGTCAGTTTTAAGAAGGAAATGCTTAGTGAAATCTTGACATGGGTCTTGGATCTTCACCTCCACAGTGTAGGCTAGAGGAGAAGATTGCTTAGTGAATACTGCAAAATCTAGTGTTTCTGAGTATATATGAATAGTAAGATGTTATTTACCACTCAATTATCACATATATAGTTGTCGTAATTGCGAGTTTGTCTGTAATGCTATGTTAAAAGTTACGGGCTTGCGCATGAGCAATGAGCGCCAAAGGCGCTCATCACTAGGCCTTGAAAGTTACGGGTTTGACGAGGTCTGCAATGTGCAGTCCTCTCTCTCCCTCCCTCTGTGTCAGTCCTTAATTGATCCTCCCCCGGGAGGCACATAAAGTAGAGTGGGGGAGAGGCGGTCATCGCGAGGCCTGCAAGTTACAGAGGGGGGAGCCTCGCATTTTGTGGCAAATAACAGCACTGCAAGGTTTCACATTTTCTTGCCGTCATTTTTGATGGGCAAGTTGCTAGTGTATTATAATCTTCAGAAGACTACTAACCCAGAACAACAGACTAGAGTTTTCAGAGTTACCCCATAGGAACAGTGTCCTCAGGAGCACTGTACTATCATGGCTTGCATCTAATAACTTCTGTTTTTTCATTTTGTTCAATAAAATAATATTCTACCATTTTAGTGTACTCCTTTCATGATTGGCAATGGAATTTTTTTTGTCCTTGCTTTATAATACATAAAGCTTGGTTAGTCTATCAAGTATGAGTTAAAAGAAGACACAGACAAAATTATTATTTTTTTTGTAATTTTTTATCTATTTATTTATTTTGAGCAAACCTCTTTTTGAGTATGTTCTCCATAGTAAATAACTATTACAGTATGTGTAATAAGTGTATGTTTGATAAATTGTTTAAACACAGTGCCTCCCATAGATCTGTAATTCCTCTGGACAGTGCATAAAACCAATAAGTGATATAGATAATGATAGACAATTAGAATCAATCACACAGAAAAAAGGATTTCCTATTGTGAGTCTCTGGACTATTATAGTATTTAATTTTTACTATGATAAAATCACAAAGTTTATTAATGATGGTTTAAAAGGACCAAATTAGAATTCTTAATGAAAAGCCATATCATTGATCACCTACTAAATTATTGAACAAGTAGTGTTAAAGCTTATATATATATATATACATATATGAACCAGTAACATCTCCTTCAAAGGCAGAAACACTAGCTGTGTGCCACAGGCCCAGCGATTACACTAGCTGCTATAATATAATGAAGTAGTTACAATGACTCAGTCACTGCTTCATTCAAAGCTTCTAATTAATTATTAATTGTTCTGTGTGGCACAGAGCTCATTATTCATTCAGGAAGAGGCAACATAATATGATATATTGAAGTAGTTACAATGACTCAGTTACTGCTTCATTTGAAGCTTCTACATCTGAGTCTAATTAATTATTCATTGTTCTGTGCAGCACAGAGCTCATTACTCATACAGGAAGAGGCAACACAGGGAAATTGTGTGACTTCAATTGATCATACCTCCATTAATTCTGCATCAATTTTCAAAATTAAAACACTTTTTCAAAGTGTTTTTTTACCCTCTGAAAATGGTGTAGAACACATAGACATGGAAGATAGAATTTTGGGCAGAAGTTTTTGACTTTGTCTAGAAATACCATCAAAGAATATCCCGAAAAGAAAGGCAAACTGGCTCGCTGCTGAGCCTTGAGAGTAGCCCAGGAAAGAAAGAAAGCAAAAGGTATTGTAGATGGGAAAATATTTGTCTAACTGAATGCATAATTCTGAGGACAGCAAAAAGAGAAAAGGAGATATTTGATAATGAACAATGTATATGGATAGAAAAAGATAACAGAATAAAAAATTGAAGCTCTCAAGGGAACCTTTCATGCCAAAGTGAGCACGATAAAAGACAAACACTGTAGAGACTTAACAGAAAGAGATCAGATAAATAAGAAGTGACAGGAATACACAGAAGATCTATATAAGAAGGACCTTAACATCATTGATAACCTCAGAGGTTTGTCCAGTGAGTTGAGGCCAGACATGGAGCTTGAAGTTATATGGGCTTGCTAATAAGGAACTGTTCTAAAAGATGATGTTATGAAAGTGTTGGTTGCCTTATGCCAACAAATTTAGAAATCTGAACAGTGGCTAGTAAACTGTAAAAGGTCAGACTACATCCCAATCTCAAAAAAAGTCAATGTCAAAGAGTGCTCCAAATATCGAATAATTGCACTAATTTCACATGCCTGAAAGGTAATGCTTAAGATCCTGCAAACTCAGCTCTAACAATATATGGACCAAGAGCTACCAGGGCAAGCTGGGTTTCACAGAGGCACAAGATATCACATTTCCAATGATAATATAAAAAGCAAGAGAGTTCCAGAAAAAAACATTTACCTCTGCTTTATTGACTATTCTAAAGCCTATTTACTGTGTGGATCACAACAATATGTGGCAAGTTCTTTAAGAGATGGCGGTACCAAACAAACTCATCTGCCTCTTGAGGAATCGTTATGTGAACCAAGAAGCCCCATTTAAACCCCGAACATGGAACAACCAAGTATTCCAAGATCGGGGAAGGAGTGCAACAAAATTGTGTATTGTCACCTTATTTATTCAACTTATACAAGCAATACATTATGCATGAGGCATGGCTGGACAAATCCAAAGCCGGAATTAATATTGCTGGGAGAAATATCAACAACCTCAGATATTCAGATGATACCACTATGATGGTTGAAAGTGAGGAGGAACTAAAGGGCCTATTGATGAGGCTGAAAGAAGAAATTGCAAAAGCTGGCCTGCTGCTAAGCATTAAAGAGATGAAGATCATGGAAAACAGCAATCTAAGCTCCTAGTAAACACATGGGAAAAAAGTGGAGGCAGTTACAGATTTTATTTTTCTGGGCCCAAAGACTTCTGCAAATGGTGATTGCAGCCATGAAATTTTAAAAAAAAATGCTCCTGGGGTTGAAAGCTATGGCAAGTCTGAACAATCTAACAAAACTAGCGAATTGCCCGTCAAAAAATGACGGCAATGGAATTGTAAGGTAGCTAATGTTGTTTTGTGTGTACTACTGAAATATATAATACAAATTAATAAATGAATATACTTAACCTATTTTGAAGCATTGTTGAAGAGCTGCAATCTGTTTTGATGTTGCTGCAGCATTAGTGGTGTGGAGCTGCTGTGTAAGCGTGGTGAATTTGTGCAGTGTAATAGTGTGCGTGCGCGAGACGAAAACGTTAGCGTAGTTGTGTAGTTCCGCATTGTTGTAAAATGGCGGCTAATGTGTGGTATGCGTCTGTAGTGGAATATCCGTAGTTGTTTTGTGGTGTTTTGCGTGTTTCTTGTGGTGTTTTGCGTGTTTAGAGTGCTGTAGCCTCGTTTTCGTTTTGTTCGGCGGCCATTTTTTCTCTCGCTTAGCAAATTTTTTACTGTCTAAACTCTTTTATTATGAGTTAAATGAAGGTGTAACTTAATTTTTTGAGGTCCTGGATGCCCCCTCTTGCTGTAGTTAAGCTTTTTATGTATGTGTTATGTGTATTTATTGTGTTTTTCATTTTTTCATGTCAGCGGGTTGCCGGCGATTTTTGCGAGTCAGTAATTTGTGTTAACGTGTCTCGTATGTTGTTTGCGTTGCGACGTAAAGTTTGCGAGGGTTGCAGTTGCTTCACGAGGTCCGCAGTTGATACACACACAATATACACACACATTATATATACACAAACAATACATACACACAATATACAATATATATAGAGCTGGAAAGCCAAGAGATTATTAGATATTTATTTTTGTAAATAAAAACCGCATGTAAGAAAATACCAATGTAATGTATCACATTATGGCCCCAGTGATGGCTGGAGATGTGACATCTCAGGGCCCAGGCTGGCATTCCTCACCTGCTCCTGCAGTGCGAGTCCTTTTCCCCTGTGAGGTCCCCACAAACCAGGCCAGGACTCCCTTCTATCTCACAACCCTCCCCCAGCTCCACTCACCGCTTCACCACCCCAGTTTTAATGTTGATGTGCCTGACGCGTGGGTCTGCCATGGTCCTGGAGCTTCACAATAGAGCGACGTCAGTGGCGGGAACAGATGCGCACTGACACAGACGCACAGGGGCTGCAGGCAAGGGCATTGTGAGGGCTGCGGGCAAGGGCAGCAGGCACGGGCATTGCGAGGGCTGCGGGCAAGTGCATTGCGAGGGTTGCGGGCAAGGGCTGCTGGCAAGGGCCTCAGTTGCTGGGATGGAGCGCCTTCGGCGCTCCATCCCAGCAACTGAGGCCCTTGCCCGCAGCCCTCAAGCGTGAGCAACAGGCCGTACGCTGCGGGCAAGGGCCTCAGTTGCTGGGATGGAGCGCCTTCGGCTACGCGAGGGCCGCGGGCTCGCTACGGGAGCCCGCAATCTACGCGAACCCGCGGCCCTCGCTTTGCTACGCGAGCCCGCAAGCATGAGCAACGGCCCGTACGCTCACAATTATATATGTGATGTAAAGGGATTACTCTATTTACAACAGCCTGCATAGTAAGAACTATAGGATTTCCGTATGTGAGAGCTCGACTATAAAGAAAACTGAGCACCATAGAATTAACAGCTTTGAATTGTGATGTTGGAGAAAACTGTTTAGAGTCCCTTGGACTGCAAGAAGATCCAAGCAATACTACAGGAAATCAAGCCAATAGTTCACTAGAAGGTTTGATCATGAGACTAAAGCTTTGGTCATATCATGAGAAGACAGGATTCCCTAGAGAAGAGTATGATACTGGGAAAGATTGAAGGCACACAAAGAAGGGGATGGCAGAGGTGCAGATATATAGGTGAGGTCATTGAAGCAATGAGCATGAGCTTGAGGGAGTTAAGAGCAGCAGTGGCTGACAGATGAGCCTGGTTTACTACGGCCCATAGGGTCACTGAGAGTTGGACATGACTGAATGAATAAACAACAAAAAAAGCATAACAATGCCATACAGCTAGTTTTTGATTAGAATTTTTTTTTTGATGCCTCTACTTTGCCTTTGGGCAATCCATGATACATAGATGGAAGTTGTGTGTATGAGGGCATTTACATTTCTGGATAAATATGGTTGCATTTCCTGAAGCAAGGAGTCTATTCTGGGCCAGGGAATTTTCTTAACAAAGTCTCTCTAAGCCCTCCTTTCCCACACCTCTCTACATTGATAGCCAAAACCCACACCCTAGTGATTCAGCTTTTAGGAAGTGATGTAACAAACAAAAAATGAATTCCCATACTCATACGTAGATTATTAAAAAAATCTAATTTTCCCAAAAATGTTTTATGCCCATGGCAGAGTGTTGTTAAATTGGTACATACTTGAGAAATAAGTGTCTTTTTTTCTTGAATTGTAGCTATTTTGTCAGGATAGCCTGAGAGATTTTCAAAGTGTTCAGATAGTCAACAAACATTTAGGTAGCTCATCATCAAAAGAATTGTCTAATTTTGCAGTCAATTTGAATTGGCTATTTTAACATTTCTCAGATGGTGGTAACTGAGAAAGAAATTTGTTCAGGATGCAATATCTAAAATTTTCAATTGAGCAACATAATTTTCAGTTTGTATGGTGTGGCCAATTATACTTTTAAATCACAAAACAAGTGACAAATTGCAAATATGCTGCCCACGTAGAACACTATAATAAGGTGATGTTGCCCAGATTAGCAGCAAAACAAGTGTTTTTTATTTTTTGATACAGACAAAATGCATCACTGTGTCACTTTCCATTGTTGTAAGCAAAGTAAAAATATGCATTATACCAGTACTTAGCAAATATTAACAATATATTGGTAGGAAAAGCTGTGTTCTTATTCTTTCATTATAGTTGTAAATGTAATGCTTTTACAAAAAGTTTGTAGATGAGCTCTTATTACGGAATGTAGCAAGAGATATTCCTTCATGGGCATCAGGGAGGTGGAAAGTAATGGTATTGGGGATCAAGATAGTAAGTTAACAAGGCATGTATGGAGAATACCAAAATAAATATATTTATTGTGTTATGGAAGCTGAGGACAAGCTTTCAGAAATGGGTAAGCTATCAAACTGTTACATACATAAATTAATTAAAGACATCAGTCAGACTGAGCCAGTGAGGAAACTATCCCATGTAAAGTGGGGGAAAAAAGTGTTATTGATCCCCTACTGATTTTGAACGTTTGTCCACTGACAAAGAAATGATCAGTCTATAATTTTAATGGCAGGTGTATTTTAACAGTGAGAGACAAAATAACAACAAAAAGACAACAAGAAAAACGCATGTCAAAAAAGTTATAAATTGATTTGCAGGTCAATGAGGGAAATAAGTATTTGACCTCTTCAACTTGGTGGCAAAACCCTTGTTGGCAATCACAGAGGTCAGGCGTTTCTTGTAGTTGGCCACCAGGTTCTTACACATCTCAGGAGGGATTTTGTCCCACTCTTTGTAGATCCTTTCCAAGTAATTAAGGTTTTGAGGCTGTTTGGCAACTGGAACCTTCAGCTCCCTCCACAGATTTTCTATGGGATTAAGATCTGGAGACTGGCTAGGCCACTCGAGGACCTTAATGTGCTTCTTCTTGAGCCACTCCTTTGCTGCCTTGGCTGTGTGTTTTGTCATGCTCGAATACCCATGCACAACCCATTTTCAATGCCTTGGCTGAGGGAAGGAGGTTCTCACCCAATATTTGATGGCACATAGCCCCGTCCATCATCCCTTTGATGGGGTGCAATTGTCCAGTGCCCTTAGCAGAAAAACACCCCTAAAGCATAATGTTTCCACCTCCATGTTTGATGGTGGGGATGGTGTTCTTGGGGTCATAGGCAGCATTCCTCCTCCTCCAAACATGGTGAGTTAAGTTGATGCCAAAGAGCTCGATTTTGGTCTCATCTGGCTACAACACTTTCACCCAGTTCTCCTCTGAATCATTCAGATGTTCATTAGCAAACTTCAGACGGGCCTGTACATGTGCTTTCTTTAGCAGGGAGACCTTGTGGGCACTGCAGGATTTCAGTCTTTCATGGCGTAGTGTTACCAATTGTTTTCTTGGTGACTATGGTCCCAGCTGCCTTGAGACCATTAACAAGATCCTCCTGTTTAGTTCTGGGCTGATTCCCCACCAATCTCATGATCATTGAAACTCCATGAGGTGAGATCTTGCATGGAGCATCAGACAGAGGGAGACTGGCAGCTATTTTGTGTTTCTTCCATTTGCGAATAATCGCACCAACTGTTGTCACCTTCTCAATTTGCCGATGGTCTTGTAGCCCATTCCAGTCTTGTGTAGGTCTACAATCTTGTCCCTGACAACCTTGGACAGCTCATTGGTCTTGGCCATGGTGGAGAGTTTGGAATCTGATTGATTGATTGCGTTTGTGGACAGGTGTCTTTTATAAAAGTTACAAGCTGAGATTAGGAGCACTCCCTTTAAGAGAGTGCTCCTAATCTCAGCTCTTTACCTGTAAAATAGGCACCTGGGAGCCAGAGATCTTGCTGATTGATAGGGGATCAAATACTTATTTCCCTCACTGACCTGCAAATCAATTTATAACTTTTTTGACATACATTTTTCCTGTTATGTTTTTTTGTTATTCTGTCTCTCGCTGTTAAAAAACATCTACCATTAAAATTATAGACTGATCATTTCTTTGCCAGTGGACAAACGTTCAAAATCAGCAGGGGATCAAATACTCCCCCCCCCCCCTCTGTAAAACGATGTAATGCATACACAAAAGCATTGTATGCACAAATGAGCACTTGGGTCCAACAAATACTAATACCTAAATCAGGGGTGTCCAAGGTCGGTCCTGCTGGGCCGCACACAGGCCTGGATTTGAGGATAGCCCTGCTTCACTTAGTTGAGACTATAATTTCTTCAGCCAGTTAGTCTAATTGACTCATCTGTGCACATAAATGAAATCAAGGCCTGTGTGCGGCCCAGCAGGGCCGACTTTGGACACCCCTGACCTAAATGGTCTCCCAGAAAGATTGTCAAGGTAATCAACTAAATTAATGTAGCAAGCTTCTATTCTTTGTTAATAGTTTAATGCAGTAAAGCACGTGAGTACTGTCATTTGTCAGCTGTGGTTCTTTTGTGTAGTCAGAACAAAAGCTTTAGTGCTGTTTTAGATGTGCTAAAGTGTAGATAATCTGGCGCTCCCTACTTATAGTAGGAAAGACACTGCTACTTTACTTTAAAAACCTGCCAGAGGGGAAGATTAAAGAGTGTTTTTATAGTTTGTAATCCACAGTGTGCAATCTGAAAATAATAAGGCACAAAAGATGACCAGATAAGCAGCACAAAAAGAGTGTTTCTTTTAATACAGACATAATGCATCACTGCACCACTTTCCATTGTTGTGAACATATGAAATGTACATTATATTGGCATTTAGCAAATATTAACAATATGTTGGTCTTAAAGGTTGTGTTCTTTCTTCTTTTATTATAACTGAAAAAGTTTGCTGATGAGATCTAACAGCTGAATGTAGCAAGAAATATTCCTTTGTGGGCATGTGTTGATTAGGACAATGGAGTATAGTAGTTCCATTGGATACAAAGGGATTGTGTGAGAATTCACAAGCCTTAGAGGTGAGTGAGAGCAAGGCATTACATTTCAATACAGTTGAATACAGTTGGGAGTGCATTAGCATAAACTGTGAAATGTGTTTGAAATGTTTGTTTTATATTTTTAGTTTCCGGCATATATAATATAATACATTCTTAAAGATTTCAAACCATAGGGAGATGCCTCTGATTCAAATAAGTGCACAGAATATAGGAGATGGAAAACATTGTTTTAACAAGTGGTGGAAAACAAAAAATGTGAAGGGGTCCGAGTGTGGGGCAGGAAACCTTTGCATATGTGTGGCAACATATCAACAATATTGTAAAAATATCAAGATATGCAATAGATTTTAAGGCAGGGGTGTAGGAACCAAAATCATTCTGAGGGGGATACAGCTTACTTGACACACTTAACAGCTCCTATACGCATACATATGTCAGGGTTAAGAGTCATGGATTTATCATTCTATTTCACTCCCGGTACCAAACATATAGTTGATGCAACTTACTATTGCTTAGCTTGCTGTTGATGTTCTGTGTAAAATGCCGGTCTTCTATGCCATTATAGAGCCCTAGAGTGAGAAGGACAAACATGGCTCCAGGACCTGATCTTTATTTGTGGATCTTGGAGAGGGTTCTCCGTGTGTTATACCACAGTAACATATCCTTTTCATCTCCATTGCTTCCAAGGAGTGGTGATCATGCTCCAAAGTGGCTTTTGTTAGCTGTACAGGTTGCTTGGGTCAGGGCCCTATAGGGCTTGAGGTAAGCTACTTAGACAAGCAGATGATCTTGGTATGGTTTATATGTATAACTCAGGTTGCTCCAACACTTGTTCTACTATTTTTAATGTTCTCTTGTCCCAATGTGTCTATATTTTTAGTTAAGCATGCTAAAAATTAGGATTTGTACCCTGGAGCTCTAGCTAGTCCTGCTGGCTAGTCATGCTAGGGCTCCTGCTACGACTACAGCTAGGCATGCACTACCATGCTGAAACCTTTTAACAATAACTTGGTTATCTTAGCTATTTATTGATCACTAAGTCTATAAAGAGTTTTTTTTTTTAAGTTAGAGCATTGCCTCCATCATTATCACACAAAGGAGTGTCATTTACCAATGTATGCTTACGCTTGTGTTAATATTTGAGAAATGCCAGCCCTTAGATACGTTTAAATAACATTCAATTGATTACAAAATCTGTTTCCAGAGTATTATTTCAGGAAAGAAATGTCGATTAATGCCACTATTATAGAATAAAAAACATATGTTTACATGTAAATTATTTTCAGTAAACTCTTCTAAAAAATTAGGAAATAGACTATTGAAGTAAAAAAAAAATATTTTAACTTACAAAACATGAGATGAGAACAAATCATCTACTGTGCACAAAGTAAAATTAACATTTTTGAAATTAAATAAAAATTCATAAACATCTAAAACTGAGGTGCCATTAGTATAAATGTCATGTGATTTGGATTAAAATTAGTAAGTGATGAACAATGTGCAAATCTGATTGTTCTACATGAATAGATTTGTGATGGCTATTTAAATTCTACAGCATAATGTATTTTGGTGCCATATTAAAGCTTTATACAATATCTAAACAAACCCTGTGTACCATAGATAAGATGTTTTGTCATTGCAATTTTTTAGCATTTTTTGGTAGTGTCACAATGGCTGACACATTTTACTTTTTAATTATAATTACATTTTTCACATGCTGGCTTAGAAATATTTGTTCAATATGAACAAAGCAGTATAACCTGGCACCCAAATAATGTACGTGTCTGTGTGAATATGGAAAAGTATTTAAAAAGAACACTGATTTGATTGAGGCTGTACTAGACATTTTAATTCAACATTGCTTTTTTGCACTATGGATTTGTTAAATTCAATAAATCTGTCATGTATGATGGAGTACATTCATTAAAAAAAAGGATAATGTGTCATGATCTAATTCAATATATTATATTCATTTTAAATATTACAGTGTTTTGGGTGCCTGGCAAATGAGTCGTTAGATGAATTATTATTTGATTAAAGCTGTTTATTTGTAGATTAATTATTTACAGCACCATTATATCTCAAAACATTGGAATTTATTGAATGATTGAACTTTCATGATGTAGATTCATGAGCCTGGATACTTTTAGTTACGTTTTTGCTGGTTGGCAGTTTTCAGTGCATGTCTTGAATTATTTACTGATTTATTTGACACTAGTATTTTGATGTAACATATATATTTTTAATATAACCCAGTTCCAGTTCTTGAAACCACAGAATACATTATTTCCTTATAATGTTGCCTATTTTTATGAAGGAGAGTTATTTCTCACAAGGGAGGTAAGACTTTTCAAAATCCTTTGTTTTATAAAATTAGGATAGTGAACTGCTTTTTCAGGTTTGTGCGATGACTTCACACTTAAAATATGTTTCACAGAATAACACAGAAACTGGAAAGGAGAAGCCTCTTAACCTACGTAATTCAAATTAAAAAGTAATATGTGACAGTCATTGTGTCACTACCAAAAAATGCTAAAACATTGCAATGCCAATTTATTTCATCTATGGTACACAGGGTTTGTTTAGGTATTGCATAAAGCATCAAAATGCATTATAGAACATTGTAGAACAATCAGATTTGCACATTGTTCATCACTTACTTTTTTGTTGTAGCTTAGGTTGGTGGTTATGGAGTAATGCAAGTTAGTTATATAAGATAGTGGGGTAATTTACTAAACACCTAAAGTGGCTGAGATGAGGTGAGAATGGCTGTGAACTATTTTTTCTCCATAGGATATAGTAGTTCGGTCCTTCAGTAGTGTGCAACTCTCGGTGACCCTATGGACCGCAAACACATTTGTCAGTAATTGCCCCTGTGAACTCCCTCAAGCTAATGTTCTTTGCTTTAATTACCTTGTCTATTCATCTCCACCTCTGCCTCCTACTTCTTCATGTGCCTTCAATTTTTCCCATGATCAGAATGTTTTCTCTAGGGAGTCCTATCTTTTCATTATATGACCCAAAAAGTTGAGCTTTTGCTCAAATAGTGCATAGTAAATACAGGGATAAAGCCACATGAGATGCTTATCAAACTACCTCAACTGTATATTTACTTAATATTTTGCCCTAGGCCCTTTAGAGATATTGCTGACCTCTGCTGCTCTTTTTCATTTTTTGTTTTGTTTTATTCTCCTAAGCTATCCCCTCTTGTATTTCATTCACTTTTTTCCTTCTTAACTTCCCAGATGCTTTTAAATTCAAACTCAGTTCATCCCTCCTTTTAAGGTCTCCAGTCTCCTCTTCCATCATAATTTCTTCTTTCTCTTTCTTCTGTTCTGTACCCATTTTCCACAATTAAATGCAATATCATCTTGCATTGTACAGCAATGTACACATAGTACCAAGAGGGACATAGCATGGCACCACTTCCAACCACCTCTATCCTATCTGTTCAAATGTGCCTTCCTTGCTCTGCACCTTACTGATTTGTTCATATATACAATACATCCTGTTAGGCAGTGATAGTGGTACTTGCACTTATTTGAATATCGTCTGATATAATATACTTTGACATTATATCCAATGTAGAATTTTTAATTTACTGTATGTATTACACAGGGATAAGTTGTGTTTAAGGTAGATTAAGTAGGTTTAAGTCAACAAAAGCAAGATGAAAATAAATAATACCCACAGTTTTAACTATATACCCATTTGATAAAAAGGCTCCTTAGACAGTTGGAATTGTTAACTCATTCATATCCATTTTACCCTAATAAATAGCTCATTGTGTTAAAAGCTGCTACTATCGCCCCTTCTACTATGTTGTTCTTCACATTTTCCTCCGATTATCAATTTATGAAAGTAAATGAGGATGGAGAGGTTATTGTTCAAGTCATTATAGATAGAAAGTAAAGAATAAAGAATGAGTTTATCCCATGGGAATCTCAGATTTAATAATAAAAGCAGATTATAACATTTAAGCTGTAGCAAGTCTGCAGAACTCACAATCCCCCTACATAATAATCTCAAGGTAACCAAACTCCAATCAGCAAAGAAAGTGTGATTGTCTACTGGTTAATGACTCTACAGCTATGTAAAATATAACGAGGTTTCACTTTAAACACTAAAAGGAATATTTATATAGATATTTTAGGAATAGCAGTGAGGATAAAACATAATTCATTTGAGTCTATAAAACAGGGTTACATTTTAACTGTAAACAGCCCCTATAGAAAAGCATAGGAACATTCCCCACTTACCCCCTGCTTTAAATATAGCCCAAAGTCAAATCTGCTTAAAACTGAAACACAATTTTTAAACTCAGAAAGTAGTGGTTTAATAGGGTTGCTAATTTCATTTCAATGAGTTTAATTTTGTTAATTAGCACTTCTCATCTGTACCTCGTGTTCCATTAAAGAGTAAGGTAAGTTATTATCCTTTAATGCTACTAACCACGTCCACCTGAAAAATCAATATTGTTTTGTATCAGGGTCATTAGATTGTAATAGAAATTCATTTAACATGAGTATGTACAGCTTTCTTAATATTAAAATTGCACTCATTAATTTAGCTGTTATCCATGTGATAGATGTGAGAATCGATAATTATCTAGGTGGACTAATTAAAATGAATGGACAAGCCAAAAAATCCCTCCTAAACTCCAGTTCTTTGCAGCATTTTGCTAAAAAAATACATCAGACAGTTCTGGGGAAGTGGCACTGTTTGCTGCCACTGTTTAATTACTAATTCAAACTGTGTCAGTAACATTCTGACAATACTTTGCAATGGTTACTTGTGTGTACTTTGAGACATCAAACAGGCTATACTTTGTCCTGCTAATTATTATCAAAATAAATGTATTGTTATTTGTGACAGTGTGCTAATTAGTGACACAGTGTGCTTGATAATTGTATGTGTGTGTGTGAGGACAACCTGAATGAATAATAACCCATTATGGCCACCAAATGTCACAAAATGCCATGTTTCCTTTACAAATAAGTCATTATTAAATGAAAGGAAACCAAGTTTTCTGAAAGACTTATGAGAATCTTTAGACTACGTAATAGACTTCTTATGGAAAAGAGATATTTTACACTATATAGACAATTTTATTGATTCTTAATATGAAACAAATAGATACTTTACCGGAAACACAGTATTTTGTTACCTCCCTATTGTCTTTAACTTTTAGAAAAAAATCATTTGCACTTTTATTTTTAAAACTCTATAGTATACCCTGTCACCATTAGACAAAAGTGGCCATAAAAGTGTGGAAAATTTGAAGCTGTCAAATAATTTAAAGAACCTTTTTGTGTGGGCACATCAGATTGCCACACTTTTAGGAGCTCCAGACTTAGGCAGAAAATCCATTGCTATCGGTTGTACATTTTGCCAAACACCATGGAGCTTTGAGTGAAGTAGGATATTGGTGGTGTTTTCACCCTCCACTTTCTCCAGAATCCAACTCCAGCCTACAGCTACCAGTGGAAACTACCTCTTTACACTCCAATAAAGAAAGAGACCTTGGAGTACAAAAGGTCAGAGATTTGTAGAATTCTATCAAGATAATTATCTGGTCCTAGTAACAACCCTCTTCCAACAGTCTCAGAGAGGACTCTACTCATAAACATTAGCAAAATGGACAATATAGATATCAGATTGACTATATACTTTCTAGCCAAAGATGGGGGAGCTCTATACAGTCATCAAAAACAAGACCTGGAGCTGACTGTGACTCAGACCATGAGCTTCTTATTGCAAAGTTCAGAAATAAACTGAGGAAACGAGAGAAAACTATTAGACCAAGCAGATACAAAATAAATAACATACCATGTGAATATGCAGCGGAAGTAAAGAAAAGATGCAATGGATTAGACATGGAAGATAGAATGCCTGAATAACTTTAGACAGAAGTTTGTCAAATTGTCCAGAAAACAGCATCAAAGAATATCCCAAAAAGAAAGGAAACTAAGAAGGCAAACTGGCTATCTGATGAGGTTTTGAAAATAGCCCACGAAAGAAACAAAGCTAAAGGTAGTGGAGACAGGAAAATATTTATCATACAGAATGCATAACTCTGAGGATAGCAAGAAGAAACAAGGAGATATTCTATAATGAGTGATGAAAAGAGATAGAAAAAGATAACGGAATAGGAAAGTCAAGAAAGTTGGGGATCTGAAGAGAAACTTTCATGCCAAAGTGAGCATGATAAAGGACAAAAATTTTAGAGAAAATTGTAGAGTAGATCAGATAAAGAAGAGGTGGCATGAATACACAGAAGATCTGTACAAGAGGGACCTTAGCAGCATTTATAACATCAGCTGGAGCCAGGCATCTTGGTGAGTGAAGTGAGATGGGCCCTAGAAAGCCTTGCAGATAAAAAGCTGCAGTAGTTGTTGGAATCCCTGTTGATCTGTTCAGAGTCCGAAAAATCAATGCTATAACAATGTAGCTGCAAATTTTGAAAACTCAGCAGTGGCCAGTAAACTGGAAAAGATCAGTCTAAATCCCAAACCCAAAAACGACAATGCCAAAGAGTGCTCCAAATATCGAACAATTGCACTAATTTCACATACCAGCAAGGTAATGCTTAAGATCATGCAAGTTCAGCTTCAACAATATATGGACAGAGAACTACCAGTTGTGCAAGCCGGGTTTTACAGAGGCAGAGTATCCTGACCCTGGGGTGAGGGGACCAGGTTCATCTGCCAACTCTCCTGCTTACTGCTTACAGGAACTCCCCTGGAATGGCGACAATTTTGGTCTCTCAGCACTTAGCGGCCTCTCCCGGCCAGGAACCAGCTCAGGACCTCAGCAATACAGGACCAGGACCATATGTAGATCTCTTCAGAGTGGCAAAGATCAGGCTTGGCAAAATAATAAATGCTTTTTTCTCTATATATTTTTCTCTCACAGGACAGATACACTTTTTATGTATCAACCAGCATAACAAACTTTAATAACTGACTATATTCATGACAGCTGCTTTCTAACTCAGTTAACTATTCATGGTACTGTATTTATGCATATAATCAATACCTTGTATTGTATAGTATTAATGGGCAGTATTACTATGCTGGTGCAGTATTGATCTGGTGAATTACTACCCTGTGTAGTGTTATCTTTACAGGTCCCTTATGCATTCATCCTCAATTTTAGTTTAGTTACCAGCACCTTAAAGTTATATGTTACATAATATACATTAGCAAAACCTGCAGTATAGTTGATATTTTATCTCAGATTATGCTGTGGGGTCAGCAATAAATCTATATATAGCCTACGGTGAAACTCCAAAAGGGTCCCTCCCTTGACCCCAAGAGTCTGGTCATCACACAGAGACACAAGAGGTCAAATTGCCAATGTCCACTGGAAAATAGAGAAAGCAAGAGAGCTCCAGAAAAAAAATTGCCTCTGCTTTATAGACTATTCTAAAGCCTAGAAACTGTGTGGATCACACCAAAATGTGGCAAGTTCTTAAAGAGATGGCGGTACTAGACCATCTCATCCACCTCTTTAGAAATATATATGTGGACCAAGAAGCCACAGCCAGAACCGAACATGGAACACCTGAATGGTTCAAGACCGGGAAAGGTGTGCGGCAAGGTTGTACTGTATATTTTCACATATATACATGAGCTAGCACTGGATGAATTTGAAGCTGGAATATAAACAACTTCAGATTCGTGGATGATACTACTCTGATGGCTGAAAGTGAGGAGAAACTAAAGGGTCTATTGATGAGGGTAAAAGAAGAGAGTGCAAAAGCTGGCCTGCTGCTCGACATTAAAAAGGTGTAGATCATGGCAAACAGCAATAACAGTTCCTAGTAAATGGATGGGGAAGAAGTGGAGTCAGTGACAGATTTTATTTTTCTGGCCTCAAAGATCTCTGCAAATGGTGACTGCAGCCATGCAATGAGAAAAAAAGCATCTGCTTCTGGGGACGAAAGCTATGGCAAGTCTGGACAAGACTTTAAAAAAGTAAAGATATTACATGATTAACAAAGGTCCCCATAGTTAGAAATATAGTATTCCCAGATGTGAGAGTTGGACCATAAACAATCGAGAGCTTTGAATTGTGGTGTTGGAGAAAATTGCTTAGAGTTCCTTGGACTGCAAGAAGATCCAATCAATCAGTACAACAGGAAATCAAGCCAAACTGTTCTCCGGAAGGTATGATCATGAGGCAAAAGCTTTGGCCATATCATGAGAAGACAGGATTCCCTAAAGAAGACTCTGATGCTGGAAAAGATTGAAGGCACACAAAGAAGGGGACACCAGAGGCGAAGATGGATAGATGAGGTAATTGAAATAATGAACATGAAATTTAAAATGTAAGAAAAAATAATACAGCCTCCAATTTATTATGTTTTATAAGTAATTATGCTATTGTGGAATCTAATATTTTGGTTTCAGCAGATCAACTTCATTTGGTGGGAGAAACGTTGAACACAGAGGAAGCTCAATATTTACAATAGAAGTGTGTTAGTTATATCAGCCACTGCTCTCTGCAAGACTAGACTGAAACAAGAACACATTCACCTGAGCAAGTAACAGACAGCTGCAGGCAAGGAAGCAAAATGGAACCCTGAACTAAAGAATAAATGCATATAAAAGATGCAAAGTGTTAAAGTCATGTTTCATTAAAAAAAAAAAAAACATTTAGTTATTTAAAAGACCATAGAGAAAGTATTTGACCACAGAGGTCATTTACAGCTCTGGTTTCCATCTAAAACATATATTCTTATTTCTCATTTTCAAATAATAATAAAGTAAAGTCAAATTATATTTCAAATTCTTATTTAAATAACACAGCTTAATTATAAAAACATATTTGTTGTGGGTATATTTTAAAAGCCAGAAGATGATGATGAAAGCCTAGTGTTAATAGAAATATATTATTGGAGATATTTCAATGAATCATTGATTGAAAAAAAAAAAACTGCATTGGTGTTATCTGGTGAGATACATTTACTGTGACAAAATGAATTAATGATCAATAGACAAATTGTTCTTTCCCATGTCATCAACAGGATGGCTGGTAAAAGATGCAAGGATCACTGGAGGGCCCACCAGATCTGTTTGTTCAATACATCAATAAATTGTTATCAGTCATTTAGAAGTCATGTTATGGCTCTCACTTTTTCATTTTTTGTGGCACTTTTACACAGTGATATATAGCTTGAAAAACAATCTGTACTGGCAGATTATGGAGAATATACAGTATATTAATGAAATACTAGGCTGTTAGACATGATGTGATGGGAACACATGGATTGCTGCTTATCTCTTGCACTCTTCGCTAAGATTTCCTCATTATAACGAGGTCTGCAAGACTAATATATATTGTTTTACAGTCCTTATTTGTGTCTCTCTTCCTTGTTCTCTCTTTCTCTCTCACTCTCTTCTTTTCTCTCTCTCTCTCTTCTCTCCCAACCATCTCATTCTCATCCCTCCAATCCCACAGGCTCGCCTCCCTCCCTGGCCATCTTATCCTCAACCACCTACCGATTTTCCCATCTCTCCCTCAGGTCCCACATTGTATGCTCTAAGTCTGTTTTAATACATTTTTAAGTGTAAAAACATGGCACTTCCTGCAGGCAGGTGCCCCTATGCCCACCCCTATTCTGTCTAATGGTAAACCCAGGTCTGATCGTGAGTAACATGAAGACTCATATTTGATAAGGTGTGCTTAAATGTTTTTCTTGGAGTCTGATGAGACTGCTCCTATGCTCCTGAATTTTAAACATTATTCGCAGATAATCTCTAAAAATGTAAGTTAATAAAGTTTTTTTTTAATTAGTTGCTAGTAAATGGCTGTCTGAATGTTAGTGAGTTAAATCATAAGAGACTCTCAGCTTTAATTGGACATCATTCGTTATCTATTGCATAAAAGGTAATTGGAATTGGATTGGAGTTTGCTTTATCCTTAGATGAAGTCAAAATGTACGTATTTAAAAATGTACATAGATTTGATTTAGTAAGACATGCCTGATTAGAATTACATACAGAAAATTCCCCAGCTCTAAGAAACACATAAAAAGCTAAATATATTGTAACTTTTAGTACTATGTAAATTTACAGGGGAAAAGGGTGGTAAATCTAGAAAAGCAGACATTGATTTAGAAATAATATTGGTTATGGGAAACCTTAATTTATGGTTTGTCTTTTGATATTTACATAGCACTTTAAGAAATAATTTCATGAATGATGTCATGAATGATGAAATTCTATCAGGGAATTGTACTGTTAAACTGTGCTGAATACCAGCAAGGTAAGTTTAATAGTTATAGTGGAAAGTGACGTTTTGAATGTGCATAGGCTGCGAATGGTAGGATGAAATGGTGTCCATGTGAAAATGTGAAACATGTTTACATTTTTTTGATAAAATGTGTCCAGGCTGTATCATAATTTTTTTTGATATCGGTGGATATAGCAAAATTCATAATCTTTTGAACTCTAATGAAATGAGTGTTCACGTTTTAATTAGTAGGAAGTGACAGATTTTATTTTCCTGGGTTTCAAGAGCTCTGTAGATGGTGGCTGAAGTCATGAAATTCAAAGTTATTCACTTATGCAGAAGAGAGGTATGGCAAGTCTGGACAAGGTACTAAAAAGTAAAGGTAGTATACTAACAACAAAGGTCTGCATAGTTAGAACTATTGTATTCCCAGTAGTAACATATGGATGTGAGAACTGGTTCGTAAATTATTAATAATTTAAAAAAATGTAAATAATTGATTAATAATGAATTAACAACTAATTAATTCATATTTAATCCACATATTGCAGATCAGAGGAGATCTTAAAAGGTTGAACTTGATGGACTGAAAGTCTTTTTTCAACCTTAATTACTATGTAACTATGTAACTATAAAGAAGGCTTAGAACTGTAGAAGTGATGCCTTTGAATTTTTATGCCGGAGAATGCTGCTTAGAGTTCCTTGGACTGCAAGAAGTTCCGATCAATTAATACTACAGCAAATCAAGACAAAAGCTAAAATGCTTTGACCAACTTATGAGAAGACTGTATTTCCTAGAGAAGACCATGATCCTGGGAAAGATTGAAGGCACTGGAAGAAGGGGAAGACAGAGGCAGAGGTGGATAGAATAGGCAAACGAATCAACGAACATGAGGGTTTCTGAGGGAGCTTAGATGGGCAGTGGCTGACAGATGTGCCTGGAGTGCAGCAGTCCATAGTGTCACAGAGTCAGACACAACTGAACAACCGAACAAAATGACAGGTTATCAATACTGCAATAGCCACTTTGCTGGAAGAAAAAAAACAAGCCTTGCAACCTCACCAAATTGTAATGAATATAGCAAGGAAAAGAAAAAATAATGGTAGCAATGGGGAAAGTAATGAATAGAGAGGCTCACTTCTCTGTTAGTTCACTGAAAATAAATTAATTTCTACCAACTCACCAAAACATCACACTTCAGTAAATCTAGACCTCATACATGATAGATAAAAATATGTATAATATATTGTTTTTGGCAACTACCAATGGTAATTTGTGTTTATATTATGTATCTTCTGTGAGGCATTGCCAGGATACTTAATTAAACACAGGTGGTCCTCAGTTTGAAATATTTATGGGGCTGTTGATTTATTCTGATAGCAGAATAATAAATAGGATGAATAATAATTTATTTGTAAATTATTGAATTGCATTGAATTTCACAGGTGTACATTTTGAGGCAGATTATTGTGTTGAGTGTTGAGTGAAAAAAATGTGTAAATATGATACTTTGTTCAGGTTATCATTCTGATTAATGATATACTTCTAACTATATATATGTATATATATATATATATATATATATATATATATAATATATATATATATATATATATATATATATATATATACTATTTATAGCTATATATAGCTATATATACAGCTATATATGTACAGCTATATCTACATCTACATATACAGGTAGATATACTTATAAATTTATATATATATATATACCCCCCTTGGTATTTTTTTTGTTTTGTTCCCTCACAACCAGGAATTAACATGGATTGTTTGAGGATTTGCATCATTTAACTTACAGTACATGCCCACAATTTTGAAGATGTTTTTTTTATTTTTTTATTATTGTGAAGCAAACAACAAATGGGACAAAATAACAGAAAAAGTAAACGTGCATAACTATTCACCCAACTAAAGTCAATACTTTGTAGAGCCACCTTTTGCGGTAACCAGAGCTCCAAGTCGCTTTGGATAACCCTCTATGAGCTTGTCACATCTTACCAGTGGGATTTTTGCCCATTCCTCCTTGCAAAACTGCTCCAGCTCCTTCAAGTTGGATGGTTTGCGCTGGTTAACGGCAATCTTTAAGTCTGATCACAGATTTTCTATTGGATTGAGGTCTGGGCTTTGACTAGGCCTTTCCAACACATTTACATGTTTCCCCTTAAACCACTCAAGTGTTGCTTTAGCAGTGTGTTTGGGGTCATTGTCCTGCTGGAAGGTGAACCTCCGTCCTAGCCTCAAATCACGCACAAAGTGGTACAGGTTTTGCTCAAGAATATCTCTGTGTTTCGCACCATCCATCTTTCCCTCAACTCTGACCAGTTTCCTAGTCCTGGCTGCTGAAAAACATCCCCACAGCATGATGCTGCCACCACAATGTTTCACTGTGGGGATGGTGTTCTTTGGGTGATGTGATGTGTTGGGTTTGCGCCAGTCATAGCGTTTTCTTTGATGGCCGAAAAGTAAAATTTTTGTCTCATCAGAGCACCTTCCTCCATACATTTTGGGAGTCTCCCACATGCCTTTTCGCAAACTCAAAACGTTCCATTTTGTTTTTTGCCGAAAGTAATGGCTTTCTTCTGGCCACTCTGCCATAAAGCCCAACTCTATGGAGCGTACGGCTTATTGTCGTCCTATGTACAGATACTCCAATCTCTGCTGTGGAACTCTGCAGCTCCTGCAGGGTTACCTTAGGTCTCTGTGCTGCCTCTCTGATTAATGCCCTCTGTCCCCAGTCCAGGAGTTTTGGTGGGTGGCGGTCTCTTAGCAGGTTTGCTGTTGTGCCATGTTCTTTCCATTTGGTTATGATAGATTTGATGGTGCTCCTTGGGATCATCAAAGATTTGGATATTTTTTTATAACCTAACCCTGACTTGTACTTCTCAACATTGTCCATTACTTTTTTGCAAAGTTCCTTGGTCTTCGTGGCAGTGTTCGGTTAGTGGTGCCTCTTGCTTAGGTGTAGCAGCCTCTGGGGCCATTTAAAAAGGTGTGTATATGTAATGACAGATCATGTGACACTTAGATTGCACACAGGTGGACATCATTTCACTAATTATGTGACTTCTGAAGGTAATTGGTTGCACTAGAGCTTTTTATGGGCTTCATAACAAAGGGGGTGAATACATACGCACATGCCAATTTTCTGTTTTCTAAAAAATAGTTTTATGTATATATTTTTCTCATTTCACTTCACCAACGTAGACTATTGTGTTCTGATCCATCACATAAAAATCAGATTAACAAAACATTGAACTTAAGGCTGTAATGTAACACAATAGGTAAAAAGTCAAGGGGGTGAATACTTTTGCAAAGCACTGTATATAAATATATATATATATATATATATATATATATATATATATATATATATATATATTTATCCCCTTTGGGGTCGCTACCTTGTTGTGGTGAAGGTGCTAAAGTCTCCCAAGATGAGCAGGTCATAGCAGAGAGGTCAAACATAAATATATATATATATATATATACACACTAACACACACATACTCCTATCTATTATTTGCATGTTTTTGTTTAAAAAATAAATTATTGACTACATTAATACATAATTAAAATAGATAGGTTGTTAGAGAGATAGATGGATAGATAGATGGATAGATAGATAGATACTGTAGATAGATGGATTCAATAAAATAAGATATTTTACAATCTTTAAACATATTTCACTGTCATTGTTATCATTTGAAAACAATTGTAGATCGATACATACCTTTATATATGCCTATATATATATATACTGTATATATCTAAATACAGGGGTGGTAATTTTCCCAGGAGCATGAGGTCCCAGGATGTGAAAACTTGTACTGCTGACTCCTTTTCATAATCTAAAGTATAATGTATCTCTATAAAGTGCTTCCTTTTTGGCTCCTGTAACATATTCTGGCTTCAAGCTACAGATGTATACCCCGTTTATAAATACATGTTTGCTCACTGAATAACTGGGGGAATTTACTCATGTGCATCTCACATCATCCTTTGATTTACAAGGCTCTATTTCCTGTGGGTAAAACAGCCCTTTGCATCTAATCTCAGCCCTTCATTTTTTATCTTAACCCCCTCCCACAAGTATTAGCATAATGATGATACAGAACTGCTGAATTGATAACTAATGCATCATAGTCAATAATACTTCAAATTATTTTTCGACAAGGTCAACTGGATTTTAAAAATAACATATTGTTTTACAATTCAATTACTTATTTTCTACAGTGATAAATGTGAATACACTACTAAGTTCAAAATGTTTAGTTCTCCATATAGAATATTCAATATATTACAGATTTTTGAAGTAAATATTTACATTAGAATGTGTTTACAGATTTTTCCACAGATGAGAATCACTGAGTATGATGTTAAAATAATGTACGTTTAACTGTTTAAATACTGTTTAATTATTTGTATTCCTTTTATCACACTCTGTCATTACCTTTGAGTTCTGTAACAATTCGGTAATTATGAAACTAGCATAGCAAAAAAGGAAAATTCTATTGATTTAGCTTTAAAACAATAATGATAGATTGCCAATTGCACAATGCTATTAAGATTGTAACATCAGCTAAACTTTATCATATTTATTACTACAATACATTGCATCATGAAAACAGTAAAGCTATAATTATATCTAAAAGTTATATAATAATTAAATTAATTATGCTATTAATAAAAACTACAGATCAATTAGGTTACAAATAGATTGGGCCAACACTCTGATATTGAATTCTGTATGAAAAAGCAAACCTTGCTGACTGAAAAGCTCCTAGTATAGGATTTCATGGAATCATTAAAAGAGTTGAAAATTGTAGTTTAATCTTTCAGAAAAAACTAAAGCAAATATAAAAATAATATAGGATTAGCTGTATTTTGATAAATGTTTTATGAAAGTGCTGATCCCTGTCTGTCAAGTATATACATAAAACCAGTGGTTAAGTTGGGTTTAGGTTACACTATGGGGGAATTTACTAAGCACTTTCTTACTTGAAATGAAATTAGAAGAGTTGTGGTCTCAGTTTTTACCCATAGAAAATAGTGCATAGTAAATCAATGAATGCAGTATAGATAACCATAAATGTTATAAGTAGTGGCTATATTGAAGTGCACGCGGATTTAATTAAAATATTTTATTTTGTTCTATTTTGCTCATATTTTATATTATTATTATTTATTTTATTCTATTTGTAGGTAGTTGTAGTGTTTGTATTTCAATAATTAACACAAATAAAGAAAAAAAATACTTGTAGCTTACGCTGTCCACAAATCTACATCTCAATAACATAGATCACTAGCTACTACTCAAAGAAAATAAGGAGCTGTGATCACAGATAAAATTAAATTTTACATCAGTCCCACACAAACAAACAAACAATATTTAAGGATTTCTTTTTTTTTTTATTTACAGTGAAATATTGTCACTTAGACATATAATTTGAGGTTTGACCACCTTTTTTCCATAGTGGTCTTCCTGATCTTGTTCTAAACATTAAAGGACCACTGTGGTCAAAATTATCAAGGATGAAATTAAAAGAACATGTCTTGTTTTGTTTTGCAGGTAAAATTAATTACATTTATTTAAAAAAAATAAAAGATACAAAAACAATATGTTTGATCCACCCCTTGTATTACAATTGAATTAAGAGGAAGCGTAAACAAAGCCTCATGGAGAGCCTGTTGTTTTTTCTTGTGTGATCACATTCAATTGAATGGGAAAAGAAGCACAAAGGGTTTATGTGCAAACACAGAGGAGGAGCAAACATTCAAATTATGTCTCAATTTAATGTCATTTATCTACACTATAGATCACTTAGTTATCCCACAAAAATACTTTTTGTAATGTTTAACATATGATATTTTAATTGTAAGATAGACATTTTAGACTATAACAGCCCTTTAAGCCAGGACCTCATTATGGAAGAAGATATTGATAAACAGGAGCCTTCTTCAATTATCTCTAGGACCATGACTAATTACTTTATGGATTTAAATTTTGTAGTGCAAGATCAGACTTAAATTTGTGAGCTGAAGTGAGAAAATAGTAACCAGACCTAGGTCTGTTCAGAAATTACAGGATTAGGGGATAGGCTTGTATACATTTCACCTAGTGCTCACCTAAAGCAGCACATGATTTATTTGGTGGCAGTGTCTATTTAAAATGTATGGGAAAATGGCAGTATTGGATTAAAATATTTTTTTCAGTTGTAAAATATTCCTGTTATGAATATTCACTAAGGTCCAGATTTTGAAACTGATGCCTCTCTTAGCTTTCATTTAATGGATAAGCAAACTGGTTTGGAAGGCATTCCCTCAACACAAACCATAACATGGGCACTGCAGCAGATCAAGAAGAGAACAATAAATGTGAGTTCTCCTCAGTACTATAAAACAAAAAAATCTGCCTTTGATTTGTATTGACTCAATTG
Organism: Discoglossus pictus; assembly: GCA_027410445.1. Taxonomy (NCBI): domain Eukaryota; kingdom Metazoa; phylum Chordata; class Amphibia; order Anura; family Alytidae; genus Discoglossus; species Discoglossus pictus. Next base: position 129,928,515 of record CM050165.1, on the reverse strand, counting down.
TTAAACTGCCGTTCTAGAAAAATAACAACTTTTGCAGCTGTGTAAGCCAAGGACATAAAAACATTTTTGGGTGAAAATCAGAACTTTTGAAGACTCTTTTCGTGAGTAGAGGAATCAATTTTGTTTTTGTTACTTCACATCTTGAAAGCTGGATTAGGAAAGTGGAGGGAGGGAACAGTGAGAAATTGACACCACACCACAACATACGCCCAGAATCAGGGTACTTGAATCAGGAAATGCAAGCATGGCTCTCCAGAAATGCGAACACGTAATTTCCAACCATGAAACATGGATGCAAAAGTCCAAAGAGGCATCAAAGTTATTTTTTTTCTAATCAAAAAACAGGTAATAACCTTTTCCCTGCTTAATTAGGTTCTAATTATGGTATTCTAAAAGTTTTTAAAATATATAAATATTTTTTATACAGGTTGTAAGGAGTAAATTTAGTAGATTGAAGAGATTAAACAAGTTTAAGGTTTATTACTATCCACATTTCTTACATATTTTCCCTTACTGTACACAAAGATTTGTTTCACTAATTAAAATTTTCATAATTTTATATACTATTTTCCATATACTATTTTATCAAATATTTTGCTTCACACAAAATATCATATGCATAAGGGCACCTGTACATTATTATTATTATTATTACAGTATTACAGTGTATTACACTATATTATTATTACCACATATGAACCATTTTAGTATTATTATCATTATAATTATTATTAATCTGGGATCTGAGTTACTGTATATAAAATCTGGTTTAAATAAATAAATATATACTATAACATTTCTTTACGCAAGCATTTTTTTGTAAAATTAAATGCAGGAAAAGTAATCAATAATAGGCAATAATAAATTGAACACAGGTAGTAAATCTAATTACAATATGCAACAAATCATTCAATAATTTAATTAGTTCAATGTTTAGTGGACCTAACTTCATATTCTAACATGCAGGACCATCTCAGGATCTTGGGGGTCAGAACAAAAGCTAAGGTATACTATTATATATATATATATATATATATATATATATATATATATATATATATATATATATATATATATATATTGTGGTAATGTTGCCTTTGGCTACTGGTTTCTTCAGTGACTTTATAAAAACAACCAAGCCACAAAGTGCTTTTTATCTCTTTTTAATAAAAAGTTTTCAAACATAAACAAACATAGCTTATTTTCAGCATGAAATAAACATCTACGTAAACGTACTGGCTTAACATCAGGAACACCCTTGCAAGCCATGAAGCCGCTTCTCGGCCTTCAGGTAAAAATACATATTTAACAGTATTAAGTCTCTTTTCTCTGTAGACAGTCGTCTTTCACTTTCATACGATAGGGTGGGGTGCTGGCCTGCCCTACTCTCCAGATACCTCAACCTCCAGGGACACTTGACACCCTCCTAGGGTGAGGGATAAATACTGTTACTTCAGACTTCTCCCTGGGGTGTATTATCACACTCTGGAATGGTACCTTTAATTTCAGTGTCTCTCTCAGCTTCTCAGCTGTAATGGATCCTCTGCACCAATCGCTGGGATAGCATCAATCAGTCTCCTCTGTAAAAACTGCTGTGGCAAAATCCTTGCAGCAGCTCCTCTGCAAATCCCTTTTTCTTCTGCAGCAAACAGTCTCCTCTGTAAATGGTCTTGTATACACAAATTCTCTGCAGCTCCAGCAATCCCTGTTTCTGACTTCTCAGTTTGCTCAAGACTGTAAACTTGTAGGCTCTTCACTAAGCCTGTGCACGTACTGCTCCCTCAGCAGTCCCAGCCGGTAAAAAAATGGTTCCTCTCACAGTCTGCCTTCAATGCTTTGCAAGGCTCTCTGAATTCTATACTAAAAAAGGCTCTAAACACACCTGTCACGATTTCTGGCTTCCAGCAGACCAGATCAAACACACTGCCTTTACTCTCACTGGCAGATGCATACAAGCATCCTTCTCAGCTTGTAGTGAGGCTCTGGCCTTACTTCTACTTAGGCCACACATGGCCTAATTGCTGGGTTCCCTACACATTTCTCTGTGTGTGTCTTTAACAGGCTTACAACACCTGCAGGTTCAATTAGTCGCTTAGCACTGTAATTAGGTCTGTTTTATATGGTGGAGCACCTTTAAGGAATTCAAGTATGTATGGGTTAGGAACAAGGGTATATACTAATGTTTAATCAAACCCAACTCTTAGGTAGACTAGGTGGATCTTTTATGTTTCTGTGAATTGACCCCAAATAACTAAAGCTAATCAAGTATTTCTTAGTGCATGCAGTGAGTCTCTCAGTTAGAAAGTATTTAAAGTACAGCTAGGTTTTATTTGCTAGTTTTAGAGAGATATAATGGACTATGCAAAGTTGAAGAGGGGCATGCTGTTCCCCCCTAGAGAACAGGCTAGGGGCCACGTGGGATATGCCTGAGACCTGTGTTTGGCCCACAGGCCTCATGTTGCCCACAACTGTATTAAACAGAGCGCATATATATATATATATATATATATATATATATATATATATATATATATATATTAATTTCACACTAATCATCTGTGTCACTGTTATAAAAAATCACTAATAGATCAATAATGTATAAGTGTGATGATCTAAATACAGTACCATAGATACTCGAACATGTCACCACCCAATTATACCGCAAGCGTTATTAATTTGGTAAATTAATTGGTAAAAAGTGCAAGACACAAATATAACGTGAGGGTTAAAATTTATGGAGTTGTAGAAAAAATATGTGCTGAATCCTGTTCCAAAAGTACCACAAATGGGGCATAAATGTTTTAATATTCAATATAATAAGTAAATACAAGAGAATATTATGGTTAATGTCACATTCTTCTACATATATAATATGTACTGTATGCTTGAGACCTCCACTCCCATTCCCACCCGTTCCTGCCCCTGCAATGGCCGCAGCCTGTGGTAAATGCAGAACTCAGTGCACTGGCTGCAGCAGCAGGATGCACTCTACTTAAGACATGACAGCGAGGGGCCGTTTGTTTCTGCATCGGTGGGAGGACTATAAACTTCATTCAACAATAAGAACTGCAGGGAACCAGTTTACCAGAATTTAGAACAGCTGTATCTAGAATATATTGCGATCCTCTGATTATTGGTTAAAATGGGACCATGAAAAAATAGTGATATACTCAAGTATGTGCAGTAATTTTACTTCACTGATCTTCTAAGTTGTATGTTTCCCTCCTGTGGCACTGGAAGTGGAAGTAGAAACAACACACCTTTTGAAGAAAGTAAAATAAGGACACAGAATGATAAAAAGCTAAGGCTGAAATTCTCTATACATTGTTAAAATGGCATTAATATTGCACAACATTAAAATTACTTTTTTTCTGTTGGAAATATAACTTTCCCGAAAGGCTGTCATATGGAAGTAAAATGTAAAATAAATAAACGTTTAAAATAAGCAACTTATTAATTGCAATTGTATTTTGTACAACATAGAATACTGTTTAAAAACAGTGCCATAAACTTTATAGGAATACAGATAGAAACATAATTGTAAATTATAAACAAAAATGATTTAACAATAAAAATTACCAAGTTTTGAAGATTAAATTAGTTCTAACTTTTGATCTATTAAAAATGAGTGATGGGCCCCAGTGTAAAATAGTTTGGAGGTCCCCCTTCCAACTTCTCTATACAGGTACTTGTAGGTGTCAAGCCAAATATATATATAGATAGTCAGACCAGCCCTAGAGTTCCCTGGTGGTCCAGTAGATAGGATTTGGTGCTTTCCCCACTGCAATCCGGGTCCAATACCAGTCAGGGAACCAAGAGGTCACATCACCCTGAAGCCATGCAGGGTTGGGTCTGGTTAGTACTTGGATTTGAGACCACCTAGGAATACCACTCCTGTATCTCTGCCATTAATATCAAGTGGATCAGCATGGTGTGTTGAGGTCCACGAGGTCACAGAGAGTCAGACATGACTGAGTGACGCACAGAGTAATCCGATCACCTTCCTATAAAAGTAGTTATCTTTCCCTTAATAAATTAAGAGTCCCCCTTTAATCCAGGCTACTACTGTTACCTGCCCAGTTATGTTCCCTGATGCTTTGCCAATGCTCTACCAGCAAACTCTTTCACTGTCTTTTACTTAAATATGCATCTCCACTCCTCTGAATTGTTTCTGAAGTGAATACAACAAAGTGATTCAGGATTCAAACCCTCTCTCCACAGTTTGGGCTGAAAATTACAAAAATGCAACCTGAACTTAAAAAGAAGATAGTGGTAGACGGCTCATACCAGAAGTAATTGGCTTATTTCACAATAATTTAAGTGAAGATCTTCATCCAATAAAGCAATGCTTTTTTTGTAGAGCATACCACATAACATCAAGGTTTCTGGCCAAGGGAACATTTCTACTCTGAATCTCAAGATGGTATTTGACCTGCTTTGTCATTTTTTTAAAGGTTATTAGATTATAAAAAGGCTATATAAACCTACACAATCTAATATAAATTGCAGTCAGACTGCTGAAGAATAATAAAAGCTGTTTGTTATTACATAATCTTGATTTTTGTGCCCTATATAACCCATAATACTGATTTTATACCACAATGCCTACACAGAATATTACATTATTTTGTTAGCGAGATAATGCTTAATAGATAATATATTAAAAATCAGTTCACATTTTTCCAATGTCTCATTTTCTATTTTTAAAATATATGAAAAATTTAAAATTATATTTTCATAGACATATATAATTACATTTATTTTGACACATGCTGCTTTAATACTGCTTGGAGTGCTATTGAATGCCTCTGTGTTTGATATCAGTGCTTTGATCATTCTGTACCCTAGGATGCAAATATATTCTTAAAAGTGGTTATACATGCTAATTTCACCATACGGTTTATATTGTCTCTTTTGTTTAAATGTGTCTTTGATCTCTATAATTAAATGCAGAATATTTTACAATTGTTTTGATTAGAATAAAGAGGCCTTTGTAATTCTCCACATTCCCATATTATAGTAGCGTTCACATGAATTAGGTCAGCTAATTGTAGGATGTACCTTAATGCAAGGTCATAGTCAACCATTATCGGAAGGCTTCCAGAATATGGAATGAAAGTGACTGGTTATAATACATGTGATTAGTGATAATGAATTCATGTATTTTTTAAGGATCACAATAGCTATTTAAACTTCTTAGAATTCATACAGATGTAGTCTACAATACTGTATCTCTTTCTGACTTCAGTTGTTATGGAATGATGGGCAATTTGCATTGTCTCACATGACATATTGTAAAAAAAAAAGAGAAATGATACATTTCCTTAATGGGTGTCTGAAAGTATAATAAACTTAATTGTCAATAGTTACAGTCAGCCAATAGCAAATACATTTTCTTTTATTAAAATGAAAACGATTAAGATGTTGGAGCTTCTCAGTCGACCATTGCACCCAGCACTAGCAAAGATTGGATGGATGTGTCTTCTGAAGCCACTGATCAAATAAGTGTGCTTGGGAAAGGCTTATAATAGTAAATAGTCAGAGAACAAGTATTATGAACAGTTAGTTGTCCAGAGAGCCAATGAAAATTCTGTTGCTGGAGCATAACATCCATGGCAATGCGATGTAAAGTCATTACAACAAGAAAGATTAAATCTGTGTGGTAGATTCACTATTATCAGTATCATCATCATCATCTTATAGTTATAATGCATCAACATATTCTGCAGTACATAGGACAAGTACAAGGCAAAAACATTTTCAATACAAATTAAACTAATAAAAAACCTTGTGTTTGAGCTTCTTGCATATAAAGTGTTATCTCAATCATCCTGTAAGATTCAAAACTTACAAATTTACAATCTAACGGCCCTATTAAATTTCCCCAACGTGAGAGCCGTAGTCCGTAACAGAGACCTCAAGACTTATGGCTATTAAATTAGACTCTTAAAGCTACCCGCAAATAATCTGCGGGTTATAGGAGGAAAAACACTACTGCTGTCAAAATCTGAACTGTTACATTTGCAAATCGCTTTTAAATTGCTACGAATCCACTGGCATTCAAACCTGTAAAACCAAATGTAGGGAACAAGCCTACGGGTACTAGAGAGGACCCGCTAGGGGGTTAAAGTCCTATCCGTAACACTGTTAATGCAAATATCAACACATTACTGTACTTAAAATTAAAGGTAAAGTGATGTTAGGTATTAAAATTAATAGCACAACATTCTCTAGCTTGCAAATCTGCAATATAAAATACTTTATTGTCAGTGTAATTTCCGTGTTATATTGATCCCGGCAATCAAAGTGTTAATACATATAATGGAACTTGCATGGACTAGAATATAATATTTACTGATTTATTAATATTGCATTATTTCTGGAATGCGGGTCCGATCGTAACTCGTAATTGAAACCCGTAAGGCTTTGAAATCTAACCTCCATTTTTCAGTGACGTAATGATGACGATCTCGCTTACTTTTGGCTCCGTCTAAACCCGTAACTTCAGGTTTTCCTAATTGATCATGTTCAGGGTCGCATATGCAACGTGAGCAAGAACGGTTTACAGGTTTGCGTCTCCGGCGTGTTGGTCACGGCATGGTTGAATGTAATAGTTCTGTAACTCAGACGAATTTTAAGCCTGCAGGCTTTGCGGGTGTACCGGTGCCATTATGGCCTTTGAACTTAATGGGGCTGTATAGGTTGGAGTTCAGCAACTGGGGCTTGTATTAAGCATCACAAGTGACTGGGATGTATATCCCTGCATTTACTATGCACTATTTTGTATGGTGAACAATTGCCACAGCTGTTCACACCTCATCACAGCCATCTTGAAATTATTTTCATTTCTGAATAACATACTTTCTCCACTTAGTCTTTCATATTTTGTTTTCACCATATCTTCATGAATTATCTGCTTACTAATGCCAAGACTATTCTGCAAATAAATGTTGAAATGTAATGTAAGCATAACTCATCAAATACATTTAGTATTCAGTTAATAACATTTCATGTTAAACTACTTTAATTAGTCAAATTAGTACAACATTTATCTATTAATAAAACACTTGAGAAATGCTCATGTTGGATATAGTCTCATCTACCAGGATGAAAGCGCTACGTCAGCATATTACAGATATGAATTCATACTTTTTTTTTTTATTACCTCTGCTTGGCTCTAATGTGCTGCTATAGTGGCCCTTCCCACTGCTCCCATCCCTACTTTCTGAGGTGGGATGGCAGCAAGCTATGAACTTCCATATCACTTCTTCTTATGCAGTCAGCATGACCAGCTGCTACCTATTACTCCACATGGTTATGTGGGGCTTCCTTTACTAGAAGCTGTACCACATGAGCAGCTGGACCAACAAAAAAAATCATAGGTTTGCTATGTGCATTGGAAGATACAATATGGAGTTTCACAACTTAGTAATATCATAATACAGATTGTCATATTTATCATATGATTGGTTAAATAGGTTATACTTTTGGGCAGACAAATTGAAAGTTTCCACAAATGACATACATAGCTTTCAACCCACTCCAGTTTTTATTTTCAAGTGTGTGCATATTTTCTTCAAAACACTGTGTCTCATCATTAAAGAAGTTGTCAGTTGTTCATCTAAAATATGTCACCTATTCCAACCAAGTTATCTTTTCTACATTACAATGACAAATAAAATATTCTTTGTAATCATCTATGGGTCTTCAATTTATATCATTTTAATTTATTTTGCATTACTTGATTCCCCCTTGTAAGTCGGATTTGATTTTCATTACATTCCTACATGCCTCTTTTGACCTGCTCATGTCTCATGTTTGAATGGCTGACCTTTGCATTCATCTAAAGCCTTAATATATTGCATTCATCTCTGTGTACTGTATGGGGACTCTATTTTAATCAATATTAAAGCACACTCTTTCCCTGTTTTTGAAGCTCAGCTGAAATGCATCTCATTATTTATTTCACACATACTCTACTGATTCAAGGTTCACTTGACCTCTTTGACTTGCACTTTTAATTAATTCTCTTACATTCTGCCTACATCGTTATAAGCTTTATGTAACCCTTAAAGGGACATGGAATGTTTTTGGATTTTATTCGGTATGTACTAAAACTGTTTATCTATTTACTTTTATGTACCTTATTTTATTAAGAAGTTGTTGTAAACTCTGTTTTCTTAAAATGTCTTTAAATACTAAAGCCGCACATGCGCAGTTCTTAAAAAAAAACATATTAATGGGCCTCGACGGGTGGGGGGGGGGTGAGTGGGAGAGAGAGTGGGAGAGATACAGTGGAGATAGAGAGTGGGAGAGAGACAGGGGAGGGAAAGAGTGAGAGAGAGAGACAGTGGAGACAGAAAGGGGAGGGGGTAGGAGAGACACAGGGGAGAGGGTTGGAGAGAATCATGGGGGGAGAGATAGGATAGAAACATTGGGGGGAGAGAGAAGTAGGGGAGGGAGAGAGAAGGCGAGGGAGAGAGAGATAGTGAGAAGGATAGGGAAAGAAAGATAGAGAAGGATAGGGAGGGAGAGAGAAGGAGAGGGAGGAAGAGAGAAGGAGGGAAGGAGAGAGAAGGAAGGAGGGGAGAGAGAGTGAGAAGCAGAGGGAGGGCAAGAAGGAGAGAGAGAGAGAAGGAAGGAGAGAGAGAGGAAGGGAGAGGGGGGGAAGAGAGAAGGGAGGATTGGATATAAGGAGAGAGGGATATTGAGAGGAGAGAGAGAGGGCACATAGAGGGAGAGGGCGCAGAGAGAGAGGGCCCACAGAGAGAGAGACAGGGTACACAGAGAGAGGGCACACAAACTGACAGAAAGCACAAATTTTTAGACAATATTATACCATTTGAGATGGGTAAATGACTAGTAGTCATATAAATGGTAATATGTTTTTGCTGCCTACAATCAAACAAATATTACCTGCGTGGGCCTCATAAAGACACAGACTGTAGTAATGGATGTGCACTGTCTCACAGTAAAAAATCAGTGACCATCGCTATCCACCAATATTGCTAATTTAGTCATACTTGAAAGGAGAAAAATTTGCCAATGTGTGAATTTGTTAGAAACATAGATTAATTAATATGACACTGATTGGCCATTGCTGAGATTACATTGAAATACTCCTTAGTCATAAAATAGTTTTCAAGATCCTAGAGTCAATTAAATAAAAGCATATACAAAGTTCAGTATACAACACAGTAGTGTAGGTTGCTGTTTAGCATGTCTTACCAATCACTGAGAGGAAATTCCTGACTAGCAGACAGCTTCTAATGTTGATAAGAAACACATTAAAGCAATTCATGAATGCATGGAATAAACATATGGCTATCTTGAGGATTTTTTCAGCCTAGTACTTTAGGTAGAATAGATGGATATACTAGAATCTGCTGCTAAATTCAAGATCCTATATTTCCAAAGCAAACATAGCTGGATTTTAGAAGGGTTTAAACTCAAAAACATCAGTAATAATAAAATAGGTAAATATATATTGTTTTTAAAGAGCCATTCTAATAATTTATATTCCAAGTGGCAAAAAAAACAGCTACTGCAACTTGCCATAAAGATATTGGCAACATTATTATGCCTAAAGGTAATGGCATAGATCAGAAGACGGGACTTATTTCACTTGAAGGGATTTGCATGAGGCCTTTGACCCTCCTACGGGGCTGCATCAAAATTATAAAGCTATTTCGATTCATAGCTAACAAGATAAAATAATTACAAGGAAAGACATATACGAGAATTAAAGGGTTATACACAATTAGATAGGCAAGATAGAGTAATATGTTGGTTGTTTGTAGAGGAAATAGACTGTGTGTTGTGGTAAGGTACATAAAATGCTACTTTAGAGAAAATGTTAGGGGATGAATGGAAAGCCTTCAGGGAGCTGGCCTACAGTAACTTACATGAGACATTTGCAATTAGGGAGCCTTTATATCATTTTTTTTTAAACTGTGTCTTGCTTGCACTCAGCCCTTCAAACAATAGACCCGGCCCTGATTCTAGTATACAAAAAATATAAATGACTGGTCTAAGGCATATTATGTAAGTATGCAACTAGATTTGCAATTTAGTTATTATGAACCCATTATTTGAAGAACATTTGTAGCCTCATTATAATAGAAAATATTATTTTAAAATTTTTAATGGCAGGTTTATTCAATATGCAGCTTTTAATATAATGAAAATCCTGCACTTAGTGTTTATTCATTAAACTCATTATTTGTATTTTATGCTAAGTATATATTTGTCTAATGTATTATCATTAGTTATATTTATCTCACTCATAATGTATTTTACCTAGGCTTGCTATCAGTTTATAATGTATTGAATACAAGGCTCATCATTTGGGCTAACAACCAAAAAACACATGCTCCTAATACATATGGAAAAAAATAAAATGTTCATAATATATATCAAATTTGAGGGATGGGAAGGTAATGAGTGATAAACAAGATAACTTGGAGAAAGACTATACAGAACTCATCTAGTTTACCTCTTCATACATTTACTATCAAATAAAAATGGAGCTCAATACCCAAACAACAATACCCAAGTAACATGTCCAAATTATTATAACGTCCACTTTGAACTTAGGCCTTTTTGGATCTAGTTAAATTCAAATAATGCATAGGTAAGTTAAAGTAATTAAAAAGGGAATACTAAGGTAAATGATCAAAGATAGGTGGTGTTTTCAAAATGTGTAATATTACAGCGCCTTGCAAAAGTATTCACCCACTTGGCATTTTTCGTGTTTTGTTGCCTCACAACCTGGAATTAACATGGATTGTTTGAGGATTTGCAACATTTAATTTACAGAGCATGCCCACAAGTTTGAAGATGTTTTTTTTATTTTTTTATTGTGAAGCAAACAACACATAGGACAAAATAACAGAAAAAGTCAATGTACATAACTATTCACCCCCTAAAGTCATGAGCCACTTTTTGCGGCAATCACAGCTCCAAGTCACTTTGGATAAGTCTCTATGAGCTTGCCACATCTTACCACTGGGATTTGTGCCCATTCCTCCTTGCAAAACTGCTCCAGCTCCTTCAAGTTGGATGGTTTGTGCTTGTGAACAGCAATCTTTAAGTCTGACCACATATTTTCTATTGGATTGAGGTCTGGGCTTTGACTAGGCTATTCCACCACCTTTACATGTTTCCCCTTAAACCACTCGAGTGTTGTTTTAGCAGTGTGTTTGGGGTCATTGTCCTGCTGGAAGGTGAACCTCCGTCCTAGCCTCAAATCACACACAGAGTGGTACAGGTTTTGCTAAAAAATATCCCTGTATTTAGCACCATCCATCTTTCCCTCCACTCTAACCAGTTTCTCAATCCCAGCTGCTGAAAAACATCACCACAGCATGATGCTGCCACCACCATGTTTCACTGTGGGGATGGCGTTCTTTGGGTGATGTGATGGGTTGGGTTTGCGCCTGAATTAGTGTTTTTTTTGATGGCCGTAAAGTTCAATTTTAGTTTCATCAGACCAGAGAACCTTCCTCCATTCATTTTGGGAGTCTCCCACATGCCTTTTCGCAAATTTAAAACGTACCATTTTGTTTATTGCTGAAAGTAATGGCTTTTTTCTGGCCACTCTGCCATAAAGCCCCACTCTATGGAGCGTACGGCTTATTGTCGTCCTATGTACAGATACTCCAGTCTCTGCTGTGGAGCTCTGCAGCTCCTCCAGGGTTACCTTAGGTCTCTGTACTGCCTCTCTGATTAATGCCCTCCTTGCCCCGTCCGTGAGTTTTGGTGGGCAGCCGTCTCTTGGCAGGTTTGCTGTTGTGCCATGTTCTTTCCATTTGGTTATGATAGATTTGATGGTGCTCCTGGGAATCATCAAAGATTTGGATATTTTTTTATAACCTAACCCTGACTTGTACTTCTCAACAACATTGTTCCTTACTTGTTTGGAGAGTTCCTTGGTCTTCATGGCAGTGTTTGGTTAGTGGTGCCTCTTGCTTAGGTGTTGCAGCCTCTGGGGCCTTTAAAAAAAAGGTGTGCATATGTAATGACAGATCATGTGACCCTTAGATTGCACACAGGTGGACATAATTTCAAAAATTATGTGACTTCTGAAGGTAATTGGTTGCACCAGAGCTTTTTAGAGCAATTTTCGGTTTTCTATTTCTAAAAAACTGTTTTATGTATATATTTTTCTCATTTAACTTCACCAACTTAGACTATTGTGTTCTGATCCATCGCATAAAATACAGATTAAAAAAACATTGAACTTAAGGCTGTAATGTAACAAAATAGGTAAAAAGTCAAGGGGGGTGAATACTTTTGCAAGGCACTGTATGTGATGAAGTAAAACTCAGAAAAGCAATGTTTTTCTACCAAGGTTGTTAGGTAAGATTTTGCAGTAATATTTGGCAAAATATAAAAATCAGCTGCTATTCAAAAAGCTTCACAAAACAAAATCCATTCATTTTTTAATTACTTTTACATTTAGCACTGAGCTATAGAACATGTCCCATTTTTGTTTCTGAATTAAAATGAAACACAAAATAGAACATTTTCACTCTAGGAAATGTTCATAAAAGTTGAATAATAAACAGATATATAATTTAACTAAATAAAACAGGAGATGAAAAATAGTAATTACAAAGCAATTTTTCAGAATATTCAAAAGAGTACTGTAATCTCAGGCATTTGAAATGTAAACACTGAAAAATATACTTTTTTTTGTCTCATAAAATTAAGTATTTAGTAATTTATCTACCTTACATTTAAGGACCACTGTAGTTCAAGAAAAGGGCATTTGTTTGGGTATGCTGATAAATTATTAGACTGAAATCCAAGGTTGCTAATGCAAAAATAAACAGTAGCTACAGTATATTAATACAGAAAGATGGCCAACGATGAACTGAATTTTCTACACTTCATTCATCATGTGGTCTTTAAGGAATTGAATTCAATAATAACATGACCAGTGTGTTTCATTTACTGTAAGGCCAAATAAGTGACACTTATCTAATACTGTGTCATTATTTAAAGAGTGAAATAAACCAAAGACCAGAGTTTCATAAACCTATTAGTCTGACATTGATATAGAGTGAAATACTTGTTACCAAGGCATAAAAATAGAACACACAATTACAGCTTGTGCAACAAGATTATTAGTGACGGCTTAGCTTTATGAGGGATAAATCAGGACAAAATACCTTAATTAACTTTTCTTTTTATGAAGTAGGAAACATGAACTTTACATTGTAAATGTGGGTTCAAAAATACTTTTGATAAAGGATCAAATTGTGTGTTTATGGTGAGTTTCAAGGCAGGAAACATGAAAACACAATTACACTTTGAAGATAAGGAACACAACAGTAAGACAAGATACGTTCAGATTTTAAGAGGAGTACTTCAGTGCTCAATAGTGATAACACTCCAGAATGGGCTGAGTTACTGAATTGTGGTGCTGAGAAGTGGCTACACTTTTTATGTTTTTACTAAGTATTTACCATTATAATTATAATTCTTCTCCACGGGGTGTGTTTGAAGACTGTTATATTCAATAAGCACTTGTGAGTCTCAAATGGGGCAGTGAACCTGCATTATAAAGTTTTGCCTTCATAATTCACCCATGTTTTAAATCAATAATTGGATTTTATCTGACAACCAAAATATTAAAGAGACTCTTCTGACAAAAAGTTTTAGCTTTATATAAATGTTTTAACTGGTTAACAATTTACAGTGAAGGAAAAAAAGTATTTGATCTTCTGCTGATTTTGAATGTTTGTCCACTGACAAAGAAATGATCAGTCCATAATTTTAATGGTAGGTGTATTTTAACAGTCAGAGACAGAATAATAATAATTAAAAAAAAAAACGCATGTCAAAAAAGTTATAAATTGATTTGCAAGTCAATGAGTGAAATAAGTAATTGACCCCTTCGACTTAGTACTTGGTGGAAAAACCCTTGTTGGCAATCACAGAGGTCAGACGTTGGCCACCAGGCTTGCACACATCTCAGGAGGGATTTTGTCCCACTTCTCTTTGCAGATCCTCTCCAAGTCATTAGGGTTTCTAGGCAACTCGAACCTTCAGATCCCTCCACAGATTTTCTATGGGATTAAGGTCTGTAGAATGGCTAGGCCACTCCAGGACCTTAATGTGCTTCTTCTTGAGCCACTCCTTTGTTGCCTTGGATGTGTGTTTTGGGTCATTGTCATGCTGGAAAACCCATCCACGACCCATTTTCAATGCCCTGGCTGAGGGAAGGAGGTTCTCACCCAAGATTTGACAGCACATGGGCCTGTCCATTGCCTCTTTGACCTCATTGTCCTTTTCCCATAGCAAAAAACACCCCCAAAGCATAATGTTTCCACCTCCTTGTTTGACGGTGGGGATGGTGTTCTTGGGGTCATTGGCAGCGTTCCTTCTCCTCCAAACATGGCGAGTTAAGTTGGTTTTGGTCTCATCTGACCACAGCATTTTCACCCAGTTCTCCTCTGAATCATTCAGATGTTTATTGGCAAACTTCAGATGGGTGCTGCAGAATTTCAGTCCTTCACGGCGTAGTGACTTACCAGTTGTTTTCATGGTGACTATGATCCCAGCTGCCTTGAGATCATTAACAAGATCCTTCCATGTAGTTCCGGACTGATTCCTCACCGTTCTCATGATCAACTCCACAAGGTGAGATCTTGCATGGAGCACCAGACCGAGGGAGACTTGCAGTTATTTTGTGTTTCTTCCATTTGCGAATAATCGCACCAACAGTTGTCACCTTCTCACCAAGTTGCTTTCCGATGGTCCTGTAGCCCATTCCAGCCTTGTGTAGGTCTACAATTTTAACCCTGACATCCTTGGACAGATCTTTGGTCTTGGCCATGGTGGAGAGCTTGGAATCTGATTGATTGCTTCTCTGGACAGGTGTCTTTTATACAGGTAACAAGCTGAGATTAGGAGCACTAACTTTTTTATGAGAGTGCTCCTAATCTCAGCTTGTTACCTGTATAAAAGACACCTGGGAGCCAAAAAAGCTGATTGATAGGGGTTCAAATACTTATTTCACTCATTGACCTGCAAATCAATTTATAACTTTTTTGACATGTGTTTATCTTGTTTCTTTTTTGTTTTGTTTTGTTATTCTGTCTCTCACTGTTAAAGTATACCTACTATTAAAATTATAGACTGATCATATATTTGTCAGTGGACAAACATTCAAAATCAGCAGGGGATCAAATAGTTTTTCCCTCACTGTAACATAATCCTCCTCAATGTATTTATACATACCTACTTTAAAGAACTCCATGCATATCAGTTTCTTACCTTCTGCAGCTTACCCCTTTCCTGCTCTCTCGTGAGAAGTTAGATGTTGAACACTTGTGACCTAAAGCCAGGCCCACAGAGAGGGCCTTCAAATTACCAGTGCAATATTATATCACTGCCTGCTTGTGTAGCGTCACTACTGTTTAACATGTCACCACTTATGAGAGAGAGCATGAAAGAAGGAGGATCTATGAGGAAATATATTGTTGGGACTTCTTAATAGTAAGTAAAGAGTACATTTTATATCATAACTACCTTGAACAGGAAAAAGTTGATTACTCAAATTAGTTAAAACATTTATATAAAACCAAACAATTTTGCCTAAAGAAACCCTTTAATATTTTAGTGTACTCTGGGATTAGATAACTTCCTAAAAATCCATCTAAATACAGTATTTGTTATCATAGAGAAGCAGAATATCAGGAAAATTGCTGACTGGAACTTAATCCCTTTAATTAGGATAGCACATGATAGGAGAAATAGGCATACATCCTTCGTTGGTGTATCAGACTTGTAATTGCTCAACAGCCAGGGAATTCCAGAAAAAACAAGAACATAGAGAAGTCAACATTAACATGAATTAGGGAGTGAGCAAGTTTTCCACCTAACTGCACACGAACCAATTGTATAGATAGCTGTACTGCTTGGGGGCTGGTCTCTGTTATCTGAGCTGTAAGCAAGTAGCTCTCCAGAACAAAGGAAAGGCATGAATGGAAACTGGTTCAGAACAGTTACATGCTATGGGCGTCATTTTGGGTACTACTGGTGCCCACATAATAACATTAGGCTATGAATAATATGGATAGGAACAGGCTATTAAAATAGCAGTAGAACACACAATATTAAACATAAAAACAACATGTCACAGTCCCTAAAACAAGTCTCATGCCCATTGAAATATTATTTAATATTAGAAACCCCATGAGTTAGGGTCACAAATAACAGAGTTGCTTGAGTGATTCAGGGGAGTCCCACCCTGGCTCCAAAATCAATCATGACAATATTAAAACACAAGTGAATAAAATTAACATGTTAATTCTCAGAAGAAAGGCTGAGAGATAGATTTATCAAAAATATGTCTAAGAAATAAGTTGATTTAAAGAGAAATATCTGCATTGCTTTGGGTATGTTCATCTCTGTTTTGGGGGGAATATATTTATCTCAAAAGTTTTGCCTTTTAATTTTGTTAATTCAATAAAAAAGGGATCACTGAACACTGTAATAACCAGTTAATTTGCATCTGCATGTCTGGGCTCAAATTTTGAATTGCAATTGAGGTCCAGTAAAGAATTACTATTTCCCATAATAGGGCAAATGATTTAATGTTTTTTTAGGTCCATGTTACTAATAAATGTGAAACTGAATATGAGGAACCTACTGCAACAGTATCTCATATATTATTTTGCATACTTGTATATTCTGTATCTAACACAATTATGCCACCAAATGCCTGTCTGCAAATATTATGTTTACAATAATCTAAAACAAATCTTTTTGGGGCGGTTTCATATCTTTAAACTCTAAAGTACTTAAAAAAGTATGTCTGCTAATTTCACATGCTATGTTTTTCAACTAAACAAAGTTACTTTTAACCTCATCCAAGAGTGACAATCCATGAGTTAAGACAACTTTATATTTTTTATTATTGTATTATTATTTGATTTTGTCTTAACGATTTCAGTTTCGATAAAACATTATAATTTGTTGAATATTTTATTATTTAGATATATCTCAAATTCATCTTCAATGTCCGTCGATGATGGAGGGCTTATTTGAAAGCTGACATTCAGGAGTTTCAGTAACTATGCCACTAAAAGCTATACGGATTTTGACAAAGTACCTGTTGGTTGTAATGGATGGTATAATTTAACAATGATATATCTACTTCTTTGTGAGTTGTTGTAATAGGTATATTTACACTGTTGCTATGTATGTAGTTTGCTATGAGCTGTTATAATAGGTATACTGATACTGTTGCATTATATATTCATATTATGACATTAGGATGTATGATAACAAAATGCTAGATACACATTTAATTTGTATACATTTAGAGGTAATATTTAAGTACACCTTACTCATTTGACATTTAGTGTGAACCTTTGTTACTTATATGTAAAATAACGTAGGTACATTTTTTGAATATAATAACTATTTGAGACATCCACATGCCACATAATATAAAGGTTCATCCTCAAGTATTGATACTGTATATTTTCTGTTTTATTAATACCTAATTCTCGTTGGCAGTTTTTTGTATGCAGTATGTATTTTGTTTATTGCTGTTAATTTTTCTTTTATAATACCATACAAACACTGGCAACATATATGGACATCACATTATGAGTCCATATTACTAATACATATTTCACAATTCTGGGATTCCAGTGCATTATTTCATGACTGTTCAATACTATTAGAATGGTATAGATAGCATATTGTATTCTAACTGGATACAAGTGGCGGGTTCTAGTCCAAACTCTGCAACAGTCTTGACTTGGCACAGTGGAAACTTTTGTTTTTTAGTCCAGTGTGATACAACACATGGTGAATTTCCAATACTATTATTGGTTTATATGATATTTGATACAGGTACAACCAGCAAGAATTATACTAATATTGTATATATGTATGAGGGAACCACTAACTTGTATTATTTTTTATTTTACCAAGATTGGAATAAAAGTTACATTTTATATTCCATGAGCTGACATCATATTTATCAGCTTTAAACAAATCTTTGGTCTCTTATTAAGGTTTGCATTTCACTAGGTTTAAAGCTGTTCTTTTTTCTTTTCCTTTAGTGAATATAGCTCATGCTGCAATTTTGAATAATTAATACCCTGTAGGTGAATAGAAATCAAAGGATGAACATTTTGTAGAATCAATATCAAGTGATTGATAAGAAAGTACTTATTGTGAATATATTATTGGAACAGTATTTATTTATTAAAGTATAGGCTATATACCTTTGATGCATGGGGCAAACCCCAAATAGACACCTCTAATTCTCACTCATGTAAGACCAAAAAAGTCAAATGCAGATGCAGGTCATTAACTTGTTCCAGATTAACCATGTGCTCTCACTTGTTAGCTTTTAGCCCAGTGCTTTTCTTTATTCACATGCATTTATATAATGCTTTTATCTGAACTGCTTTACAAAATTGTAAAAACAGTACAATTACTCCCAGTTCAAAATTACAAAAGCATTACAACATTGCAAAAAAACAGTACAATTAGTCAAATGCCAACATTAGAAAACAGTAAAAATTTCCATTGTAAAGGTGGGGTACAGTAAATAAATTTGCAGAAGTTTGTTGCGGAGTTGATGCAATGAGGCAAAATGCAAGACAATGACTACCAAGATATTCTGATAAATTGTATTCACAATTTCAATGTTATGTATATTTTTAGCTATTTCTACATAACAATGCATAGACATTTTTGCATAAAATATGCAAGTTATGGAAACATAACTGCAAAGAAATTTCAAACTAACTACAAAAAGCTCAAAAGCTTTGAGGAAGTAAATAGCTGTAAAATAAGAATAACACTTGAAAATAATCGAGGGAACAGAGCTTGTCTACACTTTCCAATTAAACTAATTGCACTTGTAATTTTTCGGAGTTGTTCCAATTTATATAAAGACAACTTACTGGATAGACACATCTAATTAAAGAAGGATTTTGCCTAATGGGATAGCAAAAAGGTTGCATTTCAACTCCTTCAAGATGATGTTGCTGTTTATGCTACATGGTTATTCAAAACACAAAATAGAATTGAATATTGAGTGGTCCCATGCTGGCAATTAAGCCACAAAAATGAGAACAGGACATTTTAGAAACTGCTTACATAGAAAATGGAACAATTATGGTAATAATATTAGAGGTTATATTTCAGAGAAAGAAAAGTGTGGTACTGCCAAAAGTTGTCTCTAAATATAAAGGTTGTGTTCTTTAAATAATAAGCATCAGTAGATTAGATACAACATAGATAGATAGATAGATAGATAGATAGATAGATAGATAGATAGATAGATAGATAGAGCCAGCCAGATAGATAGATAGATATATAGATAGATAGAGCCAGCCAGCCAGCCAGATAGATAGATAGATAGAGACAGATAAGATATGTACTTTTCTTTCTCTACCTGGAAGTTAGTTTCTCTTTGCATATTTCTTCAGGCCACAACTGATGTATCAGAAACCTAAATGTTGCTTCTTATTGGATGACAATATTCTGAATATATATATATAAAAACACCCAAAACGTATATACAAATAATCTGATAAATTGCTGACAAAATATAATTCATATGGAAATTGCATATTATATCAACTGGTAAGGCTCCTTTATTAACTAATGGGATGATATTTAATTTAATGAACATAACATTTTAGTCTTAATAAATAAAAAACTATGAGCCTGCACAAAATGTGTATGAGATTTAAACACAGATTCAAAACACAAACAGCTTTACAGTTAATTTTTTTTTCTATTTTTGTAGGATACTGACTATTGCAAACCAATAATAAAGAAATATATTATTCAGAGACGTGTTTTATAACTGTTCTGGATTTTAAGACAATAGAAAATGTGCTGGAGAAACCAATTATACAAAATTATTATGGAACATGCAGTATTGTATACGTAGACAAACACTTTATATAGTCATATAATTAGAAATAATTACATACAAAAGAGATGCCTCCCAAACACGGCATACACATTTAAAATACAGAATTGCAAACAAGCAATTATCTAACCATGCAAATCTGACTAATAGCTCTAGCCTCCTCCCAAAAAAACAAGACAGAAGATGGATGGATAATATTTAGTATATTGTTTATAAAAAATAAAGTTCTTATGGATATGTTAAATTTGTCTATTGATGTATAACTGTCTATTTTTCTAATTTCAAATTGCATAAATATGTAAAATATAAGATGATTATTTTGTATGGTTATTACAATAAACAAACATATAAATAAATAGATAAACTTTTTATGTCCAAAGAAGAAGAAAAACAATAGTATATTAAATATCAACAACTTTACAGCTCATATTGTAGACAATTTTGAACTTTAAAGGTGCATAGAAATACGTTTTTGCTTTGTGGCATCATGAAGGGTATGTGATAATGTATCACAGTGTGTTTTCTTTTTTT
The DNA here is from genome assembly GCA_027410445.1 of Discoglossus pictus. Classification (NCBI taxonomy): domain Eukaryota; kingdom Metazoa; phylum Chordata; class Amphibia; order Anura; family Alytidae; genus Discoglossus; species Discoglossus pictus. The sequence goes on along the minus strand of CM050165.1, from coordinate 129,908,063 downwards.
TAAATGAAGGCATTGGAGCTTAAAAAGATATTCACACATTTAATTGTTTTTGGGGCTTTCCCTCAGTTAGCCAATGAGATCTACAGACTAACGTATTCTTGCTGTATTTCCTTTTAGTTTGATTAAAGTTTAAATGGGATTTGCTTTATAATTTTTCATGCAAACACATTACTTTTGTAATATTGATAAATGCTCTTTTAAATTCATTAAAAAACAATTGTGTTCCATGTCCTTTTAACAAGCCTTGAATAAGATTGTAACTTTATTTAGTTTGCATTAAAAATGAACAGTTAAAAAATAGAAATAAGTACATGTTTCTGTTAGTATGCTTAGGTTTTAATTTTGGGGGGGGGGGGATTCAAGCAATTGTTTAAGCTATAATATCAATATTAAAAACAGAATACTATTTTGGGAAACTTGTAAAACTAAAACAAAGATCAACATTTGAAGGGGGGAGGGGATTTACTAAAAGCTGTTTGCATTGGTGCAGGGATATATATTAACATTTATTTATTTTGCCCATCTTAAGTTAAATGTCGTGTTGTTGTGGTGAACTATATCCACAACACAGGCTGAGATCCCGCTCCATGCTGATGATAGCCAGTAAGCTTGAAACAGCTGTACATGGATTGGATACTCAGCCTGTGTTTATTCCAACCTTGGCTTTGCATTAAAGCTGTGTAATACAGCATGCATAAGCTTAAAGGAAGCCATGATTGATAATGGCTAAGGAATGAAGAGTGAGGCATTTGTGGCCATGTTTGTGTGTCCCAGCTCAACTTCCCAGAATGCAGTGTAATAACTGTTTTTCTTGGAACTCTGAGCTGGAAGCAGGTTTTTTAACTTGCTTTAGACATTCAGATGTGAACACAGATGTACTTTTTATTTACTGTACTACTGTACGGTGGAGGGCTTCTATCGCTCTTTTGCCCACCATATTATAAATGATGGTTGTGGTGAACTACCTACTCATAATTTCCACAACACAGGCTGAGATCCCGCTCCATGCTGATGATAGCCAGTAAGCTTGAAACAGCTGTACATGGATTGGATACTCAGCCTGTGTTTATTCCAACCTTGGCTTTGCATTAAAGCTATGTAATACAGCATGCATAAGCTTAAAGGAAGCCATGATTGATAATGGCTAAGGAATGAAGAGTGAGGCATTTGTGGCCATGTTTGTGTGTCCCAGCTCAACTTCCCAGAATGCAGTGTAATAACTGTTTTTCTTGGAACTCTGAGCTGGAAGCAGGTTTTTTAACTTGCTTTAGACATTCAGATGTGAACACAGATGTACTTTTTATTTACTATATATATATATATATATATATATATATATATATATTGTAATTCACAATTCAATTGTATAAATATTTAACATTTCCATAAAATGCTATTTTAAGTTGTGTTGACAAAATGTTTCTGTTATATTTAGCTGTTTATGTATTACGTTCCACAAGTTCATTTGAGCCCATTTTTTGTGACATTATTTTTGATGTAGAGTGTGTTTTGGGGTGCCACTATTGCATTAAGCTAATAAAAATATCCCCCTACTTGGGTTTGACACCAACCCCTCACCCAGACCTTCTGGCTCCAGGGCTCACAATATTTTGTTAGCCCCCGCTGTGCCCAGATCTTGACCGGAGGTAGTTGACTCCTTGGCACCTAGCTGGAGAAATAGACAGGAGCTAGTCCTAAACCACATGGGGGTAATTCAAAGGGGCAGAAGTTGTGAAACTTGTGTTTGTCTAAAGAAGTGGCACCACTGGTGATTGGGGCAAATCGTGTATAAAATGATGTACAGAAAACAAAAAGTTGATGGTGTTTGGGACACATATGCATATTTCATTTAGAGGGAAGGGATTAATACATTTTTTGTCAGAAACTGAATTCTGCAAATTGTACTGGAATCTGGTAACTTGGCCTAAGAATCTTCAACTTGTCCTAGAATCTGGTTAAGCCATCCTGTGTGCGGGGATACAGAACTTAAACAACCTGCAGGTAGAATTGGTCTCTGGCCTTTTCAAGAGCAATGAAGAGCAGTCTGTGACATGTACTCTATATTATCTAGAGCTTAACTTTCCATTTACCATAGTATGTAGAATGCTAACATTGGGGAATTTAGTGTGTCACTATGCCCTGTAATTAGTCAGTATCATGATGATCTTGAGTAAAACTAATATGTTTTATAGAGATATGAAATATATTTTGTATAAGGATACATACACGACTCACTGTGGTAGGGGTACTCTGCCTCTCTCTTGGCTTTTGAAGTATTATTTTGTAATATTCTTGCGTCAAACTAAGTAACAATTGAGAAGAGACACATACGGTTAAAATGTCATTCAAACTTAGCCTACACTCCTGAGTAATTTACATGATAGGGCAATCAATTGATGCTGTTCATCAATACATAGTGGTTTATGGAACCAGTATATCAATCAATGTTATGGTATTTTGCTTAGGCTTTCAAGTCTACAACAATCTATCTTCAGATGTAATGCAGTAAGTAAAGTGTCATAACTATAAAACAAAGCATATTTCTTTACTAATACATTAGTCTAATAAAATAGTTTTAGATTTCATGTAATATCCTTTTTCTGTATTTAAAGTAAGATCTGCCTAAACATAAGTTGCTACTACTTGAAAAAGAAAAAAAACTACATGTACTTTATGTTAGAGGAGGCAGATAATATGGGGTGCAGAAAAACACAGACTAAATTAATTTACTACTACATACAGTTGTGCTTAAAAGTTTGCATACCCTGGAAGAAATTGTGAAATGTTGGCATTTATTTAGAAAATATAACTGATCGTGCAATAAAAATGTATTTTATTAAAGACTAGTGATCATATGAAGCCATTTATTATCACATAGTTGTTTGGCTCCTTTTAAAATCATAATGATAACAGAAATCATCTATATGGCCCTGATCAAAAGTTTGCATACCCGTAGTTCTTAATACTGTGTATTGCCCCATTTAGCATCAATGACAATGTGCAGTCTTTTGTAATAGTTATCTATGAGGCCCCTAATTCTTGCAGGTGGTATAGCTGCCCATTCGTCTTGGCAAAATGCCTCCAGGTCATGCAAAGAATCCCACGTTTGAGATCTCCACAGAGTGGCTCAATGGTATTAAGAACAGGAGACTGTGATGGCCACTCTACAACCTTCACCTTTTTCTGCTGTAACCCCTGGAGGGTCAACTTGGCCTTGTGCTTAGGGTCATTGTCAAGTTGGAAAGTTTTTGATAACATGCTGCATTCATCTTGTCATCAATTTTCACAAGATTCCCCATGCCTTTAGAGCCCCCAAAACACCAGTGAGCTTCACAGTGGGGATGGTATTATTTTCACTATAGGCCTTGTTGACCCATCTCCCATCATAGCGCTTATGGTAGTGACCATAAAGCTCTGTTTTGGTCTTGTCACTCCAAATTAGAGTGTGCCAGAAGCTGTGAGGCATGTCAAGGTGTTCTTGGTCATGTTATTGGGCTTTTTTGTGCCATTGGCGCAGTAAAGGCTTCTTTCTGGAATCTCGACCATGCAGCTCATTTTTGTCCACACCTTCTTTTTCCAGAGCAACCTGTATTTCTCCAGAGGTTACCTGTGGGCTTTTCTTTGTATTCCAAATAATTCTTCTGGCAGTTGTGAAATCTTTCTTGGTCTACCCGACCTTGGCTTGGTATCAAGATATCCCCACATTTTCCACTTCTTAATAAGTGATTGAACAGTAATGACTGACATTTTCAAGGCTTTGGATATCTTTTATATCCTTTTCCATCTTTATGAAGTTCCATTACATTGTTACGCAAGTCTTTTGACAGTTCATTTTTGCTCCCCATGGTTCAGTATCTAGCCTGCGCAGTACATCCACGTGAGAGGTAACAACCTCATTGACTATTTATACACAGACACTAATTGCAATTTAAAAAGCCACAGGTGTGTTGAATTAACCTTTAATTGCCATTTTAACCTATGTGTGTCACCTTGTTTGTCTGTTACAAGGCCAAACATTCAAGGGTATGTAAACTTTTGATCAGGGCCATTTGGGTGATTTCTGTTATTATGATTTAAAAAGAAGCCAAACAACTATGTGATAATAAATGGCTTCGTATGATCACTATGCCTCAATAAAATACTTTTTTTGCATGACCAGTCATATTTTCTAAATAAATGCCAAATGTTCACAATTTCTGCCAGGGTATGCAGTCTTTTGAGCTCAACTGGATCTGGATCTGAAATGTCATTTAATGTATGTCATTTATGTAAGAACTGGGGGGGGGGGGGGGGGGCAAGACCGCCCCACTCCAGATTAAATGAATAGAGGGCACAAAAGTATCAAAATTTAACTTGATCATGTATTATTTATATACTTGGAGCAGTATGTCTTTCCCATGAAAGATATTTACCATGAAAGTTTATGAATTTTTATTTTGTTATTTTTTTCATGCAAAAAGGTTTTCATACACTGCTTCTATCAGGTGCAATCAAAATTAATTAACCTTAAATATGCCTTTAATAGGAGTGTGTCTTTAAATCACACTGTGTTCAATATAACTCCAAATTTTACACATTGTTAAAGGCATGAAAGAAATGGATAGCCAGTTATAAATAATGCAAAAGTTTAATAAAACTTTTGTGTAGCATGGGGCATTACAAATTTTGCAGCCTAATAATTATCTTTAAAAATAATTATATCCAGAGAAAGGATTATATATTATTCCATTGAAGGAAAAATTTGATTCTCTGCTTTAATTTAAAGTTCACAAACCATAGAACACAACTGGGAAATAAACTATAATAATAAAGTATAATAAAGGATTTATAGTTTCATTAAGTTGTTATTAATTTCTCCAATATCAGAAATGGAATTCTTTTGTTTTGTGTCTGACTTGTGCATACAAAATATATTGATTACTATTAAAAATACTTCACCTGAGGATTAATCTGCAGATTACACAGCAGATGTTTTAATAAGTATAGCTTGGCTTTGAAGAAAAACAATAAAAAAAAAGCATGCACTGCTACTATATAGAAAAATAGACTCATTTTCTTCTAGTCTTCTAGCATAGCTAAGGAGATGAGCATTGGTGTAATTACTAAATTACCATTGCTATATTTCATTAACAAGTTGCAATAAATGAGTGTTGTTGTTAAAAAAGTACTATACTATAAAATGTGTAGATATGTTTACCAAGAAGTGAAGTGACAGCAAAATTCACCAAACTTGTTTTCTATATCAATGATAAAGCAATGTGTAATCCCTTTAAAGGACTCTTTAAGCAAAACATGTTTTAACTAAGTGACTTTATTTTATCCACTTAATGTAACTTTGATATATAATTTACACTTCACTTACTTTTAAGAAGCCCTTAGAGTAACTGTTTTTCAGCATCTGTGACTGCCCTTTCTTCCTGTTCTCCCTCAATGTAGGCTTCCATGTTGCAGTGTAAAAAACCCTCCCAAGTGAGTGTGCTCTTAGGTCACAGCTTCTAGGCAACGTGACAGCTTCTATTGAGAGTGGACAGGAAATAAGGGGGAGGTCTCAGAAACTGAGAAATGGTTACTCTGGGGGCTAGAAGAAAAGAAAAGTGTAAATTGTATATCACAATGACATTGAGTAGGATGAAATTAATTCTGTAACCTTATTAAAACATTTATATAAAAGAAAAAAAAACATTCCCCTTCCCCTTACTTGATAACTAATAAGAGGTTCCTTTTTATGGATTGTATTATAATAGAAATATATATGACTATCTTTCTATCTATCTATCTATCTATCTATCTATCTATCTATCTATTGTGTTATCATTTCATAACTTTAATTTTCATTTTCAGATGGTAATACTCAAATTATTTCTATAAATATTTTAAAACAATTGTGTCTGAAACATTTTTACTTTAACTTTTTAATTTATTCTATAATTAACAGAAACCCAGCATATATATAATTAAATATAATGCAAAACTATAGGATAATGCTAAAAAAGAGAACTGTCTAACAAAAACCAACAGCTTGAGTCAAAATAATAGCTAAAGTAGTTGTGTTCTGAAAATAAAATAAATGTTAGCAAGAAAGATGGGAACTAAATGTTCGAATTGAAGCTATTTTTGATAAATCAGATAATGGTGAAGTGAGTGATGCACAGGCAAATGGGAGCACAGATAACAACACTAAAGTGCTTTTAAAAAAAAATGTATTAAATAAAAATCACAAATACCTATATAAAATAGTACAAACATACACATACATACACATTTCCGTCAATGCATATCAATCTTTAAATCAACTAAATTAAAAAAAGAGCCATGAGTTAATTAAGTTTTTCTATTTAATCATCTCACATTTTCCAGTTGATATTATGATATTAGTTTTCAGTTGTGTATATGTAAATTAAATAAAGTATTTTTCAATTTATTATTTCTAGACACTATGGGCCATATTCAATTGCAAGCCCGCAACTCGATTGCAGACAGCCGAATGTCTGCGGGTGCGTTGGTCTCCGATTGCGATGCTATTCAGTTTCTCAAAGCCACAATTTACGGGCCCCAAGCCAAAACCGTAACCCATGCACTGGTTTGGAGCACTCCAGGGCGGGAACATGATCAATTCAGCAAGCCCGTAATCGCCCAGTTTGAATCAGCCAATAGAAAATGAGACTGTCATAATTATGGCAGTAAAACATGGAGGTTACATGTCAATCAATTTGGTTCGGGGGTCCAATATGCAATCAGACTCGCAAACCCTCAAAATAAAAAATTATGAAAATGAATGCCAATACTGTTCTAGTCCATATGGATGGCCTGATATGTATTAACTCATTGATACCCGAGATCAATTTAACCCCGAAATGAAACATAAAAACAATGCTATGTTCCTACCGATTTGCGAGCTTGAGACTGTTGCGCAATAAATTTGAAAATCTATTTTCATTTTCCCTGTTATTTACAGTGCTGTAGTGATTTTTTATTTGCATTTAAAGTGCTACGAATAGGGTGTGAAAACATTAGCGGGCTTGGGGAAATTGAGCAATTGAATATCCATTTGCCATTTTAGCCTTGCGAAAGTGTAAGATCAAAGTCTTCTGGAGGCTGTAAGTTATGAATTTAACCATCTCCATTTTTTCAAGACCGTAGCTCGGAAGCCGTTTCAAGCCTGCAAAAAGACACAAATTGAATAGCAAAATAGCTTGCAACCTCACTGACGGGCTTCCGAATCTCCCGAAAGCTCAATTGAATGTGGGCTTAGATGTTTTACTTTTCCCCAAGTAGGAAGATTTTTTTTTTTCCAATTTAAATCTATCAGCCATTTCGTAATTGATAAGATGTGAACTAAAATGTATTTAACCTTATGGCTAACTCCAACTGGAAACCTGTGGAACAACGCTAATTCAGGTGTAAAATCAATGTCACAATTTACAATCTTTTTCATATTTTCTATACAAGAAGAACAATATCACACTTCCATCATATATGTTCGAAGAAACCTGTTTCAGATTCACATCTCCAACAAAGATCTATATAATTTCCTTTACTAAATTTAGAGATTTGGCTAGGTACTAAGTGCCAACTTTGAAAATAATTTCTTTTAGGTTAACACATTTTAGAGTATTGGCGGTCACATCAAAAGCTTTATACCAGAAAGTGTGGTTCCATTGCATTCTCAATTTAATCCTTTTTATATATTTTTTTTTACTTCTTTCATATCTCTTAAATAAAATGTAAGTGCTGTGTCATTGTATTGTTCCTTCCTTCCTCTATAATTTCTATTTAAAATTTTGTGACTGGCCTTATTAGTTTATACTTGTTAGATAAATCTTTAAGTAAAGCATTGTATTTCAGACATTTTTCTCCTGGAAGGACATTTTCTCTCCTTAATATTTCAATTATTGTTTTTCCTTTGCCTTTGAAAACAGACCTGCTAGCCTCTTAAAGTTCCATCTTTCCCAATTAATTTTACTGAGTTTAAGAGGTCCTTCATTTAGACTTGTTCTGGGAGTAAGCGGAGAGGGGAACCTCACTAAATTGGGGGGCAGTTCTTATGATTTAATTTGTCTTTACCTATTTTTGGAATCGTAATGATAGCAGATTCAAGTATTTCTTATGGTGATTTGTTTAATTAAATGTATCTTTTAAATGATTACTTAAAACAGAAGAGAATAATTTGTAGTAAAGGTTTGGGAAACCATCCGGTCTTTTGGGACCTTTTTGAGTTTAAGCGTAGCTATGGCTTCTTCTATTTCTTTGGTTGTTATCTCTCTTTGTAATATTTCAAGCTGCTCTTCCTTAATTTTCTGGAGGTTTAGTTTAGTCAAAAAAATTGTAACTTAGTAGGTTTTAATACTGTTGAGTTTCTTCCAGATTAAATAAACCTTTAAAGAATTTGAAGAATATGTCACCAATTTCTTTCGGCTTAACACATTCTCTCCCATCTTGATCTTTTAATTTAGTTATATTTTTAGACACATTTCTTTTCTTTATATTGTTAGCCAATAGTTTCCCACCCTTATTTCCCAGGTGATATTTTTTTTTGCTGTGTAAGCCAAATTATATTATCTAATTGTTTTTGTAAAATTTTCTTAATTTTATTTTGAATTATATTTATTTCTACACCAAGTTCTTTATCTGGGGCTTGTTTATTCATCCTTTCTAACTCACTTAGATTAATGTATAAATTCCTTAATGATATTCCTCTCTTCTTCTTCTCATGTATTGCCCAAGAAGCAAGTAACCTTCTTATATACACCTTGTGGGAGTTCCAAATTATCCTTTTAGAATCAATAGAATTATCATTGATATTAAAAAAACTCCACTATTTTCTTCTTCAGAGTATCCCTATTTTGCATATTTTTAAGCAAGGTAATATCAATATTCCTTTTATAGTTATAGTTTATTTGTTGAGTTTTGTTAATAAAGGATCTTAGTCATGGCATGATCCGACCAATCTATTGGTCCAAATTTTATTTCACTTATATTTTCTAATGTACGTTGATCAGCAAGGCAGTAATCTATCCTTGTGTATGTATTATGTCTACTTGAGAAAAAAGTAAAATATCTTTCCCCAAAATGTAAGACTTGCCAGGAATCGTATAAAACATATTTCATCAGTGTGTTATTGAAATGTTTTGTCATTCTCAAAATTGTAGCATCTGGGGCTGAATCTTTAATAGATTTTCTGTCCATAGCATAATTTGCACATAAACTTAAATCCCCACAAACTACTACATAACCTGTTTTAATCTACTGGATATTTTTTTGTATTTTCTTCAAGAATTTATTTTGTCTTGGGGGTGTATAAATTCAGAATATTCAGTAATAGTACAAGATTCATTATTAATCCTCCCTATTCCTATCCCTAGATTACTAATTTTGATGGAAATCCCAAGTTATATTTGATATTTTTATTTCTAAGAACTTTGGTAATTTCATTAAATTATCTCCTTTTTAGTAAGGTTTCACTTGAGAGATTGGTAAAAACACTTATCTTTTCATTGATTAAATTATTTTGTTTCTTTGAGTGCCTTCATTAATGCCTCTTAACTAGGGTAATGTAATTTTACTATCACATTTCTGTGTGTATCTTTTGGACCATTTTTGGGTAGAGGGATAAATACCATCTATTTTATCTTCTCCTTGAGAACTTAGACTCATTAGCGAGTTAAAGATGGTAATGATATAATTAGGGAGTTTCGTCATTGTTATTAAATTAGGAATTCCTCTCAGTCTTAGATTATTTCTTCTGAGAGAATCCTCATAGTGACATTGTTTTAATCTTATTATTATTGTTTTTTGTATGTAATTTAACATAGTTTGATCATTTTGAATTATGGTTTCTTGCTTTTTTTTTCTACTTCTTTTATATGTGATGTCAAGTCGTTGACGAGCTGAGTGTTTTTAACAATTTCTTGGGTTAACTCCATTCTCAAAGAATTTTGAAAATCTGTTAGTAATTGTCTCATTACAATAGTTGTAAGAACTTCTTGTTCTGGAGTACTTAAAGTACTTGACGAATCCAAATTTTCATTATCTGTAAGATTTAATTTGGGTGGAGATTGTTCTGAGACGGTCAGAGGGGTCAGTTATGTACTATCAAGTGATTTTTCCATGTTATTTTCTTTAGGTGAGAAGAAACTAGAGGGGTTTTCACATTTCTTTTTTTTACCTTTAAGTATATTTTGGTACTTTTTCTTCATTTTTAATACTCTCACTACACCCTCTTTCTACCCCTTTTCCTTTCTCTTCTCCCTCCCTTCTCTTTTACTCTTTTTTTCCCTATTTTTTTTCTCTCCCCCCTCTCCTTTTCCCTCCCTTTCTCCCGCTTCACCTTCCCCCTCTTATGATTCTAACAATGTGAAATCAATGCAGATTGGATATCCCTAACCCAGACAGGTGTAAACTTATTAATCCTGTTCTGGTTGTTCCACTTCCCTTATTGCACCTATTATGTTAGTATAAATTATAAGTTAACCATAAGTCACCCATAACTTTAAACCTTGTACAACATATGTTTTTCTAACATCACAGAGATTTTATTTCAGTCTCCAGTTATCATGCACTCATATTCTCCTTAACAGTTTCACTAAATATATATATACAACCAAGATTTCTTTAAACATCTGAATTTTCCCCCCAGTGCATATCAAAATCAATAATATTCTCTGAGTCTTTCCACACCTTGCCTTGTCCTACAAGGCTTCCCCAAATTACTTGGCAATGATAATTAGTAGTGGTGGCTCAGACTCATACTGTTCAGTTTTCTTTAAACAAATATTAGGGTATTACCCTTGTATAGCAGTGCTGTCAGCCTCACCACCCCCTGGGGTTTTCTTTTATGTTAAACCCTTGTATAAGAAGCTTCTCACTCTTAAATGTTCAATGAACATCATTAACGAGCTTTCACATCCACATCACTGCTTCTTGTATAATTCAAAACATAGCAACTGCCATTAAGTCAGACTCTAGACAATATCCTCAGTTCCTTATAAGACCTCCCAGCCAGGGAAGACCTACTGCAGTGGCAACTCTCGGCTCTTCACAGGTTTCCCCCGTCTGCCTCACTAGCATCCCACAGTGTCACCCTGGGTGGGACAATCTTCATAAGCATTGCACAGCCTTCCCGACCTGTGGGTACTGACTCCCGGTGAGCCATGGGTCAGGTCTCTCCTTCTTGGGCCCTGTCACGCTCTGCCCCCTTTAATCAGGATATTCATGCAGTGGTTGCTCCCGACTCTCAGCAATTCCCAACCTGCATCGCACATCGTCTCGCTAGGTAGCTCACACATGAAACAGTTTGCACAGCTTAACTGGGCTGGGATTGGTGAGTCCTTGTAGACAGTGGGCCAGATCTCTCACTCCTGAGCCCTCTCACACACTGACGTCTTAGAACAAAGCATCCGCCCGGTGGCTGGTCCAAACTCTCAGCGGCTCCCAGCCTGCCTGACACAGCTACACACAGCTTCACACCCAGTGACTCGCATTACACAAGGGCTATTTAGCTTAACTGAGTTAAATCCCTGCAGGCAGTGGGTCAAATCTCTCACTCCTGAGCACTGGCACACGCTGACTCCATCTGCACACAATTGCTACAATCTACTTCATAATGGAAAATAAAAAACAGGCATTTTGGGCAATTCTTTTTTTTTAAACAATGAGTTTTATTGTCACATTTTTAAGAAACAGTTCACAGATTTGACCCCGGCACGCAGGCCAGAATGTTCAACTTAAGTCCATGACACCCATTACAGTCATATTTATTTATATCTATTTACAGAAAACTCTGATTCATTAATGTTGTTGACGTCAGGATGGAAAATAGACTGCTTTAGGTCAAACCTTTTGCTGCTGGTACATATAATTAAAAAAGTAAGAGAAAAAAGTCATACTTTTTTTTTTTTTTTAACAACATAACCTATAACTAGACTGGCTTGCTGGCCAACCCTGCCCCCCCCCCCCCCTTCCTATTCCTTCCAAATAAACAACTAACTATTGTAGTGAATTAGTCCCCATGTCTTTCCCTGTTACCCTCCCCTTCCTAACCTCTTTTGACCATATTGACCATAACTTATTGGAGTATGAGTCCTAGATAAATACCAACCACTATCTCTAACTCCCTAGGTCTATGCCTATATGTACTACCCAAGGGTCCCAAATGTTCCTGTATTTGTCCATTGAGTCAGCCAATAGGTGGGTAATTCTTTCATTGATTGCTATATAGTTAATCTTTTGTTTAACCATCAGAAAATTTAGGTTGCCAGATTTTCAGGATTTGGCAATATGGCTCTTAGCGGCCAAAGTTATATATTGAAGCAGCCAATTTTGGGATGGTGACAGAGTGCTATTAGGAATCCCCAGCAGCATGTTGTCTATAGTACTGTCCACTGGGGCATGAAACAAGTCCGAGGCCAACTTCGAAATTGCATCCCAGACTTTTAGTACCTGGGGGCATGTCCACCATATGTGGGTAAATGTCCCTGTTGCTTGGCACCCCCTGAAACACAAGTGGCTTTCTGACTTTTTCCATTTTGCAAGCTTCTCTGGGGTAATGTACACCCTGTGGAGCACCTTAATGGAGGTCTCAAGAATGCTATAGTTAAGGGAGCCCCTGTAAATGTTGGACCATACCACCCACCATTTGACGCCATTTTGCATAGGTCCTAGTTCGTATTCATATCGGTTTCCCAGTCAACCATGTGTTTTACCTTGAGTCCTTCTGGTCGGGCATTAAACGTTTTTATAAAGCATCCTTAGAATACCCTTTGTTAGTGGGGCCACTTGACAGATTTTAGACAGCCAGTTAATTTCCGGCACTCTGTGGTTCTTTAATAAGGTGTGTATAAAATGTTTAAATCTGCAGAAATTGTAGTGTTCTGACAATGGCAAGCCATGTTTGTCCCTTAAGTTTTCGAAGGAGAGGATTTGACCACTAAATAACCACTCTCCCAGCCTATCTAGTTTTCCATTCTTCCACCAATGTTGGGAGATCAGGTTCAAGCTTATTGGCATCTGCGGGTGATTAAGGAGCAAGGTCATATATAGCTTTGGGAAGATTTTTTTGTGCTTACGGGCCCAGTTCCAACATGTTAGCGTGTGCTTTACCATTGGATTAGGTGAGTTTCTAATTTTGGGGGGCATATCAGGAAGCCACATAATCGTGTCCCAGGTCAACGGCCACATTGATTGGTTTTCTATATAAATCCACGCTGGTTGGTGGGTCGCAGAGTGGGCAATTGGCAAAAAGGATAGTTGAGCGGCATTGTAATAGAGTTTAATATTTGGACAGGATAGTCCTGCATCTAATTTGTGTAGATACATAATTTTTTTCGCAATTCGAGATGGACCTTGATTCCAAATAAACCTAAAAATTTGCCTGAAAATTAGATATATCTTTATTTTTTACTGGAATAGGGAGAGTTCTAAAAAGGTAAAGGAGTCTGGGCAAAATGTTCATTTTTATAGTATTAATGCTCCCTACATTTTGGGCAATTCTTAAATGTTTTTGCTTAGCTTGCATGCTAGATTCTCATGTTTCCTATAATTAACATTACCCCACAATACTTAACTGCATGGAAACTCTTGCCCTTCTGATAGTTGACTAAAACCTTTCTACAGCACTTCCCTCTACTTAGACATATAGAGGGTGGCTTGCTAAAGCATCACCGGTTGTTCCATTGTGCCGAGATGAGCCATGAAATTTTGAGATCCAGTATCTCACGTCATTGCGCGATCTACTAAAGGCTGTTTCCTGATTAAAGTAAAGCCAAACATGACACTTTAAAAGCCACAGTGATCTAGGCAATGTTCAACACAAGACAGGCTGTAGAACACTAAATTGACTAGAATAACACATCTCGCTCATTAACCTAGTAATGTGAAATTGCCCCCTCAAAAAATAAATACAAATAAGTATCCCAGGCTTATTTTTGCATTGGAGCATTTAAAAAAAATAGTATAACCCTCCCCTGAAGAACAACAGGGGGGTTCCTGAGGGATCTTTTGGATCTTCTTATGGTTTATATAAAAATGCAATCCTGATTGTGATGAGGTTCACAGAACATGCTCAGTAGGACAAAAATAGGAGAATATATATGTTTGTAGTTGTAAACTATTACTACATTGCACCACAATGAAGGGTGCATTTTAGTAAATCATGTCAAGTCTAGGGGATAGCTGAGTTGTGTTAGTTAATTCAAATGACTGTCTACTCTGATTTTTCCCGATAAAATCTACATATGCACAATGCTATTTTGTTTCTAATAATAAAATGTAATAATCCATTAGCATTTAGTACACAGGCTGTATGCAATGTTTACTAATCAAAATTATAACTAACTAGCTACAAATTGAACTATAACTAAGGCACAAAGTTATTTGGATGTGTGAGTGTGAAGGGGTTGTGGGCTCCTGCTGCTCCTATGGTAGTCTTTTGTGAGATGAAACCTATTCTGAGGATAATGGAAGGGCGTTGACATCCTAGAAGCAGTTGGTTCCTTTTGTAAATGTTTTGCAATCCATTGTTCTATTAGTACTTTTGAAATACAAAAATGTTTCCATAGCAGAATAAGTTTGGGAAATACTGTTGTACACTATAGCTTGGGGAAATAAATTAAGTAAGAAACACAGATTTACCAGCCTTAAATTTGTCATATTTGTGTAGAACAGGGTTGTCCATTTTCAGTCCTAGAAGACCAGTGTCATGTCAGATACGCAGGGTACAGGTTCACCAATCAGTGTCTCAATCATTGTTATGTCGTTATCTGTCTCACACAGGAATATTCTGAAAACAATTGGCTTGAATCTGGCTTGGATCTGGCCCTTGAGAATTAAATATGGACACGTATTATCTAGAGTGAGTCTGTACTTCTACACATTATCAAAGTAGGCTAAAAAAAATGGTGGCTCTGCTGCTTGCATATTTCACAACATATGTGTGTCCTTTAAAACATTTAAAATAATACTTAAAATAATATATTTTGTAACATGACATATCAATATAACATTACTTAAATACAATAAGCACTGATATTTTTCACCTTCTTTATGAGTAGGCCTCATTGTATTAACCAGTGTGTTATATATGGAAAAAGTTGAATGTTTTAGTTTCTGATAGATGAGCAGGGTGTACTATTTAAATTTTTTTGACAAATATGAAACCTTTAAACTGACACAAATGAAAACCCTGCAGAGTAAAAGAGAAATGAATCAAGTTTAGTGCTAATAAATAGGTTCCATCAACTTCTTGCTAAAATAAAACCATTAATAAAAGTGGCATGGAAGTCTTCAATACTGATCTACATTATCAAACTGAGCATTAAAAGCATGGTGAGAAAAAAAATCTGATTTTTTTCAAATTAATGCTTTTTTTCTGCTATTTTAAATATTTTATATTACACCTGTGATATAAAAACCTACATTTGGAAGTTTCTTTAAGTACCAAAACTCACAAGCACACTCAAACGCGTTTGTTACACAGTGCAGTATTTTAAAACAATTATAACGACATTCAAATGGAAAAGTTTTTAGACTTGATTTTAATTGATCTATATGTACATGATAGTGCAGTGCAATGACTCCAGTGGTAATATAAAAAGAAATATACCAAAGAGGATCAAATTCTACAACCAGTGGGAATATATTTTTTCAAGCAATGTGATCTTGTGACCATCACCAGTGTGGTACATTGTAACGTTTATATGAGCATAGTACATTTGGTGCAAAGTATAAGTAATTAATACACTTTAGCAAGTCCCTCTGTATGTATCAAAGGGCACTCATTATTTTCTATGTTAAGCAGAGATGCATGCTTACAAAGAGAAATAATTAAGAAGGTATTACATTTAAAGAATATTTAAATGCTACAGTCAATTAAATGCACATAAGAAGGCTGAATATAAAAGGAGGTCACCAGAAAAAATAGAAAGGGCAGAATCAAATTTGGGTATCAGTATCTGGAACAAACTACAAAGCAGGTTATTCAACACAAAAACAATTATGTTCATTAAGCATAATTAATGGGAATAATCAGTTATTACTCATTGTAGCAAACTATGGAACTCTAATATATAGGGATTTTAATGTTAATGTTAAGATCGTGTTTTAAAAAGTTAATTTGTACTGCATATGTCGTTTAAAGGTTCATGTCCTGCACAGTATTATTCTTTTCTTATAAAAGACAGCTCTGTGTTATGTGCATTTATTAAACAAAAACACATTTTAACAAAATTAGCTCAACTTTTACTAGAACTATTTTATAGAGTAGTTATATAGCCTTTTGATTTTATGACAATTAGGTATTAGACACATATCTAATTCCCAAGACATACCCTCACATAAGATCAGGACAAAAGGAGGAGCAAATTAATGTCCTCCAAAGTCACTATAATCTATTGTGTTAAAACAATAGATCAATAGTTTATGAAAGTAGGTCTGTGGTTAAAAATGTAAAATAATCTCTTTTGAGGAACTACACTTGAAAATAGAAATCATGTTATTAGGATGTAAAATAAAACATAATACCACCTTATTGCTTTAATATGTTTTGTACTGTTGTGCAATCTACCCTTTTTTCCAGTGACATATGTCCTGAGGTGGGAGGAGACTTTGAATACACAAGAGGCTTGTATCTGCCCAATGGAAATTTGTAATATCTATCTGTCAGTAAACTCATAAAGTATACTGGGATACTATATGCAACTGACACCCAAATCTACCTCTCTGCACCAGAACTATCCCCTTCTCTTTAAGCTCATGTAGCCAACTGCCTCTCTAGCATATGCTCATGGATGTCCACCCATCCAACACAAACTAAACATGTCAAAGACTGAACTCCTTATCTTCCCTCCCCCTTCCACAGCTTCCACTCCTCACATATCTCCCATTGTTGACAATGCCATGATCATACCCACCTCCCAGACTATTGCCTAGGGGTTTTACTGGATCCTGCCCTCTTATTCCTCACATACTATCAATCACTAAATCTTGTCATTTTTACCTAAAACAATCGCCAAAATACATCACTTTCTCTCCCAAGACAAAATCAAAATTATAATACACTCTTTTATCATAGCTTGCCTCGACTACCGCCACTCTCTCGTTGCTGGCCTCCGCATCACGCGCCTCTGTCCACTCCAGTCCATAATGAACGCATCCGCTAGACTCATCTACCATACTTATTGCTCAGTGTCTGCAGCTCCTCTCTGTCATTCACTCCACTGGCTTTCCATAGACTCCATAATAACAATTAAAATCTTGACCCCAACATATAAAGCTCTCAACAATAATGCACCCTCCTATATCTCTGATCTTTCTCCAAATACTCCCCCAGCCACCCTCTTCTCTCTACTAATGCTTCTTTCCTCCTATCATTCCCACCTTTGGGACATTTGCTTTGAAAATCCTTGCCTCACTCAACTAGACTATCCTCCTACTTAACTAAAAACTCATCTGTCAAGTGTTTCACCCTCAGCTTTAATTTCCGCAATAATATTGTACCTCACCTCTCTATACCGCACCCATACCCTCTATACTGTAAGTTTGCATGTTTTCAATCTAATTGAATGCTTCAGAGAAAGCTAAACTCAAAAACAGGACCTTCCATTATTTTGTAATTTGTTAAAATTGTTGACTTTTAGCTACCCTATATAGCAATAAAGAATATGCTGGTGCATTACAAATAATACTCAGTTTACAAGAACGCAAACTGTTGACACAAAAACTGCAATAAGCAGGCTCGGTAAAGAAGATAGAGTAAATAATGATTGCATACAGAAGTGAAAAATGAAACATTTGTTTATTTTTATTTATTTTTTTTACTTTAGAAAAACATTTTGTTATCAAGTTTTGTATTGAAAATGCCATTTAGAAAAAAGAAGGACCACAGTGGTCCTTTAAGGGAACAAAACTGCAATTTTTAATATCTTGTACAGTATGCAATTTCAGTAACAGTTTGATTATTTTTTTTTATATCCATCAACTTAGTTTATATCTATGTGTCTTTTATTACATTGCTATACTGGTCACGGAAAATGTTCAAATGCTAATGCCTTGCCTGTACCAGTTCTCTATAATAAAACTGTACATATTTTTGTGTAGCTGTTATGTCATAATATTCAGTAGAGCTTTCTATATTTAAAGACTGTATACATGTCTTCTCACAATACAAAATGTATACACAACTTTTTTTTATTGAATGAATGTTGCATAATTTATTTAAACAATTCAACAAAAGAAAATTGCATTTACAGCAACACACCATGTGGATAGCAGCAGCCAGCAGATAATATGATTAATATATAAATAAATATGGCTTTAAATGGTCACACTAAAGGAAAATGGAATTAACCTTGTATTTTAGAAAAAACACAGCTCAAATAAAAGCAATAGTGTCTACAAATCTATCAATGTCACAGAGGAAAACCCCCTTAGTGAGGCATTAGGAACCATGGCAACTAGCATAGAAACAAGAGTTATAATAGATACTCATCCGATGTAAATCCTGGAATATGTTTTTTTGATAAAATATGGGAATAATGCTTTTTTTTTTTAAACCAGTCGTCGGGAGACTGAATACATAACTTAATCCCAATATCATACTAATACCACATTCTTGTCTTAATGTGTAAATGTACAGTGTGTGACAAAATCTGCAAAACACACTAAACAACCATAATCGTTCTAAATTATATTTTTTTACATTTCTGGATGGTTAAGGTCTAGAGTATGTATTTCAAAGGTTCATTAAAATTCAGCTCTAGAGCCATGTTTCTATAGATCAACATAGATAGAATAGCTAAGTTCAATATGGATTATCATGGCTCTGTCAAGACCAAATTCATCAGCATGAATTCAAATCCATATTAGTTGTGAATTCAAATAAGTGCTACTTTCCCTCACTGATTAATAAAGACAAAATTAAGAAGATCCATACAATTTTGACCATGTATCAGTTTGTTATTTCGTATGAAAGTTTCTAATTATGCAGGTTCCTTTGATTATAAAATGTTGTAGATCTCTGGTCTGGATTTTTATAAGGCAATATATATTTACTAGTTGCAATAAAAGTACCAAACTCAATTAATTTATATAAGAAAAATGTGTATTTTGACCATAATCACAATGTTTTGTTTGTCAAAACTACCCTTCATCAAATCCAGCATTAGGCTTACCCTTGTCAAAGGCAGTTTTAATGGACAAAATATTTCAATTATTGTTAAATAAAACATTTGTTGGAGGAAAATCCTTTGTGTTAGGTTCTCGCTACAAATGGCTGCTTAGTCCATGCTATAGTAATGATTATCAGGACACAATACAGACTGCACAGGTGAATTTAGAAACCGTAACCCATCAGTTGTATATAGCATTTCAGAGCGTGATCCAGATCAATTAAGCAAGGCCATACCTACCGATTTAGATACAGCCAATGAAAATGAGACTGTCATCATTAGGTCAATAAAACATGGAGGTTACACGTCAATCAATTAGCGTTTCAAGTTCCGATATGTGATCAGACACACAATCCCGCAATGTACGAAATAATAAAAATGAATGCCAATACTGTTCTTGTCCATCCGGGTGGCCTGATTTGATATTAACTCATTGATTCCCGATGAGTTATAATTCCGAAATTAAACATAAAACAAAAATATTTTCTATTGTAGATTTGCAAGCTTGAGACTGTTGTGCAATTGATTTTAATGTTTTTCATTAATTTCCCGGTCTTTTAAAGTGCAGTATTGAATTTTTATTTACATTTGCAGTGCTACGATCAGGTGTTTAACCCCCTTGTGAGTCCTATCTGGTACCCATAGGATCTTCTTCTACATTTGAAATTTACTGGTGTGAAAACATTTGCGGGCTTAAGGAATTGTAGCATTTGAATAGCGATTTGCAGTTTTAGAGTTTGTAACTCCTGCAAGCTTGAAAGATCAAAGGCTTAGATGGACTGTACATTACAATTTTATCAACCACAGGGATTTTCAGTTTGTAACCTGTAGATTGTTTGGGGCTCACAAAAAAACGCCAATTGAATAGCAAATTAGTTTACCGGCTACATTACAGGCTCCCATAAACAATAATACTCAATTGAATCAAGGCATTAGGGTTATATTTATCTAATAGGGTTTAAAGTAGTGATATACTTTGATAAATGGGTATAAGCAGGGATAAACAAAGTGAAGTAGATTTACGCTGAGTTAAAACATTAAAATGCCTCAACTTTCATTGTTTTCTATAGAGCTGTATTGGGTATATCACTCCTTCAAGGATCCAACAATCCAAGATTTCAATTTATTTCAAAATAAGCACAGATGAATCAATGTGAATGAATGAAACTAAGTAACTCAAGTGCAGAAAGATCCTGAATACACAAGCAAAGATTGTGGATTCTTGGCATCCTTGATAAGACCGAGATCCCACCACTAGGTTCTGTAGAAAACAAAAGAGGCATTATATGTTTTAACTTAGTTTATCTCTATTTATCCCAGCTTATACCCATTTATCAATGCATATCCCCACTTTTAACCACATTTGTATATAAATATAGCCTTAAGTCTCGGCATGTTTGAGCTCTAGATGACTCTCTCTATTACTCTCTTGCTAGCTCCATCTCTCTCAATATCAATATCTTTAATACACTCTCCCTCTCTCTAATACAAACTCTCTATAACTTAACACATTTTATCTAACTTTTCTTCTCTCTCCAATTCTATAAATCTCTCTGTCGCTAACCTTCTCTGTCTAAATCTCTCTTATACTCCCCCTGTCTCTTTTTCTCTCTCTTTCTAAATATTTATATAGAACGGGATCTGACTTATACATCATGAAACAATGCATCAGTTCAAATGCTGCCATTAATATATAACACAAGTGATTTGTGTCCTACATCTTTCTCAATTTCTGTATATGGTATTTGTGATAAAGTATTAACTTTCACAAGTCACTAGTAAAAGTTAAACAAGCCTTGTGCCATCTGCCATTCTGCAATATTAATATTTTATATATCAATCTAGCCTTGTAACGGCACAGCACTCTTAGATGATCAATAGGTTGTTTGCCACCATCCATCCGTTAGAGATTATAGTCTTAAAGCATATGCATCTCAACTATTAACTTCACACAAAACGACTTAAACCTTTCACTGGCAGACATTTTAACACAAGAAATAGAACCATTACTGTTGTTTCCAATTTTTTTTTTAGACTGAAGTTCAGTAAAAAGAAAGCATTTTGTAATATGCATTACTTTTTGTCAAACTACAATGTTAAAATGTCCTTGAAATGTGTCCATATTGTTTCAATAGAGTTTAGCATACTCAGTGGTATAAAATAACAGCATTATCCAGTCCCTAGCTCTAAATTATTAGACTGTTAAATCTTCAGTTCAATAACTCTCCTAATATGTAATTCCCTTATGGTCATACAGCATATATTTTTCCTTGTTATTTTATGTTTTTAGTTTGAATCATTTTTATTGAAAGAAAAGAAGATTCTGCCAAGTTCAAATATACATTGCAAGATTGACACAATATAGAAACAGTTAGCATTATGTAGGATAAGCCTTAATTTTCCTTCCATTAGTTATTTGTTTATAAATTTTCATAAGACATTTCTAAATTAATCAACAAAAGTTAGTATTGTCTAAAAAATCAAAACCAAATCAACCAGCAAACAAAAAAAAAAAGAGGGGAGGGATGGGAGGGAGTGGGAGAGGGGGATGAGAGCCTGAGGCTTCATGGTTATTCTCCACCATCTAGGATCAATGTTGAATGTTTCCATGGCTCTTACTGCCAGCCAGTTCGCAAGATCCAAGATTCCCAACCGGAAGCCCATCTTTTATAATTTACATCAAGCTCTGCTGATATCCTACTCATCAAATAAATATGTTTAATTTTACTCAATACATCTCCAAAAGCAGGAGTAGTTGCCCTCCAATTTTTGTTTTTGAAAACTAAAGCAATTTTTTAACACTCACTTTTCTCCATTTACAATAACTTAAACAATACAATACAATAATTTATCATTTGTTTAAAAGAAATAATGGCCAGATTCAGAAAATGAGTGCTACATAGGTAAAAGGGACATGGGATTCACATTTTTAACTGTTGTTTTTTTATTTGTTAACGAGAACTACAATATAATAAACATTTTTGTTCTTTAATACAAAAGTTGTGTCTAAAGTTTATAAAATTCTAAATTATTATAATATCCAAATGTTACAGACAAAGGCGCTTATTTAACTGTCCATATCGCAATTACTTGAGCTAGTAATGGAGCCCGTAAATGTTACTTATATTTAATTGCCTACATTTAGCTACTTGCATTCCAATTTCAGGCTCAAAATCCTGCAGATGTCAAAAACTTAACTTCGTCCTATCTCCTCCTTTGATGTTTTAAGCCAGCAAATGCTACCAGTGCTAAAAACACAAAATCCATATTCAATTTCAACAATTCAACAAGCCCACAATTGCCTTTAAACCCGTAAATGGCAAATGTATCAAACAATTATACAAGTACCAGATAGGACTCGCAAGTGGGTTAAACTGGTCGTAACACTGCAAAATCAAATAAACACACAATACTGTACTTAAAAATACTGGGGAAGCAATGAAAGACATAATTAATTGTACAACAGTCTCCAGCTCGCACATCTGCAATATCTTTTTTTTTTACCATCAATCAAGGAGTTAAAGTTAAAGTTAATACATATCATGGAACTCGCATGGACTAGAACAGTTGATTTATTGATTTTTATTGATTTCTACATTTCAGGACTGCGAGTCCGAATGCAAATTGATTGTAGTTTAAACTCCATGTTCTACTGATGTCATGATGACAGTCTCATTTACTACTGGCTCTGTCTAAAATGTGATTTATGGGTTTGCTTAATTGATCATGATCATGCGCTGAAATGCTACATACGGGTTCATGGTTTGGGTGTGGATGCTGTGAGCATATAATTATGGTCTTGAGTCAATTAAATACATCTATATACTGTATGTAAAAAAAATTGGAACCCACAGACAAACGTTCAGCTTGAAGGAAATTACGTGCTTGGAAATGGAATTAAATAGGGGCCAAAGATTTTGTTAGTCAATGTTTTGTTAATAAATATCCTTTTTTAAATAAAATACAAAACATTTTCTACCACTGTAAAACTTTATAGTACATCAAACTAGAATTACATTACAATATACCTTGATTGCCTTAGATAGTATAACTAGATATTTCTCTTAAGATATCATACAATGAGATCACAAAGCCAAAAAGCTATTCCACTGATTCCATCTCTTTGTGAATGGACTTAAATGACCCTATAACATTCTTTTACACATTATAAAATTGTCTTTTTTAATGAAAAACATTTAGTAAAAGTATTAGTATGTAACTAACATGAAATGCTACAGGAAAAACTTCTGTGTGAGAAGAGAGTTTTTGTAACTCTAGATCTCATACAGCTATATTGCTGCGGCTTTTTGGCTGACGTGGGTAAAGCCACAAAGACACTTATACATTCAAAGCAGTATATTCTGCTCCAGGAGCTGAATTTTCAGAAAAAAAAACACATTGTTCAACCTTATCAAAAACCCTCTTTCAGATACAGCAAAGAAAAAAATGCCTCCAATGACCCTTTAAGCAAATTTGAAGTAACGTGGAATTCATCACATTATCAAAGACAGCACTGAAATTTATAAAACTGTTACATATTTCACTGACTTGTAAGAGCTTTTATATCACCCAGTTAATCCTCAAACTAGAGGCTGTGTTCAGCTTCCTTCACTCAATTCCTTTGGGTTCTTAAGATTTCTAATCTCAAGGAGAAAAAGTGTGAAATTTATTATTGCAGTGAAGACAGTATAACATCTTTTATCGGGACCTGGTAATTTATGGTCCCTTTAAGACTTGCACAAATTTCCCCATAAACTCAATAAACCCTGCAGAGATTGATGCAGGGAAATAAACAGTTTGAGTGGTGTGATATTTAATACAATTATAATACAATGAAAAGAGCGTCAAATGAAAAAAAAAAACGTTTACTCACTTTCTACTGGATTTTGATTGATCTACATGATGGTGCAGAACAGTTTTAATGGCTTCAGTAGCCCTTTAGTATTACAACTCTGGAAATGCAACTTTGCAACAACATCATGACCTCCTTCTGATTAACTTCAATAGCACTGACAGATATACAGAGCTTTATTGAGAAATCAGTTAATCCCTATAAACTCTGGCCTTATCAGCACCATTTTTTTTAGATGAATTGTCAATTTAATTGCTGCTATTATCTCTCCTTCATTAATCTCATTATATTTTGCTTGGTTACAAAATGCTTGCTACATTGGCAATCGCCACAATTTCATGCATACTTCTCGTAAAGTGTTTATTGTTATTTCCTGTCATTACTCATTTGTCTCGGCAGCAAATCCTCTGCCAACGAGGGATTCAAGTCAATATGGTGTGATACACACATTAGCAAATATTTTACCATTTGTTTGCAAGGAAAATTCCATAATGTCTCTATTCATGAGTCATTGCTGAAGGCAATGCCTAATTCTAGTTCCTGCTTCAAAGAGCCTATTCTAGAAACACTGTAATTTTGTATACAGATATATAATAATTTTCACTGAAAAGTACATAAAGAGCCAAATGATCTGAAGACATTTTAAAAAAAAGGGGAATATTGCTATTTGGATTTCTTTTTTACATGATAAATTACTTCTATGAATATTGAAAAGGCATAATGAAGTTGCTTGCTATTCACCTGACCTGACCTGATAAATTATGCAAATACCTTCTTTTGTTACAAATGATGCAAGTACATTCTTCTGTTACTTTTCAGTGGGATCTGTTGGCTGGCTGTGTTGCCAGGCTCAGCTGCAGGAACCCATGACCGGGAAGGGATGCAGGGTGGAATTTGGTGGCGTATGACTGTGGGGGAGTGGTTAGTTAGGCTAGTTAAGCCCAGCAGGCACATAGCAAAATATTTTCCTCCCCCGCTGTCCTGCAGTTCGGTTGTGCCTACTCTACATTTTTCTCTTTTCCATATCCACTTACCTGTGCTCATGGACAGCTTGAAGACCCTTCTTGAAAATATCCAGTTGAGTACTCTGAAGCATGGGATCCATTGACTGGAGAATAAGTTCCTGCTGCCATCTTCTTCTGCACACAATGGAGTGGTGATGCCAGATCCTGCTGCGCTGGTGCTAGGACTGACACCAGCATCTGCATTTCCCACACGGGTCACACATGAAAGAGGCCTGGAGGATGCTAGGACTTGTAGTTACTGGTTATTGAGGCAGAGAAGAAAGCTGGAAAGCAGACTTTTTTATATTAACCGCTATTACCTGAGTTTCCTCAATCTGCTGTCTCTAACTTCCTTCCTCCTCATTTGCCTTATAGGTAGAGTATCCACAGCAATGCGTTGTCCATTTCATTTCCTTGAAAGAAATACGGTCATTGATGGTATTGATAGGGAATTCAGCACTTATGTTTGATCATTGAGTGAAAGGGGGTGTGGCAGTGATGTCACACTGTTAAGTCCAATAAATAGTAGTTGGCAGAGTCTTTTAATCATTTTATGATCAAAGTGATTTTGGTTGCTTTTTATATTTGTGGGAACCCTGTATATAGTATATGATTATTGTTAATTATTTATGGAATCATGATACCTATATGCTCACCTAGTGAATTATAAGAAAGTATTGATTTAAATATACCCACAGCCCCATTAAAACTGAACCCTGTAACAGCATTGGCACACCCGCAAAGGCCGTGGGCTTGAAGTTACAGAGCTATTAAATTGAACCATGCCACGAGTTATGGGCCAGAGATGCAAAGCCATAAACCATTTGCACGCTGGATGTGCGGCCATGAACATGATCAATTAGTCAAACCCGTAGTTACAGGTTTAGACGGAGCCAATGGCAAATGAGATCGTCATCATTACGTCACAGAAAAATGGAGGTTAGATTTCAAAGCCTTACGGGTTTCAAGTACAAGTTTCGATGGGACCCGCATTCTAGAAATAATCCATTATTAATAAATCCGTAAATATTATAATCTAGTCCATGCAAGTTCCATTATATGTATTAACACATTGATTGCCGGGATCAATATAACACGTTTGGTTTGCGCGGTTTGGCCGTTAACTTTCGTATTTTTCCTATCTGGTATTTTTCCCACGTGTCGTAATTTTTTTTTCTAAGTCCCGCATCCATCAGCTGCTTGGAGCCTAAGGCGATCCTGCGTTTCCTAAATGTTTGGTGGCTAAGTGCCGCGTGTTGCAATGTGTGAGCAGCTTAACGAGGCTCGCAGTAGGACCTTTGGCGCTCTTTTGTGGCTAAGTCTCGTGTGTTTCATTGCCTTTACTGCTCGCCTTGCTTCATGAGGCCCACAGGCAATGAGCGCCTTTGGCGCTCATCGCCTAAGTGCTGCAAGTTTTAGTGCCTGAACAGCTCGCCTCGCTATACAAGACTTGCAGGCAAGGAGCGCCTTCGTCGCTCATCGCTTAAGCAAGGCTCGCAGGCGCTCCTTTGTGGCTAAGTCCTGGGTGTTTAATCGCCTAAGTGCTCCGAGTTAACAGCTCACCACAAGCAATAAACTGCTTCGGCGCTCATCGTCTAAGTTGTACGCACCACACAAAGCGTGATGACGTCTCGTAGTTTGACAACTATTATATGTGATAGAAATAAATATATATATATATATATATATATATATATATACAAAGCTAAGTGTGATTAGATTATTGGAATGCTAGGTTATTTGTTAATTAGTATACAGGACATATTATTAGAATATCACTCAGACATTAATTTACTTATTCAGTTCAGCTATGCCAATGTGCACTCCCTTGACTAGCCTTGCTATTTCACAATACCCTGACCTATATGATTTGCCATTTCAGTAAATGAATGTGACTGACATGTACAAGTATAGGATCATATTAGAGGTTATCACATGGATGTTATAGTAGAGTGTCTATAGACTAGTAATGTATTAGAAAATACAGAAAAATATTAAAAAGAAATGTGCAAGTACTATATACACACTTGTACTATTTTTTTGTCTTTTGTTTTATGATATTCATTGTATTCATGTCAGTTAGCAGCATGTTACTATTAAAATAAACCATGAACTAGTTGCATTTTCTATTTTTTTCAATTGGGCAGACACAGCCTATGATTTTTTTCCATTATTTTCAAATTTGTAATTTGACATATGTCACTGCATTGTAAGAAGATTAGTGGCAAGCTGGATAAATTCCTTTTTACGCATGTGTTCATTGAGAATTATGTTACATTTATAACAATTTCCAGTGATTTCTGCATATTTAGATTATGGAAAATGTAATAACAAGGTACCCTATTTTTGCAGGAATCTTACAAATATCTACATTTAGGATCTTAAACTTATTAAATATGTGATTCTTTATTCATTACCCTTTATTTATTAAGCGCCATCATTTTCCATAGGGCTATTTAAAAAAGCACTACAAAGCAGAGTTGGTACAACGTGTTTATAAGAATATTATTTTACAAAAAATGATTTTATTCAGTTTTATATGCATGAGACGTAAACTTATACTTGATCTACATATGTATATATAATAATAATTAGATATTTACAAATTTAACATTACATATTTAATTTATAAGATATTTAATTCTGACAAATAAGTAAGACATATATTGAGATATCTTACATAGTGATATATTAGGCGTTTTGGTGAAATTTTTTAAAACAAGCTAGTATTTTAGTTTCTGCTTCTCAGATATAAGAACACTCACACCATGCACTGACCTGGAACACAAATTCTAACTCTATATCACAATTAATATTTGTGATAGTGTGTAACGATCCGACCGAGCATGCGCAGGGATCGTTACATACTATTGGGGAGGGGGGAGAGAGTGGGTTAGAGACAGGGAAGACGGTTGGGGAGAGACAGGGTAGAGGGTGGGGGAGAGACATGGGTGAAGAGAGACATGAGGGGGAGAGACATGGGGGTAGAGAGACATGGGAGGGAGAGACATGAGGGGGAGAGACATGAGGGGAAGAGACATGGGTGAGAGACATGGGGAGAGAGGGGAAGGAAAGAGACACAGGGGAGGAAGAGGGGGAAGGAGACAAAGGGGAGGAAGAGGGGGGGAAGACCCAGGGGAGGGCGAGGGAGGAAGAGACACAGGGGAGGGGGAGACACAAAAAATATTATCCTGTCATATTTGACGGGCAAGTTCCTAGTATAATATAATATCTTCGGCTGTGTAACTCTGTGCCAGACTGACACTTGGTGAGATAGCATACTACAGTATTAAGGGTCAGATCCTCTACATACTGAAATGGATATAAAACATCCCTTATAAGCACTGATATGGAATATATATTCTAACTCACATAAAATTATTTTTACTATAACATTACACTTAGTATTAGACAGTCACAATGAAGGTTCTTACAGTTCTGATTAAATTCACATAATTTTAGCATTTCTGGAGAATTGAGCATTGTACAGTGTGTGAGACTAGAATGTGACGAGACAGGAGTATTAAGAAAAATGTATTTCTTGTTAAACTATGGGTTTGACATCTAGCACAATGTATTAATGAGGCCAAATTACAATTATATGCTATACCTACACTGCTGTTTTTTGTGAACAAAAATAATATAAGTAGATTTAAATAAAAAGAAATATCAATAAAATCAGTTGTTACATTTTTTATTTAAATCATGTTTTTTTATACAACCTGCTTTAATATTAAGACGTTACAGAAAATACATATCAAAAACACATTTTATAAATTTGGATGTGTTTAGATTCTGCACAATCGCCATCATAGGCGCAATAGTGGTTAGCAAAGATGCAATTTTTGGCATTAGGTGTTTTATGGGGTATCATAACAAAAAAAAAAAAAAAATTATAGAATTCCAGTGCATTGCCTCATAACTCCAAATTAGTAACTGTAATTTATAATATCAGTCTGTCAATCATATCATAAAAACATTAAAAAGTAAAAATAATAAAAATTACATTTAGACAGTCTATGTCATATAAAATAGATAAATATATATAAAAAAAAATCTGTTTAATTATTTTCATAAACCAAGATTAATTTTATGCTACTTTAATCATGAGTTGTGTAGGGAAGATTTTCCTGTTATATTTACCCACTTACGTTGTCTGATAATGGCTGAATATTGATAATATGATTTTATTCAACAGGATCACATGTTACCGTGAGCTATTGAATCTAAGATGCTTTCCTAAATTCCTCTCATCATACATGTTGGGGACATTTCCTAAGCATTTTCTCATCTGAGATGAGATGAAAATGGCTGAGATGATGTGAGAAGAGCTGTTTTTAGTGCACTTGAGATGTTTCGTAAATTCTCCCATTATTGTACACAAAAAAATTATATAAAAACGAATGCATCTAATGTTATAAAATCAACCTAAAGTTGCCACACAGAGAGGCCAGTTCCGAGTGCTAATTCTTCTATAGTTTTTAGCCAGTGGTTTATGGAGAAAACCCATACTGGAATATGAATATGGAAGTGATTGTGAATGAATGGCTTCTCACTAAAAAGAGAAACTCGAAGAAGTGGAGCAAGCATTTGGACATGACATCCTTGTTGGGTTACACTATTCTAAAGGTGTTTTTTTCTTTGAACAAAGATCCATCTTTGTTTTTATCTTTTAAAGATATTATTTCTGAATCCATATAAGCATTACAGCATGTCTTTAAACAGTACAATTCTCACACAGTCCCATTCTGCCTGGCTTCCTATGTGATTTCTAAGGATTTAATTCCAAGTTGAAATCTTTTCAATGCATGTGTAAAACATTAAGTTGGTTGTCATGCCAACGCAATCCCGTCTTATCTTTGTGCCAGCTGCCCTATGAAAAAATCTATGTGTCCTTTCTCAGGGCGCTCCAGACAGATGTGGGTGTTCCTCCTTACATGTTGTGGAATATGTTTTCCTGTGCAAGCAATTTCCAAAAGGCCTGTTTTCAAATCAACCATCTGTGCCAAACCAACATTTTATTATGTTCAAGTCATGTGAAACATACAGAGATTCAAGCAGAATGTTATTTCATTTACAATTAACAATACCTCAGATGTGTTATGCTTATGTCTAATTGCATCTCCTTTATTGCAGGGTCCTCAAACAAATAATGGCTTCTTTAGAAATATTTGATGAATCTGCATATCCATGAAAACTGTAATGGCTGTTTTCTGTAGCAATTATATAAAACAAAGCACTATTGCACAAAAGAAATGCTATATATTATATAACTCATTATAAAGTTGTCGAAAGGGAGTTTGATCAATCAACATTTAACTGTAATTTGCATAGCACTGTTTCAAATTTCAATTCAATTCAAACTTATCTTGCTATATATCCTTTGTTTTTTAATATATACCAATATTATGGCAGCTATTAAAGTTTTTTTTCCGCCGTAACTCCGGATGTGTGTAAAATATTTTCACTGTGATGCAAATTATTTTTTAACATGCAAATTTTATTAGTCAGGTATGTTCAATACATAAATATGGCACACAGCATTGTGAACACTCTAGTCCTGCTTCACAGCGACCTAACAAACAGGGGTGTATGAACCAAAATAATACAGCTTGATTGATACACAGAACACTTAACAGATTCTATACGCATACATATACACAATGTACCTACCTAAACCATTAAACAAAGCACAGAAGAGCACTTTGAATTGTTAATAAGATACATATTTTACTGTTTTATAACAACTTTTTTATATTACCTTGTTATTTGTTCAACTGGAAAAGGTCTTAACAAATAGAAGAATAGGAAGCATGCAATTTAATGGAACAACTCTAGGGGTATCAGACATTGAAAGGGATTTGGGAGTACTTGTGGACAACCACCTAGGTAGCAGTGCTCAGTGCCAAGCAGCGGCTGCAAAGGCAAGTTATAGGGAAGCAAATATAATTATGCCACTATATAAATCCCTAGTACGACCTCAGATAGAATATGGAGTACAATTTTGGGCACCACTGGAAAATGTACAGAGAAGGGCAACAGAATTAATAAGCAAAAAGGATGGACTAAGATGTTAATAAAGACTAACAAAATTAAACTTAGTTTCTCTAGAAAAGAACACCTACTCTGGTATATGATTACCTTAAATAAATATATTCATGGTCAATATAATGCTTTAACAGGGGAACTTTTGGTGCCAAGACGTTTTAAACAGACAAGAGGTTAGAATAAAAAAGATTCCACCTTAAGGAAAATAAAGGATTCTTCATGGTATGGGCAGTCATATCATGGAACTCTCTACCAAAGGAGGCTGTGACAGCATTTCAATAACTAATAACTAGTTTTAAAAAATGGTTGCATTTTTTATGAATAAAAAGGACATACAGGGTTATGTTGGATAACTAGAAAAGGAAAAGCATTGGTCCAAGAAGTAATACAACAGTATTTGGCATCAGGAAGGATTTTTTTCAGTTGTGAATGTTTCAATGGAATGTTTTGTTTGCCTAACTCTGGGTTAATGAACAATTAATGTATACATTGCAAGGATCAGAGGAATTTTAAAAATGATACATTTGATGTACTAAAGTTATTTATTCTCCTTCAATTACTAAATAACTATGTTACTATAAATTGAAAATAGTTTCTCATCATTCTAACAAAAAAGCATATAAATGCAATATTGTTATGGCTCCTGAAAAAAAGAATTAGACAACTCAAAAAAACTTGTGCTCTATAAATGTATGTAAATAAATATATATCATATATACTGAAAACTTTATTTTGCATTAAAACATTTTTATTTCATTACTTAACAGCTAATAAAAAGCCATAGCAATGATATCCAATGTTCTACTTGCACTGTCATTTATATTAACTGTTGTTTAGTTGCTTATAAAAATCAGGACAATGATTAACAGAAATAATTTGGCTGGAAGCAACAAACTGCAAAGCAAGTTTATTTCTTGTAAGAATCAGCAAACCACTAACAGGGTAGTTTTTCTTTTTGGAGTTTAATCAGTACATTTGCACATTCTCTAACTTTATATTATTTTTCATGTTTATTCATTTACATCTGTTGGTATATACAAAAATTAAAACAAATAATGTAAATGTCTTAATTTTCTGTAGCAGTATAGAACAGTGTTTGTCAACAGCCAGTCCTAAGAATTGGGCCGGTGTCTGAGACCTTATCTGCAAGTCCTCAGGAACAAAGATGGATGAGGGTGATATTTCAAATATACCACTACCATTAGTTACAGCTATAGACAGATCACTGATTATACATTTCTGGTATAAAATGCACTCTATTCAAGTCAATCCAAAACAAGTAGTACTGTATCTCAAAGTGAGCAGTGGAAGGTAACTAGTGGTCTCCAGCCTAAAAAATAAAAAATGGTTGACAACTACTAAAACACCATCACTATTTATTACAATAATGTATTGGCAGGGCAAACTAAATGTTTCTCTAGCACTGGCCAGAGAGTGTGTTTGAACATAGAATGAAAATGGGTAGATTTAGGTTTTCAATTAAAAAATATTTAAGAAAATAAAACAGTTCTGTTTCAAAAGAAAACTTTTGTCCTATTAAACAAAAATCAAAGATTTTCAGCCTTATTAAATTGCGATTCGGCCAATTTAATAGGGCTCTATATAAGCACACAGCATATTTTGTTTACAGAAGTTTTTAGTTAGTAAACTTCTATCCAAAAGCAAGGTCTTCACTAACTAAAAACTTCTGTAAAAAAAATATGCTGTGTGCTTATATAGAGCCCTATTCAATTGGCCGAATCGTAATTTAATAAGGCTGTTTATGACTAATCCATTGTGTGTGTTATGCAGAAAAGTGTGTACTTAGGTTTCATGCTGCAATAAGCCCAATCAGTTTTATTTATACTCCATGTGCAGCTAGTACTCCTTTCCAATTGCTATTTGACCTCCCTGAGAATACCCACATATATGTGAAGGTAAACATGGATGAATGTGTGTTAATGACCCTAAACAAAGTCATTAAATGTCAAGTAATTTTACAGACAGAAATGTTACTGCATATAGACAATTGGTTCATATGCACACACAATACTGTGGCACTACATCAACAACTGTGCTGCACTAGGAGCCCCATTCAATTGCAAGCCTGCACCTCATGGGATAGAGGTCGAATGTCTGCTGGCGTGCTGTGGGCTCCAGTTCCTCTGTGATTATGGAGATATTCAATGGAACCAGCCCGCAAGTTAGGAGCCGAAAGCCAACTTCTGTAGCAGTTCAGGGCGGGAATATGATCAATTAAGCAAGACCGTAACCTCCCATTTCGAAACAGCCAAAAGAACATTAGACCACCATCATTCTAGCAGTAAAACATGGAGGTTACATGTCAATCAATTAGGTTTGGGTGTCCAATATGCGATGGGATTTGCAAACTCTCAATATGAAAAATAATAAAAATGAATGCCAATACTGTTCTAGTGGCCTGATATGTATTAACTCATTGATTCATGAGATCATATGCCACCTAAATATGATTCTAAGACGTACTATATGGTTCAGGCAATATCACTTTATTCATTTATCTACCAGACAGTAATCCCAAAGAATCACTTTAAAATGGCATTGAATGTCTTAATGTTCCCTATAATATGTTATCACAATATCATATATTTTTTTGAAATGTTGGTATATAACATAAAATATGTATTTCCAAAAAACAAATCCTCTTTTTTATAAAAATCCCAGAAGTGAATTATAAGCCTGCTACATGAAATGCCACTTTTGTTAAACACTAAGAAGATTTGCATGTGTTAATAATTCATCTCCAATGCTCTGTGACCAGAACTGAATACTAATAGCAATGGAACATCTACATTTAATACCAATTATTGCAAATGTTATGGAATTGGCCATTTGTGTCACTAAGATAAAGGTCAAACTTAGTCTACTAATCAAATGCAACAGCAGTCAGTATCATGCAAACCTTAAATTTGTTATTGTTTTCTAGTTAACTCACATTTATCATTCATTGGTCATATGCCAGTATATGATTTCTACATGCCTGAAGTCTACTTACTTACAGATGTATCTTATAGTCAAGATGTCTTCATTGAATGCCTATACTTATAGTATACATGCTTGAAAACCTTGATAATGTGCAATATGCATTTAGAAATTAAAATATGTAATGAATTAATTAATGTATTAAATATTACATGAAGTTTTGCTTAATGGGACAGTCACTGAATTTTTACTTAACTTGCTTTGGCACTGGATGGAATCTTCCACTCAGTTCTAGTGACATGATTTTGAAAACTTAATTAATTTGTACTTTTGGAAGCTTGAAGAATTATTGCTGAATGGCCTCTGACACACATATATTGGCCATCATGTGTCATTGACCACAACCAAAGCAGCTGTTTTGTTTTTTATATTAATTGTTAAATTATATCTATAGTACCTAAAATTTCATGTTTGTCTTTGCTATGTGCAGATTGATTTACGGCGACCTTCATGAAGTGGAATATTCTAATTCTACCACCTACGCTAGTAACGCCATGTACGTATGTGTTACATGATCATTTTGATTAAAAACCTACTGCACAGAGTTGCCGACTTCAGCAACTTTCATTTACCTTTGCATTGTTTCAGAAGGTAGCTTATTTTAACCTTTTTTATGTCCTGTATGAACAACAGTGCAGTTCATGGCTTAATAGTGAACCATGCAAAACTATTTATTACATACAAATCGCCCAAACCTTAATGTTTAGACACAAAAGCAAAGGTGGGCTTTCCTGTCCGGACTTAAAGCTCTACTATAGAGCAGCTCAAATTTCTTTCTTACCATTAGCTCACTTGGCAGCTCACCAACCGACCTGGGTATTCATGGAAAATTGTCAACTAAACCCTCTTTCATGGGTTAGGATAATTTGGCTTACTAAAAACCAACTCCCACATTCCAACTACCCTAAGTCGATAATCAAACTTTCCTTAACAAGCTGGACATGGACAAACTCCATGTTTGTCCATGTCCAGCTGCTGCTGCCGTAACCCTAAACAATAGCCCTAAGTCTAGACCTCAAACAAAGAAGAAATTGAACAAAGTCTTGGCGCTCCACCTAGTGGTAGTGGTGCGCTGCTGGCTGAGGAAAGATCCTATTGGTCTACTTTTCTAAACCTCTTTTCTTCTTCACTTAAATTAGCGCTCACAGAGTTCCTCCTCCATCTTGTGTAAATGGTGTTTCTGACAGAATATACACAAATTATGTCACTATTTGGGGTGGAGCCATACACAGATGCAAAGAGTCCATTTACAAAATGACAGGGGAAGGTACTATAGCAGCTGATTCAATCTTCTAGCAGCAAAATAGCACTTTATTACACAAATAATGTGTAATCCATATTAATTACAGCACACAAAATGCTTATGCATTTGTGTATATATATATATATATATATACTAGCGTATTGCCCGTCAAAAAATGACGGCAATCAGATGTGTATGTTTTAAATTTGTTTAGTTATTAATATACATATGGAATTGTAAGGTAGCTAATGTTGTTTTCTGTGTACTACTGAAATATAGAAATCAAATTAATAAATGAATGTACGTATTTTTATGCATTGTGTTGAAGAGCTGGCAATCTGTGTTGATGTTGCAGCAGCATTAGTGGTGTGGAGGTGCTGTGTAAGCGTGATGAACGTGTGCAGTGTAATAGCGTGCGTGCGCGATACGAAACCGTTAACGTAACTGTGTACTTCTGCATTATCCTAAAATGGCGGATAATGTGTGGTATGCGTCTTAGCGGATTATCGGTACGTGTTTTCCGTGGTTATAGTGCTGCCGCCTGTTTTTCGTCTTGTTCGTGCGGCATTTTTTCTGCGGCGCTCATTGCCAAAGTACTACGGTTTAACGGTGAGCCTCGCGCCCTGCGGCGCTCATTGCCAAAGTACTACGGTTTAATGGCTCGCCTCGCTGCGCAAGGCTCGCCGGGCAATGATCGCCTGCGGCGCTCATCGCTCAGCCCGCTAAAGTACTACGGTTTAACAGTAAATATGGTCAAATGGTCAAATGACGGTCACTAAAAATTAAATGTAGTGAAATGTGTTTGCCACACAACATGACGCTACATTTGTCCCTTTTTTTTCCTTAAAATAAATACAATTTTTTTATTTTTTTATTTATTTTTTTGTAACTTGCAACTTATATTTCACATCAAATGCATTGGTTTAGGCGGGAAATCCGATGTTGCGCGAGACAAAGTCTTTAAATCTGTGTTAATGCGTAAATCTGTAATTGTGTTTCGTAAAATGTACTCACTACTGTCTTTTTACTCATTGCGCGGTTAATCCGCATCCTTTATCTCATTGTTTTTCAAAGACATACGTCTGTGACTGTGTTTTACATAGTTCGTATTAGTATAGCCTCGTTTTCATTTTTTTCGGCGCCCATTTTTTTCTTGCTTAGCCGATTTTCGATCTTTGTAACTCGGCTAAATCGATCTAAATTGCAGTTCCAACTCACTTCCAGACGTCCTGCCTGGTTCCCCATGCTGTAAGTGACCTTTGTTTTATTTTTTAGTGTGTATTTAGTGTTTTCTTTACTGTTTTTGTTCCGCCGCTTATCTCGTAATTTTTTTCACCTCGTATTTTTTTTCTAAGTGCTACGGTTTAACGGCTCGCCTCGCTACGCGAGGCTCGCCTGCAATGAGCGCCTGCGGCGCTCATTGCCAAAGTGCTACGATTTAACGGCTCGCCTCGCTGCGCGAGGCTCGCCAGCAATGAGCACCTGCGGCGCTCATTGCCAATGTGCTGCGATTTAACGGCTCGTCTTGCTGCGCGAGGCTCGCCGGGCGATGAGCGCCTGCGGCGGTCATCGCTAAGTTGTACGCACTACGCAACAGAGCGGTTTAACGGCTTGCCTCGCTGTGCGAGGCTCGCTGGGCAATGAGCGCCTTCGGCGCTCATCGCTAAGTCGTACGCACTACTCAACGCAGCGTGACGACGAATCGTAGTTAGACAATTATAATATGTGATATATATAGTATATAAATAATACATTTGTGTTCACATCTGGATGTCTAAAACAAGCTAAAAAAAAAACAGTTTCCCGCTTAGAATTCTGAGAAATACAGTTATTACACTGCATTCTGAGAAGCTGACCAGGGACATGTAAATGCCTTGCTCTTCAATCCATAAACCATTTTAAACATGGTTTCCTTTAAGCTTATGCCCACTGCATTACACAGCTTTTATGCAAAGCCAAGGTTGGATTATACACAAGCTGGGAATCCTACCCACGGACTGCCATTTAAAGGTTACCACCTATCATCAGCGTGAGGCAGGATATCAGCTTGTGTTGTGGACCTCATGAGTAGGTAGTTCACCACAACAATCATGCAATATATGGTGGGCAATATATGGTGGGCAAAAGAGAGATAAAAGCCACAATATATATATATTGTGACAGAGTGATGCAAAGGATTTATACAAACCACTTTTCCCCAGGAGGTCTGAAAGAGTAAACTTACCTAAGCAGTTTGATTAGATCCACCTAATCAGACCTGACAAAAAACAGAAACTTGGAATTGGGTGGGTCTGTTCATGCACTGCAGTAGTGGTGTGAGAGGCTGTGTTTGAGCCTGCAGCCATTTTATAGACTGTGAAAAGAACTGTGTGCACAGTTTGCTTGAAGCAGAGACAGACACACAGGAGTGTATGCTGTTTATTAGAGATGGAAATAGAGAAACCAAGAGAGAAGTGTTTTATGTGTACAGCTGGTTTCAGTTGGGAAAATAGACACCCAGATAGAAGTTTCCAAACTCATATACAAAGTTTAAGGACAAAGACAGAGAGCTGAGGTTAATTTTTGAAGAAGAGTGGGAACTTTGACTTCTAAAGGATACAGACCAGTAATTGTGAACTAATTATTACGTTTTCATGTTTTATTTTTTGCTCCACACAGGTTTAGCTGGATGAGAGCAAATAATTAGGGGATTGTCTCAGTAAAGGTAACGCTCTTATGGACTGTTTTCTTTGATTTGTTTTGGTGTATAATGTTATAACACTGGAAAATATAATATAGTGAAATTTGAAAAATCCTTAAAACCTCCTGTAATTATGCTCCTCCATCAAAAGTGTCAGAAACAATGGCCAAAATCAGTAGACACTGATAATAAAATATATTATACACAGTTTATATTTATTTAAATTATGCAAGTATAATTTGATTTTGTTGATGGAAATGTTTAATGTGTTGTACAATAACATTTATCACACATTTCGGTTTAATAAAATGTTCCTTTCTTGATATGGGTATGAATCAGCAGTTACAGTGACTCCACTGCCTACCCCAATAGTAACATCATCTTGAAATACTTTTTTGGAAGCACCAGCTAAAAAAGATGGAGTATGATACCAAAGAGAGAGAATGTGAGGGACAAAATATTTCATATTTCTCACTAAAATGTTTATAAAAAGGTTAACATTTTTTTAAAAAGTCCAGATCTGTGTTTTTTAACTCCACTTATACTCTCTTTTATCCGTGTTTGATGAATATAACTCTTTAAATCGTTGCATGATTAACAGTGTGCATGTATGGTATACATATTTGAAGGTCAAGTAAAATGTGGAATTGATAAATAAACATATGGGATGAAATTGAAAAGCAAGGATGGATGCTATGAAGCAAAAAAGAAGAGATAATGTTTTCCATCTTACTTTGAAAATTGGAACTACTGACAAAAACTATCTATGATTTTCAGCAACCGACTTTCCGGCTATCTTTATAGATATAGTAAATTATACAAAAGGTTTACATTTAGTCAAATATCTTAACACAATATTTACACTGTGGAAATCAATGGCATTTTGCTAATTGTGAAAATCTAATATTGCAAAACTAGTTTATATCAAGATAATATTTCACATATTTAATGATTAGCATACGTAAAATTTAGTTTTTAAAACATTTCTACATTTTATTTAATTCTATACAAACTTGAAAATAGCTTGGTATATAGTCATATCTGGCATTAAGAAGGTAGACGGTGCTGATTTGTTTATTTAGCACTGGAGGGCAAAGGCAGAGGTAATATTCAGATAATTTTTTTGAATTTGACAACTCCCCTCACCATCCACTTGTACATGGTCAGTAGCAAGCAGCCACATTTAAGCTTTCAAATTGCATTTGCTTTGCTCTGTAAAGGCTCCATTGCACAGCAGAATTACTGTCATGTCAGCTTCTCCTCTGAGTGTTTTTTAAATTCCCTCTGAGTATTTTGATTTTCAGGTTTTGGATGGTGTCCAGCTGGGACACAATGCTTGTCTTTATTGTCGTATTTAATAGAATGTAGGTGCAGATTTATCCTTAAATGCAGTTTTTGGACAAGTTGCAGAATTTCTCCATACAATAATAATAAAAAGCCTCCCTTCTAAACAAAACACACCATATACATGTGTTCCAAACAGAGCATAATCTTTATTTTTAAGTTCTCATTTTTATACATTTTTTTCACACAATACGAGTTTTCCCTAGTGGGCTAAAGAATTCAATCAGTGCTCGTTATCTGCCGACGCTACCATGATTGGCTAGAAAAGCTGACTTTGGGCCAATCAGTGTCTGAGGCAGTATGTATTGATTGGGGGATTTCCAAGTATAGGAGCAGAGAAGGAGTTAGAGACTTCCACCAAGGTGCACGGCATCAGACTGTCTTGCTGTCTAGGTGACGATGAGTCTACGGCTCCAAATGACGCATATCTTCGGTCATTGTTTAGGCAGGGAAGCTGTGAATCATGGAGATAGAGTGTCTGGATGATAGGTCAAGGTTTAACCCAAGTGGGGAAACATAGATCTGGGGTAGACAGGATTATGTCCCAGGTAGGGGGACTTTCTCTAATCGGGAAACCCATCTGAGGATAGTGAGCTTGTTAGCAGGCTCAGGGTGCCTTTATGTGTACTTGTACTCTAGCCAACCTCCTCTCAGTAGAGGTACCTTTTTTGGGTTGGAGAGGAGTTGGCTAGATGAGTAAGATGGCTTGGGTGTATACACTTTTGTTGACTGACCAGGACTTCAATAACATTTCTAACAATTCGGACTTCCTCTTAGATTGTGTGGAGCAATGGCTTAGGTCAAGTATATACCAACTAGTGGTTAACCTCAAGACAATGAATGAAAGGGATATCACTTGCAAAGCACTTGATATCACACAAACTTTATTCGAGTGAAACAAGGTGTTTTGATTTTTGTCTGACAACCTAGTTAACTATACTTGATGGCTCAATCAGATCCGTGGGCCCCCATAGAAATCTATATAGCCCTTCTTACATCTACCAGGGGTTCAAATCCACCAAGGAACCTAGTCCGGCCCTGGGACTGGGAGAGAACGGGCATCATGGTTGGCTACTGGAAGTGACTACTAGTCACCCTTAAAGTGATACTACTCCTAAAATATTTGTATTAGCCTTATGTAATGTACACACCCTGAAACACATGATACAATTGATTGCAACTGTCAGAAAATAGTAAAATTGACATAAAGCACTCTGGACTCCGGTTACACAGTGGAAATGGTTCTTCAGGATCCAGGGCATATAACCAGAGGCTTGGGGAAACATTAGGTATTTTATTAAGAATGTCTTTGTGACTATTACAACAGTCTTAATTTATATGGCAAACGTCGCTAGAATTTGAAGAGGTCCGTTCGTCTGGTTCAGAGGCCAGATGGTTCTGGGGGTTGTGACAAAAACATTTTTAAGACCTCATCATACATTAAGTAGATCATGGCAAGAGCAGTAGTAAACTGTACCCAGTGTAACTTCATTAGTTTAGTGTGTTTTTCTACATTAATGATCACTCATTTTCCATGTTGAAAAATGTTCCTAATCTTCAAATGCACAACATACATTATTGACTACTATCTACTAAATGACACCACCACAAAATAAAATGGACCTTTTTATCTCTGTATAGATTCTCAGAGAAAAGCCATTTGATATAAAACCTTATCATGTTATCAGTAAAGATTCAAAATCTCAGAATGTATGAAACATTTATCAACTCAATAAGACTCAAATAAGTGCATTATTTGTAAAAGATTTCATTCACTTTTCAGCTTATATTTATAAAAGCCATGTAATAAAAAATCAAGGAAGTAGCACAAACAGTGTCAATAAAGTCTGCTTTAAAGAGAGGACAAGAAATAATATATTGTAAATGTACTATGATATTGTGGTTGTCAATTTCAAAATCCAGTAAAGAGTCCAATTATTTGCAATTTCTACAATATTACATTGAAGTTCATATTGATTGGATTGTTTTGGGTCTGTTAATAAGCAAAAAGCACTCAATGTAGATTATATTCTGCTGCTACAAGCTAGGCTATTAAATAAAAAAGTAGGTTTGGTTCACAAGGTTGGCCAAAAAAAAAATGAATATTATTTAAAAAAAAAAAACTTGAATGCAGTAGTTTGAAAAATAGTGTTATTAACATCCATTATGGGCTTTTTTTCAAGACTGTGCCATGACAAATTAAAAAAAAATATTGGACTCGCAGACAGCAAATTAAATCAAGGTAAATAGATAGCTATGTCCTGTCTACACTTTACAATAGGTCTTTTATTCTGTGCCTTATGATAGTGCTGGCTGGCAATATAAAATAAGAAATCTACCAAGCAATAGTTAGAAATTGACAAAAGTGAGTAATTCTTAATTACATACTCAATTTTGTCAAGTGTTATAAATGAGACTTCTCAAGGCTCAATACCAAGAGAACAATCTTGATTAAATGTATCTGTTACTGTCTGGCATACAGAACTAAATTATTACCGTACTTTAGTAGAACTACATTCTTAGTTTTATTGAGGACCAGGTTTTTTTTTTTGCTGAATGATTTAAATAAGCAGTTAATAATAAGTAGAGAAAAAAGTGCCATAATTATCACTATGAAATCTATTTTTGCTGTTGCCTCTGAAATAAGGTTTTTTTTTTCAGAGGGGAAATTAACTAAACATCGCAAGTGCATCTCCAATCATCTATGCACTATTTCTTATTTGGAAACTTCTCATCACTTTTCAGTTCTTCTCGCCTCATCTTATGTGAGAAAATGCTTAGTATTTTCCCCTCAGGGTGTTTCTTTTTTTATGATGCTTCTGGAGCAGAATGAACTGCTTTGAATGTGTCACTGCCCTTGGGGCTTGTGCTTGCCAGCCAATGGGAGTATTTGAGTATGAGTTGCCTGCAATAAGATCTACAGACACAAGTACTCTATTTACATTTCCTTTGTATGTATATACTGCATACATATATATTGTGGTATCAAGCTGTTTGGGACATAATATCTACAACTCACATGTCTGTCAATTACCTGTAACCACTTTGTGCAAAGGAGGGGTAGACCTAATCAGTGATTTTATATGGGTGATGGGATTTATTAAGCATCGCACGTAATCTGTGGAATTACTATGCAATTTTTCCTACTGGAAAACACACAGCTCACCACAGCTCTTGAGAAAAGTTAATTGAGAAAAGCTTCCATACATTTAAAAATAAAGTTACTTATTATCTCAGATTAGAAAATACTATTTTTGATGTGATCTTGCAGAGGCTTATTATGATATTATGGTTCATAGAATAACAGAAGACATTTGTTTGATTAGATCTTAACTGGCAACTGCATTGGACATACAATAGGGTTTTTTCTTATTTTTTTAGTAATGTATTAGTAAAAAACTTAATATTTGAAGAAAATAAATTAAAAATATGTTTTAAAACTTACATTTGTGCTTTTGTTTTTCAGGGTTAGAAGGGCTGATTCTTTCTACCCATATTAGGTGTTCAGAGGGATTAAATAAGATCATACTACAAAGTTATTTTTTTTTTTTACTGCTTTCCATACTCCTTGGCAGATGCTGATAGGGGGTGGAGAGAAGCAAATATGATAAAGTCTGAAAAATGAAAAAATGAATATTGCTAATCAGCTATTAAATAAGCAAACATAACCAGTTTTATGGCAGCTACATTGATCTTTAATTATCAAGCAGTGTGATATATACAAAATAAAAACATTTACAAAAATGAATACATAAACTCTAAATACTAATATTGGGCCAGTTCACATTGCACTAAACAAAATGTTAAGTATGTTTATTTAAATGGAAGGTCCATATGCATCAAATGGCATTCATTTTAGAGCAAAAGGTTGATAACTATATTCAGAGTAACTGATCTTATCTACCCTGTCGTGGTGAAAGGGCTAGTGTACTTCAATGAAGCTGTGAGCTTTTCCATGTAGGGTCACCCAAGATGGGCAGGTCAAAGCAGATAGGCCAGACAAAACATGGTCCACTGGAAAAGGAACTGGCAACTCACTTCAGTATATTTGCCATGAAAATCATATGGATAAGAACAACCAGAAACACAGACAGATGTGCCTGGCGTGCTGCCTCCATATGATCACCAAGAGTCTGACATGACTGAAGGACAGAACAACAACAAAAACAATGTTCTGGATACATGTATCATCAGGTTTAACTAAAGAGAGTAGACTTTGTGTCTAGCGTGCTGCTGTCCATAGGGTCGCTGAGAGTCGAACACAACTGAACAACAAAACAACCATAAATATTACTATTACATACAGTGCCTTGCAAAAGTATTCACCCCCTTGACTTTTTACCTATTTTGTTACATTATAGCCTTAAGTTCAATGTTTTGTTAATGTTAAATGTATGTGATGGATCAGAAAACAATAGTCTAAGTTGGTGAAGTGAAATGCGAAAAATATATACATAAAACAATTTTTTATAAATACAAAACAGAAAATTGGCATGTGTGTATGTATTCACCCCCTTTGTTATGAAGCCAATAAAAAGCTCTGGTGCAACCAATTACCTTCAGAAGTCACATAATTAGTGAAATGATGTTCACCTGTGTGCAATTTAAGTGTCATTACATATACACACCTTTTTTGAAAGGCACCAGAGGCTGCAACACC
Source organism: Discoglossus pictus (assembly GCA_027410445.1). Lineage (NCBI taxonomy): Eukaryota > Metazoa > Chordata > Amphibia > Anura > Alytidae > Discoglossus > Discoglossus pictus. The sequence continues at coordinate 129,864,072 of CM050165.1, read as the reverse complement.
TAAGCAAGAAGCACCACTAACCAAACACTGCCATGAAGACCAAGGAACTCTCTAAACAAGTAAGGGACAATGTTGTTGAGAAGTACACGTCAGGGTTAGGTTATAAAAAATATCCAAATCTTTGATGATCCCCAGGAGCACCATCAAATCTCTCATAACCAAATGGAAAGAACATGGCACAACAGCAAACCTGCCAAGAGACGTCCACCTACCAAAACTCACGGTCCGGGCAAGGAGGGCATTAATCAGAGAGGCAGCACAGAGACCTAAGGTAACACTGGAGGAGCTGCAGAGTTCCACAGCAGAGACTGGAGTATCTGTACATAGGACGACAATAAGCCGTACGCTCCATAGAGTTGGGCTTTATGGCAAAGTGGCCAGAAAAAGCAATTACTTTCAGCAAAAAACTAAATGGCATGTTTTGATTTTGCGAAAAGGCATGTGGGAGACTCCCAAAATGTATGGAGGAAAGTGCTCTGGTCTGATGAGACTAAAATTGAACTTCAAAGAAAACGCTATGTCTGGCGCAAACTCAACACATCACATCACCCAAAGAACACCATCCCCACAGTGAAACATGGAGGTGGCAGCACCATGCTGTGGGGATGTTTTTCAGCAGCCGGGACTGGGAAACTGTTCAGAATTGAGGGAAAGATGGATGGTGCTAAATACAGGGATATTCTTGAGCAAAATCTGTACCACTCTGTGCGTGATTTGAGGCTAGGACGGAGGTTCACCTTCCAAACACACTGCTAAAGCAACACTTGAGTGGTTTAAGGGATAACATGTAAATGTATTGGAATGGCCTAGTCAAAGCCCAGACCTCAATCCAATAGAAAATCTGTGGTCAGACTTAAAGATTTCTGTTCACAAGCTCAAACCATCCAACTTGAAGAAACTGGAGCACTTTTGCAAGGAGGAATGGGCAAAAAACCCAGTGGTAAGATGTGGCAAGCTCATAGAGACTTATCCAAAGTGACTTGGAGCTGTGATTGCCGCAAAAGGTGGCTCTACAAAGTATTGACTTTTGACTTTTTCTGTTATTTTTAACTATTTGTTCCTTGCTTCACAATAAAAAAAAAACATCTTCAAAGTTGTGGGCATGTTCTGTAAATTAAATGATGCAAGTCCTCAAACAATCCATGTTAATTACAGGTTGTGAGTCAGAAAAACCGAAAAAAGCCAAGGGGGGTGAATACTTTTGCAAGGCACCGTATAGGTGCACATAATACCAATTTGTAAAGCAAGTTATTCCTTTATGTTAAATACAGAAGAAAACAAAAATACTATGAAGAAAATAAATTGGAAATAACCATGCATATATTAAAAACTTACATTTTTTACTAACAAGTTTAGTTATTGATTAATTGGCAGCTTTTTATGAATAATAAGCAGTTTAGAGTTTGATTAGAAATCTTAAAGTTATGTGGCTGAAAACCTTTTTAGTTCTATGAAAACAATCAGATTATAATTGTTCACATAATGAGAAAAATATTTGCCAAAGTCATGAATTGCTTCCCTTTAGTCCACTGGTTCCCAAAACAATCCACAGGAACTACCAAAGGAACAGGATTTGTGGATATCCCTGCTTAGGTACTGGTGTGCTAATTAGTGTTTGTAAATCTCGTCGAGACACCTGTCATTAGATGAGGATATCCTCACATTTTGTCCCTGGGGACAGGATTGGAAACTAAGGCTTTAATCTCAAAATAAATAATGTGAATTTATACACATCACAATGGTCTACAGAGATGATTAATGTTAATAAGGAAAAAATAAGTCAAAATACATATTAACAGGAGTAAATTGTCAATCAGCCCAACAAGTCTATCCATTCTATCTACCGGTACACATGTTCAGGATCAATCTATACATATCCCATGATTAATTTGGTTACTATATGCATTCCTACAACTTCTCCTGAAAGATGACTACCTTTATTTTTCACCCTTCCTATAAAGTATACTTAACACATTACTTATTTTCTCTAATCTCCAATCATGGCCTCTTGTTCTTCTATTCCCATTTTCTGAAAATGTATTTCCACATGAATTTATTCAATCCCATAATATATAACACATATGCTATAATTTAAAAAAATAGGTAAGTACTTTATGAATTGAATGTAATCACAAAAATAATATTCCTACATTAACCTAATATTGAAGTTTGCTATTTTGAGCTGTCAGTCAGCCTTTCTGGTCCACAAACAAACCAATATTCATATACATTGTTAATGATAGCCATTAAATACTGGTCAGTCTCTTAAGCATTGAGTTCCCTGTCTTCAGTTCAGTGACTAGGCATGCTCAATGTGCAGGTAATAATAATAATAATAATAATAATTATTATTATTTTATCTTTTTTATATATCGCCAACATATTTCTTAGCACTGACAATGGATCCAATTCCTCTGGGGCTTAATAAATAATTAATAGCATTGATCTTTCATTAACAATACATATGAATCTTGGTTTGTGCTGAAAATGGCAGGTTTCAATTTTGGTTTACTGTTTAAAATGCAATCGTTTTTAATACAATTCAGTTGAGGGGTATCTGTTGTTACTTATACTTTTAAATTATACCATATTTGGAATTGCACACTTTAATGTCTTCTCCAATAAACCCAAGGATCCTATTGTTTTTTTCTTACAGCATTGCTTCAGTGTTATATCCTCTGAATTAGTACCTGCCAAGAACCTTTCCTATTTCTGTTTTTCTCATAAAGATAGCATTAAATGACTGTAGTATTAAATGGGCATCACAATTTACGAGTGACAGATTTCACAAGTAGGAATCAACATGAAGCTTATAGTGTACAATTAATTTAGTATTGTTTTTAGCAATTATGACTAAATTAACAGTAAAAAAAAGGGACATTGAGATCTTGTTTTGCTTTTGATGCATCTGAAAGTGAGTATTCCTGGTATTTGATAATGTACCACTGTGTGTTCTCTTTTTTAACACTATGCTCTCAAAGTAGAAACAAATGACTCAATGGTCTTGCTCCTATGGGCCAATGAGAAGTAATCATAATTGTCTGCCAATGATATCTATAGGTAAAGATATGCTCTGTGCACTTCCTTTTAGTTTCAATGAAGTTTAATTCGATTTTGATTTATAATTTTTCATGCAAAACACAACTTTGGTGATATTTAAGGAATGCAATTTTAAATGCAGGAAAATAAGAATTATGTTCCATGTCCCTCTAATACCACAGTGGTGCTTTAAGTGTGCATTCTGCATTGCTGTTCTACATGAGCTAATTAGTAGTAATATGCTAATTAGTACCATGTTTGTCTGTCGTTGCCAAAACAATGTCCAGAGATATTATCATGTAGCTAGATCCCCTATACTTATCAAGCACTCAATGCCAAACTAGCATACTGAGCCACATATTAGCCTACAGGATCTGCACAAACAGTGCTGTCTATCTCAGAAATAATTTATGGTAGAAATAATGTATATCCATGTTTTTACTTTCTTTAAGATGAAACCAACGTGGAATAACAGCCTCCTTTATTTTGTCACATATATCATCAGGACTCTCTTTTTCTAAGGCATTTCTCTAACCTGCAACAATGGGAAACATTTACTAAGATTTTCTCCCCGGAGATGTGATGAGAAGGGCAGTTTTTTCCCAAGTAAGAAATAGTGCATAGTAAATCAAGAGATAAATCTAGATGTACTTGCAAAGCTTAGTCAATTTCCCCCAATATTTGCAAATGTTGCATTTTGTGTTTGACGTGCCTTTGAATGGATTGATTTGAATATGAACATAATTATTTTCCAGACAATGGAAACGTAAAAATTTGATTTTAATTATATCAAGTGAATAGGAAAACTGCAATAGCAACATCATTACATTTGTCTCAATGTATTATGTAAATGCATCGAGACAGACAATGTTTGTTTGTTTGTCGCTTATACAGTGTGAAATGAAACAAACAATAAGAAAATGAGAACTGTTAGATAGTTTGTTAAAGTGTTACAATACAAATTAATATGCTAAAGTGACACAGAAAAGGTCCCAGTTTTTGCAGGAATTCACACAAATATATAAATATAGTTGCAATTTGTTGTTAAAAAATGAAAATGGGAAATGTTAAATAATTAAGCATAAAACTTTGTTATTTTGAGCATCAATTATCTATACAAATCCTCCTTCTCTCACTCTAATGGTTAACTAGATAGATAATTGTCAAATCACAAAGTGGTTTATTGTTGAAGTCTGTGTCATTACATATATTTATATCAAATGGGTACTTTTACCTTTCTTATCAACCCCTGACTGTGATATGTAACTAATGGCCCTTGATAAGGAGACATAAAGAGAGGGAGGTCCTATCTAGATAATTTAACTTAAAATGTCCGACTTTCAACATACATTATCTAATACTCCACTATTTTATAACAAGTGATTATATTAATGTATATGTGCACTTTACATTTTGGCAATATGTGGGGACCAGACTGAAAATAATTTGATAGTCTATGGGAACTGTGGTAATATAATTATTAGCGTATTATGAAGATAGCACAGACAATATTATTCAGATATAAATAAGCTGATGATGTAGAACAGAGATAACACAATAAAATAGATCTCTCACTAAGTGCATTTTTTTTATTTTTCTGACAATACAAAATAACCACAAAAATATTTTGCTACAGTACAGTAACAATAAAAAATTGAGCACTGAATGCAGCTTTAATATCTAACTTATTTTTAAAGATATATGCAAATTAAAATATATAACAAAACACATGTCTAATGGATAAATTGTATTTTCTTGTATTCATGTGATTTTAAAATGAAATGTGTCTCCTAAATGCATTATGCCCAATAGATGGCGATATTTACACATACATGGTGCCACATTTAGCTATACTGTCTTTAATTACATGAAGATGTGTCTTATATATTGATAACAAAATTAGTCTTGGACAAATTATGCTTAAATCAGGAAGCAGTTAATAAAATTGGACATTGCATGCTTCAGTGTAAATCTCTACTAAACATGCAATTTTATTACCATGTATACAGTAGAAATAGTGTCAATCTTATATATATATATATATATATATATATATATATATATATATATATATATATATATATACTGTATATACTTTTATATATATATATATATATATATATATATATATATATACATATTTAAATATACATACATGCACAAATATACATACACACACACATATAAATATATATATATATATATATATATATATATATATATATGCATGTATTTGTATGTGTATATAGATAGATAGATAGAAGCATATTTTGATTATCTAGTTATCTAGTATGCATGACATATGTAACAAGAATACTTAGCAAGTCAGAAGAGCAGCACCTACTGTATTATACAGTTCACAAGTTGCTAAAGTGAGTTCAATCTGCAGAAACACCTCTGAATGCATGACTAAGGGTTGTATAACTTTATATCTATCTTTGCAAACACCTGAAGAATACTATATATAACCTTAATAAAACCTGTGAAACTTCATCTCTGTAGGGAAAATCTGATTAACTTTCTCAGTCTTTTCAAGGTACATTTAGATGAGATTTCTCTGTTATAGTCAATGATCATGTCTTTAAGGAATTAGACATATTTTTTAAGTACATGACCTTTGTATTTTTAAGAGTTGTATGTCTTTTTGCCTTAGTATGTTTGATGACTATGTCTGCTGGATTTATGATGAATATTACAACTAAAGAAATCTTGACACACTGTTGTAATGCATGTGATTGAAGTCTGTCTCTACAATATAACTGCATGAGGGAAAGTCATTGTTGCTCTTAGCTCTGCTCTGGTATCATGCAAGGAACAAGTAACCTAAGCTTTGCTATTCTAGGGGGAGAGGGGGGTGAGGGCAGGCATAAAGCTGATGGCCAAAGGGAGGGGGCATTGGACAGCTTACCTGACGATGACATACATGACCAGGACGTTTCCAAAGAGTCCTACCACGCAGATCATGGAATATAGAGCTGTGATGATGATTGCTATGATGATGGAGTTGCTGTCCTCAGCTAAAGACTCTGGTCGGTTGCACAGGTAAGACTGGTTCCCCTCCAAACTGGTCACATTTCCCATGGCACCAACTGGGCATCGCATGGTAGAGAGGGAGCCACCAACACCCAAGCTGTCAGCTGTACTATTGAACAGGGTATCAGTAGATGGTGAGGAGCTGTCCATGGTACTGTCCATTTTGGCAGAACCAAGCAATACTGTAGGTTTCAGAGGTAAGATGTGCTAGGATGTGACTGTATCTAGAGTCCCTTCAGCCTCTCTCACATTTTCTTCCTCCTCCTCTCTTGCTACTCCCCCTTTCTCTCCCCCTCCTCTTTTTCAGTCACAGAGAGAAACCTTTCAGCCAGCTGCAAGTAACTAGGCAATGAGAGAGATGGCAAAACAAGCCACTGGTCTGCAGCCTTTAAGTATCAATGAGTGGTGTTTCCAGCCCTTGTCGTGCACAACTTGGTTACTTGGAATTTTGAGTTACAAATCATCTCAGGAGCCAACACACACACACAGATAAGCACTCCCCCAGCCTGGCAGGTCCTGTAAGAGCAAAATAATAATACTAATAATAATAATTAGTGTTCACTGCACATACCCTTCTCACTACACAAATCACATATGTCTTATGGGAGCTATATCTATTCTGACAGGCTAATGTTTGGTTTTATGTGGTTTATTTAATATTTGGCTGTTTGGTGACCCTTCAGACTAAAACTACATGTATGTATGGGTATATATATATATATATATATATATATATATATATATATATATATATCCTTTTTCTATTCAGCTGCTATCCCTTTGGTGACCTTTCAGACTAAACCTGCAAGCATATATACAAACACACACACATATATATATATATATATATATATATATATATAAATATATATATATACAGAACACAAAATCATTTAGATTATGGTGGTCAAAAGGGTGATATAAGCCCCCCACTGTACAGTAAAATATATATATATATATATATATATATATATATATATATATATCTGTATGGCTGTGTAGATTACATAGATGATAGATAGATAGATAGATAGATAGATAGATAGATAGATACATAGATTAGATTCTGATTTTATATATAGAAAATATGCAAGACACATATATAGTGTGTAATATTAAAGTATATGCATTTATTTATGCATCATATTTGTTATGTAACAAAAAATAACAGGTAACAATTCAAAGTGTGCACACAGGGTGAGAAAGTGAACTGTTCATTACCAGAGCATGCACATCTAGATTTCATATTGTCTACATAACATGAAGGCTTAATTATATGGGCAAAGTGTGTGAGGATAAAATCATGAATGTGCACATAATGAGCAAGGTTAATAAGCTGACCATGCACATTAAGTTTTATTAATATTCATAGAGTGAGGTGTTAGTATTTGCAGTGTTGCACACATCATTAGGAGCTAATACTTAGGAGCAAAGTATGTGGGATTTATTATTTACACTGTGAAGAGTTAATGGACACAGCATGAAGCAATAATATTCACACTGCATGAGGGGTTAATAATCAATGTGTGAATTGAGTGAGTGGTTAATTATTGAGTCCACATTTGTGGGGCAAATATCTTAAGTATGCATATATTCCTGGAAGTGGTAAATCAGATGAGTAATGTTTTTAAAAAAAAAACATAGATGAAGGGTCAAGTAAGAGAGATGTAAAGTTTAAAGCTACACAGTAGGCACACTATATACAGGAATATCTTGTTGTTTGAGCAAATAATATATACATTTTTTATTTATATGAGTAAGGAAATGTAATGCCTATTGTGTCCATTACACAATCAATTGTTCTCTTCTGAGAAAAAAATGGTTTATTATACCATAGGAACCAATGAAAGATGTCTTTTTCATCATAGTTTTTCCTTTATGCACTATTTTTCAGAACAAATTATACTGGTATATTGAGACTTTCTACATAATCATTGATATTTTGATAGAGCAACATAAAAGCAAATGGACTTTGGATTTATTAATTCTAATTATTTAAAATAGAAATACAATACAAGCAAGTTGCAAAAAAGGACTGCAGAATGCTTGTTTGGAAATCAAAATTTCAACAATTCAAAGGAGGGTGACTACAATAGTACAGGGTCAAAGCTAATAAGTAAAATGCTTTCATATATATAGCTTAGAGATCAGTCAGATGGGAACATTTACTGAAACTTAAAAAAAAAAAAATATTACTATTATTATCATGAATAATAATAATGATAATGTACTTTATTTATAAAGCACCAACATATTGTGCAAATACATTAAAGAATTACTGTATGATGAAAAAATATGTATGAAGATTTTTAGTTTGACAAAGGACATAATTAAGCAGGAGAAAATATCATAAAGCCAAAAGTTAATTAAAAAATATGGTTCCTGGATACATCTGTTATACTGGGTGAAGGGTGTGTGAGAAGAATGTTTATAGTTCTGCAGGAGCAGGGTTTACAGTTTATCTTGCAATTGCCTACATCCAATCTTGCAGTAAAACAAGATTTATCTTTCAATATGAAAGCAAATTAAGATTTTCTCAAATGCTTTTATACTCATGGTATACACAATTAGCAATTAGGCTAGTTTGTAACAAAGTTTTTCCTATCCTTCAACTATCCTTTAAGGAATTCAGAAGAAATAATACAATAACATGAGATCATGCATTAAAATTAGAAGGTAAAAAATGTATGGGTAATGTGCAAAGTACAATTTACAAAAATGATGGTAGATAAGTGCCACCAAGTGTATCCTTTGTATAAATAAGGATATACTAAGGGTTTATAGACCCAAAGCTTTTTAGGTAGAGAGCATTGGTTCTTTTCTGTTGTCAAAATCTACACTTCGGTTCTGATGGCTCTAAGTGGTTAGATGTTTAATACAAATAAGGGTTGCTCCCTGAGATAAACAGGAACAGTATTATCAATATGAGAAAAATAGGAAAGATCTATATTGAGGGCACAATACTGTAAGACTCTAATAATTTCGTAGGTAAGACTAAACTACATAGAGACAAACCCTACTATTAGCTGGCGTCCTCTCCCAAGATCCTGTCATAATCCCTAATAATTTTAGTTTAGCCATAGGCAATGAGGACTATACTATAGGGAATCCTTATTTATGAACATTAGAGGTTGGAGGAGCACAGCGATCTACCTACTAAATAATTAGAGTCTTACAGTATTGGACACAACTAAAGGAAGTTTCTATATGTTCTAGAAGGGATAAAATCATGTAGCAATTGTTCTTTTTATTAACACTTTAGTGCACTAATAGCACTTTAAATAAGTTGTTCTTAGCATAGGACTTATATACAGGCACTGGCCACTTTAGCACTTGTACTCCAACATATTTTTGGTGTGCATTTACCCCATTAGCACTTTATTTGTTATCCACTAACTATGAAGATTTGATATTCCTATTTCAATATATATTCAATCAGTTATGGTGAGCCCAATGATATAAAGACTGGAAAAAAAATTGTATAGTTTAAAAGTCCCAATTTTTATAATGTTATTAAAAGTAAAGTTTTATATGGGCTTCTCTTAGTGATATTGGGTAAGGGTGTGCCCCATCACCCATATTTTACTTATATTGATAATACTAAGTGTAGAGACACATATTCATATGGCATTTGTATTTTAGATTGTTATACAAACTGATATTTCCCTTAAGTTCTTGGAACAAACACAACAAACACTACATTGATACCTTTTTGCTGAACGGAGAGCGTCCAGTTGCAATAAATTCATACAATTATTGTACTAATAAGCAATAGTGATAATATTAAATCACTGCAAACTCTAAATTAGTAGGCAATTATTTTATTTATAAAATGTCCAGAGGTCCGGATTTTTTTCTTCAAAAAGGACTGAGTTTAATTGAGAAATAACTGAGTTTAACTGAAAGCTCATGTAAAGATTTGGAGGATTAAGAAGTAGTAATATGTGTCTGCAAGGTCTGCAACAAAGTGGTCAGAGGTCCCTGATTTAGTTTTAGGTCATTCTATTGACTACCCCTGCCATAAATTGTACAATGATGTTAAAACAACCTAACTGATTTTATAACAATGAGGGCCGAAAAAAAGATAGTAGTCTCTTGGGAAATTGTTTCTGCTGGAGATTTCCCCCACAATGAGATTACCAATTATACCTGTATTTTGGCTCTTCAGCACTCCGGCTGCCACTGATTGTCAGAGGTCACAACAGGCTGTATTCTTGTGTAACTATATCCCTCCATAAATCTGACAGTCAAAATATAACAGACCCATGTAAGTGATTAGAGAGCAGCCAGTGTGCAGATTATAAGACTACGAGGAGGGATGTCTGGAGCAAACTGGACTTGAGGCCTATTAACCTTTCCAAGCCTGTCCCAACCTGACAGAGCCAATAGCCACCAAGTAAACTTGCAATATAATACAAAGAACAAGTTTATGGCTTTCTGAATCATATTTGAAAATATGTTGTCACTGTATCACATATATATTAATATAATTTATATCAATATGTATGTTCATAATCTCTCATTAGGATTTAAATCCTTTCATCATTTAAACACTCTATGGGCCTCATTCAAATGCGATTTGGCCAATTGAATAGGGCTCTATATAAGCACATACCATTTTTTTTGTTACAGAAGTTTTTAGTTACTGAAGACCTTGCTTTTGAATAGGAGTTCACTAACTAAACATTTCTGTAAAAACAAAAATGCTATGTGCTTTTATAGAGCCCTATTCGCATTTGAATAAGGCCCTATGTGTACGGAGGTATTTCAAGGTTTGATCCTTTTTCAATCTACACATCATCTCAGAGCTTCTATTGGCTTTGTTTACACTTCTTACTGGTGGCTTCCTAGCATTTAAAAAAAAACACACGTTGTTTTAATATAATTCAATCTATCTATCTATCTATCTATCTATCTATCTATCTATCTATATCTACCTATCCCTATCTATCTATCTATCTATCTATCTATCTATCTATCTATCTATCTATCTACCAGTCTTTATGTGCATTTACATATAATATTTTAATATTCCATTTTATATATGTTCCAAGTAAAGGGGCACTGAGTTAAGTGCAGAATTAAGAAAACCCATATCCAAACACTAGCATTTCTGACATATTTCCCTGAAATTACCTTTCCTTTTTTTGGTGAGGGAGATGAGAAGCAGACACAGGAAAAATAGCTTTTTTGCCCTTGCAAGACCTTCCAAATCGGAGCCGTGATAATAAGTGTGCTGACTCCTGAGATGATTTGTAACTCAATATTCCCAGCAACCAAGTTGTGCTCAATACCATGTGCACATTGCATGAGACCCCTGCCAACCTGTAAAGTATGCTCTGCATCCTCTTATATGCTACACTTCACATGCTGATAAACAACAAATGGCAATGAGAAATATAAAAAATAACGATATCCTTTTTAAAAGATTTATATTTGCAAAAGATCTGCAGTGTTGGACATCTCCATCAAAGATTGTAAAACCTCTGCCAATACTAAATTCATGCTTCATTCCTTCCCCATACCAGTGTTCATAAAATATATGATCTGTGATTGGAGGAAAAGTTAAGCAAGCACTCTTTTGCCTTTATCTGTTAGAAGAATTAAGATTTGTATTGTGAGTTGAATAACTAAGTCTGAGATATACATACAGTGCCTTGCAAAAGTATTCACACCCTTGACTTTTTACCTATTTTGTTACAGCCTTAAGTTTAATGTTTTGTTAATCTGAATTTTAAGTGATGGATCAGCACACAATAGTCTAAGTTGGTGAAGTGAAATGAGAAAAATATATACATAAAACATTTTTTTAGAAATAGAAGACATAAAATTGACATGTGCGTATATATTCACCCCCTTTGTTATGAAGCTCATAAAAAGCTCTGGTGCAACCAATTACCTTCAAAAGTCACATAATTACTGAAATTATGTCCACCAGTGTGCAATCTAAGTGTCACATGATCAGTCATTACATATACACACCTTTTTTGAAAGGCCCCAGAGGCTGCAACACCTAAGCAAGTGGCACCATTAACCAAACACTACCATGAAGACCAAGGAACTCTCCAAACAAGTAAGGGACAATGTTTTTGAGAAGTATAAGTCAGGGTTAGGTCATAAAAAATATCCAAATCTTTGATGATCCCCAGGAGCACCATCAAATCTATGATAACGAAATGGAAAGAACATGGCACAACAGCAAACCTGCCAAGAGACGTCCGCCTACCAAAACTCACGGACCGGGCAAAGAGGGCATTAATCAGAGAGGCATCACAGAGACCTAAGGTAACACTGGAGGAGCTTCAGAGTTCCACAGCAGAGACTGGAGTATCTGTACATAGGACAACAATAAGCCGTACGCTCCATAGAGTTGGGCTTTATGGCAGAGTGGCCAGAAGAAAGCCATTACTTTCAGCAAAAAACAAAATGGCACGTTTTGAGTTTGCGAAAAGGCATGTGGGAGACTCCCAAAATGTATGGAGGAAGGTGCTCTGCTCTGATGAGACTAAAATTTAACTTTTCGGCCCTCAAAGAAAACCTATGTCTGCCGCAAACCGAACACATCACACAAAGAACACCATCCCCACAGTGAAACATAGTGGTGGCAGCATCATGTCGTCTGTTTTTCAGCAGCCGGGACTTATTTATTAACTATTATATGCAATTATTCTTTAGTGTTTTTGTTTATCTGCTTCTATAAGATGGAAGAGACAATAAACACAGTGCCAGTGCATTAAATCAAATTTTATGTAAACTTGTTTTTAGCGACACTCACTGTTGGGAAATCCACTCAATGAAGCAACTGAATCAATACAATGGCTGCCCACAGTAAGAAATAATTACACACAATATGCTTTAGGTCCTGAAATGCTTATTTTTCATAAGCTCTTTCACTCTTAAAGGGCCATTGTGGTCAAATGTTTTCTATATGGTCTTTTAAATAAATACTGTACACTCAATAATAAGCAAATGTTTTTAGTAAGAAAAATATAAAAACAAGCACAATCTTTACACTTATTTCTTCTTTACTACAAGGTTCATTTTCTTTTTGGACGTGGATCTGTCTACAGCGTTTTCAGGAGATTGTGACCTTGTAAATACTATAGCTTTCCATTAGTCCTGTTGAAATCACAGGTAGCTGTAGCTGCCACCTTACCATTGTACAAATAGACACTTTTCTGCTTTCAATGTCTACTCCCTTCTCTTGAAGTTTATTAAACAGAAAGCAAAACAGTAGATTACACTACACCAAAATTGGGTATAAATGGTAATAAACTACTGACGTTTTGCCTAAATGTAAGTGTAGCTCTTCAAATGAGTATACTTTAAAGGGACACTGTCCTCCTATCAGTGAATTGGTTAAATCTTAAAGGCAATGAAACACTGTCTATATAATGTACTAACCATTTGTAGTAAATAATTCCTGAGAATTGCACCATTGCGCAGCTCAGTATGCTAATTTACACCACAATCTATTTTGAGAATATGGAATGTGTTCCGACTAAATGACAACATTGGGAGTTCATTGTTTTGGCCACCACAGGATAGATACAAATAGCTGGATATTCTAATTAGCACATCAATTCACTGAATAAAAAAAATGCTGCAAGAATAATACTGGATTTCTTAGGAATGGCCTGTTTTAGAAATAAAAGGATAATGCAATGTATATGTGGTTTCCATGCACTTTAAGAATAACATGAAAAAATATATATTTTAGGGTGATAGGTTCAGTTTAAATATATGACTATTATTGGGAATATGACTGCTCTTCATCACCCATAGTGATGCACATTATACTATTATTCTTCTGAATAATAGTATTTACATCTGGATCCTCCAAGCAGACAGAAATTAAAACCTTATATTTTCTTCTGGTGTCACTAAGTATAATTTCCAGGTCAACTGTTGCATCCCTTCAATAAACCTCTGGGTCGCCTTGGTAATGCAGAGATAAGATGCAGTTGTTGCCTGGTTATCTGCGCACAGTAAGAAAACCTTTCACCTATACTGTCACGTTTCAAGTAAGAAAGAGTAAAACAGAATGAGCATTGGCATTCCCCTAGTGCACATTTGCAGGTATCAAATGAAAGAACAATGCACCATTACTTTACACAGAACCTGATGCTATTGACCACTGACCCTCAATGTAAAAAAATGCAAATGCAAATGAGTCTTTAGTTTTGTATAAATGTTTTAACCCATTAGTTTAATACACCTCTATGTAATTATAATATAAAATGTACAGTTCATTTACTTTTAAGCAGTCCCCCAAGTAACAGATTCTGGCCTTCTGCAGTCTTTCCCTTTCCTGCTCTCTCTCCCATGAGAGCTGACATATGGTACATGTATAACTTTAAGCCACACAAATATTGGTTCATTTTTTTTTATATGTTTTTTTTTTTTTATGTGCAAAATGCTTTTATTTTAAGTTTTATATGCAATTATAAAAAAACACAAAAAATAGAATTGCTCAAAAAATAATAGGTTAGTTCTATGGACATGATAACCCACTCTGAGAGCAACCTTTTTTTAGCTCACTTGTGTCATTCACATGGAGAAATATCCTGTAGTATATCAGTCTGGTATCACTCACTAGAGTGGTCCAGCCCCAAAATACCAGGCAATTCTACCCTGAACAGGAGAAACAGCAAACCCCAGATGTACATTTCAGCCTTCATTGGGCCTCGTCAGTGAGGTGTAGCTGATATCTCCCTAAGGCACAGTGATCAAGGAGTCCACGCCTGGAGTACCCTATCACCCTTAGGGACACTAATTCTGAAGGGTCATTTGAATAAACAAAATACAAAAATAGAGTTGCTCAATCAGAGAACAAATTAACCTTAATAGGTTAGTTCTATGGACATGATAACCCACTCTGAGAGAAACCTCTTATATGCACTTATACTTTAATATGTGGTTCCAATTTTTTCTGAACTGATTGTTCTTCTTACTTTCTCAAGAGGGTATATCATTGTAAACTAATGAGACTAGTCCTGTTGAAAAAGCTGGCAATTTTAGCTACCACATTGTCATTGCGCAACCAAAAGCCTATTCCACATTCATAGTATCCTCCCACCTCAAGAAGTAGATCAGCAGACACCAATAGGGTATATTCCACTACAGCTTAATTATGAGCAAACTAAATCAATTAAATGCAGTATTGTCTGTTTACATTGTAAAGACATTTTCCCTATTTTTAAATGTAGAGAATATTTAAATATAGAACCACAGTGGCCTTTAATGTAGCTAATTTATTTGTTATCCCAAATAACCCTGAATGCATGTTTTATCTATCTTGTCAATTCTAAGCATATCATAAGAAAAAAAAAAACATCCCAGGATAACACCTATGATTGAGAGTCCAACCTGTAAAATAACTGTTAGGGGTTGATGTCAGTGTTTACTTTAGGGCTTCCACAACTTTTTATGAAATGACGCATCTGTTTTTTTATATTTTGATGATGAATATTGATTAAAAGACATTTGTGTCCTTTTAAATAGCTAAATTTAATTATGAGCAAAATGTTTTTAGAAAGTCGACAAAAATAAACACAGCCTTTACATTTTCACTGTTATATGCAATTATTCTTTACTTCAGACTTTAATTTTCTTTACTAAACTGTTTCTTGCAGATTCTGTCTCACCAGGGTGTGATTCCTTGTAAACTAATACATGGGCCATTTACCTCACAGTTCTCTTCATGGTGTGACGATTGTATGTTAAAATTATCTTTTTTTAAATTATACTAATAACAGCTAAACAATCTAAAGTTTTAGGTCTGTTTACATAACAAAGTGTATCCTGCATACTGGCTGTTGCTTGAGTAAAAAACAGATAGCAGAGTCGAGCGGTGAAGTGATTAATACGTTTATTTCTCTGAATTCAGGACTGCACTGACCAGTTAACCCATAACTGACCTGTTTACGTGATTCCAGCATTCCATGCTCTGCACAGATGGATTTGTTAAGGATTAACACTTGTGTTCTTTTGCTTACTACACAGAGCTGAAGCTGTGGGCCTGGCTGTGGGCAGTTAGTCTACATGTAAACACAGATTTCATTTTATTGATTTCTCAGTGAAAAAATGCACATATTTCAAAAATTCAGAAAGTATTTTAACATGCATTTAGGAGATCTTTACTGTGATGTGGTCCAAATTGTGCTGTATTAAGGAAGTAAGTGGCCCTTCAATATTTGTAAATTCTAAAAACATGTTTCTTATTTTTTAAGTTTAATTCTTCAAAAGAGGATATTTTAAATGTAAGAGTACAGTGGTCTATTAAATGGGCAAACAGACTCAAAATCATATCTAGCATGCATATAAAATAGCAGAGTATATTCTCCCGGTACCTGCTTCTAAAAAAATCTGACTTGGGAATGTCATCTACAAAAATTCAGTCTTGAGGAAGAAAATGTCCAATAACTTGACTAGTGCCATTCTCTAAAATGTAGCTAGGCCATCAAAAGAGATAATTAGTATAGTTGTAAAATCAGTTGCTATAGAGGATAAATATTCAGTAACTTAACTTTTACAGTGCTTTATTTTCCATGAAAAATAAACATATTTTTTCAATATTTATGAACCATTATTTTGAGGAAAATATGACATGATTATAATGTATGTAACAAATTAAAATTATTATTATTTTTATTATTAATATTATTACATATGCCATGAACATAACACAATTTTTAAAGAAAATCATAACTTTTCTGTATCAATATATAGAAGGTACCATCTTACCATATTGTCTGACTTGAGCATTTCCTGATAGCTTGAAGTCTAAAGGCATGTAGTAGTCTAATGAACAGTGAGAGGATGAGGTAAAGGGATGAAGGACTTGAAAGGAGGGATTGAAAATGATTAGTACTTTTGGAATTTGACACCTACTGCCTTCCACGCATTTCCTCAAAATCAGGCAGCTCAAATAGTAATTGCAAGCCCTGTCCTCGAGAAATGTAAGCACGTCTGTCATACATGCAGCTTTAACAAAGTATCATCAGTACCTAAAAGGTCCAGTAGAGCCATCAAATAGCATTATGACATCTTTCTTGCGTAATATGTTATTAAACAAATTCAAATTTATCAAACATATGAATATTTTTCATCATATAGTGGTCCTTTAAAAGCCCAATGATCTATGAACAATTATGTTTGGAAATGTTGAGTCTTATTAAGAGAATAACTAAGCATAACAAAAGTCATACAGCAAGCTATTAATTAGAAAAAATAATAATTTTGAGGCATCTGCATAACCCTGGGGGGATCCATGATACATTGGTAGAAACAGTATGTGTGAAAGGGGCATTTACATTTCTGGAGAGCAATGGTTGCATCCATTGATGCAACATCTTGCATCAGTGCAAGTAAGAGGGAAGGTGTGTGGTGTCAATTTCAATCCTAATCAGTTATCATGAAAAGGCTCTGGACTTCTGCCTGCCACCTCTTTCTCCAACTCTCCATTGAGTGATAACTACAAACATAAACCCCCAACATCCAGCTTTCAGGATTTGATGCTATTGCTAAAATTCAGAGTTTCCCAAAAAATATTTTATGTCCATAGCTTATATTGGTAGTTTGGTACAAACCTGATAAATGTGTCTTTTTTTCTTAGACCAGATTGATCCTTAAAGTGCTTCTGGAGGATAAGTGAGTCCCATTATTATTTACATATTTTACCATGCCTCTTTAAAAATATACTCTGAATTTGCAGGTTAGCAATTATTAGTATTCCAATCTCGCAGCATGTTTGCAAATAGCTTTTTCTGGAAGAATGGTATTGTTATGTTTTATAATGCACATCATAGCAGATGTTTCCGCTGAGCTGCTCTATACAAATACAAGATTGCAAAACTTCAGGTGAGTTTACAACATAGCATGAATAGATGATAAAATGCTGTATGGATGGAGGATTAAACCCTCTTTGAGTAGTGATACCTGCACAGGCCAGTGTGTTTCCTTTCATCTCAGCAGATTAATTATTTTGCCAATGGCTTTCCTAACAAAGTCTTTACAATAAAGCCTTTTTTTGTAATGCTAAATTTTGTGTCATTTATAGAAAAATGATTTATTTTAATTTAAATATTTATATATATTATATGAGGCTAGTCAATAATTTTTTTTGTGAAAGTTAAATCAGGGTCAAGAATCCATATGGCATTACAAAGGGTTGAAATGGTGTGGGATATTGAACATTATTACATTGTATATGAGACCAAGGAGTGAGACTCAATTTAACTGATGCATAGTTTAAAGACTAAGGGCCTCATTCTATTACCGGCCGCAGCCGCTGCGGGGCCGCAAGGACCGGCCGCAAGCTTTCCGGCTATTCTATTCCCCTCCGGCCGGGGACTCCAGCAGGCTTGCGGCCGGCGCCTTGCTATCTCTTGCGGCCGATCTCGCCGGAGGAAAGCCTTTGATCTAAAACGGCCGCAAGGAAATCGTCCGTAAGAAAAGCCTGGTTGCGATTCTATTGCTCCGGGAACCCTGTCTGCAAGGCTAAAAACGAGCCGCAGCTTACTTGCAGCAAACAGGTCCCGCTAGCACCAATTAAGCACATAAAATAGCTCAAATAAAGCCATACTGCACTTTGAGAAGACTATAAAGGGATTTTAGGTGTTAGAAAAAATAGCACATAATTACCCTATACTCAAATCCGTAAAATATTTTATTTTTAATATACGTAAAATATACATGTAAAAAGTCCAGAGTGCTTGGAGCACTTCAGACACGCCCACGCCGCAGCCGGAAAATAAACAGTTAATTTGAACTCGGGTTTGGGCTGATGTGCAAGCTTGAGAGGGGGTTACTTTTAATCCTCATGTCCCCCAATATGATCCCTAGCATTTACAGAGCTGTACAGTGCAGGCTTGAATTTATTTTTGCGTTTTTAGATTTCAAAGTTTACGGCCGGTTTCAAGATATGCGGCCGGCCGTAAGGGGAGATCCTTGCGGGGCCGTATAATAGAATCGCGAGTTAACTGAACCCCCGCAAGGAATCGCAGCCTTACGGCCGATTTACGGCCGGTAATTGAATGAGGGCCTAAGACATTTCATAATGGATTTATACTAAATGTAATAATATAGATGAGGTCCGCTAGAAAGGGACCAAATATCATGTTTCCGGCCCAGATCTGTCTACTTAATGCCCCTGGCTTACAGTCTCTGCCTGCTTGTACAAGAGTGGAATTTGCTCATTTTCTGTCACGCAGGCTTCCCTTCCCAAATTTTACACACACACATATATATATATATATATATATATATATATATATACAGTATATATATATATATATATATATATATATAAATATATATATATATATATATATATAAATATAATTTGACAATCTGCTTTTTGAAAGTACCCATCCTCTAATTATTTACCTTTTAAATGTAATTATGTTGCTGTTTAAATTATAATTTTTGCTTCTTCTGATCAAATTCCTGAGATGGGAAGATACTTTGAATGGTGAGGATAATTTATCTACACAATTAATCTACACAATTGGAATGAATGGAAACATAATTAGTGTGCAAGGAAACACCTTTCAGAAAAATTAGTTGACCAAAACAGGTTAGAAAGGAAAATGGAAACAGCAGTAAAAATAATTGCTTCTAAAAGTTAAAATGCAAAGATTGTTTTTATCATTTTTTTTTTTTTGCTTGGTATAGATTAGACAATTGCCAATTACGTCAATAAACGACCTAGTAAATTTTGCAGGCAAGTAGCATTTTGTGTGCAGATGAACACGTCCAAGGGCCTCATTCAATTGTGATTTGGCCAATTGAATAGGGCTCTAAATAAGCACATAACATATTTTTTAAAAGATGTTTTTAGTTAGTAAACATCTATCCAAAAGCAAGTTTTTCACTAACTAAAAACTTCTTTTAAAAAAATAGGCTATGTGCTTATTTAGAGCCCTATTCAATTGGCAAAATCACAATTGAATGAGGCCCAAATACAGCAGCATAAATTATGCTTGTCAGTTAATGAGCACTGATACAGTTTCACAATCTTAGCTGTGCTATCATACTACAGCAGTTTATATGTTTTTTTTATAAAATGGCAGAACAAATGATAAATTGCAAGTGATTATATATATATATACTAGTGACTTGCCCGTCAAAAATGGTTTTAACCTTGCGCTTATTTGTATTCAAGAAACCCCATTGTATTTAAACAGATCTTCACAAATGTTGGATCAACAATGATAACTCTTTAAATACTTAATTAAAATATTAACTCACTTCCAAACTATTGGCTAACATAAAATAACCTTCTAATAAGAGTTAGAAAAAAAGCCCTACTACTTTATGTTGTACTAAAGTATTTTCAAAGGAATATGAATCTATATTTTCCAGACTACAAATATGCCACCTACTAGTATATTTCTCCAAAAGGGTTCAGAACAGAAAATAGAAACCACACCAATCAAACATAGCTAAATGTAAAACAAACGGGAACATTTTATTCACACAGTAGGAAGAGTTACTATGAACAAATGTGCCATTCTGTCCTACAGTGAAGCTGGCTCAGACATACATTTCTGGCAATGTGGTCAAATATTTTCTTTATGGTCTTGTGAATAACTAAATATAATAAGGGGCGAAATGTTTAGAAAGTAAATTAAATTAACAAAGCCTTTATATTTTGCAATGTTTATATGTAATTATTCTTTGCTGCGCTCAATCTGAGAATAAACAATTCGAAGTAGGTCTGTTCTATAGGCCTGGTTATCCACTCAGGGCCTCATTCAATTGCGATTTGGCCAATTGAATAGGGCTCTATATAAGCACAGAGCATATTTTTTTTACAGAAGTTTTTAGTTAGTGAACTTCTATCCAAAAGCAAGGTCTTCACTAACTAAAAACTTATGTAAAAAGATATGCTCTGTGCTTATATAGAGCCCTATTCAATTGGCCACATTTGAACGAGGCCCTCAGAGGGCAGCCTCATTTAGCTCACTTGTGCCCTTCACAGGGAAAAATACCCTGTAGTATATCAGTCTGGTCTCACTCAAAAGAGTGATCCAGCCTTAAAATGTCAGACAATCCTACCCTTAACAAGAGAAAAAGTAACCTCCCGGCCTTTTGAATGAGACAAAACTGCTAAAGGATAGTTTTCTTTTGTTAAGAGCAAGATTGAACTAAAGAAGAGGCTGCTCTCTTGTGTAGGTTACTAGGCCTATATAATAAACTTACTTAGGTGTTGTTCATTCTCAGATTGAGCTTGTCTGACATTGGACCCTATTCTATTGCCCAATTTGTAAATTTATACACACTTAAAATCACTCTTAATATTGCTACATATTCGGCAACAATATTCCTTATTAGCACTAATGAATTCTTAAGTCAATAGAATGCATATAAACATTTATAAAGAAAACACCCAAAGCCAATTTATGAGTTCAAGGCATTTGCAAGTAGCTAATAGAATATGGCCCTTTGTTTTTTCATGTATGGAACTAACTCTCAGGGATTGGTATCCCTAAAGTTCATTTCATAGGGGGCTCCAGACATGGACTCTTTATTCACTATGGCCCTCATTCAATTGCGATTTGGCCAATTGAATAGGGCTCTAAATAAGCACATAACATATATTTTTTAAATAAGTTTTTAGTTAGTGAAAACCTTGCTTTTGGATAGATGTTTACTCACTAAAAACTTCTTTAAAAAAATATGTTATGTGCTTATTTAGAGCCTTATTCAATTGGCCAAATCGCAATTGAATGAGGCCCTATGTGCAGCTACACCTCACTGATGAGGCCAAAAGAGGCTGAAACATATGACTAGTTTGATGTATCTCATGTTCAGGGGGAAAATGTCTGGCATTTTGTTGCTGGATCACTCTTTTGAGTGAGACCTGACTGATTTAATACAGAATATTTCTCCCCTCTAAAGGGCACAAGTGAGCTAAAAAGAGTGCTTACCAGAGAGCAGCACTCTTTTTAGGTGTTGTTTGTTCTCGGATTGAAAGACTCAGATCTTGTTTTGCATGTACTGTACTCTCTTACTTTCTCAAGTGGATATGTCCATATAATCTAATGAGCTTCTCTTTAGTCCTGCTGAGAGCACTGGCAGTTGCAGATATCACATTCCCATTGTGCATTCAAATTATCCTTCCACCTCAGGAAATTGGCCTGCTTAGACTCAAATTATTGATTCTACAGAAGCATAATTGCTTAGAAAAAGAATGATTGCATTATTTTTCTTGATATTGTAAAATGGTATTGCTTATTTTTAACTCTAATTCTTCAAGATACTTAATTTTAAAACCTTGACCCCAGTAATCATTTAATACTTCAAGTGTGGAGGCATCTTACCCATGGTTTCAGGGCACTATAACTGGCTGCAGTCCTGGCAATATTTGACCCAATGGTGACAATTTAGAAAATCTGCAGTGTAGCAGTATAACAAGTCTGTAATTCTCAATGTGTTTCTGCCACAAACCTTTGAAATGTGGTGTCAGTTTTCAATATATGTTGAGATGGCAATAGTATGTAAATATTTATTTATGCAACATAGCCTGTTCCAAAATTACCGTTTTTAATATTTTAGGACATATCTGCATATTTTCTGAAATGCTCACGCTTTAGCTATGGGGATCTGTAGATGTAAAGTTTTTATGATCAGCGTTTGGATAGCACAGATAGCACTTTTTAGATAGCACATAATTCTACAAATACAGTGGTACTTGCAGTTTTATTTCTTCAAATATGAAAGCACATTGCATGCCATAAATCTGACAAGGTTTGTAACAATTAATTTAAAGGCAGCAGTAATGTTATCATGCATAGTGATTTTACTGATGTGTAGACGGGGAGAAAGGTATATTAACTTGTGTTACATCTATATGTTTCTATAGCAATCAATGTAATGTCATGTTTATCTTTAAAGGCCACTGAAGTCCCATATTGGTAGTATTCTATTTAAAAAAAAAGTAGAAAATGCAATTATGTTGGAAAGGGGACTGCCATTGCATGGCTTCTTCATCTAATTTTTTTTAGCTTGGCAGGGACATGGGAAGGAAATAAGATTTATATTTGTCATATTGAAGGCATTCACTAAAGAATACAAATTCAAAATAGTAGCATCTGGAAACTTATCTCTTTTAATTTTAACCTCAATTACTATGTAGGTCCATTTTAATTAAACATGCCAAAATTTAATTAGAGCAGCAGTGCAGTCCCATATTTACAGCATGATAAGTAAAACATTTACAGCCTTATTAAATTGCGAATCGGCCAATTGAATAGGGCTCTATATAAGTACCAAGCATATTTTTTTCACAGAAGGTTTTAGTTAGTGAACTTCTATCCTAAAGCAAGGTCATCACTAACTAAAAACTTCTGTAAAGAAATTATGCTCTGTGCTTATATAGAGCCCTTTTTAATTGGCCAGATCACAATTTAATTTTAAGCTGTTAATATTTAAGTTTGGTCTCAAAGCTCAAACGTGCAAAGGTGATTTTAATGAATTGGCCTGGTTTTAAAGTGGTAAATATGAATCTTACAAGCAAGAAGAAAAGATGGAAGAATGCCTCATCATCAGAAATACAGTATGATCCATACGAGAAAGGCAAAATTACTTATTTTTCTGTGTTTGGAAACCATCCTGTTAATATGATCTTGGGAATCCATTCATAGAGTAAAGATTAGAGCCAAATGGCCTCATTCAAATGAGATTGGGCCAATTGAATAGGGCTCTAAAAATAGCATATTCTCTTTACAGAAGTTTTTAGTTAGTGACCTTCTTTCCAAAAAGCAAGGTCTTCACTAACTAAAAGCTTCTGTAAAAAAATATGCTATGTGCTTATTTAGAGCCCTATTCAATTGGCCAAATCACATTTAAATGAGACCCAAAGTGGGCAGTTGCCTGGAATGGCCTTGGCTGGAGAGTTCATAATCTTAAGGTAGCCTAATTGGGTTTTGGAATGTATGACCACAAAGGGACATAGCCAAAATGGTCATTATGATTATTATGTGTGATACAGTATCTATGTCTATGTGTCTTCCTGTCTGTCACTGTTTCTTCTCCCTGTTTTACCCTATTAATCTGTTTTACCCAGTTTTAATCTGTTAAGCATATCACACTTCATGTAAATAACTTGTTCTTGTCAGCATGCCATGATATACAACCTGCTAACATCATCTGTCAGGGAAAAGCAAGCAGGGAGATAATACTAACTGCTCTCTCTCTCTCTCCCTCTCTCCCTCTCTTTCTCCCTCTCTTTCTCTCCCTCTCTCCCTCTCGCTCTCTCCCTTTCTCTCTCCCTCTGTCTCTCTCTCTCCCTCCCTGTTCTATTGGTCCCTTATACTGTTTTTTTTTTTTCTTTTTTTCTGCTAACTGCTCTCTCCCCCTCTCTCTCTCTCTCTCTCTCTCCCTCTCTCCCTCTCTCCCTCTCTCTCTCCCTCTCCTTCTCTCCCTCCCTGTTCTATTGGTTCCTCATACCGTATTTTTATAGTTTTTTCTTTTTAGCCCCAAATTTTACCTGCATCCTGGTTTCAGAAGGCATCACTGGTTACTCTGAATTCTGGGAGTTCTGCCCTCCCTCCCTGCCCCTCACACTCCCACCCCATTTCTGATTAAATTTATAGTGGAATGGGGATCACCTGACTTTCCAACTTGCATATATTATCTCACCACTAGGGGCAGAAAACATATTAAATTGCTAGAGCCCTCACCTCTGTTCCTTCTCTCTCCCTCTAAATGAAAAACCTTTCTAACTTTCACTTCTCTTCTGACCCTTTTTATTCCTTATCTATTTAATCTTTCCCTGATTTCTGCCCCTTCCATTCCCTTTAGATTGTAAGTGGTGAGTTTTCAGTCTTCTAGGATGCTTTGGGAAAAAGCACTTTTTGCAAAGATCAAAACAGGGTCCTCCATTCTTGGAAGGTTGTTAATGCTGTATTTTTCCTTGTTTTTATCCCCTGTATTGCGCTACGGAATATGTTGGCGCGTTACAATAAAATAAAAATAAAAGTTAATAATAATAATAATAATAAAGTATTCACACAACTCTTAATTTCTACTTAATTTTTCTCTAATGTTGAACTTAAGTCTGTTGAGAATATAGAACTGAAAAGGACTTGTGTGTGTCTTTAAGGCAGATAATCTTGGTTCTGATAATTACAATTAGTCATAGTATCCAATGAGAAATTAGATATTACAAATAAATAGAGTTTACAATGTGCAAAATGTTTATTTTGAATAAAGAAATACAGTCCTTTAATTACTTACTATTATGGGCAATATTTTATTATTAGGGATGGCCATAACATTGTTTAGGCTGATATGTAGAATGATACAATCTTATTAGTTATGAATGATAAGATCCTATGAGTTAATCCTATTGGTCAGTCTTATTTATGCTATAAAAACCACTGTCACTAAAGCGTACCATATTCCAATTGGAGTAGATGAATCCTTCTCTGTATTCAAGACACCTTCCAATTGTAGAAGCAAGTGAGATGAAGGAAACACAGTGGGTCCCCTTTTGGCATTAATAGATTTAGTAGTCAGTAAATTAAATTCTATATTTAATTATTTATTTATTTTTGTTTTCTAAAAAATTATGCCCATTATATTGTAAAACTTTTCAAAATAGCACTTAATGCAATATGATATAGCATATTTATGCAAGTTTGAAGTCTACATATTTGTTTACTTTCACCTTATTTTGATTTTTTTTTTATATAACAGTATAAGATTAGTTAAATAATGTTTTCTTTTTCTCTTTAGGTTTTGCAGTAAGCTGAACCATTGATCTGCTCATTTAATTCTCTAGTAACTGATACATGTAGGGTACAAAATGGTAAAATTTGAAAATATATTATTTTCTTAGCAAAGCTTTAAATGAATATACATGTATGTATGCAGACATTTCAAATATTCCCCAGTCAACTAAAACTGAATGCATTAAGAATCAAGGAAATATCCTTTAATATGCAGAAAAACACAAGGTCTTCAAACCACATCCTTTGGGAGAATCCCAAAAATAGGTTTGGGGTTTGAATACTCACAGCTCTTTGAAATGGTATATTAATTGGCTAGATTATCTTTTCTCCTCTCACATACACCAAAGCTGTGTTGTTGATGTTAACTGTTCTCAAACTGTCTGCATCTAATTAATTGCCCTTTAAATATCTGTATTAATTAAGAATTACCTATGTATTAAAGGTACTTTTTGACCCCTTTGTTGCAGTATAAGGCAATATCATTCCTTGATGAAATAACACTAAATTTAATGAGAGTTGAAGACAGAGATACAGTGCTTTTTAATGTGAAATATATTATATATTGTAGTTTATTTGCAAGGTGACTAATGTGTTTTAAAGTAGTCCAATTTGTTTTTTAGGATTCCAATAGAGCCATCCAGTGCTGTTCTCTACACTGGCCCAAACAAAAATTGTACTTTGTGTTTCATAACGAGATATACGTTTTGTAACTCTTTTGATGATGTTCTTTTCCCATGTTTTTTTACCCAAACTTTTTAACTAGGTTACTTATTTAATTTTACATGTGACCCCCACTCTTACAAACCTAAGGTGTTCCTCAACAACGGTCATAAATCTAGCCATGGTCATTATTTTTCCATAGGCAATGATAACGTTTTGGTTTGGTTTCTGGAAAACCCTTTCATACCACATAAATATAAAAACTAAACATTAAAATATGAAAATGAATTAAAATAAAAGACACACATATATGCTTTTACAACCATATATTAAGTGAAAACAATAACATAATTGAAGTACTTTTTTTTAACTACAAACTCCAGTCATGAAGTTTCTTTAGTTTTCAGCTCTTCAATGGAAGGAATTGGGTTTTCTTACTTAACTTAAATGACCACTCAAGTTTTCAAATAATAAGGTATAATTTGTTTGTTTAGTTATTAATAAGCAACACAATAAGAACTTAAATTAAATATAACTTTGAAAACTTGTGGGTAAACTGTTAAGTGGCCAGGGGTGGTACCCGCACCAAGATTTCTGGGCAGATTCTCTTTCACCCGATGGACACCAAACAGTCCAACTATAAGTTTTACAACTTACAGTGGACCCTCGGTTCTCGACATCCTCCGAATTTTGAAATTTAACTCAACACTTGCTTGCTACTCTACAAGTCTGATGCCTCGGAACTCGATGCTTGCTTGGAACTTGATGAAATCATGCCACCCCGCATCCTGTCTCTCAGGAAGTAAAATAAAGTTTAGTACTGTGGCTTAGCATTTCTGGGGCTCAGAATAGATTATTTCAATTTACATTGATCTCTATGGAAAATCCTACCTTGGAATTCAACCTTATTGGAACTCAAACCGCCATTCGGAACAGATTACAGTTGAGTTTGAAGGTACCACTGTACATTGAATTTATTTTTTTTAAATGCTGATTTATTGCTAACCAGCTAACCAAGAAACAAATGAAAAAGCATTGTATGATCACTACATTGGTCTTTTACTTTAATTTAATTAAAATATTACTTTAACTTCTTTAACCACAAATTTATGGAGTTTAAGAAATGTAGATTGATCATCTGAATCATGAGAATGTAAGACTCTTAGAAAAAAGTACGAGGACCAGAGTAAGGGGACATTAATTATCACAGCTCAGCAATACAATGTAAATCAGCATCTCACTTTCTCATAGGAAGCCCTAGTGTGCACGATCCTTAGTGTAAGATAGAGGCAGATGATCACTGTGACAGCTCATGGTCCCATATTAAGCTTCTGACCAGATTGGGTGTAAACCAGTTTATATACCCCTTCCATTTAAATATCCTTTAGTACATCACAAACGTGTTCTTTGTTAATTAAATAGACTAAAACACAGTTTTTATTACAAATTATTGTCAGTAACTATAGTACATACAGTATTTCTACTTAAGCTCAAACACAGCTATTTAGCAATGTCAACTACAGTGGCCCCTATTTAATTGCAAGCCCATAATCACATTCAAACTGAACTTTTGGCTGTGGGTTCCAAATTGTTTACATATATAGATGTATTTAATTGACTCAAGCCCGTAATTACAGGCTCACTGCCCCAACACATAAACCATGAACCTATAAGTAGCATTTCAGGGCATGATCATGATTAATTAAGCAAGCCCGTAAGTTAGAATTTAGACAGCGCCAATAGTAAATGAGACCGTCACCATGACGTCAGTAAAACATGTTTTAGTTTAGACTAAAACCAATTTGCCAACGGCCTCAAAATAATGAAATGTAGAAATCAATAAAAAACAATAAATCAACTATTCTAGTCCATGCGGATTCCATGATATGTATTAACTCCTTGATTCCCGGGATATAACACTGAAATAAAACATAAAATAAAAAAAATGAATTGCAGTTTTTCGAGCTTGAGACTGTTGCGCAATTAATTATAATGCCTTTCATGGCTTTCACAGCATTTTTAAGTACAGTTTTTTATTTGCATTTGTAAGGTTACGAACAGGTGTTTAACCCACTTGCGAGTCATAACTAGTACTCATAGAATTTTTTGATACATTTGCCATTTACGGGCTTGTTGTAATTAAATATGGATTTTGCGTCTTTAGCACTGGTAACATTTATGGGCTGGAAACATTAAAGAAGGATATAGGACAGAGTTATGTTTTTGACAACTGCAGTGCTTTTAAGGCTGTAACTCGCAATTTGAATGCGAGAAGCTAAAAGTAGCCAATTAAATATCAGTAACAATTACGGGCTCCATAACAGGCTCAAGGAATTGCGATTTTGACAATTAAATAGGAGCCATTAACAACACAAGGTAAACAAACTGACTGCAGAGTTTTTCCCAAAATGCCTTGAGATAGAATTCTGTGACTCCATCACATGCAGCAACCAAAATATTATAATTCTTCCAGAATTCTTTGTTTGATGGCCCATTTTCCTTGCCAACTAAATCAATGAGTTTTTAAAAAGGTTCTCTGAAAATAATAAGCCTTAAAGCTATCATGACTTCATGGTTTATTGGTTACATCAGTGCAGTTGTCTTTGGGGGCAGAAATATTATTTTGATGTATAACTGACGGAGAAGACGAGTTGGGGGAAGGCTTGCTGCATAGTTTAATAACACTAATGCTTTAAATGGAAGTTGTCAGCACAATCATTTTTGAACCCAGATGAGAAAAACAAGCTTCACATATTGTTGCAGACATCCAATTGGATATCTACATAACTGAAAGGATTCTCTTAATTAAACTCCTCACAATAAAGTCGGGCGATAATTTGCGACTTTTTTAGTCAGGATTTGCTTAGTGTCCTATGGCAGTGTAGGTTCTTGAAGGCATTTCCTTCCAAAAATGCACATTTTGTCAATGTTAGAAACCTGTCTTTAACAGTAATCTTCTTGAATGATTTCAACAACATTTTTGGAAAGTTTTTTTCTCTGGATTCAGTTTTAGCAATTGCAGTTTCCCTCTTATGGTTGTGCCAACCAGCTGTCTAACTGAAGTACAAAAAAAACCTTTGCTCTCTCCGAAAACATCTCCATTTGATATCTCATTGCTCCTGTTTCAGGCATTTCAAACAGAGTTAACTCCTTAAATGTAATCGTGATTTGATTGATCTATACTGTGAACAGTTTGCACTTCAGGAGTAAGCCCATCATGTATTCTTAAGGCTGTTGATTGCATTGGCCTAGCTTTCTTCACTTCTGTCAAATATCTTTTCTTATCTCTCAGTATTGTACTCACAGTTGAAAGTGACAAACGAAACATGGAAGCAATGACATTTACTTTCATTCCAGAAGCATGTTGGGTCATATATCATGCTTAATTTCCAATGTGTTTTTTTCTTCACTTTTTTGTTGTCTTCCCATTAGTGGCCTCACATTTTATTGTCAAACTAGCAAAGAGGTGAACAGCATGTAGCAAAGACTGTCAAACCAGATAAGTAGAGGGCAACAAATTAGAGTCTACAGCATTATATGTAACTATTATGTAAAAATACTGTGCACTACCCTTACTGCAATGTATATTATAAGTGTAGAATTACATTGAAAGTACAAGAAACCTCATATGATGGTGGCAGCTGGTGATGATTTTTGACTGCTTAATTGTCTCTCCATCCTTTCTCCAAAAAAGCAACAATGTGACTGTGTTTCTGTGTTCTTTTATTATGTGGTAATCTTGCACAGTTTCTTATGGTATCTCATGGCTGTGAATACTACTTCTCGTTTCCAATTTTGTAGGGTAATTTGGGAAAAAGCACATTCTAAAACGATTCTAAGCTCAAAACAGGACCCTCCATTTTCTTCAGTTGTTAATATTGTATTTTTCCCTGTTCTCTTCCCCGCTACGGAATATGTTGGAGCTTTACAATTAAAAGTTAATAACAATAACAATAATAATAGATAAGATGTAAATGTGGGGGACATAAGCGGGGCAATTGTAAGTCATGGGTCACTTGTAAGTCATGGGTCACTTGTATCCTCCTCGATGTAGATGTAATATAACATTTACACTTCACTTAGTTCTAAAAAGCCTCCAGAGCATATTCTCACTTTCTGGAGATTCCTTCTTATTTCCTGTTCTCTCTTATGCAGGGTGCCATGTTGCACAGATGTGATTTAAAGCAACACCTACCAGTACTTCATGCTGCTAACAAGCAGACTATGATGTTTTGTCTCCACAGCATGAGACAATGGTAGTGTGATGACTTAGCCTCTAGATGTGTCCTTAGTTCACAGCTGTGTAATGTGGCACACTATGTGAGGGAGAACATTAAGGAAGGGGCAATTTCCAGAACCCCTTGTGGATTGCTACCTCGTTGTGGTGAAGGGGCTTGTGTACCTCAGTGAAGCTGTGATCTATAACTTGTAAGGTCACCCAAGATGGGCAGGTCAAAGCAGAGAAGTCAGACAAATTGTGTTCCACTGGAGGAGAAACTAGTAGCCCACTCCAGTACCTTTGCCATGAATACTTTATGGATGAGCACAACCAGACACAAGATGTGCCATGCGTGTTGCGGTCCATAGGGTAATGGAGAGTCAGATACGACTGAATGACTGAATAAAATAATCTGTTAATCTGGAGGCTCTTTAGAAGTAAGTGAAGTATAAAATGGATAGTTTTTTATTTTATTTTACATAAAACTCGCAAATACATAAATTAAATCATACAAAACATAAACATACAAACTGATTTTCTGTCAATACATATCAATATTTAAATCAACTGAATACAGAATGAAGAAGAGAGCCATAAATTAGTTAAGTGTTTCTATATAGTCATCCCACATTTTCCAGGTGATATTAGTTTTCAGTTGTGTATTCAAGTACAATTCAATGAAATCTTTTTCAAAAACTCTATTTCTAGACACTATGAGCCTGATTCAATTGGGCTTGCGCATGTTACTGGAGTCCGTAAGTGAGGTCGCAAATTCATTTGCTATTCAATTGGTGTCATTTTGAGGACTCCAAATGGGTTAAGAGTTACGGCCTTGAAAAAATTGCATTGTTTAAACCTGTAACTCATAGCCACCTGAAGCCTGCGATCTTTTACTATCGCAAGAGTTGTGATGGCTAAAATCACAAATCGCTATTCAATTGCTCAATTCCCCCAAGCCCAAAAAGGTTTTAACACCCGTAAATGTTAAAAGAAGGAGACAATCCTATGAGTGCTAGAGAGGGGCCTAAAACACCTGTTCATAGCACTGTAAATGCAAATAAAAAAACAATACTGCACTGTAAATAACAGGGAAAGTGATTACAGACAATAGAATTAATTGCACAACAGCCTCAAGCCTGCAAATCTGCAGCACATAAGATTTATTTTTATGTTTAATTTCAGGGTTAAATCGATCTCGGGTATTAGTGAGTTAATACATATCAGGCAACCCATATGGACTAGAACAGTATTGGCATTTATTTTCATAATTCTTTATTTTGCGGATTTGCAAGTCTGATCGCATATCAGACCCATGAACCTAATTGATTGACATGTAACCTCCATGTTTTACTGCCCTAATAATGACTCTGGTGTTGGCTGATTCAATATGGGAGGTTATGGGCTTGCTTAATTGATCATGTTCCATGCATGGTTTATGGTTTTGGGCCAGTAACTTGTGGGCTTGACTCTGCAACACACCCGCAGACATTTGCTTACAACGATTGAGTTGCGGACTTGCAATTGAACTCAATTTAAAGCTAACAGCCATTTCATGGTCGATAAGATGTGAACTAAGATGTATTTAACTTTACAACCCATATCATCTGCAAACATGTGGAACAACACAAATTCAGGTGTAAAATCAATGTCACACTTTAAAATCTTTTTCATATTATCTATACAAGTCCAAAAACTATGAACAATTTCACATTTCCACCATATGTGTTCAAAAGAACCTGTTTCAGATTCACATCTCCAGCAAATATCTATATATTTTCCTTTACTAAATTTGGAGATTTGGCTTGGTACTAAGTGCCATCTTTGTATAACTTTTATTTTAAGTTAACACATTTTAGAGTATTGGCGGTCACCTCAAAAGCTTTATACCATGAAGTGTGGCTTCATTGCTTTCCCAATTCTACCTCCCATTTACTAATTTTTATAGCTTTTTTTTACTTCTTTCATATCTCTTAAAAAATTGTGCAATTGTGTGATTGTGTTTTTCCTTCCTTCCTTTGTAATTTCTATTTCAAATTTCCTAATTGGTGTTATTAGTTGTTTATACTCATTATTAGACAAAAAAATTAGTTTAATTTAATTTAAAAGGTCCTTCATTTAGGGTTAAAATAGGAAATAGCCGAGAGGGGAAATGTATCACTGAGGAAGGTGTTTTTATGTCCTTTTTATCTTTATCTTTACTTCAAATTAAGCACTCTAGTTTTTGATATTCTGTAAGATCTTTTTACATTATGTTATATTTTATCATGTCTTTGGTATTACACCAAGATAACATTTTCAACTTCAGCATATTCCAGAATATTTGGAACTGCTAACTCACCTATCGTAAAGTTTCTTTGTAGTATGTCCAATTTTATCCTTTGTTTTTTGTTGTTATTAATAAAATCATTTATTAGAGTTTGGAATTTTGACAATATCTTTTGAGGGATTTCCAAAGGAATGCTTCTAAGTACTGTAAGTAGCTAATTTTAGGTAATATTGACATTTTTAGCACAAATTTAATTTTGACAAATCTTTCAGTATATCCCCAATTTGTTTGCATACTCATAATTTTGTCGAATTAATTGGTAAAAATTTGAGGATATTTCTATACCTATGTGGTTAAACCCGTTTTTTTCCAATTAAAAGGATAATTGTCTCTGACACAAGATCTTGTTCCTAAATCTATATTAATTGATAATACCTCTTTTTAATGAGTTTAATTTGTAATAAGTGTATTAATTTATACATTCAAATAAGTATTTCAGAGATTTAAGTATAAAATGGATATGACAGTTACATTCAGGAGGGTCAAGTTAATGACGTTAAACATTTATATAAAAACTGAACAATGTTGCCTAAAGAAGTAGCATTCCGCCCAAAGCTCAAGGTGCACAATTGTGCTACCTCTTTGACCTGATTCTCCATATTGCATTTCCTAATGCAAACACAGCAGATTCAGCTTTAAGAGACTGATGATTGAAAGCATATACTGTATATACTCGAGTATAAGCCGACCAGAATATAAGCCGAGGCACCCATTTTACCACAAAATACTGGGTAAAATGAGTGACTCGAGTATAAGCCGAGGGTGGGAAATGTGCTGCCCCCTGTGCCCTCTGTGTCCCCCTCTCTCTCCGTGACTCTTCTCCCCTCTCCCTTCCCTGTGTCTCTTCTCCCGTCTACCTTCCCTGTGTCTCTTCCAACCTCTCCCTTCTCTGTGTCTCTTCCCCCCTCCCTTATCACCCTCCTCAACCCATCATCCTCAACCCCCCATCCTCAACCCCCCTTCTCAACCTCAACCCCCCTCCTCAACCTCCCCCCTCATCCTCCCTCCTCAACCCCCCCATCCGCAACCCCTTCCTCAACCCCCCATCCTCATCCTCAACCCCCCATCCTCAACCTCCCTCCTCAACCTCAAACCCCCTCCTCAACATCAACCCCCCTCAACCCCAACCCACGTTCTCAACCTCAACCCCCCTCAACCTCCCTCCTCAACCTAAACCCCCCTCAACCCCACTCCTCTACCTAAACCCCCCTAAATACCTCCCCCCTCTCCCCTCACTTACCTGCTTGTGCTCCGGCCTCCGCTCCTTGACCCGGCGCGCATGTGACATCACATGCGCGCTGCGTCATTAGCATATACCGGGTGCCGGCACCCGGTATATGCTAATGACGCAGCGCGCATGTGACGTCATATGCGCGCCGGCGCCGGGTCAAGGAGCGGAGGCCGGAGCACAAGCAGGTAAGTGAGGGGAGAGGGGGGAGGTATTTAGGGGGGTTTAGGTGGAGGAGGGGGGTTGAGGGTGGTTTAGGTTGAGTAAGGGGAGGGAAAGAGACACGGGGGGTAGAGAGACACACGGGGGTTAGAGACAAACGGGGGGGTTAGAGACACACGGGAGTTAGAGATACATGAGGGGGGTTAGAGAGACACGGGGGGGGGTTAGAGAGACACCGGAAGGGGGGGAGAGTGACTCGAGTATAAGCCGAGGGGGCCCTTTTTTGCCTTAAAAAATGGGCTGAAAAACTTGGCTTATTCTCGAGTATATACGGTAAGTATGTTTATTTTAGCATTAACAAGATAAGGAGACTAGTATATTGCATATACTGAGAACTTTACAATTATTAAATTAGGTACTATTACTTCCATTAGCTTTTTAAAAATCCCTAAAAGGAATAGAGATAAGAATTATATGAGACTAATAGGGGGATTTCATAACCTCCATCCTGCTGTGACAAACTGTAAAAAAAACCTATTATTTACCATTTACAAAAAAAACTTTGTGCCGTAGCAGTATTTACAAAAGTATTCTTTGATTTAATTGGGGAGTTTTTGGTTCTACTTGCAATTGTTCTTTGAAATTAAATGGACATTGAAAACATATTTGATGTATCTGCAAGAGGGTAAATGATAATGTACAACAGCATTTTTTCTTTTTTCAAATGATAATATCCGAGCTGAAAAAAACTGATTGCACCTCATCTGTAGACTTTCTCCTGTCAATCAGAGAGTTGTAATATAGATGTATGAGTCATATTTGCAGACTTATATACTGTATGCTCTGATAGTTTAAATGTTAGTTTAAGTTTAAGCAGGAATACTTAAATGGTCACTTAATACAGCACAATTTAAACGACATCAATGTACAGATATGTGTTGAAAAGATTTTTTTTACTTATGTTGGCCTCACACAATCCCTCTTGCAGCCTCATCCTTTCTCAAAATGAGCTGAACCTTCAGTGAATACCATCCTGTGCGGGACCTGTAGGGTCATACTGCCATGACAGCACCTTAGGCAGGAGATAAGGTAGGTGTGGGGATGTGGACGCAGACGTCTCAGGATCAGCTTAGCACAGAAGCAGAACTCAGTGTCTGCAGCTTTACCAGCTCCATGTCAAATGGTGCATCACATGCTGTCTCAATGTCTTCATTCCACATTATGGAAACAAACAGAGAGGCTGCTCTGTGGGTGAATCTGATCTAAAATGTATTTATTATTGCTAATCAACAGTCAAATATGGTTTATTTTCATACAACAATGGCGGCAGAAACTATTAAAGGAAATTATTTAACTGCTAGTAACAAAAATGACAAGATAATATTTTATGTGTCTCTCCCCTCTCCCCTGTTTCCCCCTCCCCTGTTTCTCTTCCCTCCTCTCTCCCTTCCCTGGGTCTCACCCCCTCTCCCTCCCATGTTTCTCCCCCTCTCCCTGCCCTGTGTACCCCTATCCCTCCCATGTCTCTCCCCCTTGCCCTCCCCTGTGTCTCTTCCCCCCTCCCCTGTGTCTCTTTCCCCCTCTCCCTCCCCACTGTCTCTTCCTCCTCTCTCTGCCCTGTGTCCCCCCATCCCTCCCATGTCTCTCCCCCTCTCCCTCCCCTGTGTCTGTTCCCCCTCTCCCTCCCCTGTGTCTCTTTCCCCCCTCTCCCTTACCTATATATACTAGCTACTTGCCCAGCAAAAAAATGACGGTTAATAACATTTTAAAGCTGGGAAAGCTGTTTGCCACACAATGTGAGTCTCTCACACTCTTAACCTTTTTTGTTATCTACAAAGAAGAACAACAATTATAATATATTTTTTTATTATTTTAACATTTAAGTTGTATTTCAACAACTGTTAAACCATATTAACCTTTTTAATTGTCATGTATGCAGTAATAATATAACAATGGATGAAATTTGTATGAATACGTATTGTGAACTATTTGATAAAGCTTTGTGACATGCAACTTATATTGGAAACAGTGGTCAACCAATTATTTTAAACAAAACTAAACAAATGTTATTCTGAGCTATGCATGAGTAACATAACAATAGGTCAACTTTGTATGAATGAGTATTTTAACCCATTACAGAATGCTTCTTAACATGCAACTTGTAGTTGAACTCCTGGTAAAGCACATAGATATTGAATCCAGAGGAAGGCAAACAGTAAAAAACCCCATTGAAACTTAGCCAATTGTATCAAACGGGGAAAAATTATTTTTCCTTCCTGACCCCAGTAACTGGTGATCAGATTACTCCCTGGATGAATCCTCTCTATTTAATTATTCATTTAAATTTGGAACTTATGATTATGCTCCTACTGACATAAACCCTTAATAACATCCAATAAAACAACTTTTCAAACCTTGTAAAATACAATGTTAACAATGCAAACATTAACGTAATGTAATAACATTTAAACTTAAATTGTCAAAAAAATACAGTGATCTTGAATAAGGAATCCAGAGGAAGGCAAACCAAAAAAATAAATTAAGTGAAACTTGGTCAATTGTTTAAAAGTGGGCAAAACAATTATTTCCTTCATGACCCCATTAACTGGCGATCAGATTACTCCCTGGATCAATACTCTCTATGTAATTAAACATTTAAATTTGACAACAAATAATCATCCTCCTACTAACTTACATACAATCCTGGCAAAAGTCACTTCCAAGACATTCCCATTTTTTTGTTTTGTATGTCGAAGTGGTTCCATTAAAAAGAGCCCAGCAGACTTGTAATTTTGTCTATCGGATATAACCACTGTTTATTGTTTTGTTTTTTTTGTTCACTTTTTGTTGTTATTCTTGTAGTTCTTGATAATGGCACAGAGTTTCCTATGTGAAATAGTGGTCCTCTAAAAAGAGACCGCCAGGCATCAAAGTTCGTCTGTGGGGTATAACCACTGTTCTCTATGTTTTTTTGCCATTTTATAAAGTTTCCTTAGTGAAATAGTGGTCCTCTAAAAAAAGCTAGAGTGAAATAAAATTGCGTCCTCGAAATAAAGCCACTATTCTATGTTTGTTGTGGTATTTGTTATGAATTTGTCCTAGATATAAGAGCACTGTTCCTTTTTTAATTAGGTTATTTGTAGATCAGTTGTATTGTAATTCTTTTTTCTAATTTAATTTAAAATACTTCATAGTAGACAATGTTTTTTGTAAAAATTCAGCCATCATCTAATAAATCACCCTGACTTTCATTTCTTTCAATATAAACTTAAATTTTCTCTGGATTCTTGTATCTTGAAAATGCAAGATACAGTTGTCCATGTGCAAATACAGGTTCTTCTAAAAAGATTTCAACGGATTTAATGGTCATAGCAAATGCCATAATGATGGGAATTTGTCTTCTTTGAAGTACAAAAGGTAAGCTACTTTCACTTGGTGCCAAATCTATTCTTGGTATGAAACCTATTTCACCTTTATGGGTACCATTGAAAATGTCTGTGTTTATGAAATGGTCTTTTCATTTTTTTACAATTAATCTGGTCCCATTACATAGTCCTTTTTTTGGGTTCATATTTCGCTGTAACATGACAATTGCACCTTTTTTTAGCTGTAAAATATGTGGTGGCACTCCAGATGGAGTTAATGAATTAATAATTTCAGTTGAAAAGTTTGTCTGAGTTTCTTTGTCATCACCAAGTACACAATCAACACTTTGATCATTTTTTTGTGGTGCATCTATTAATTTGAATATTTCATTATTCAGAAAGAATGCATCTTTTTTTTGGATGTTAATATCACTTTGGTTGCAAGCACTGCATAATCGTTGTTAGTTATTGTATTTTGGAATATAGCCGATATACAGCCTTATTAAATTGCGATTTCGAGTAGGGCTCTATATAAGCATATTGCATATTTTCTTTATATATGCATATTCCTGGATCTGGCAGATTAAAATTTGCACAATTTATTCCATGAGAGAGAAAAAACAGTTTGTTGTAGTATCCTGTTTTGTGTGTGCCACTGTTGACATTAGAGGTTATGGGGTTAGGCTTAGAGGTTGTGACACACAAAAGAGGCTAGATCCTTCCGTTTTATATGTGTTAACAAAATGTGTTGTAGTATCCTGTTTTGTGTGCCCCACTCTTGGAAATAGGATGTTAGGGTACCTTTTTTTTTATGCTATCCTCTTTTGTGTGTGGCGCCGTTGGCATTAGGGGTGTAGGTTATGGGGTTAGGCTTAGAGGATTAGTTAGGTTGCAGTACGTTTTCACATTGGCGTACACCAATAGAATAGATCTTTTTTTTTGTACCTGTTGTCTTGAATTTGTTGTCTATAAATGACAGAGGGTCCTCTGCTGCCAATCTTCCTGTGACACTCTTCAGGCAGTGTCTGTCGAAAATGACAGAGATGCAAATGTTGAAATAACTTTTCAATCCTTATTTTTTTTTACTAAAACCATACTATTTGTGTTAAACAAATTTATTTTTGTACATTACCTGTTGTGTTTAATTTATTGTCTGTAAATATCTGCAGAGTTTACAGTCTGTGTTAAACTGTGCAGTGCTGCAAATTAGTGACACTCTTCAGGCAGTCTGTTGAAAATGAGAAAAACATGGAAATCCACTGTAAATATTAATAATTTAATTTTTTGCTAAAAGCATAAATTATGTTTTCAAATATGTCCTAATAAAAGCTATTTTCTGCTTTAAATGTCTCCTTTTTTATTATTTTAACATTGACATCATGTTACCCCACATAAACATTTATTTGTCTTCTAAATCTTACTATACATGAATAATGTTGCCTAATTGCTTCTGTACAGTAATATTGTTGTTTTTAACAATATGTTATCAAATATTTGTTTAAATATGTTGGGAAGTGTTGTCTTTGTGGAAGTCTTACCTTACCTTTTTGACAGCAACTAACAAACTGGCCATCTCTGGGTCTTTCCTGTTGGAACTGATAAGCCCCACAAAAGTGACAGACAATGTTCATTATACCACAATTATGAACCTCTACTGTTACAGATTTAAATGAAGGACAATTCTGAGAACATGTATCAATATGACTCTCTAAATCACCATTAGAATTTTTATCAGATTGTTCAGCAACATTTTCTAAATGCTTTTATTTTTTAATTGCCTTCTTGGGCTTGGATGTTAGTTGGTCAGCCGCTAGTCTTTTGCTTATGAGTCTCTCCCGTTCTTTTTGTCGTTGAATTTCCTTTACCTCCGGCTCTGTTGATCAGCCCAGGATTTTTGACATTCTCTAGTTTGATGTCTTTTCTTTTCCTCTTTGTTTTCAGTATCTGCCATATAAATCTATTATTAAAAGTAGTACATTAGTACTTTTGCTCCTTTGTTTAATTATTTGTTTTAAATGAACAATTTGTTATTTTGTTTTGGTTATTTTTTTCTGCTATCCTGTTTTCTGTGCACCACTGTTTGCATTATGGGGTTAGCTTTATGAGGTTGGATTTAGCAGATTAGTTAGGTGGCAGTCTATTTTGGGAAAGGCGCACACCAAACATGATAGGTCCTACTATTTTGTATGTGTTAACAGTATTTCTTGTATTATCTTGTTTTATGTGTGGCAGTGTTGTCATTATGGGTTTTGTCGTTTTTTTTGTGCGCTTCTGTTGTCATTAGGGGTTTAGGGTATGGAGTTGGGCTTAGAGGGTGACGCACACAAAATAGTATATATCCTTCCATTTTGTATATGTTAACACCATTGTCCTTTTCTGTTTGTGTGCACCACTATTGGCATTAGGGGTTAGGGTACCCCTTTTTTTGGTTGGTAGTCTGTTATGCATGCACCAATGTTGTCATTAGGGGTTTACGGTTATGGGGTAAGGCTTACATTGTTAGTTAGGTTGCAGTACGTTTCCACAAAGGCAGACACAAAACAGGATAGGTTGTTCCATTTTATATGTGTAAACAGCAGTTCTTGATTTTCTTTTTTTTTTTGTTTACTTGTAATACTGTACCTCTTGTCTTCAATGTGTTGTGTATAAATTGCTGTAGAGATGGAGAGACTCTTCAGGCAGTGTCTGTTGAGAATTACAGAGAGAGATGCAAATGTTAAAATAACATTTCAATCAATTTGTTTTTATACTAAGATCCTACAAAACAGGATATATACTTCCATTTTGTATGTGCTAACAATATTTGTTGTAGAATCCTGTTTTGTGTGCCCCACTCTTGGCAATAGGGGGTTAGGGAACTTTTTTTGTGTACTATCCTCGTGCAGCACTGTTGGCATTAGGGGTGTAGGTTATGGGGTTAGGCTTAGAGGGTTAGTTAGGTTGCAGTACATTTTAACATTGTCGCACACCAACAGGATAGATCTTTTTTTTTTTTTACTTGTTATACTGTACCTGTTGTCTTGAATTTGTTGTCTATAAATGACAGAGGGTCCTCTGCTGCCTATCTTCCTGCAACACTCTTCAGGCAGTGTCTTTTGAAAATGACAGACGTAGATGCAAATGTTGAAAAAACTTTTCAATCCTTTTTTTTTTCTTACTAATACTATACTATTTTTGTTAAGCAAATGTATTTTTGTTCGTTACCTGTTGGTTTTAATTTGTTGTCTGTAAATTTCTGCAGAGTTTACAGTCTGTGTTAACCCGTGCAGTGCTGCAAATTAGTCAGTGACACTTTTCAGTCTGTGGAAAATGAGAACAATATGTTGAAATCCACTGTAAATATTAATAATTTGTTATTTTGCTGAAAGCATAAATGATGTTTTCAAATATGTCTTAATAAAAGCAATTTTCTACTTCATATGTCTCCTTTTTTATTATTTTAAAATTGATACCATTTTACCCCACATAAACATTTATCTGTCTTTTAAAACCTACTACACATAAATAATGTCTTCTAAATGCATCTGTACATTAATATTGTTGTTTTTGACAATATTTAAAACCAAATTTTTATTTTTTATTTTTTATTATTAATGTATTAATTAATTCTATAAATTTATGTATCTTTTCAATGTTACTATACATGCATAATGTCGTGTAAAAGCTTTTGTACATGAATAATGTTGTTATTGGCAATATTTAAAACCAGATATTTATATATATTTGTTATTATTAATTTATTAATTAATTATTAGTTATAGCTTACCTATTTTCTGAAATTTGCAGGTTTTAAACTTCTAAAGTGATATTTAAGTTGCTTCAGAAGTAACACCTCCAGTGAAATGTACACTCACACTGTTTATCACCTGAGGAGAAATTGAGAAATTTCTAGAAAGTTTGCAATATTTAAAGTAGAAACCGTTATAAAGCAATGCACATGTGCTATTTGCGTTACAGCCGTCAATTTATGTTCAAGCCGCCATTTCATGCAAGGTCCTTACTTCTTCCATAGAAAATGGCTTTGTTTTTGTATGTGCTACATGCCACAAGATGTTGGTACATGCCGCATGAAGTGTTACTGAGTTTGGGTAAGTGTTCCGAGTGCGTTGGTGATTTTTACGAGCTTGGCCTCTTTTTTTGTTTTTTTTGTCTGACAATTTTTTTGTCGCTTAGCCGATTATTAAGTGTCAAAACTCGTGAAAT
This sequence comes from Discoglossus pictus, assembly GCA_027410445.1. Lineage (NCBI taxonomy): Eukaryota > Metazoa > Chordata > Amphibia > Anura > Alytidae > Discoglossus > Discoglossus pictus. Next base: position 129,822,095 of record CM050165.1, on the reverse strand, counting down.
TTGACTTAAGTTTGTGTGCAACCTCACTCCCAGACTTCCTGGCTGTCCCCCCGTGCTGTGTGATTTTTTCTTAATGTTTGTTTTTTTTGTGTGTTTTTTTCGTGGTTTGTATATTTTCGACCCTTGAATATATTTTCTAAGTCCAGCGGCTCGTAATATTTTTTTTTTCTAAGGCTTGCTTTCCTTTTTAAAGTGTTAGTGGCCGCAATATTCCTAAGCAATTGCTCATGGTGTTGACTGCTTTTTAAGATAAAGTTAAAACATGCCGATGAAGTTAAAATATGTTTTTGGTTTCATATTGCTATCCTCTAAATAAATGTTTAAATCTAGAGAATTTGCCTCTTTTTACTTATTTGTTCTACAAATTGTAAGTTATTTTTATTGTTATTAATTTCCTTGATACATTTGTTTAGGTCTTGTTCACTACCTTTCCAAATCAAAAGGATGTTATCCACTTATCTTTTCTATGTGATAATGTTATTTTTCAAAGGTACCATTTTTAGGAAGGTCTCTTTCCACCATCCCATGAATAGATTTGCATAGCTTGTTGCAAATTTTGTTCCCATTGCTGTCCCTCTGTCTTGCAGGAAAAATAAATGTTCAAACCAAAAATAGTTGTTATGAAGAATAAAATGTATTCCTTCTAGAATTAAGTTTATTTGTTCCATTTGTAACTTTTTTTCTTGATTTAAGAAATATTTTGTAGCATTTAAGCCTTGTTCATGATCTATGATGGTGTATAATGAGGTGACATCTGGGCGTTACCGGATATGCACACGTGAGCGGACGCTCGCACAGTCTGATGGAGGAGACCACTCTGGAGACTGGGATTCCCTAAACCTTTTCCCTCAGCCCTTCCCAAGGTACAATCACTCCAAGCCCGATACGGGTTCAGCAGCACGGGACCGGCTGCATGAAGAGCAGGACCGTTAAGGAGATATAGCCCCAGCATTTGCCCCCGGTCTCGATGTCCCGCGAGCGGTGAGAGCGCACAAGCTGTGCAAAGAGACTGGAGGGGGCTAAGCTAAGCATAGCAGTGATTTGGAGAACTCTGGCAGGGGAATGCAGAAAGGAGCTTTGACTACCTAGAGTATTGGATATTCCAGGCCTCTCACAGCAGTTCGTGCAGCTATTAGCTGATATCACCTGGAGGCCATGAGGTCTGGTAAGGCTCTAATAGAGCACTATACATAAACACTGACTCTTTTCTGTAAGGCCCTAAGATATTAACGGGCATAATATATACACAGGTCCTATAAAGGATATAAGGTCCAGTTCAGCAAGTAAGGACCTGAAGTATAATTTTGTGGGGTCTATAATCTCTTCAAGAACGAAAACCATTATTGGGGCTTTGGTCTGGGAAAAGTGAGAGTATTAATACAATCTAATTGCTCCCTGACAGACCTTATGCAAAAGCTATACATTAATGGGAAAAATCTTACGGACCCATATCTCAAAGGAGTTAATACTAATATGGTTAAAAGTAATTAAGGAATAAAGGTCTGGAATGGACTTCACCAATCGACTAAAGGAATTAATCCCTAAAAATATGGGACCTGGTTCCAAACCTTTATATTACCTATAATTGTGAAATAAAACCATATATACTTAAAAGACAAAATATTCCCAATTAAAGTCTTGGATCAGGACCACGGAGGGGGAAGAGAGAAAGAGAAATATATAAAAGAAATATATATCCCCAAATAAAAGTTTGTGATCAGGACCACATCTACTGTAAAGCGGATTTGGGACTACCTCTGTTTTTGCATGTTTTTTTTTTTCTTTGTGTGTTTGTTTTTTTGGTATATCTTTTTTTCTCTTTTATTATATTCCAGGAACTTGATTCTAGGTAAATGTCATACAATGCCTTTGAAAAATAAAAACAAAGATAAAATAAGATCTCCTCCTAAATCCAAACTATTTTTTTCGCCTAAAATGGCGCAAAAAACTATGGAGTTATCCCTTTTGGCTTCTCCAATAGGGGATAAATCTACAGAGGCATATGTAGATAATACGGTAGATACCTCTTCGGAAACAAATACAGTTAATTTAGAGGAGGAAATCCTCACGGTTGGAAAACTGGAAAATATCCTAGAGAAGTTTCAAAACAAATTCTTGGATGAATTTAAAAATCAAATTCTTCTAAATATCAAGGCAACACAAGGAAACACAGTCAAAATTGCAGAATTGGAAAACACTTGTGAAACAATTAAAAAGGAACAAACTTATTCCAAAGAAAACATCAAAGCAATGGAGGGGAAATTAAAGGCATTGGAAAATAAGGTGGACTTCCTTGAAGATAGATCAAGAATTAATAACTTAAAAATACGAGGGATTGATGAAAAAATACCCAAAGAAGACCTGGGATTATATTTTACCAAGTTTTTTTCATATTTAGTGCCTGATTTTGTGGATATAAAGTTCAAGTTCGATGCAGCCTATAGACTCTCTAAGCCGAAAAACATTGAGGTAGAGTTTCCTAGAGATGTAATGGTAAAAATCCATAATTTGCCACTGAAAAATCAACTATTAAAAGCTAGCTATGGAATAACATCCTTTGATCCTCCCTATTCAAATATTAAAATATTTTCGGACATTTCTACTTCCACGAGAAATAAAAGAAGACAATTTTTTCCTATTACCCAGAAACTGAGGGAAAAAGAAATACCATACAAGTGGACTTTCCCATAGGACTTTCATTTTTAAGAGACTCTATATGGTATAAAATCACATCACTTAAAGAGGGAGAAGATTTATTTAGTAAATGGGATATTTGAGAGTCTTTGCCTCATTGTCATTTGGTGGGATTGCTAGATTTCCAAAAAAAAGGGAGGAATACTTTACTAATTCCTCGCTACTATCCCTTTTATTTTTAGGATATATTACCATTTCCTCACAAAAATGATGGATTACAATGTTTAAAGGGTTTGTGATTGTATATTGCGTTCCTCCTAAGAAATTGCACAGCACTTTTTTGTAATGAATGCACTTTAAACTGTATTATGTATTAGGAGTATTAAGGAAGGAAATAGGTGGTTTAGATAGGGTTTTTTTATTTTATTTTTTTCTCTTCCCCCTTTTTTTTTTTTGTAGTCATGCAATTATGATTAGATGCAATATTTAAAGGGTCTAAGATTGCATATTGACTTTCCTCATAAGAAATTGCACAGCACTTTATTTGTATTGAATGCACTTTAACCTTATTATGAATTTTGGGGATTAATGATGGTTTTCTTTTACTTTTTTTTTTCTTATCTAAATATATTGAAGCCACGTAATTTTAATAAGAGGTTCACCAGCTCATGATTGAATCAACTATAGGGTGATTTTAAAGGAAAAGAATGGAAGAGAAAGGAAAAAGGAAGGAATTTTTGGATGCACAAATTTTAATGTAATAGATTGAACCAGTATATGAAATGAAATGGAATGATTCTACACGTAAAATTATGCTAATTTGCACATGTAAATTGTATATAATAATTGATATTATGATTAAGAAGGATTTGTAGCACATGATTGCATTACAAGATTAAGGGGGATATGTAGCTTAATTTAGATTACGCTTGGAAATCAAGAGTGATAGGGTAAGTAAATGAAAAAGGGGTGAAGACAACTTGTCCTTGGTAAAAATTTTGTATAATTACGATTTAGAACTCATTTTAAGGAATAGCATCTGCACAAAATGTAACAATAGAACATAAATATAATATTATAAATTGTGGAATGTTCAAGGAAATTTACGAAGAATATGAAAATTAAGAAAATTACAAAAGCGAATAAAAATAGAAATATAAAATGACAGGAAGGGAGGAGAGGGGTATATTTACAACAGGAATTGTGATTAGGTAAATTATTAATTAATAGAAATGAACAGGCAAAGAGAGCATATCCAGGATTAAAAAAGGCTTGGAGAGAGCAGGGGTAAAGTAACATAATTGGGGGGGGGGGTAGGGGGACGGTTGGGAACCAGAAGGTAAATTAGGAATACAAGATATACAGGCGTGGGGAAACCTCCATGGAGGACTTAACATATCCCTTCATCGTTCACGCCCATAAGGTACAACTGGGTGGTTGCAGTTGTAATCCCCTTGGAAGGGGAAGGGAGCGAATGGTTAGACTGGATAGGTATGACTCCAAGAGAGAGTGTGGTATGTTTGGAAGTATCGATGTAGCCAGGGGCTGCGGGATGGGAGGCGGGGGGGAGGGCCTAGTGGAGGGAAGATAATGCCGGGTTTGAAGATAGTGAGTTACAACGTCAGGGGATTAAATTCTCCGTCAAAGAGAGCCTCCATTTCGAGAATGCTGATCAAAACAAATCCAGATATTGTATTAATTCAGGAATCCCATTGGGATAAGGGAAGAATATTTCATATGGCCAAACATAGATTCCCTCAAGTATTTAATGCTTGCCATAAAAAAAAGGAGGAGTTTTAATGATGTTTAATAAAAAAATAAAATTAAAAGAAGAATTAGTGGTCTTGGATAGTAAAGGCCGTTATATTATCTGGGTAGGAGAAATAAATGGCGAACATATGACAATAGTAAATGTATATGCCCCTAATAATAAACAAAATATATTTTTGAAGGGAGTATTAAAGAAACTGGATAAGATATCTATAGGAGGACGCATAGTAGGTGGTGACTTTAATATGACGCCTGATGCTAAGATGGACAGAAGCTACAAAAAAGTTCCCAAAAACTATAAAGGTATAGAAAAAACAGCTCAGGACTTCTCCAAATTATTGGTGGAAAACCACTTATATGATGTATGGCGCCTTATAAATATAAATGAAAGAGACTATACCTATTATTCTGCATCTCATAAAATGTATTCAAGAATTGATAATATAATAGTGAATGAGTCTTTGTTAAATGCAATTCAATCAGTTAAAATTGGTTTAATAACAATATCGGACCATGCTCCAGTCACCCTCCAAATACAGGAAAAGGGGGAGATAAAATCTAGCAGGGCATGGAGAATGGATGATAAAATCTTAGAAAATAAGGAAAGACTAAATACTATTAGAATGGAAATTAAAACATTTTTGGAAATTAATATGGGGTCGGTTCCATTAAATACAACAATATGGAACTCACTAAAAGCATATACAAGAGGTATATTAATCAAGTTGAAAAGCATCTGGGTTAAACAGAGAGGATTGTCCTTACGACTTTTACATATAAAATTGTATAAATTGGAACAAGAAAACAAAATAAAAATAAATGATACCTTTACACAAGAGATAATAACAATTCGGAACAAAATTAAAAACATTAACCAAAAACGCTCAGACATGAGTCTTTGGCAACTACAACAAAAATCATTTCATTTCAATAATCGAATAGGAAAAGATCTCGCGAATATTATTAAAAAACAAAAATATCAAGATTGTAATATTCCTTATCTTGTAAAACAGGGAATAAAAATTTTTAAGCCTAAAGAAATCACGGATCAATTTGCAAAATTTTATCAAGCTTTGTATAATCTAAACTTGGAAGAAAACTTTATAACACCCAAAAGTGAAGACATATCATCATTCTTAGATCAGATTGACTTTCCAGTTATCTCAAATGAGGAAAAGGAGGCTTTAAATAGTCAGATAACGGAACTAGAAATTAGACGAGTTATTAAAAACCTAAAAAACTACACGGCACCAGGCCCAGATGGATTTTCTACAACATACTATAAAATATTTGAGGAAGAGTTAATGCAAATCTTAGTAGCTACATTTAATGAAATTAAAACCACAGGTACATTCCCACCAGAGATGCTTAGAGCCAATATAATCACTATACCAAAATCAGATAAGGAAGCACACTCTTGCAAAGAATTTAGACCAATTTCGGTTATGAATATAGATACCAAAATATATGCGAAAGTTTTGGCTCTAAGACTTACAGAAATAACTAAATCATTAATAGCGTCCGACCAAACAGGATTTGTCCCAGGGAGGCAGGGCGCCGATAATTCCCATAAACTGATTCATTTAATAACTTATGCGAAGAAAAAAGACACCCCACCCTATTCCTATCCATGGATGCTGAAAAAGCTTTTGATAGGGTAGGGTGGGATTTTATGATGCAGACCCTCCATAGATATGGGTTTGACTCATTTGCATCGAAAGCTATAGCTGCCCTATATAAGGCTCCCTCGGCATCGGGTTTGGGGAAAGGGGTACAATCAGATTATTTTATGGTAACAAATGGAACCCGTCAGGGTTGTCCCCTGTCTCCCATTTTATTTGTATTGACCCTAGAACCCCTCGCTATAGCTATTAGGGCTTCGTCGGACTTTAAGGGGATTAAAGTAGGCAAAAGGGAATACAAGATCTCCCTCTTCGCGGATGATGTAGTAGTATATATGGAGCATCCTCATATATCTATGAAGGCGCTGATGGAAATCATTGCAAACTACAGTAAGGTGTCGAATTATAAATAAAACATAGAGAAATCTGAAGCACTAAGTGTTAATATTCCAGAGGAAGACGAAGAGCGCCTGACTAGTAGGTATCAAGGGCCCACACAAAGGGATTTACACACCTGGGAATTAACTTTAGTGATGATATAAGAAGTATTCAAACCTCCAATTTGAACAATTTATATAAATCATCTAAAGAGCTTATTGAGAACTGGCCGGTCAATCAAATATCCTTCTCTGGTAGAATTGCATCAATCAAGATGTCTCTCCTTCCTAAACTTAACTATGTATTTAGATCTTTCCCTTTTTCAATCCCAAGCCAATGGACAGCTAAATTCCAGAAGATGATCGATAGATATATTAATAAGAACGGTCAGATCAGAGTTAAAAAAAGCAATAATGAGTCGAAAATTTATAAATGGTGGCATTGCATACCCAATGGTTTTTCACTATCAGGAAGCAATTAAATTGGCGCAATATATAACGTGGAGTCAACCTCTTTCCACTCACCCGGAGAACCAGATTTTAAGTGATATGCTACACAATATCGACCTTAATGCTCTATTGTTCACTCCAAAACTAGCATTAGCATACATTGACCCGAGAGCAACTATTTTGACTATAATGGTAAAAGAGTGGATAAAAATGAACAAAAAATTTAAATTCATAGAGCAATATAGTGAACTTACTCCTTGACAACATTAGCACGTAATGAATTATATCTACTTAGAACCAGAATGGAAAGACAAAGGAATATATCTACTGGGGCACATTGTAGATAAAGAAAAAATATTTTTTTTTAGATTATAACATGCTAAAGTTGAAATATAATATATCAACTAAAACTTTGGTTCACTTCACATCAAATTTCAAGAGTTTTGAAGAATATAAATAAAAACATTACTCGGCAAAGCTTAAACAACGTTGAAATTTTAATAAAGTCCCAAAATACTAGACACTTGATTTCTAAGTGTAGTGAGATCATTATAAGCAAATACAAACGGATACAACTAGACCTATGGACCTCTGGGCTAAAGATATGCAGCTAAGGATACCTAAAGAGTCATGGCAACAAGCCTTAAAATCTCTAAATAGGTTTTGTTAAAAATACAAACCAGAGAGAAATTAAATTTAAATTACTTAATAGATGGTACTGGGTTCCTCCAAAATCTACTTTATAACATTTAAACCAGAAATTAAATTATGCTGGAGGAACTGTGGGAAATCTGCAGAAATGTTCCATATATGGTGGGAATGCCCTATAACCCTTCATCTTTGGAAGGAATGTTCTGAATACTTATCTATATATTTAAGACAGAAATGATAGTAAAACCCGCAGATGGCCTTGTTTAATATTTTTCCCCCAAAGATGGAAATAAAAAATAAAGCGTTTATGACTCAAATTTTTCAGTAGTAAAAACTGCAATTGCACGAAATTGGAAGAAAGAGGATCTTCCAAAACTAACTAAAATATTGGCCATGATGGGATACAATAGGGAACTAGAGAGGGATTTTAATATGGCATTTCAGCTAAAACAAGACCCTGTAAAATGGGTAGTTTGGGACTCAATTTTTAAGTAACCTCTACGGGGTAATCTCACGAAGACACCATATCTTCCCTGGCAGATCGATCCCCTCCCTGGCTCTTCCTCCCTACCTTCACCAAGCTGGCTAGAATATGAGTGGAATGAAAGGGGGTGATAGGATATGTAAGTAATTTAAGAGAGAAGTTTAACTGGTTAATCTCTCCATTAGGTTGAAGAATATTCAACCAAATATTAAAGTTTGGATTTCATTCATAGCCATATGTAAGTTTAATACAATGATACACTTAAAGTCTATTCTTAGCAATAAACATGAAAGAACAGTTACACTCTTATGATTATTGTTATAATGTCAGGGCACAAATGTATGCCTTCCGTATTTTTGTCTGGCTGTGTATATAATATGAAAGGTATTATTTATGTAAATGGAGATTTTAAATTTGAAAAAAAAAAATAATAAAAAAAAATAATAATAATGAGGTGACATCTATTGTAACTAACCACCAGTCTTTTCCCCATTTCAGTTATTCTACAAAGTTAATTATAGCGGTGCTATCTTTTACATATGACGGAAGTTTTTTTTACCTCAGACTGGAGGAAGTAGTCAATATAGTCAGACAAGTTTGTAGTAGTGGAATCAATACCTGAAATTATTGGTCTGCCAGTTAGATTTTTGTGAATCTTTGGTAATATATAAAAAAACTGGGATTTTTGGATACTGGTCAAACAAAAAAAATAAATATATTTTATTTGATTAATATTTTTTGCTTTTATACCTTTATTAAGGAATTTTTTATATGATGTGTTAATTTTTTTAGTTGGATCACATTACGTTTGTAGTATGTTTCTTTATCTATTAGATGTCTCTGACATTCTTTAATGTATTTGTCTTTATCTAGTATAAATATTCCTCCCCCTTTATCTGCTGGTTTAATAATTATATTATTGTCATTTTCTAGTTTTTTTTAGTGCCAGTTCCTCTCGTTTTGATACGTTGTTTTTCATTTTATCTAATTTTTCTATATCCTCTATTACTAGATTTTCAAAGATTTCCATATGTTAACTTTTAGTTTAGTTTGGATTAATTGTGGATTTTCTTTTAAAATCAATATGTATAATTCCTTCCAAGTTACTTTTGTTGTTCTCTATATTTATATTAGCAAATAAGATTTTTAGATTTAGTTTTCTCAAAAATTTTTTGAGGTCGACAAAAGTTTTACATTTATTTTTATTTGATGTGGGGGCAAATGTTAATCCTTTATTTTGGTCCTGTTTAGTACTTTTCTTCTTAGTTTAAAAAATCCCTGTGTTGATATATTTAGTTGGTTCTTTTTTATCTTTTTCCTCCCCTAGTCTCTCTTTTTTTCTTTTTAATTTTTATGAATAAAGGTTTTTCTTTCATTTGTTTTTTTTTACCTGTATCTAAAAAAATATTGGTCAATTGTGTTAATATGTTGGTTAATAGGGTCTTGAGCATTTGAAGTGGTTGGATTAACTACTTGTTCTATTGTGATTGTATATTTTCCCCTGATATCCTTAAGTATGTCAAATGTATTGCTTAGTGCTAAGGGGGTAGCAGTCTGTAATTCTTTTTGATTTTCTGCTGATGATGTCATGATTTTAAGACTATGTTTTTTATTAATTTCATTTATTTGATTGCATTTTCCAGCATCCTTTAGTTCTATTTTTTTTTTTTTGGTGAACTTATTTCACCAGGTTGCTCTATATTTTGTTTTCTATTTTTTTCATCTAAGTTGGATTTTAGTTTTCCATTGTTTGAGTAATTTTTGTTTTGCACTGATGATTTTGTATTTTTATGATAAAGATTATGGTTAAAAAAAATTTCTGTATGCAAAATCTGTGATATACCTATTAAATGCATGGTGTTTTCTAATCGTTTTTTTTCTAATTTAAATATATGATTTTCTAGCTCTGTTTTCATATTTGTGTATTTTCTTTTGCTTATTTCATTTCTGGTTTCTATAAGATTGTTTTTTCTGTACTCGGCAATAGTTTTCATTAGAAATTAGACGTCCAATATAGCATCCCAAGTAAACATAAATTTGGGTCTGCAGGTATAAAATATATATTTTTTTTTTTCAATTCATAAACCCCTAATATATATTTTAATAGTTTTTCTAATATTTCTTCCAGTAGATTAGTGTTATTAATGTAGTGCAGTCTGAGGTAAAAAAACTTCCCAGTATCATCTACAGTATATGCTCATGACACCCAAAACTACATCCTCACCCGAACTATCCTCTTCTCTGCTAGCTCATGTTGCCAATTGTCTCTCGAGCATATCCTCATTGATGTCTGCCCATCAATTCAAACTCAACATGTCTAAGACTGAGCTCCTTATCTTTCCACCCTTTTCCTCAGCTCCCACCCCTCACTTATCTCTCACTGTTGACAATGCTATCATCACTCCCACTTCCCAGGCCCGCTGTCATGGGGTCCTACTGGACCCCTCCCTCTCTTTAATTTTTCACATTCAATCACTCACAAATTCTTGTCACTTTAACCTAAAAATGATATCCAAAATATGCCACTACCTTACACAAGACACAACAAAAATTCTTATTCCCTCTCTCATCGTATCTCGCCTCGATTACTGCAACTCTCTCCTTGCTGACCTTCTTATCACCCGTCTGTCTCTACTCAAATTCATTTTGAATGCATCCGCTAGACTCATCTACCATACTAAATGATCATTGTCTGCAGCTCCTCTCTGTCAGACACTCCACTGGCTTCCCATATAGCCTCTAGAATAAAATTCAAAATCATGACCCTAACATATAAAGCCCTCCACAAAAGTGCACCCTCCTACATCTCTGCTCTTATCCCAACATACACTCCCACCCTCCCTCTTCGCTCTGCTAATGACCTTCTTCTCTCCTCCTCTCTCATCACCTCCTCTCACTCCCGTCTTCAAGACTTTTCTTGTGCCCCCCTATTCTTTGGAACTCCTTACCTTGCTTCACCAGACTATCTTCCTGCCTCAAAATCCTTTTAAAATCTCTTTAAAAACACATTTATTTTATTCAAAAAAGCCTATCATCTTTAGCCTCTTCATTCACTATGCCTCTATCACTCTCCTGTACCTCACCCACACCCTTTAGAATGTAAGTTTGCGAAGTCTTCAATAGATTTAGGTGCTTTAGGGAAAACACTGTGTATATCTGATTGAAAGCTCAATAACAGGGTCTTCCATTATCTTTATTGTGGGTAAATTGTTTATACTTGTACCTAACCCCTGTATATCGCTGCGCAATATGTTGGCGCGTTATCAATAAAGGATAATAATAAAATGGGAAAAAGACTGGTGGTAGATGTCACCTCATTATACACCATGAGCAAGGTTTAAATGCAACAAAATATTTCTTAAATCAAGAAAAAACTTTTAAAAGGGAACAAATAAACTTCATTCTAGAAGGACAACTATTTTTGGTTTGAAAATGAATTTTGCCGGCAAGACAGAGGGACAGCAATGGGAACTAAATTTGCACCAAGCTGTGCCAATCTATTCATGGGTTGGTGGGAAGAGACTTTCTAGAAATGGTACCTTTGAAAAATAACATTATCACATGGAAAAGATGAACATCCTTTTCATTTGGAAAGGTAGTGAACAAGACCTAAACAAATTTATCAAGGAAATTAATAACAATAAATATAACTTAACATTTGTAGAACAAACAAGTAAAAAAGAGGTACATTTTCTAGATTGAAAGATTTATATAGAGGATGGAAATATTAAAACAAAAACATATTTTAGACCCACGGACTGTTCTAACTTCATCTTAAAAAGCAGTCAACACCATGAGCAATGGCTTAGGAATATACCCAAATTTCAGAAGTAAAAGAAACTCTAGTGATAACAAGATATTTCTCAAACAAGCAGAAAACATTAAGAAGAAATTTGTAGAAAAAAATTACCCAGAACAATAAATACATGTAGATAATGCCTTAGAAAAGATAAAGAAAATTGATAGAAAAACTATGCTAGAATATAAAAGCAAAAATAAGGAAGCAAATAAAGAATATGAAATGTCTATCATCATGTATTATAAAAAAAATCATAAACAGATCAAGAAACTGATAAGAAAAAAATAGCATATACTAATGAAGGATAGCTCTCTAAAAGACATTTTACCTAAAAGCCCAAAAATGATATTTAAGATATCAGGTAATCTAAAAAATAGGCTAGTTAAAAGCATTCTTAATACAGAACAGACTATATATAAAAAAGAAAAAGGGAGATTTTTTAGATGTGGGCTATGCAATACATGCAAAACCTTTAAAAATACAATTTCCTAAAGATAGTATAGTGGAAAGCACTTCAAATACAAACCAAATTAAGGTTTCAAACAAAATATCATGTAATCTAGAAATGTGGTCTACATACTATAATCTAGCTGTAAAAAACAACACATAGGCTGCACCTCTAGACCTCTTCACAAAAGATTTGAGGAACATATCAGAAATATCAAAAAAGGTTTTCCAATCCATTCAGTTTCAAAACACTTTAAGGAATTACACAAACAAAACCTAGGAGAAATGAAATTAATGTGTGTTTTAGAGATTAAGCATAATTGGAGAGGGGGAACACAGTAAAAACATTATCTCAAAAATAAGGAGAGATAATATGTTATTTAAACACCATGGCTCCCCAAAGGTTTAAATGTAGATTTTGTCTTAATTTGTTTCTTCTAATATAATCAGTCAATGACAGCCCAATTCAATTTGAAGCCCTTAGCGGCATCGGCAAGCCGCAAGGGCTGCTGGCTTGAAATTCGGCTTGCGTTACAGAGCTATTCAATACGAGTTACTGGCTTGAGACACAAACCTGTAAACCATTTTGTCCGCACATTGGATATGCGGCCGTGAACATGATCAATTAGTCAAACCTGTAGTTACGGATTTCGATGGAGCCAATAGCAACAGAGATCGTCATCATTATGTCACAGAAAAATGGAGGTTGGATTTCAAAGTCTTACGGGCTTTAATTACGAGTTTTGATCTGACCCCACATTCCACAAATACTGCAATATTGATAACTCCGTTAATATGATATTCTATTCCATGCAAGTTCCATTATACGTATTGGGATCAATATAACATGGAAATTAAACTGTAATTAATGTATTTTATGTTGCAGATTTCCTGAGCTTGAGAATGTTGTGCTATTAATTCTAATACCTTACATCACTTTCCCTTTACTTATAAGTACAGTATTGTGCGTATATCCTCTCTAGAACCAGTTGGCTTTTTGGCTCCATTTGCGTGTTATGGGCTTTAATGCCATTGCAATTTAATAGCGTGATTGGAATGTAACAGTTATGGGCTTGACAGAACAAAGGATTTGTGGGCACATAGTTCAAATTTCCACGTCCCGTAGCCTTTTTTTCACCCTTTAAACCGGAAGTTGTTGGCGGGTTGCTTTACGGGGCCAGTTTAATAGCCGCAAGTCTTGCGGGCTACGTTACGAGCTACGGTTTTTAATGTTGACGGAATTTAATAGGGCTATAAGTTACAATCAAACTGCAATACCATGAAGTAACAGTAGTTGGCAGTATAAAATGGGAAAAAAATACCATTTATCAGTTTCAATCAGCAAGCAGGTATAATCATGCAAACAATTAAGTTATTAAATAAGCGATATCATGAGCGTTAGGAAACTATTTTTTCACATATAATGTTTTCAATGTACTCTGTAATTTTATAAAAGTTGTATATTTGTTTTTAAATGTACCATGGTGTCAAAATTTAAATTTGTATAATTTATTCACTATTTGAAAAGTTAATTATAAATGCTGAGCATTATCAAGTCAATAAGATAATGACTTAAATAGAAGAACAGACCAACACAACTACCCACTCCAGATGAAGCACATAGTGAAAACAGTTGAGTGAATAAACAGTCCCCCTGCGACCAAAAGCAGGAAACAGAACCACAGCACGAAACAGAACCACAGCAGGTGGGTGCTGCTGCTGACCTGTGGAGATACAGACACAGAGGACTGAAGGAAGTTATCTTCTATTTGTGGACATTACTAAGCCTAATGTAAGCTTTTTATATATTTTTTTTGAGTATTTATTAAAATTGTATTGACCATACCTTTCTCTCCCTAATGATTGCATGCATTACTCTGACTGCACAAATAACCAAGGAGAGCAGTGAAAGCATCTGAGGGTCTGAATAACCTAAATGTAAGGTGATTACATACTTTTTAAAGAATTGTCCTAATTTGCAAAACCAGCTTTTTTAGAAGAGCCTCTTTTCTCCTTGTCAATTTTTCAGCACTAAGGAAAGAGAAACAGAAGTTAAGCTGTCTTAAACATTTAAGCAACATACATGTATGTCCCAGGTTATTTTAACTTTATATAGATAAATAGATTAGATGTCTAAGGGCTTACTAAATAGAAAGCACTAGTTAATTTTTTTCGATTAGTTTTTAAAAAATATAAAATTGTTATAATTGCAGCGCTGTGAAATCAGTCCTCCAATACTTAAGGCACTGAAGCTAAAAATGGACTAGCACTGTCCGTTATATTTTCACTTCACTGGTCTAAGTGCTTTGTATTTATTAATTCAAAGGTGCAAACTTGCCTGTTCAGCAGCTGTCAGTCATTGCAAGGCATTTACAGCAAAATTCACACCTCTGAACTCTGGCTAAATATCTTCCTGTGTAGTTAGAGGGGGAGTCATGCTTCATGACTTCAGGGGAACTATATCTGTTATTTATACAATTACTATATAACATTACACCTTTAACTCTTGGTAAATGTCAGTATGCTTTATTTTTTCTTTGGTGCTCTGGAACATAATAAGAATTTTCTCCAACAATTCAATGAGGCAAAATGCAGAGGTAATTTGACTGTGAAAATATACTCTAATTGTTCTGCTTTATATCTCTACTGCAATACTGTTGTTTGTCGCATAATGCGAGCCTCACCATGCACAGCTTCTCTCTCTCTGCTTCCCTGTGTCCTCTCCCTCCCTCTTCTTTCCTTCTCTCTCATCTCTGCCTTTGGCGCCTATTGCTGGCCTCCCGTCCCAAATGATGAAATAATATTTGTCTTTTCCCTCCCTCTCCCTCCCCTGTGTCTCTTTTCCCCCTCCCCTGTGTCTCTTTCCCCCTATCCCTGCCCTGTGTCTCATTCTCCCCTCTCCCATCTCTGTGTCTCTTTACCCCCTCTTTCTCCCCTGTGTCTCATTCCCCCTCTCCCTCCCATGTGTCTCCTTGCACCATCTCATTCCCCTGTGTCTCTTTCCACCCTCCCCCTCCCATGTGTCTCTGCCCCCCTCTCCCTTCTGCGCCCATTGCCCACCTCGCAATGAGCACCTTTGGTGCCCATTGCGGGCATCACAATGAGTGAGTGGGCCTCTCATTGTGGGCCTTGGCATGCGATATGCGCAAACCCACAACTTTTCGAGCGTTACACACAAACTCGCAGTACGACGACAATATTAGTTATATACGATAACTAAATTTTCAGTACTTCGGAACCCCATTTCAGAAATTATAACCATCTATTTAAAATATACTATGTTGTAGAACTACGTTTGATCATGGGCAAAATATTGTTATTTTTATTGTAAAAAATGCAATTTCAACCACAAACATATCACATTTTAATGTAATAAATGATTATGCTTTGAATACTGCCACTTTGGTCTCTGCAGATCAAATAGCTGAGGTTGGAGGAGACTTTGAATATATATATATATATATATATATATATATATATATAAAACAAATTAAATGTGGCATCTACAAACATTTTACCCAATATCAGATTCAATTATTCAAAATGCCATATAGAAAAAAATTGACTGTATTAGTCCTTTAATAATTCTATTAATAAAAATAGTGGTATCCCTAATTTCCAGTTGGGTTGCATGGTAACATCTGTCATATGTGCTCATAATAGTGAAAATGTAATTGTATAATAGACACATATGTATTACGTTCCCTATCTCATATGAGTGAAAATTCATATATTGATTCTCCTCATAAGAAAGGGAATGTGTGACCACAAAATCAAGTTTTTTAGGTTATTGTTGAAGAAAACTGGTGGTCCTTTTCTTTTATGAGTGCGCTGGCACAGGCAGCTGCAGTGGCGGTGAGAATCCGCTAGATGGTGCTGACACATTTTGCTGCCTATATCATAGCTTTAGGGTTAGGATAAAGGTAAGGGTTAAGGAATTAGGGTTAGAGGTTAGGGTAAGGGCTAGGTAAGGGTAAAGGTTTCAGCTTGAAAATCGTATAGGATCTCGGCAGCGCTTGAAAACTGTATACAATTTTGGCAGCGCCATCTAGCAGGTCCGTGCTGCAATTGCTGCTGCTGAACTTGTTCTGCGGCTGGCGCACCTTTAAAAGGAGAGATCCAAACTGGCTATACATTTATTTGTCTTGCATTTGTACCTCCCGCATACTAAATAGCTACATTGAGTCTGCTCGTCTGTCCTCCCCATTCAGTTCAAACCACTCCCCCATTCTTATCAAGTACTCTGAGTTTCAAATTAACATACTAATCTACACATTGGCAAAGAAGACAATGCTGCATTTCTCCAGAATGGTTTACCATAGGACACAAAGTACAACCAGTAGAACCAGATTTTCCAATTTTTCTGTTGCAGTGACATTGTCACTTCATCTCTATATCTATTTAACTAACAAGTATTCTTTCTTTTCAGAGAGATCCTTAAAACAACAGAATATTAGTTTTAATATTTATCTAGACAACTATTTCCAAAGCCAACAGCAAGATACTCAGTACGCTATTCTCCATGCAGCTTGCCTGATCCAAAACAGCATCTCATGAACAGTGAAGAATATGCATATAGTCACATATATTTATGAGTTTTTTCTTATCAGTATTTAGCTTATTTCATATGCATAGCTTTTTATTTGGATAAATTAGGGCTTCTCAGCCATTATAACACAGTGATACATAGAATCATAATATTTGCCTTTCATGCTTATTTGTTAAAGTTAATCTTTGGGCAATATTTAAGTGTTTTATGTAAGTGACTTAATTTAATCCTCATCATATAAAATGTATAGCAGGATGACACTGGTAGGATGAAGGCACCCTCTATGGGTTTGGCCATATGTCACAGCTATGAAGAACGGCACCCTGTATGAGAGAGAAGGAAGAATGTTGGATTTTCCAGAAGGTGAGAATCTGTTTATCTAGAAACGTCTTTCATGGAAATGGAGGAGAACTTTTATATGACAATTACACTGAAAAATATAAAATAATTGAACTCAGCTACTTAGAACATTTATTTAAAACAAAACAAAAATACCTAAGGAGTCCATTTAAGATTTCAAAGACAGTGCCACGAATATACACAGTGGGGTACAGACACACAATTTATTTTCTTTTCTTTTCTTTTTTTAATTTGAAATGTGATGATTGAAGCACTCTCACTTATACAACAAAAAGATGATATACAATCTGCTAAATGATAAGGGCACCTAGAGACCCTTAACATAATGTATAAGGACGTATTCATTAGGGTACAGTATTGTTGATTAAAAGAGTGTTGAATGGAAATTTCAGTGGACTATAGAGTATTATTGCAATATTCAACTCTCACACTGCATATAAAGAATGCCTACAATCAGCCATACCAAAGTATTAAACAATAATATACACAAAGGGCACAATTAGGGTTCAAAGTAATGCACCTAGGATTTCTTATACAGTTAACCCACAGCAGATTATATATGATGGCAGGAAATTAGAAAAGCAATATTTCTCACTTTGGGAATAATAACTTGTCTTGAAGGACAAGTCGTCCTCTGTTTGATGAAAAAGCAGAATTTTTTTTATAGCAGTTGGCTTGCCTTCTGGGGGACATTTACTGTAGAAGTAGGCATTAAATTCACCATCCTTTATATTTCAATGCAGTGAACAATGTACAGCACTTTTACAATTGTTATACAATTTTCTAAAAAAAATTGTTTTAAATTCTTGAGATGAGGTAAGACTTAAATTATAATCTGAATATGTTGGAAATGAAAATAATCAATAAAAAAAACACATTGCGTAATGATAAAAACAAACAAATTTGGTTGGAAATGTTAAGTCTTACTCAGAGCATAAGCAGGAAAAAGTCAGAATATTGTTCTTAATTAGTAACAAAACAAAATGTTGATGCCTCTGCCAGACCTTGGAGAGATTGGTGGAAGCTATCTGCATGAGAAAAGTATTTACATTTTTGAAGAGCTATTGCTGCAGTGAATGATGCAAGGAGTCTGCTTCTGAACCATTAAAAAGGGATGAGTGTTGTGCCTATTTCACTCTTATCCAATTACTTTACAATGGCTCTCTGTCCCCTCATTCCTCACTCCTCGCTTCACTAATAGAAATAACACACACACTCTCATGATTCAGCTCTGACAAAGTGATGTAACAAACACAAAATGGATACCTGTGCCTATTAAAAGAATCTTCAAAAAATGCAGATTTTCCCCACAAAATGTTCTTTGCCCATGCCTTACACTGCGGCTAATTGTTGTTAGTTTGGTACATACTTGACAAACACATGCCTTCATTCTTTAACTGCAGTAATCATTTAATAGTAAAAACACAACATGAAATTCTGTCATTTATTTTACGTTCACAGGCAAATAAATCCACACAGGCCAGTCCAAATTTTCAAATAAATAAAGCAATATTTTACCTCTAAAAGTTGTATATATTTTACTCACTCTTTATTGTTCATTTGCTTATCTCTAAGTGTATGCCATTTTCATTTTCTTTTTCAATATTTTCAGATGTTTCCTTTTATGATTACTCCAGCAGAGGTAGCAGCAGTTGCAGCAAGGAGCTGCTAGATGGCGCTGCCAAAATTGTATATAGTTTGTAAGCGCTGCTGAGATCGTTCACAATTTCCAAGCTTAAACCATTACTCTTACCCTAACCACCTAACCCTTACCTTGAGGCAAAATCTTGGCATCGACATCTAGCATATGCTCACTGACACTGCTGCCGCCAGTGTGGATAGCATGCTGGAATACTCATAACAGGAAAGGACCATATTTTCTTTCCTAGTGTGACCTAATCTATTACACTGTTTACATTTGAGGTCTGGAACTTTGCTTTAATTCAAAATAGAGCCAACAGTATTTAAGGAGATTTTAGGAGTAGCCTCAGTTACAGTTTGCACTGTTCTGAAATAAAGGGGTGCAGCAGATTATAATACAATAGGAAGGTAGAAAATGAAAGTCAGACAAAGGCACTTAAAATTAATTACCCCTAAAGGTGAGCTAATGAACAATAATATAGTGAGTAAATATGGCTGCCACAATCTTCTGTTTCAATTGGACTTGGTAAGAACCTAGTTCAAACCTATCCAGCATAATCATGTGGTTCTTGTTCACCTCTGATAGCAGAAGATGGACCATACACAGGAGGAACCACTCCCAGGCACTTGCTTCAGCAGACCAGATGATCAGGAACACCATATAATCCCTTAGAATTAGGATTAATGCACAGAATGACACTTACACCTTGTCTATGTAAGTACAGATACCACTGTCATACCTTTATTAATTGGCACATTTTATACAATTTTCTGGCACACAGGCTGGCCAATCAGTAAGCCCTATCCCTAATTAATAGGCTGTCCCCTACTTACTAAGAAAACCCTGGACCTCTGATGAGATCAGATCTCATCCTGTTGATTATATTTAGGTGGGCTGAGTGAGTTATCACATATAACAACAATGTAACATAATAGGTGGGTGCAATAGCCTGCAGACATACAGTATAACAGTGTAATCATATTATAAGTACTAATAAATACATAACTATAATTATAAAAAACAGGGTAACTCTGGCCAGTCAGGCCAAGGCTATAGTGTAAAACAGTCCAGTCAGTCCCCTGGGCATGATAATAGCGTTATTGTGTTGCTATGTTTGGCTTGACAGTGTGCCCCACAGAGGTCAGTGTAGAACACTGAAGACTTCTCCCCAGGACAGAGGGAGTAACTCTGGAGCAGTTCAGTGCTTTAAATGAATACTCAGAGGGATGTGTGTGGCTCCAATCGGATACTGCTGATGAAGCAGTAAATGCACAGACTTCGAAAGGCAGGAGAGATTTACCTAGAACTGTGATTACCAAGGCTGTGACAAAGACAAATACCCAGCAAAATAAGTGCAGTTTGCAAAGCTAAAGAGAGATTTACCCAGAGAGGCAGCTGGGACTATATTGGAGCTGAGCAGAGTGAGAGAGTTCAGTCTATGCTGAAAGGAGTCAGAGACAGCCACATTGCATACGGAAGCAAAGACTTGCTATAATACGGATCAAGGATAAAGACCAGTATTTAAGTACAGTTTATAAGACTGTTGGTTTGGAGTAAGCTGTGATAGTAAGGAAACTGTGTTACTGTGACAGCTAGTGCTCAGACAGAGCTAGGCCATTTATGTTATGTTTTCATTTGCTGACTGTAACTGGCTGACAATCATTAAAAGTCTGAAATCATTTAAAGGCCAGCTGTGTTCCTCCATCCCAAGTGCCAGAAAACAGGGCACTGAGTCTGAGAGAGACAGTGCCTGGCAACATCAGATTAAAAGAAAATTAAATCGTCACTGCAGTCCAAAACTGTATGGCATTTAAATGAACATGTTTTATACATTACCATTTTATTATTTTGCGTGTTAAATGTTATAATAAAGTAATATACCAATAAAGAATCACATAAACAGGGAAAACACTGTGTCATTTATCTTATAAATAAATTAAGAGAAAGTGTAAACAAAATCTCATTAAGAGCCTAGTGATCATGTTTTCTTATCTCTTCACATTCAATTGACGTGTTGCAGTCCAGACCTCCATAAGATTTATTGTCCCTTTTTTGCCTGTAACATTTTAGGACAGAGGAGGATGAAACTATCAAATTTTTGTCTTTATTTTAATGTCATTTATCTACAATATAGACCACTTATTTTACCTTACAAAAAAACTTTTTTGTAATTGTTAAGATATGATCTTTTAGATGCATTATATAATTGTTTAGACTACAATGGTCCTTTAAGTAAACAAATGCAGTGTTAAACATCATATATAATAGTTGTCAAACTACGAATTGAACGGCATTGAAACACGCGGGACTTAGGCAGAAATGACCCTCGAAGACGCTCCTGCGAGCCTCGCAAAGCGAGGTGAGCCATTGAGGCATTGAAAAATGCGGAACTTAGCCTCCTAGCAGTTAGGAAACGCAGGATCGCCTTATGGCTGCAAGAAGTTAAGGGACACAGGACTTAGAAAAAATAGATTGTGAGACGCAGGAAAGAATTACGAGGTCGGAAAAATATGAAGTTAACGCTAAACCGGTGCAAATCAAAAAACACACAAAAGAAAAAAAAATACAAAACAAATTCACACACAGCATGGGGGGACAGCCAGGACATCTGGGAGTGAGGTTGCACGCAAATTTAAGCCAAATTTGCTGAGTTTTACAGGAAAATTGGCTAAGCAAGAAAAAAATGTTGGATGAAAAAAAAGTAAAACAACGTTACACGACCCCGAACAACGCAAAACACCACCAGCCGGATACCACTTTTACCCAGGAACGTGCAAGGTACAAAATACACTATTCGAAAGGGTCGGAAAATGCTTGTGAGCCGCGTAACACATAGACAATCAACGCCATTTTACAACACTAACTTGCAACTAATAACATTACGTTATAAAATGGCGCTTTACCTGACTACACCAATGGTTTGCCCTTGTGCACGCAGCCTATTTATACATATGTGGCAATAATAATTAAAATAAAAGCTGAATAAATGGTGTTTCTGTACAACCTTGGTTGGTTGTTCAAGGATTCCAAAATAGGATCCAAAGGACAATTTTTTGGTAAGCATTTAAGTAATAACACCTAGGCCTAAATAACAAACTAAGATAATTTTTTGAGTATTATATTAATTTGAAATAGGTAATGTATATTAATTTATTAAGTAACTAACTAATTAACCATTATTTAAAAATATATATTTTAATTTTTTTTATAATAATTTATTGTTTTTTACATGTAGAATTTACAATGTACAAAATACATAAATACAACCAAAAACACACACATAGCTATCAAAGCAGTTCATACTACACACGTGTGAAAGAATATAAAAAATCAGCGTTGACAATATCATACTTTTAAACAGGCGATTATTACCAACTGCCCTGTATTAAGATGTGTAATGCATATTGTTTCCACCTTTTTAAAAAAGGGAGAAAAGTATAGTTTGCATACGCTTCGTATTCAAGCCTTTCATCTACACGACCCTTGGGAAGAATTCCCCATACCGAAAAAGAGAGATATGTAAGGGCTTCCATCTCATTTTGATCCGTTGCTCCAAAAGAAAAACAACAAATTAATGATCTGCAAAAAATTCCCAAGGGCATCATACTGAGATTGCCAACTACTAATTCTAAAATTTAAAAAAGGACTAAACACACTACCATTCGCACTCCTTACATTCATAGTTCCGGGTTCCGAGTGAGCGGAGGGGAGGGGAAAGCAAGTGGGTGGGCCCAAGAAACATGTTCAGAGTGTCCAAGGGCAGATCAAAGGCATAAATAATTACTTAATTGGGGCCATGTTTATTCCATAATGACCAGGCAAAGGTTACTTTTTTTATAACCCCCAAATCAGTAAAGTTTGTTTCTAACATACAATTTTTATCCATTTTCATTTTTAACCTCATTCCAGGATGGTACACATTTTTTGCTTCCACTTGGAGGCTATCAGTGATTTTGCTACCATCAAAACCTGCAACATAAGGGCTTTAACTTTTAAGGACAGTGGAGGAAAGATGTGAAGCAAAATTATTTCTGGGTGTGGAGTTAATTCCGCTTCACATATTTTTGTCAGCTGAGAGAAAACTTCCACCCAAAATTTTTGAATATGTGGGCATTGCCACCAAATATGTAATGAAGACCTATATGACTACAATTGCGGCAACAATATTTCTCGTGGTTTAACCCACTGAACTTTGCTATCTTAACCGGTGTATAGTGCCACCTATTGCAGATTTTAAAGTGAAGTTCTCTATAAGCAGGATTTTTAACAAATCTGTCCGTAATTGCAAATGATCTATACCACTCTTTTATCGTCCAACTATGCTCCAAATCACCTTTCCCAATCCTGCATACACTTGGATTTTAACTCCATTTGTGGCCTTTTAATAATATCGTAACATTTTGAAATGAGGTGCGTTTTAGGTTCTACCACAATCAATTTCTCAAATTGGGTTAAGTCTCTAAATGATGTCAATAGAACTCTGACTTCTTCAGAGCCTTTCCCAGCGTAAGAAATTCTAACCATGAAAATGTTTATTTGGGGGGCTTTTACTTTTATGTTCTCCAATGAGAATATGTTTCCAGGAAAGAAGTCGGACAACAGGTTAACCCCTGCTTTAGCTATCCTCCCTAAAATGGGAGAATCAATATATGTAGCTAGGTCCAGTAATGGGGTAATAGGCAAGGGGAACGGATCAATTCATATTTATCATTCAGTTTGTTCCATATATTTACATTTCCTCTAACCATAGCTACATCCCCTCTCCATAGAATTAGATTAATCTTTTTTTTGAAATAGAAGCATTTTTATATTATTTAAGCCCGTTAGCTCTTGTTCAATTTGGACCCAATTCTTAACATTTGTAGGTTCTAACCATTCCAGCATATTTGCCACTAAAATAGCTTTCCTGATATTCCTTAAGTAGTGGGTAGGCCATGCCACCATGTCTAAATTTCCCTCCCATTCTTGATTTTTTTATTCTTATTTTTTTCCCCCTTATGAATGAAATTATCAATTTTGTTTTGTAGTTGGTTTAACAGATATATTGGGATTCGACAGGGAATATTGCGTAAAATGTAAGTAATTTTTGGTAAAATTACCATTTTTATGGCGATAAGTCTGCCCGACCGGATATATTAAACCCTGACCAGGCGTTGATTTTTGCTATAACATTTTTAAACACTTTTTTATAGTTAATTGTTATTGTCTGCTTCAAGTTTGTTTCCAGTATTATTCCCAAATGTTTCAAAGAGTTTTGCCATAAAAGAGGATATCGGAGCTTTAATTTAAGTAGTAATTCACTAGACATGTTAATGGACATGGCTACTGATTTGCTAATATTTAGCTTAACATTTGATATTTTGCTATACTCTCTATCAATTGGAACAATAAATCGAGAGAGACTAACGGTCTTCCAGTGCTACAAGTATGTCATCCGCAAAAGCTGATAGTTTATTTCTAAAGAACCAACCTTTATCCCTTGCACCTCATTTTTCTTTCTAATCGATATTATTAAAGGTTCAATAAACAAGGCGAAGATCGCGGGAGAAAGAGGGCAACCTGACGTGTGCCGTTCGAAAATATCAAAGCTAAATGAACTATATCCCGGGCCCACTACTTTTGCAGAGGGGGCGGTTATTAGTGCCCGAATGGCTTTCGAACCAAAGTCCCCCAGCCCATATCTTTCAAACAGAGATTCCAGGAACTCCCACCCCACTCTGTCAAAAGCCTTTTCTGCGTCTATTGATAAGAGCACGGTGGGAGCACCCTTTTCGCTTGCATAAGAGATTAAGTTAATGATTCTCTTAACATTGTCAGATCCTTGCCTCCCTGGGATGAAACCTTTTTGGTCTGAGGAAATAAGTTCTCCCAAAATTGTATTCAGCCTAATAGCTAAGAGTTTTGCATAAATTTTTATATCAGTATTTAATAGGGAGATTGGACGAAAATCCTTGCATGATGGGTTCTATCAGCTCTTCCTTGGGAATTGTTATAACCGAGGCGTCCAGCATTTCTTTCGGTGCCCTACCCGTAATCTTATTTCATTTAAAGCATTCTTGAGAGGGATTAAAATTTCTGACTTGCAGAGTTTATAGTAACAGTTTCTATACCCGTCTGGGCCAGGGGAGGAAAAGTTTTTCAAACCATCTATAGCTTCAGAAATTTCTTTGTCAGTTATTTCTTTATTTAAAATATCCAGATCGGCTTCCGAAACTATCGGAAGTTCAATTTTATCCAAAAATTTAACTATATCTTCTTTAGATGGTTTGATAAAGTCTTTATCATCCTTCAAATTGTAAAGGTCTTGATAGAAAAGGCCAAAGGCATTCCCTATATCACTGGGCTTTGTCAGTGTCTCGTTTTTATACTTTATACTGTCTATTCTTTTACTAGACGTTTTGCTCTTTAATTTATTAGCTAGGAGTCGCCCTGAACTATTTCCCATATGATACAGTCGTTGCTGTAATGACCATAGGGATTTATCTACCAATTCTTGTTCTATTTTTTTAATCTGAGATCTTATTACTTCCATACTTTTACAATCTTGTCATTTGAGCCGATTTTATTAGCCCTATCTAAGTTTGTCAGATCGATATATAAGTCACGTAAAGGTCGACCTCTGAGTTTTTTCTTCATAACTTGCCAGCTAATAAGCTGACCCCTAATGGCAGCTTTATGGGCGGTCCAAATTGTAATTTTAGATGCGACAGATAAATTGTTTACCTTGAAGAAATTATTTAGTTCTTCTTTTAACAGATCTTTTATATGTGGGTCCTGGAGTAGGGAAATGTTTATTTTCCACGGTGGTCTAACTGTTTCAATCTGTCTCATTGATATGTTTATGACGACCATCCCGTGGTCCGACCACAAAATTGGGCTAATTTCAGTTTTGGTCACTCTTTTTAAGATTACACTATTAACAAATATATAATCCAATCTCACATGCGTATCATGACGGTGGGAATAAAAGGAATAATCCCTTTCCCGGGGATGAAAAGTTTCGCCATGAATCATATACCTGATATTTCGTTAAGATGTTATTGAAAAGATTAGATTTTTGTATAGCATGGGTATCTAAAACTATCCCTTTATGGGAGTTTCTGTCTAAATCAGCATTCAGACATAAGTTAAAGTCACCACATATAATCAGAGCCCCAGAGCTGTCTCGCCTTATTAAATTAAATATTCGGTTAAGAAAACTAATTTGCCTTTGGTTTGGAGCATATATGTTAACTATCGTAAATTTCTCACTGTTGATTAGGCCTCCCCATATTATATAGCGACCAAATATAGATATATATATCTGTCTTTGCAATGAGCGCCAAAGATGATCATTTTCAAATCACAAAACTGGAAGTACATGAGGGGAGAGGCTTGCAATGAGCGCCGAAGGTGCTCAGAGGAGCAAAAGTACACAAGGAGAGATGCTTGCAATGAGATCCGAAGGTGCTCAGAGGAGCAAAAGTAAAAGAGAGAAGAGGCTCTCAATAAGCGCCAAAGGTGCTCATTGCTAGCCACTCAATGAGCGACGAAGGCACTCAGCGCAAGGATCGCAATGAGCAACGAAGGTCCTCAGAGCAGAAAAAAGATTTACATTGTGTGGCAAACTGCATTGCCATGGCTTCAAGTTTTATTGCCCATCATTTTTGATGGGGGAAGTCTCTATTAATTAAAAAATTATAAAAATAGTAGAGTGAAATAATTTAAGAAAGTCAGTGTAAAAAGCTCTGGGTAATAAGTCTCTAGTGTCTAGGGTGGTACAACCTCATTATAAATTAACCAGGTTAGAGAGGTATTTAAACACCATCTGACCTATAAAATGCCCCTGTTAGCAGTCCCAAAAAATTTTAAAAAATTCTGACATGCCTTTTAAACCATCTATCTGATGGTAATTGCCAGAGTAAATGTCATAAAAGAGGGGTTTCATTTGTTTATTTAAAAAGTTATCACCTATAATAGTTGTGGTTAAAGCGAGGCGAGCAGTCGGCCCGAGCCTCGCAAAGCGAGCCCTTACGGGCCATAACCGCAAGCGCACAGGACTTAGGCTGCAATGAGCACCGAAGGCGCTCATTGCAGGCCTTATGGGGCTCTCAATGAGCGCCAAAGGTGATCATTGCAAAGTGGGAAAGTTGCAGGGCTTGAAATGACTGACGAAGGTGCTCAGAGGGGCCATAGCCTCGCATTGTGTGGCAAACAGCATTGACAGGCTTACAATTTGTTTCGCGTCATTTTTGACGGGAAAGTTGCTAGTTAGTAATAATATTTGTATTTCAAGAAAATATATTCTGTATAGCTTTCAAACTTTGAAATTAAATGTTTATGGACTAACCAAGCTGCTTCTCTCAACCCCCAATAGGTGCCCAGGAGACTGTCCTAATTTTATCTGGATGAGGTGTTCCTGCAGTGGCCACTTTATCTTACAAGGTGACTGTCCTTAAGCCGTTATTTGCTATGAGGTAGATAAAATACTTCTTTCATGGACAGCCTCCTGGAAATGTCCTCTCCCAACTCTTAAAGGCCAGTTAAGACACGAAGAAAAGCATTTCTAGTGAAGTCTTGAAGACAAATTTCCAAATGCAAGTTTTATGCAAATGTTTTCTTGAATACTGATTTTACTGTTAATCATTTATTCATATAAATCCAGGAAATCCTATTATATGACCACTATAGAGATCATTTAAGGTAACTATTTTGGATGCCAATTTTCTTAAATAAAATCTGGCACTTCTATGTCCCTTTAGCATTGGTGGATCAGGGACATGTAGACTACAAATTGTAATTTCTATCTTTTTCTGCTCCAATTGAATATTTCCCTGTTATGGTGTACTTAGCATCTGAACAATGTCACTCTATTTCATATTCAGCCTGTCCTTAACAGTGTGAAATACTGCTAAATAAATATGAACTTTAGTACCTTATTTAGAAGATGAATGCTGTTCAAAAGTGTACAGTCAAATGATCTTTAAAAGATGTTTTAGTTTATTAATGAAAAGGGTAATGGATAAAAGAACATTTATGGCAACAGTATAAGTCACTAGGAGACATTGCATTTATACTTCAGTAAATGTAGAATTTTATGGACTCGGCTAGCAGTTTCAAATCATACAAGCAATTGAATTAATACATACAAATACATTCATTTATCATTGTGTAGTAAATTAGAATTGGACACATACTGTAATGAACATTAACTTGCAATTTATAAATATTATTGCTTATGGTTATTAGATGCTAGAAATTAAAAAGATACTTATATTTGAATCAAAATTATATTTAAATGGCCACTTAATTCAACTCAATTAGAACCACATCATAGTAAATATCTCCTAAAAGTATGTTGAAATACTTTTTTATTTTTTAAAATATGTGCATTTTTTTATTAATTTTTTTAAAGAAAAATACATACAGCATATACAAACAATAAAAATCTACAATCATCTGATAAACCGTCCATTAAAAATTATTATACCACAACAAATACTCATACAATATTTCTGGTGATAACAATTTCAGATCCTATTCTTATGTGCATTTTGTTTCCATTATCATTTAAAATAAAATATAACTTATGGTTCCCAATTTTGCCATTTTTGTAAAAAGATGTTTTATAATATAAAGTCTGCTTGATTATTTGGTAATTCCAAAGCTCTAATCCTTTCCATAATTTGTTTAACTTCATTCCACATGGGGATTCTTCTCTGCTTCCAATTTTTAATTAGAAGCTATTTTACTAAAAGAAGACAGTGGATTATGAACAACCTATTAGACTGAATAATATTTGGTTCCAGAATATGAAAAAGAATCAACTTTGGATCTAATATCAGAATCACATTTAACATTTTTGTCAGTTGTAAAATACATTGTTCCCACAGTGTCTGTACCAAAATGCATTCCCACCAGATATGGGCATGGGTACACAGAACCCCACAACCTCTCCAACACAATTTAGAGTTACCTCCATCTATTTTATTTAGTTCAACGGGTACCCAATACCATCTCTGCACTAGCTTAAAAATACCCTAAATTCCCTAAATGATACACATTAAGATGCCATTTTAGTCATCTTAAAACCATCCCGTCACTTTTCTTCAGGCCACCCGACCCCTAGATCCTCTTCCCATCTAACTATTCTATCGGTTTTACCTTTATATTTAATTTCTCTCAAGATATTCTGACATTTAGTAACTTTATGCAATAAATTATCTTTTAAAATAGGATGTTCAACGAGAATAGTTTCTTGTTTAAAATATGTGAGTCTAACCAGGTGAGTGATTCTAACTGATGAATTCTCTGGAATATTACAGGTGACGATTTATTGTCCCTTTGATAAGGATCTACAATAGTTTCCTTACCTAATTTATTTAAATGTGAAATTAGACATTTATCTTCAATAGGCCCTAGTATCTCTATAGGTGACACTAATGATGGTAAACTTGAATATTTCAATCTGTTTAAATTCCAGAATTTTAGGAATGAGTAGATACCATTTGGTAGAGACTTTAATAGCTTTAATTTATTCTCAGGAAGCCACAGATAAAGTATCTTATTTATATTTGGGATCATATCATCCTCTATGCTCATCCATTTGGAATTAGTTTTCATCCTACTCCACCCTAACCGGTTAGACATAACTATAGATTCGTGAATATCAATTATTGAGGGAAATTGTATATCCCCCCCCTTTCTAAATTTATTTTTTTTAATTTCCAGTTTTATCCTAGATTTCTTTTTATTGTATATAAACTTGTTTATCAAAGCCTGGGATTTGTGTAAGTTGTACTTTGGTACTTCTTGCGGAATTCATCACAATACATATGCGAGTTTAGGGACAATGACCATATTTACAGCTTAAATTCTCCACAACAATGACAGATATATCTGATGCAAATTGAACAAAATATTTCTAATTTGCAGATCATTTTTTTCCAAATATGTTTAGTTCCATAAGATAAATCCACACCTAAATGCGTAATATATTTACTATTCCAATTAAAGTCATAAAGCAGTTGCAATTTTTCCACCTGTTCATATTTAATGTTTGAGTATATTATATTTGATTTACTTGTATTAACTTTAAAATATGATATTGACTATAAACTTTAAGTATCCTCTAAAATTAAAAAAAAATAATTTTGGGGGTCTGTCAATGTGAGCACTATATTGTCTGCAAACAATGTACCTATTACCACTCTCTTTACTATCTCCAAACTTCTTATCAGCTCTGCTAAAGGTTCAATAGTTAATATGAATGTCAAAGGGGAGAACGGGCAACCCTGTCTAGTACCGTTTCCAAGAGGAAACTTATCTGTTTTCAACCCCTAACCGCATATCAGCGCTGTGGGATTGTTGTATAGGGCCATAATGGTCCCAAAGATCCCTAGTCCAAATGTATTCAACACTTCTTCTATATAATCCCACCTCACCCTGTCAAACGCCTTTTCAGCGTCCAATGACAGGG
Organism: Discoglossus pictus; assembly: GCA_027410445.1. Taxonomy (NCBI): domain Eukaryota; kingdom Metazoa; phylum Chordata; class Amphibia; order Anura; family Alytidae; genus Discoglossus; species Discoglossus pictus. Next base: position 129,791,852 of record CM050165.1, on the reverse strand, counting down.
TGAGCGAGGCAAAATGATTTCTATTGGACCAGGATATGATATCTGTTATTTTCCTCACATTATCAGGGCCCTGTCTCCCCTTAAAAAACTAGTTTGATCATCTTTTATTAACTTAGGAATAGAGATGTCTCGAATAGTCCGCCGGCGGACTGTTCCCGGCGAACATAGCATGTTCGCGTTTACGGCGAACTGCGAACATATGCGATGTTCGATCCGCCCCCTATACTTTATCATTGAGCAAACTTTGACCCTGCACCTCACAGTCAGCAGGCACATTCCAGCCAATCAGCATCATACCCTGCCTTCCAGACCCTTCTACCTCATGGACAGCAGCCATTTTGGAATCATAACTAACTTGCAGTCTTACTGAGAGGAGGGAGAGTGTAGGTGATGCTGATTGAATAGGGAAATCAATAGCTAGGCAAGTTTATTCAGTGTCCAGTGCAGTGCTGAAGGACTCATCAGATCTTTGCTGTAAACACAGCACCCCAAAAAGCCCTTTTTAGGGCTATAACATCATTTTTTTGTTTGTTTTTTTCTGTCTAATCTAACTTCATTTGCCTGTCTCCCTGCTAGCCCCTGCTAGCAAGTGTGTGTGTCAGGCTCACGGCTTATACTGTGTGTGCACAATGCAACCAATACAAACTTGTTTACTAGTTGTCTACTTTTAAAAAAACTAAACTTTTATTTTGTTAAATCTTAGTTCATTTGCCTGACTGCCAATCTAAGTTCATTTGCCTGACCGCTAGCCAGGCCTTATACATGCCCCCTGATAGGTGACGTAACAGGTATTAAACTGATAAGAGTAGTACTTACAAACACGCCACTCCTATCTGGTGGAACCTTAGATTGCACGCGCCGTGCCCCAAAATTTAAGTGGAGGACCAACCAAGCATCTTTTTCCATCTCCCGGTTCCAAAAATCCAGGCCTTATACACGCCCCCTGATAGGTGATGTTACAGGTATTAAACTGATAAGAGTAGTACTACTTAATACACCTTATAATAATACAGAGAGAGGCAATGCAGTGAGAGGAGTCTGAAGAAGAGGAGTCAGAGGAGGAAGGTGGCTTTTAGGAGGTGGAAGACCAAACACAGCAGGCTTCCCAGGGGGCTTGTTGTCACCTTTCGGGGACCCTTGGTGTTGTACGTGGCTGGGTGGAGGAAGAGACCTTCAATGACATCAGTGAGGACAAGGAACGGGACATGGCTAGCTTGGTATCCAACCTTGTGCAAATGGGGAGTTTGCGGTCGTGCAAATGTACTGTTTGCGGTTGTTTGCGGTACGTTAAACGGGGAGTTTGGTCTGTCACTGTGAAGCGGGCCTAACCCTTACACTACCTGATCGATACAACATCATACCTGATGTTTTAAAGCACGTTATTCCAAACAATTTATGAATGTTAGGTAATTTATGCCCTTTATGGATTAAAACCAGACTCTGCATCAACTATGTAATTTTCCGTGGGAGTTTTGCCATGGATCCCCCTCCGGCATGCCACAGTCCAGGTGTTAGTGCCCTTAAAACAACTTTTCCATCACTATTGTGGCCAGAAAGAGTCCCTGTGGGTTTTAAAATCCGTCTACCCATTGAAGTCTATGGCGGTTCTCCGGATTCGCCGGTTCGCGAACATTTGCGGCAATTTGCGTTCGCGGTGCGCGAACCGAATATTTTATGTTCGCGACATCACTCTTAATGATTTAAATGGGATGACTAAACTTTTTTTAAAAATCTTACACCACAAGAGTTAGCTTAAATAGATAAACTTGTAGCGATCAAGTATAAATAAATATATATGGTCAGCCCATCCAATGTGTATTAATGGTAACTATGTAGTGATTACAATGAATATAAAATTGGTTATAAAAGCAAGAAATCAAAGCCCTCCCCCACACTCACTATTATGAAAGGGTTAAGATTGAATAGAACAGTCAATATATAGAGGTAAAGTGGGAAGGTATATTCTACTCCCTCTAATTGCTGTTCATCACGTGAACAGAGAATTACACCAATGAGAGAGTAGTCGGTGAGTTTAAAGAACAGCTATAACACGCAAAAACTCTATCCAACATTGTAGAGGACAGCTTAGTAATCCTTGAGAAAGCTCTACAGGGAGTGCAGAATTATTAGGCAAATGAGTATTTTGACAACATCATCCTCTTTATGCATGTTGTCTTACTCCAAGCTGTATAGGCTCGAAAGCCTACTACCAATTAAGCATATTAGGTGATGTGCATCTCTGTAATGAGAAGGGGTGTGGTCTAATGACATCAACACCCTATATCAGGTGTGCATAATTATTAGGCAATTTCCTTTCCTTTGGCAAAATGGGTCAAAAGAAGGACTTGACAGGCTCAGAAAAGTCAAAAATAGTGAGATATCTTGCAGAGGGATGCAGCACTCTTAAAATTGCAAAGCTTCTGAAGCGTGATCATCGAACAATCAAGCGTTTCATTCAAAATAGTCAACAGGGTCGCAAGAAGCGTGTGGAAAAACCAAGGCGCAAAATTACTGCCCATGAACTGAGAAAAGTCAAGCGTGCAACTGCCACGTTGCCACTTGCCACCAGTTTGGCCATATTTCAGAGCTGCAACATCACTGGAGTGCCCAAAAGCACAAGGTGTGCAATACTCAGAGACATGGCCAAGGTAAGAAAGGCTGAAAGACGACCACCACTGAACAAGACACACAAGCTGAAACGTCAAGACTGGGCCAAGAAATATCTCAAGACTGATTTTTCTAAGGTTTTATGGACTGATGAAATGAGAGTGAGTCTTGATGGGCCAGATGGATGGGCCTGTGGCTGGATTGGTAAAGGGCAGAGAGCTCCAGTCCGACTCAGACGCCAGCAAGGTGGAGGTGGAGTACTGGTTTGGGCTGGTATCATCAAAGATGAGCTTGTGGGGCCTTTTCGGGTTGAGGTTGGAGTCAAGCTCAACTCCCAGTCCTACTGCCAGTTCCTGGAAGACACCTTCTTCAAGCAGTGGTACAGGAAGAAGTCTGCATCCTTCAAGAAAAACATGATTTTCATGCAGGACAATGCTCCATCACACGCGTCCAAGTACTCCACAGCGTGGCTGGCAAGAAAGGGTATAAAAGAAGAAAATCTAATGACATGGCCTCCTTGTTCACCTGATCTGAACCCCATTGAGAACCTGTGGTCCATCATCAAATGGGAGATTTACAAGGAGGGAAAACAGTACACCTCTCTGAACAGTGTCTGGGAGGCTGTGGTTGCTGCTGCACGCTATGTTGATGGTGAACAGATAAAAACACTGACAGAAACCATGGATGGCAGGTTTTTGAGTGTCCTTGCAAAGAAAGGTGGCTATATTGGTCACTGATTTGTTTTTGTTTTGTTTTTGAATGTCAGAAATGTATATTTGTGAATGTTGAGATGTTATATTGGTTTCACTGGTAAAAATAAATAATTGAAATGGGTATATATTTGTTTTTTGTTAAGTTGCCTAATAATTATGCACAGTAATAGTCACCTGCACACACAGATATCCCCCTAAAATAGCTAAAACTAAAAACAAACTAAAAACTACCTCCAAAAATATTCAGCTTTGATATTAATGAGTTTTTTGGGTTCATTGAGAACATGGTTGTTGTTCAATAATAAAATTAATCCTCAAAAATACAACTTGCCTAATAATTCTGCACTCCCTGTATACTGGGCGAAACTGGGCTCCAGTTGGCACATTTGATATTTGTAAATAATCATAATATTCATAATATTCTGACTGAACTTGTGAGCTGAGGCTTGAGTGACAGGATAAAGGAATCACTCTACGTCCTGCGTAATATGCGATGATGCGGACATTGTGAGGCTCCCGAGAGAATCGGGTACTCCCCTGGGACCTGAAGCATTCAGGCACTTGTATGCTGGCATTTTGCGGCCTACAAACTCTGTGCACGCTTAATGCAGGTACTTTAACACTCCGGGGATATAGCCAGGCATTCTTTGTAACTAATGCTGTTGATAAACCTTATGATGCTGATCACATCTATAATCAATTTGGTACATGCTATGTAGGATCATTTTAATGTTATATTTTATTTAATATACCATATATACTCGAGTATAAGCCGACCAGAGTATAAGCCAAGGCACCTATTTTACCACAAAATACTGGGTAAAATGAGTGACTCGAGTATAAGCCGAGGGTGGGAAATGTGCTGCCCCCTGTGTCCATTTTGTGCCTTCTGTGTCCCCCTCTCTCTCCCGTGTCTCTTCTCACCTCTCCCTTCCCTGTGTCTCTTCCCCCTCTCCCTTCCCTGTGTCTCTTCCCCCTCCTCATTCTCAACCTCCCTCCTCAACCCCACTCCTGATCCTCATCATCCCTCCTCATCCTCAACCCCCTCCTCCTCAACCCCCCATCCTCATCCTCAACCCCCTCCTCAACCTCAACCCCCCTCCTCATCCTCAACCTCAACTCCCACTTCTTCTCCTCAACCCCCCTCTTCAGCCTCAACCCCCCATCCTCAACCCCCCCATCCTCAACCCCCTCCTCAACCTCCCTCCTCAACCTCAACCCCCCTCCTCATCCTCAACCCCTTCTCAACCTACCTCCCTCATCCTCAACCTCCCTCCTCATCCTCAACCCCCTCCTCAACCTCAACCCCCCAACCTCAACCACCCATCCTCAACCCCCCCATCCTTAACCCCCTCCTCAACCTCAACACACCCCATCCTCAACCCCCCTCCTCAACCCCCTCCTTATCCTCCATCCTCATCCTCCCTCCTCATCCTCCTTCCTCATCCTCAACCTCCCTCCTCAACCTCCCTCCTCAACCCCCCTCCTCAAACCCACTCCTCATCCTCAACCTCCCTCCTCATCCTCAGCCCCCCTCCTCATTCTAACCCCCCGCATACTCCCCCTCTAAATACCCCCCCTACCCCCCCTACCCTCACTTACTTGCTCTGGCCTCCGCTCCTTCCGGGTCTTGATGTAGCGCGCATGTGACGTCACATGCGCGCCACATCATTAGCATATACAGGGTGCCGGGGGGTATTTAGAGGGCTAGTATGAGCGGGGGGGTTAGAATGAGGGGGGTGTTGAGGATGAGGAGGGGGGAAGGAAAGAGACACGGGGGTAGAGAGACGCAGGGGGGTAGAGAGACACGGGGGGGCTAGAGAGACACAAGGGGGGTCAGAGAGACACAGAGGGGGAGAGAGACAAGGAGGGGTTAGAGAGACATTGGGGGGGGGGGGGGGAGAGTGACTCGAGTATAAGCCGAGGGGACCTTTTTAGCCTTAAAAAAAGGTCTGAAAAACTCGGCTTATACTCGAGTATATACGGTACTTTTAAAAATAGTTTTTATGTTTATTGTTGTCCCATGATTTATATGCCTACTAATAAGGACAACTAAGTACGCACAATAAGTGTTAATTATAGTGTACTGGTTATTACTGGACACTTTCATTCTCTTATAAAAATCACTTTCAAACACTTTAAGGTGTATAATGTCAAAAAATGTTCGGCTCACTTGTTTACCACCATATGACTTCTGTTGAGAATCATTTCTCAAGGTACTTTACATGCATTAAGCGTTCACGGATTTTTGTAATTGAATTGTCTCTCTGAACGGTTTCTCTGGACAGTATTAACTGTATTTGTTTATATTATTTTTCACTCTGTCTGTATGGACATATATTTCTGTTTATTTTGTTCTGCACTTAGATTACATCATTATTTTACTACAATACACTATTAGACAGGAGTTTTTTTTGTCCTTAGTTTAGTAACTCCTATAAGGGAGCTTAGAATTATTCTTATCCTGTTTTCTATATTTAGTAGATTACTATTATTTATGTAGGTCTTGCAAATCAGTTTTGGTTGCTCTATTACAACTTGCATTCAAATAGTTTTGTACTTTATTGGGATGAGCATTTGAACTTTATTGATCCTTTAATAACGGTATTTCAGGTATTTACACCATCATTATAGTAGATTTATTTTGATAGATCATTATCTCTTGTGGTGTATTCCTGTTTTGTTCTTTTAACAAAAGGGTGTTAAGCACCAATGGGGCCTTAGCCTAGGGCTCCTATTGCATTAGCCATTTGGCTGATAGTTGTATAATATACATTACCAGAGATTGAATAAATTGAATATGAAGTACAAGCGCCAGTCCTTTTTCCCCAAATCGGATATTAAAGGAGATATTAAAAACAGGAACCAAATTAGCTGAGCGTCTTTATGGATAGAGTGAGTTCCATCAGAGAGGTTTTTTTATCAGAGAGTCTGTATATCAGAGAAGTTTTCTTCATCAGTGAGAGTTTTTTCAGAGAAGTCTTTTATCAGAGTAGTTTTCTTAATCAGTGAGAGTTTTATCAGAGAAGTCTCCTCTACTTAAATAGTCCTCCTATCCAATGAAATTGCTTAACAAGAAAGTATCTTTCCCTTGGGAAAGCGTATTTCCCTAGTAGGAAATTTAATTATTGAGACATTGGGAAAGTTGACATAGCTGTATTTTTAGAAAAGTCTAAATACACCTGTGTGTGAGTTCTGGGTAGATGTCTGATATTTGCATTCCAGGGAGTGAAGCTTGCTCCCCCATTGTTTCAATGAGAACTTTTATAGCTCATATTTCTTTTAAGAAACATATTTCTTAATGTAACATTTTAAAAATCAAATTTAAAGGATTGTTAATATAAATGTATAAAATAATATACTGATCTGGAAAGCTTAAAACATACTCTATCAGATGATATGAAACACTATATACCGTATATACTCGAGTATAAGCCGAGTTTTTCAGCCCTTTTTTTAAGGCTGATAAGGGCCCCCTCGGCTTATACTCGAGACACTCTCCCCCTCGTGTCTCTCTAACCACCCGTGTCTCTCTAACCCCCCCCCTCGTGTCTCTCTAACCTCCCCTGTGTCTCTCTAACCCCTCCGTGTCTCTCTAACCCCCCCGTGTCTCTCTAATCCCCCGTGTCTCTTTCCCTACCCCCTCCTCAACCCCCCCTCCTCATCCTCAACCCCCCTCCTCATTCTAAACCCCCCTCCTCACTTTACCCCTCTAAATACCTCCCCCTTTCCCCTCACTTACCTCCATCTGCAGCTGCTCCTCCGCGCCACGTCATTAGCATTGGCCGGGTCAAGACGCAGGAAGGAGAGTTGAGGAGCGGAGGAGCAGCTGCAGATGGAGGTAAGTGAGGGGAAAGGGAGAGGGGCAGGTATTTAGAGGGGTAAAGTGACGAAGGGGGTTTAGGTTGATGAGGGGTAAAGTGAGGAGGGGGTTTCAGGATGAGGATGGGGGGGTTGAGGATGGGGGGGTTGAGATTGAGGAGGGGGGTTGAGGTTGAGGAAGGAGGTTGAGGAGGGAGGTTGAGGAGGGGATTTAGAATGAGGATGGGGGGGTTGAGGATGGGGGGTTGAGGTTGAGGAGGGGGTGGAGGAAGGGGGTTGTGGAGGGAGGTTGAGGAGGGGGTTTAGAATTAGGAGGGGGGGTTGAGAATGGGGAAGTTGAGGATGAGGATGGGGGGTTGAGGTTGAGGAAGGGGGTTGGGGTTGAGGTGGGAGGTTGAGGAGGAGGAGGGAGGTTGAGGATGAGGAGGGGAGTTGAGGAGGGGGGCTGAGGAGGGTGGTTTAGAATGAGGAGGGTGGTTGAGGATGAGGATGGGGGGTTGAGGATCGGGGTTGAGGATGGGGGGTTGAGGATCAGGAGGTGGGTTGAGGTTGAGGAGGGGGTTGAGGATGAGGAGGGGGCCTGAGGATGAGGAGGGGGGGTTGAGGAGGGAGGTTGTGAATGAGAAGGGAGGATGAGGAGGGGGGTTGAGGAGGGTGAGACACAGGAATGGGAGAGGGTGGAAGAGACACAGGGAATGGAGAGGGGGGAAGAGACACATGGGAGGTAGAGGGAAGAAGAGAAACAGAGGAGAGAAAGGGGGGACACAAGAGGGACACAGGGGGCAGCACATTTCCCACCCTTGGCTTATACTCGAGTCACTCATTATTCCCAGTATTTTGTGGTAAAAAAGGTGCCTTGGCTTATACTCGGTTCGGCTTATACTCGAGTATATACAGTATATATATATATATATAAATAAGGAATAGTACATCAGTGATTCCATTTGAATGTTTAAAAATAAGTTGATGAAAACTTATTTCCTGCTCAAATTTCTCATAAATACAGTATATGCACTGCAGACTGGGAAAACTGGGTGGGGCATGCAAATGAGGCCACATAATGCACCATCACTCTGTCAATCCACACCATTTTAAACATGGCTCCTTTTACGCATATGCTTACTGTATTTCACAGTTTTAGACATAGCATGGATTTTTCACAAACCAGGTCACTTAACCACATACAGTACTGTTTCACGGTTACTGCCGATCCTCAGTATGGTGTGAGTGCCTGGTTTGTGTGGTAATCATTGTAGAGAGTAGTTCTATACAGCAATTGTTTCACATATGGTGGGCTAAGAGTGATAGAAGCCCTCCACCGTAAAAAGTACAGTAGTACAAATAAGGAATAGTACATCAGTGATTCCAGGGCTTCTATCACTCTTAGCCCACCATATGTGAAACAATTGCTGTATAGAACTACTCTCTACAACGATTACCACACAAACCAGGCACTCACACCATACTGAGGATCGGCAGTAACCGTGAAACAGTACTGTATGTGGTTAAGTGACCTGGTTTGTGAAAAATCCATCCGTTGCTATGTCTAAAACTGTCAAATACAGTAAGCATATGCGTAAAAGGAGCCATGTTTAAAATGGTTTGGATTGACAGAGTGATGGTGCATTATGTGGCCTCATTTGCATGCGCTGCCCAGTTTTCCCAGTCTGCAGTGCATATACTGTATTTCTGAGAAATTTGAGCAGGAAATAAGTTTTCATCAACTTAGACATTCAAATGGAATCACTGATGTACTATTCCTTATTTGTACTACTGTACTTTTTACGGTGGAGGGCTTCTATCACTCTTAGCCCACCATATGTGAAACAATTGCTATATATATATATATATATATATATATATATATATATATATATTTTAGAAGGATATTAATAAGGAATAATATGTTTAATATATGTTTATGTATGTAAAACCCTAACACTACATGAGATGCAAGTTCATCCTGTAGTAACTCAGTTTGTTCAGGATTTTCTGCACTTTTGACCACTACAGTAGCTGCGTCATAGCCTTTGTAAATATACTTGTAGACATATTTAATGGATTTTATAGAAGTGCAAGCTTCCACATTAATGTGTGCATTATACTTGGATTGTATGGCCCCACATATCTGTTATCAACTTTTTTTCCATGAATAATGGCATTTTGGCCTTCTCTTCTTCTATATAATGGATAGCCATCACAATTAGCCTAAGTTTTGACTCTATAATCTTTTGGGAATACTTTAGTGCATTTTTATTTTCCATACATGTTGATTGTGGATTAATATCTCCACATGGTCCATGAATCATGCTATGAGTTACAATCTCATATAGTCTACCGTGTATTTCTGGATCTGGTAGTTCAGCAATAATCACTGAATCCACTTTATCACCAGTATCAGGCTTAGTTAGGTTGCAGTACGTTTTCACATTGGCGCACACCAATAGGATAGTTCATATTTTTTGTTTTACTTGTTATACTGTACCTGTTGTCTTGAATTTGTTGTTTATAAACAGGGTCCTCTGCTGCCAATCTTCCTGTGACACTCTTCAGGCAGACAGACAGAGATGCAAATGTTGAAATAAGATTTGAATCCTTTTTTTTTTTTTTTGACTAAGACCATACTATTTTTGTTAAGCAAATGTATTTTTGTAAGTTACTTGTTGGGTTTAATTTGTTGTCTGTAAATTTCTGCAGAGCTTACAGTCTGTGTTAAACAGTGCAGTGCTGCAAATTAGTCAGTGACACTCTTCAGGCAGAGTCTGTGGAAAATGACCCAAAAATGTTTTTTTATGTAATTCAGATTATTTTTTTCCTAAGTCCCACGGGTCATAATTTTTTTTTAAATCTCGCTTTCCCTGCTTTCCTTTGCAAAGTGTTGTTTGCTGTAATTTTTCCACACAATTTTTAAACTGCTATGGGTCTCGCATTGTAAATTGTGGAATTGAGATTTCTGTTGATCTGTAGTCCCGCGGGTTGTAGGGATGAGCACCTACGGCACTCATCTCCACCAGCGCAGTGAACGCCTTTGGCACTCCCTGCCTAAGCCATTTGGGGTTGTAGGCATGAGCACCTATGGCTCACATCTCCACCAGCGCAGTGAGCACCTTCAGTCGTTTGGGATCATAGGGATGAATATGGCGCTCATCTTCACCAGTGCAGTGAGCGTCCTCGGTGCTCCCTGCCTAAGTCGTACGGGGTTGTAGGGATGAGCGCCTACGGCGTTCATATCCATCAGTGCAAGGAGCACCTTTGGCGGTCATTGCCAGTAAGCCTGCAAGCATTAGCAACAACCCGTTTTGCTCACAACTATATATGTGATCTACAGTACATCGAGCTCAGAGCATAAATGAAAAAATTTGTTTATGATTAAGCTACTGAAACAAATTTTGACTACGAATTATTTAATTTTCGATGGCAAATACTACCACCAGTCCAAGGGCACAGCAATGGGCAAGTTTTGTGTCCCAAGCTATGATAATTTGTTCTAGGGCTGGTGGGAGGATACTTTGGTCTTTACAGAAAGTATGGATGAATTTACGGCTAATATTTCACTCTGGCTCCAATTTATAGATGATGTCCTTATATTTTGGGAGGGAAGCAAGGATGACTTGCAAAGATTTGTGGAAACTTGAAATAATAATTTGCTTGATCTGAAATTGACCTATGTGATTGACACTGATTCCATTCCCTTCTTTGACCTTTTAATTTGTAAGGATACTAGTGTAAATGTCTCCACTAAGTGCTATTGAAAACCCACATCATCAAATTCCTTATTGGAGTGGAGTAGCGTTCATCCCGAGAGGCTGAAATGGGGGATATCCATTGGCCAATACTTACGGGTCTGTAGAAATTTGATGTCAATATATGACTTTAAGATAGAAGCAAACAAATTGAGGCATATATTTAAATCAAGGGGCTAGCCGAATCGATGCCTGAAAATCAACTACAAAAGGGGGTTGGAAGCTAACCACAACCTTTTGCTTCATGCCAAAAGAGTGACTGAACAAAGAAATATAACACAATCACTATTTTATTTTTGTAACAATTAGAAGTAGGAAACAATTTTGAACAAATACTGGAGGATTTTATTATCAAAATCTACAAAGTAACATCAAAAAATACCCCTCTGTTATTTATTGAAGACTAGCGACTTGCCCGTCCAAAAATGATGGCAATAAGATTGTAAGGCAGGTAATGATGTTTGCATGCAAAATTAATTTTGTTGGTGTTTTAAGATCCTTCGGTGCTCACCGCGTTCCTCGCAATGAGCGCCTTTGGCGCTTATTGCGAGGCTCTTGGTTGTTTGTGTGCTATGAGCAGCGTTGGTGTTTTTTTTTGATATGGCAATGAATAATTAATAAAATAAGAAATTAATATACTTTACATATTGTGAAGTAATATATGCAGGAAGCATTGTGTTAAAGAGCTGTGTCATGTAGCTGCAGCATCAGTGCTGTGGAGCTGCTGTGTAAGCGTCATGAATGTGTGCAGTGTGTAGTGTAATAGTGTGCGTGCGTGTGGCAAATTCGTTAGAGTAGCTGTGTACTTCCGGATTGTATAAGTTAGTGTTCTAAAATGGCACCTAATCTGTGGTATGCGGCTGTGGCTGATTTAGTGTCCTTGTTTTCGATGTAGTCCGACTTTTTCGGAAAATACGTAGGTGTTTGGTGGTGTTTTGCGTGTTTAGGGTCCCTTAGCCTCGTTTTCGTTTTGTTTGGCCCCCATTTTTTCTCTCTCTTAGGTGATTTTCGAGTGTCTAATCTCCGAAATTTGGACTTAAATCGAGGTGTCAGTTCACTTGCAGAGGCCCTGGGTGCCCCCCCTTGCTGTGGGTAAGCTTTTTATGTGTTTGTTGTGTGTATTTATAGTGTTTGTAATGTTTTTGGGGTCACGCGGGTTGCGTCCTTGGTTTCGGATTTCATACGTCTTTTTCGGAAAATCCGTAGGTGTTCGGTGGTGTTTTGCGTCTTTAGAGTACTGTAGCCTCCTTTTAATTTTTTCGGCGGCCATTTTTTCTCTCACTTAGGGGATTTTCGTGTGTCTAAACTCTTTTATTTGGAGGTAAATTGTAGTTAAGCTTTTTATGTATTTGTTGTGTGTATTTGTTGTGTTTTGCATGTTTTCATGTGCGCAGGTTTCGGGTGTTTTTTGCGAGGTCCTAGTGGGTCGTAATGCGTCTTGTATTTTTCTTTCATAAATCCGTAAGTTTTGCGAGGTCCGCAATTGCTGGCATGGAGCGCTTTGCAAGGGCCGCAAGCGCAAGCCTGCAGGGTTAGCAGCAGCCCGCATGCAGACAACTATATATGTGATCTCCAAGTTTAAAGGATATTCTAGATCGGAGTAATTTTGATAGACCAAGAAAACCTACAGGTTGTTTTTCTCCAGTGAAGGGATGTTTTCGATGTGGAAAATGTGCAGAATGCAAGTATGTTAAGCAGTTAAAACTATTCGAACATCCACATGAATGCAAGATAAATCATTTCTACAACTGCTCATCAACGGGACTGATTTACATTATACTATGCTCATGTAAAAAGATCTATGTGGGGAAAACCTCCCACCAGTTCTGTCGCAGGATCTGGGAGCATATCTGTAGTGTTAAAAAAGAGACACATTAGACAAGTGCACAATGGTGAAATTGAGCATCTTACATTTTGCGTCATTGATGGTGTGGTACTCAAACAGAGAAAAGGAGACATTAACAAAATTTTACTACAAAAGGAATGCAGGTGGATCTACAAACTTAAATCCCAGTCACCGCTAGGATTGAATGAAGGATTCTCTTTTAAAACAGTTTTGTGAAACAGGCATCTAAGTTAAGAGGCAATTATTATTTGACACTTTACAAATATGTTCATAGTAGTTTCCTATATGCAAATAAATGTGTAGGTTCCAAGTCTCTGCCATTGAGCCTTGTGTATCTCATATTTATGTTCTAAACAGGGTCCTTGCAGTATTCATGGGTAGGCAATAAGTCTAAAGGTTTATCTTGTGTCTAAACCTCAATATATGATTAGGAAATAGTGACTGCTACTATACAGAAAACTTAAATTATATGGGTCATATATAGACAAGTACTTAGTCTTTAAAAATTATGGGCTCTTTTTTTTAAATGTACTTGATAATCAAACATAGATATGCTAAATTTTGAATATTTCTTAAATTAATATTTAAGTAGAATCATTAGACTTTTTAATCTTTTGCTCTTTAAAATTTATTTCCACTTTTTGGAAAATAAATAATGTCAAGATAGGGTAATACGTCTTTATTGATGATCTATGATTCAACATATATGATCCATTTAGAATGATCCCTTATTTGCTATAATAGGAATATTTTACCTATTTCAACCTCTGTTCTATAGCTGCAGTGAATATCCCTTGCTTTAACATGGGTATATCACTTTAACAGAGATAGTACAGGCACCATTGGCAGAGACACAGCTTTTTAAAGATGTGCAATGGACTCCTCTGACAACACCGCCCCCTGATGACGTCAGCACGCTGGCTGACGAAACGTATATCGGGGTACTGCGTCTGAGGACGTGCATCTTTGGAGTTCTACACACAGAGGAGATGACTACAGAGGGAGGTACGGTACAGTGTGTTCGGTGGACAATATAGTTCAGGAGACTTAGGACACTAGTGATGTCGCGAACATCAAATTTTCGGTTCGCGAAATCAAATGCGAACCGCCATAGACTTCAATGGGCAGGCGAATTTCAAAACCCACAGGGTTCTAAAATGGCGGCTAATGTATGGTATGCGTCTGTAGTGGAATATCCGTAGGTGTTTTGTGGTGTTTTGCGTGTTTCTTGTGGTGTTTTGCGTGTTTAGAGTGCTGTAGCCTCGTTTTCGTTTTGTTCGGCCATTTTTTCTCTCGCTTAGTATTTTTTTAGTGTCTAAACTCTTTTATTCTCAGTTAAATTAAGGTGTAACTTAATTTTTTGAGGTACTGGATGCTCCCTCTTGCTGTAGGTAAGCTTTTTATGTATGTGTTGTGTGTATTTATTGTGTTTTTCATTTTTTCATGTTCGCCGGTTGCGGCCGATTATTGCGAGGTCGTAATAAGTGTTAACGTGTCTCGTATGTTGTTTGCATTATGACGTAAAGTTTGCGAGGGTCGCAGTTGCTGGCAAGGAGCGCCTTTGGCGCTCCATGCCAGCAACTGAGGCCCTCGCTTCGCGTGAGCAACTACTCGTATGCTCACAACTATATTTGTGATGTGTTGACAGGACAGCATTACACACTGGTTCACTGTTAACCCTATGTTGCATATTCTGGTCTCCTCAGGATTTTGCATTTATTATTTTTATTAATTATTATTATTTTCTAGTATATTTTTATGGATTGTTAGTAAAGGAGATATTTTAATTATATTTAAGAGCCTGAGGGCCGGTGCTATGCACCAGTTGATATCCCCATTTTTTATTTAATTAATATATATATATATATATATATATATATATATATATATATATATATATATGTATATACAGTGAAGTCATTCAGGAATTACCTGCATCTGCAGAAAAACACGCAGGCAGAGGAGGCATAGCATAGGATAATTGAACGGCTCCGATTAATGTAAGTAGTCTCATAGGGCTGATGAGTTTGATGGGGCTGATGGGGCTAATGGTGCATGGAGGCCTGGGGGCCCTACACTATAAAAATAATAAGAATCGCATTGGGGCCCTCCATACAAGGTACATTGCACTGCCTGATTCGTTGGTAACTCTGCCACTGAATACAGGTTAGGGAATAATGGCCCTGGGGATTTATCCATTTTTTTATTCCTAATGGCTGTTTCAATTTCCTCAGATGAAACCTCCTTATCTAAATTATCAAGTTCTTCTACTGATACTCTAAGTATTTTAAGCTGGTCCAATTCTAATTTCTTCCCTAGTTGGCTTAGTAAACCATGGGAAGTTATAAAGGGATTCATAATATTTTTGGAATATTTTCTGAATTCCTTTAGTTTAGTATTGATTATCCCACTGTGATCTTATAAGTCCCTTATCTTGTTTTGAGGAGTATTTTTCTTTAATTTGTTTGCCAGATCGTTGTCAACTTTGTTACGCAAGTGGTTAAGGGCATAGGAAGCAGGGGGACGAGGGGGGCATATCCCCCCACACATTTTATTCAACCTCTCACTTCCTAGTAGTGTCCCCCTCACCTCTTGTTCATTTAGCTGCTGAATTCCCCTGAAAACCATGGGAGAGGGGGGAAAGAGTCACAGGGAAGGGAGTTGGGGGTGTAAGAGACACAGGGGAGGGAGATGAGGGGGAACAGAGACACAGGGCAGGGAGAGGGGAAAGAGACACAGGGGAGGGAGAGGGGAAGAAAGAGACACAGGGGAGGGACATGGGGAAAAGAGACACAGGGGAGGGAGAGGGGGAAAAGAGATAAAGGGGAGGGAGAGGGGGAATAGACATATTATTACATATATATTATATACACACACACATATATTTATATATATATATATATATATATATATTTTTTTTTTTTTTATTATATCCCCTCAGTACTTCCAAGATAATGTATTTCTTTATGAATTGTATATATTTCATCAATTGCATGGATTATCTAACCATTCATTTTCTCTTTCTATTAGTCCTGACTCAGGTAACAGAGTCTCAGGAATAGTAGAAATGGATTTCTCTTCCTGGGGTCCAGGAGCTGCGATAACCTGATGGCTCGTTTCTGACTCACATACTAGAGTCTCAGATGCCAGAGCCATCTTTACAGAATCTCCTAAGGTTCCCAACTCCACAGCAAGAGTCTCAGGTTCTTGAAAATCCTGTCCCTCGGATTGGGCCATGGATTCTCTTCTCCCAGCAGTACCAGGGTTTTCTGTGATCTCTGTGGACACGCTTTCTTCTTTTTTCTCCTCATTAGTAATTTGTATTATTTTTTAAATCTTTAGTAAAAATAATCCCTAAAATTTTAATATTATCTATTAAAATCTTCACTTTGATATCCATTGTACTCTCCCATTTCCCTTACAACATACACTTAGATTTCTCAACATTTATTTTAAAACCGGATATTTTACTAAAATTTTGAATAGTTTTCGCCGCATACTTCACTGATACAGCATCATTGCACACCACAGTTACATCATCCATATAAGCCATATATTTTACTTGCATACCCTCACCTCCCGGCATATGAATTCCTTTTATCTTTACTTCCTTCCTTAGAGCACATAAAAGTGGTTCTATTGCTAAAATGAATAAAGTTGGGGACAGGGGACATCCTTGTTTGACCCCTGAAAAAATATTTACATTTTCTGTTAAAAAAAACATTTATAGAGTCAACATTTATGTTGTTTTTATATAATAATTTTATTTGATTCTTTATATGTGTAGGTGTTCCTATTTTTCTAACACTTTAAAAAAAAATTCATGAGATACTCAGTGAAATGCTTTTTGAAAGTCTACGGATAAAATTGCTAAGTCATTTTTTTCTTTTAAAGCTTTAAAAATGCAGTCCCTTAATAAATTTAGATTTTGTGTTATGCACCGACCAGGTACCACACATGCCAATTATATTTTTAATTACATTTTTAAATCTGGTTGATAACATTTTAGCATATATTTTATAATCTGTATTTAAAAGGGTAATCGGATGCCAATTATTTAACTTTTCTTTTTCACCTTTTTTAAGTATCAATACAATTATACCTTTTTTCAAAGATGATGGTAATTTTAATTCCAAAGCACATTTCTGAAATAAAATGATGAGATCCTCTTTTAAAATGTCCCAAAAAGTAGTATAAAATTAAATTGGGATCCCATCTTTAACAGGAGTTTTTACGTTTTTAAAACTTTTAATAACATCTAAAATCTCATTAATATTAAAATCGTTTGATAAAAATTCCTGGTCATTTTTAGTAAAAGGGGTCAAAAGGTTTAAAAATTGTTCTTCTAAAATTGTATTGGTCTCTTTAAAAGAAAATAATTCTGCATAAAATTGATTTTTTTTTTCTAAAAATGTTTCTGTTTGATTCTCCTAATTTTTCTATATATTTTTTTTCCACAAAACTTCCCTTCTTTTATAAAATAAAAGTTTGTCTCTTTTTTTAACTTCTCCCACCATTCACAAACATCCATATTTCCTCTCTCACTTTGCCATTGATTATATTTTGCCATTACACTTTGCCATTGAATTTATTCTTTATTTTTTCATCTTCTAACATTGTACTATTTAATTTCCAATAACTACTCATTTGTTGGAGGGCTTCTATCGCTCTTTTGCTCCATGCCGATGATAGCCAGTAAGCTTGAAACTGCTGTACATGGATAGGATACTCAGCTTGTGTTTAATTTAACATTGGCTTTGCATTAAAGCTGTGTAATACAGCATGCATAAGCTTAAAAGAAGCCATGTTTGATAATGGCTATGGATTGAAGAGCAAGGCATTTGTGGGTACATTTGAATGTCCCAGCTCAGCTTCCCAGAATGCAGTGTAATAACTGTTTTTCTCAGAATACTGAGCTGGAAGCAGGTTTTTTTACTTGCTTTAGACATTCAAATGTGAACACAGATGTCCTATTTATTTACTCTCTCTCTATATATATATATATATATATATATATATATATATATATATATATATATGTATATATAAACAGTGCCTTGCAAAAGCATTCACCTTCCTTGCCATTTTTAGTATTTTGTTACCTGGAATTAACCTAGATTGGTTAAGGATTTGCATCATTTAATTTACAGAACATCCCACAACTTTAAAGATTTGTTTTTTTTTTTAATTGTGAAGCAAACAACAAATAGGACAAAACAACAGAAAAAGTCAATGTGCATAACTATTCACCCCCTAAAGTCAATACTTTGTAGAGCCACCTTTTCAGCAATCACAGCTCCAAGTCACTTTGGATAAGACTCTATGAGCTTGCCACATCTTACCACTGGGATTTATGCAAAACTGCTCCAGCTCCTTCAAGTTGGACGGTTTGCACTTGGGAACAACAATCTTTAAGTCTGACCAGAGATTTTCTATTGGATTTTCTATTGGATTGAAGTCTGGGCTTTGACTAGGACATTCCAACACATTTACATGTTTCCCCTTAAACCACTCAAGTGTTGCTTTAGCAGTGTGTTTGGGGTCATTGTCCTCCTTTCTCAGTCTGTGAGTTTTGGTTGGCAGCCGTCTCTTGGCAGGTTTGCTGTTGCGCTATGTTCTTTCCATTTGGTTATGATAGATTTGATGGTGCCCCTGGGGATCATGAAAAATTTGTATATTTTTTTATAAACTAACCCTGACTTGTACTTCTCAACAACATTGTCCCTTACTTGTTTGGAGAGTTCCTTAGTCTTCATGGCAGTTTTTGGTTAGGTGTGCCTCTTGCTTAGGTGTTGCAGCCTTTGGGGCCTTTCCAAAAAGTGTGTATATGTAATTACAGATCATGTGACACTTAGATTGCACACAGGTGGACACCATTTGACTAATGTTGTGACTTCTGAAGGTAATTGGTTGGACCAGATCTTTTTATGGGCTTCATAACAAAGGTGGTGAATACATACGCACATGCCAATTTTCTGTTTTCTATTTCTAAAAAAAATGTTTTATGTATATATTTTATTCATTTCACTTCACCAACTTAGACTATTTTGTTCTGATCCATCACATAAAATACAGATTAGCAAAACATTTAACTTAAGGCTATAATGTAAAATAGGTAAAAAGTCAAGGGGTGAATACTTTAATTTTATTCAATTTATTTATTTATATAATTTCTGACAAATTATAATTGTAATGAAACCAAAAATGTGTTTTTGTGTTTTAGGCAAATGAGCATTTCTGCTAGATATATGGAACGGCAATGACCTGCAAGAGCCAGCCATGGTCTCTGTGCATGTGTCTCTCTGTGAGTGAGTGCAGACATTTACTGGGGCTGGGAGAGATCTCAGGGTCTGCAGGAGCTAATGGGGCAATGCACTGGGGGTTGGGGAGGTGATGGGGTAAATCACTGGGGCTGGGGGTTTACAGGGGCAAATCACTGGGTCTTGGGAAAGTTTCACCTGGGATGTAGATAAAACAATCAGTGCATGAAGGGACACAGACCTTGTTCTGGGTATTACAGAAATCTAAAGGAAAGCTGCAGCTCAATCCCAGACCAAAAAGATACAATTTATTATGTATGCTAATTTTCCCTGGGAATTTCAGGGGGTGTAAACATTGATAGAAAACTGTTTGCAAATACAAGAAATTCAGCAAACTTTAGGATAACTGTTTAAATATTTATTTTAGTATTTTTTTCATGCAAACATTATTTTCATACACTACCAATTCTCCTCTATCAGATGCATTAATAACCCAGCTCACTTGCATATACCTTTAATGTCTAAACCGTTGGCAACAAAAGTGAGTACACCCCTATGTGGAAATGTCCAAATTGGGCCCAAAGTGTTAATATTTTGTGTGTCACCATTATTTTCTAGCACTGCCTTAACCCTCATGTGCATGGAGTTCGCCAAAGTTTCACAGGTTGCAGCTGGAGTACTCTTGCACTCCTCCATGATGACATCACAGAGCTGGTGATGTTAGAGACCTTGCCCCACAGATGCTCAATAGGGTTTATGTCTGGAGACATGCTTGGCCAGTCCATCACCTTTGCCTTCAGCTTCTTTAGCAAGGTAGTGGTTGTGTTGGAGGTGTGTTTGTGGTCGTTATCACGTTGGAATAATGGCCTGTGGCTCAGTCTCCAAAGGGAGAGGTTCATGCTCTTCTTCAGTATGTCACAGTATATGCTGGCATTCATGGTTCCCTCAATGAACCGTAGCTCCCCATTGCTGGCAGTACTCATGCAGGCCCAGACCATGACACTCCCACCACCATTCTTGACTGTAGGCATGACACACTTGTCTTTGTACTCCTCACTTGTTTGCCGCCACATACGATTCACACCATCTGAACCAAATAAGTTTATCTTGGTCTCATCGGACCACAGGATATGGTTCCAGTAATCCATGTCCTTAGTCTGCTTGTCTTCGGCAAATTGTTTGCAGGATTTCTTGTGCATCATCTTTAGAAGACGATTCCTTCTGAGATTACAGCCATACAGTCCAACTTGATGCAGTGTGCGGCATATGGTCTGAGTACTGCCGGGCTGACCCGTCCACCCCTTCAACCTCTGCAGCAATGCTGGAAACAATCATTTGTCTATTTCCCAAAGACATCCTCTGGATATGATGGTGAGCACGTGCACTCAACTTTTTTGGTCGACCATGGTGAAGCCGGTTCTGAGTGGAACCTGTCCTGTGAAACCACTGTATGATCTTACCCACCATGCTACAGCTCAGTTTCAGGGTCTTGTCAATTTTCTTATAGCCTAGGCCATCTTTATGTAGAGCAGCAATTATTTTTTTCAGATCCTCAGATAGTTTTTTGCCATGAGGTGCCATGTTGAACTTCCACTGACCAGTATGAGAGAGTGTGAAAGCGATAAAACCAAATTAAACATACCTGCTCCCCATTCACACCTGAGACCTTGTAACACTAATGAGTCACATGATGCCAGGGAGGGAAAATGGCTAATTGGGCCCAATTTGGACTTTTTCACTTAGGGGTGTACTCACTTTTCTTGCCAACGGTTTAGACATTAAACGGCTACGTATTGAGTTATTTTTAGGGGACTGCATATTTATACAGGCTGTACACTTAGTACTTTACATTGTAGCAGAGTGTCATTTCTTCAGTGTTGTCACATGAAAATCTATCATTAAATATTTACAAAAATGTGAGGGGTGTACTCGCTTTTGTGAGATACTGTATATATTTGTGTATATACTCTATCCCCGCTCCACCCAAATTATTTTTGGTTCTTACGCCCTTTCAAGTGGTAATATTTTTGTTGTAAATAACAAATTGTCTGATCAAATTGATATCAGAGGATCTTACTAATTTGAGCTTGAATTGAGGGGATCTCCACTGTTGCTATTGGAGAAGCTTTATTTAATCTCTGTATTTGTGTTAACGATATAAATTTCCCTCAAATTAGATTCCCTCCATTTCTTGTGAGTTATATACCAGGATGTTAACAGGCCGCTAATATATGCTATTTGCATATTCTATAAGGTAGAAGTAGATTAAATCTAGTGTTTATTTATTTCAAAGAAATATAAAATTTCTTTATGTAGCTGATCTTTATTAACTTGTCACTTACATAATGTAACATTGATTTTCCTAAGTACATTACTCTTAAAAAAAATCCATGGCCCTACAGGGTTAAGGAAAGTGGATGGTTGACCTAGTTTAGGTGCTAGGCACACTAGCAGAATACTTTAATTGTTCAAATTCATTGGTGTGATGAGTGGAATGTTGGTTACATAACAGGTGTTGAACTTATTATCAAATTTCCTGCCTCTCTGTCAAATGTGAGAGAGATGTGACAATAGTGACAAGTATAATCCTCTCTGACATCTGCCACTTACTTTCTGATACTTTTGGCTAGCTATCATGGCTTCCAATGTACTTGAAAAGATGTTTGATGATCTTAAAGGCATTTCTAAGTTTCATGGATTATATGATAGAGGAGAATCAGTAGTGTATGCAAACATGTTATTTGCATGAAAAAATACAAAAAATAACCATTTAAACACTTATTTTGAAGTTAGCAAAATGTCTTGCAATTTCTTACAGTTGAAAATCAGGAAGCTGAAGACGGGAGAGAGGCTGAACCATTTGCTGTCTGTGGGTTTGCTTTCTGTGCTGCAAAGTAACATGGGAAAATAGTCAGACTTATATGAAAATACATAGTACTTTATAACATGTGCCAAACCGTGCAGCACATTCACACTAGATTACACCTGCAGCTTGTCTGTTCCCTACGTCACTGCTGCTGGTGTTTAGTTCTCTCTTTCCCTGTCTCCTTGTGGAAAATGACTGTACCAACCAAGTGACTGGCAGCACTTTCTCTGGAGGTCACAACCTATGCAGCCGGGAACACGGTTATGTAAGCACATTCAACTTTTCAATGTAATACATATTTTTATACTAATCAGTGGCTGTTTTTAGGAAACATTTGAAACTCAGGACACTTTTGGATACCTTTAAGGGTGGAGGGATTTCTAGTGTTTTTTCTCAATTCTCTCACCTTCCATTATCTCTGTTCTTCCC
This sequence comes from Discoglossus pictus, assembly GCA_027410445.1. NCBI lineage: Eukaryota > Metazoa > Chordata > Amphibia > Anura > Alytidae > Discoglossus > Discoglossus pictus. The sequence goes on along the minus strand of CM050165.1, from coordinate 129,769,566 downwards.
TTTCCTCCCACTCCGTCGCCTGATTTAGATGCTGCAGGTGCTGTTACTGTTCATCCAAGACCTGTGAGGTGATACAGGGCTTCTGACAGATTGAGCACTTCCATGCAGAGTGTTAGCAGATGGAGGAGTGCTGAGGACTTACCCTCAGGATGAGTGGGAGCTTAAAGGAATGCAAGAGGGCCTTCTTATTCTTCCAGGTCCGGATGATGTCATCGAGCAAGACCAGGCCATTGGTAAGTTGCAGGAAAGCTAATGAAAAGCTGCATCTCATTGGATCATCAAGATAGGAGGGAGTTAGTTACTCTGCTCCCTACTGCTCCCCCAGTTCTCATTAGCATATCATTTTGGGAGAGGGATAGTGATAAGGATCATGATGTGGCTGTGGTGTTACTGTATGTTACAACACAACAAAGTCAGAGGTGCTCATCAGAGAACGAACTAACCTTAATAGGTTAGTTCTATAGCCATGATAAGCTACTCTGAGAGCAACCTCTTTTAGCTCACTTGTGCCCTTCACAGGGAGAAATATCCTGTAGTATATCAGTCTGGTCCAACTCAAAAGAGTGAACCAGCCCCGAAATACCAGGCAATTCTACCCTGTACAGGAGAAACAGCAAACCCCAGACGCGTTTCGGCCTTTATGGGCCTCGTCAGTGAGGTGCAGCTGAACTCCCTAAGGCACAGTGAGCAAGGGGTCCACGTCTGGAGTCCCCTATTACCTTTAGGGAGACTAAACCCTAAAGGTAATTTGCATATACAACATAACAAAGTCAGAGGTGCTCATCAGAGAATGAACTAACCTTAATAGGTTAGTTCTATAGCCATGATAAGCTACTCTGAGAGCAACCTCTTTTAGCTCACTTGTGCCCTTCACAGGGAGAAATATCCTGTAGTATATCAGTCTGGTCCAACTCAAAAGAGTGAACCAGCCCCGAAATACCAGGCAATTCTACCCTGAACAGGAGAAACAGCAAACCCCAGACGCGTTTCGGCCTTTATGGGCCTCGTCAGTGAGGTGCAGCTGAACTCCCTAAGGCACAGTGAGCAAGGGGTCCACGTCTGGAGTCCCCTATTACCTTTAGGGAGACTAAACCCTAAAGGTAATTTGCATATACAACATAACAAAGTCAGAGGTGCTCATCAGAGAATGAACTAACCTTAATAGGTTAGTTCTATAGCCATGATAAGCTACTCTGAGAGCAACCTCTTTTAGCTCACTTGTGCCCTTCACAGGGAGAAATATCCTGTAGTATATCAGTCTGGTCCAACTCAAAAGAGTGAACCAGCCCCGAAATACCAGGCAATTCTACCCTGTACAGGAGAAACAGCAAACCCCAGACGCGTTTCGGTCTTTATGGGCCTCGTCAGTGAGGTGCAGATGAACTCCCTAAGGCACAGTGAGCAAGGGGTCCACGTCTGGAGTCCCCTATTACCTTTAGGGAGACTAAACCCTAAAGGTAATTTGCATATACAACATAACAAAGTCAGAGGTGCTCATCAGAGAACGAACTAACCTTAATAGGTTAGTTCTATAGCCATGATAAGCTACTCTGAGAGCAACCTCTTTTAGCTCACTTGTGCCCTTCAAAGGGAGAAATATCCTGTAGTATATCAGTCTGGTCCAACTCAAAAGAGTGAACCAGCCCCGAAATACCAGGCAATTCTACCCTGAATAGGAGAAACAGCAAACCACAGACGCGTTTCGGTCTTTATGGGCCTCGTCAGTGAGGTGCAGATGAACTCCCTAAGGCACAGTGAGCAAGGGGTCCACGTCTGTTGTCCCCTATTACCTTTAGGGAGACTAAACCCTAAAGGTAATTTGCATATACAACATAACAAAGTCAGAGGTGCTCATCAGAGAACGAACTAACCTTAATAGGTTAGTTCTATAGCCATGATAAGCTACTCTGAGAGCAACCTCTTTTAGCTCACTTGTGCCCTTCACAGGGAGAAATATCCTGTAGTATATCAGTCTGGTCCAACTCAAAAGAGTGAACCAGCCCCGAAATACCAGGCAATTCTACCCTGAACAGGAGAAACAGCAAACCCCAGACGCGTTTCGGCCTTTATGGGCCTCGTCAGTGAGGTGCAGCTGAACTCCCTAAGGCACAGTGAGCAAGGGGTCCACGTCTGGAGTCCCCTATTACCTTTAGGGAGACTAAACCCTAAAGGTAATTTGCATATACAACATAACAAAGTCAGAGGTGCTCATCAGAGAATGAACTAACCTTAATAGGTTAGTTCTATAGCCATGATAAGCTACTCTGAGAGCAACCTCTTTTAGCTCACTTGTGCCCTTCACAGGGAGAAATATCCTGTAGTATATAAGTCTGGTCCAACTCAAAAGAGTGAACCAGCCCCGAAATACCAGGCAATTCTATCCTGAACAGGAGAAACAGCAAACCCCAGACGCGTTTCGGCCTTTATGGGCCTCGTCAGTGAGGTGCAGCTGAACTCCCTAAGGCACAGTGAGCAAGGGGTCCACGTCTGGAGTCCCCTATTACCTTTAGGGAGACTAAACCCTAAAGGTAATTTGCATATACAACATAACAAAGTCAGAGGTGCTCATCAGAGAACGAACTAACCTTAATAGGTTAGTTCTATAGCCATGATAAGCTACTCTGAGAGCAACCTCTTTTAGCTCACTTGTGCCCTTCACAGGGAGAAATATCCTGTAGTATATCAGTCTGGTCCAACTCAAAAGAGTGAACCAGCCCCGAAATACCAGGCAATTCTACCCTGAATAGGAGAAACAGCAAACCACAGACGCGTTTCGGTCTTTATGGGCCTCGTCAGTGAGGTGCAGATGAACTCCCTAAGGCACAGTGAGCAAGGGGTCCACGTCTGTTGTCCCCTATTACCTTTAGGGAGACTAAACCCTAAAGGTAATTTGCATATACAACATAACAAAGTCAGAGGTGCTCATCAGAGAACGAACTAACCTTAATAGGTTAGTTCTATAGCCATGATAAGCTACTCTGAGAGCAACCTCTTTTAGCTCACTTGTGCCCTTCACAGGGAGAAATATCCTGTAGTATATCAGTCTGGTCCAACTCAAAAGAGTGAACCAGCCCCGAAATACCAGGCAATTCTACCCTGTACAGGAGAAACAGCAAACCCCAGACGCGTTTCGGTCTTTATGGGCCTCGTCAGTGAGGTGCAGATGAACTCCCTAAGGCACAGTGAGCAAGGGGTCCACGTCTGGAGTCCCCTATTACCTTTAGGGAGACTAAACCCTAAAGGTAATTTGCATATACAACATAACAAAGTCAGAGGTGCTCATCAGAGAACGAACTAACCTTAATAGGTTAGTTCTATAGCCATGATAAGCTACTCTGAGAGCAACCTCTTTTAGCTCACTTGTGCCCTTCAAAGGGAGAAATATCCTGTAGTATATCAGTCTGGTCCAACTCAAAAGAGTGAACCAGCCCCGAAATACCAGGCAATTCTACCCTGAACAGGAGAAACAGCAAACCACAGACGCGTTTCGGCCTTTATGGGCCTCGTCAGTGAGGTGCAGCTGAACTCCCTAAGGCACAGTGAGCAAGGGGTCCACGTCTGAAGTCCCCTATTACCTTTAGGGAGACTAAACCCTAAAGGTAATTTGCATATACAACATAACAAAGTCAGAGGTGCTCATCAGAGAACGAACTAACCTTAATAGGTTAGTTCTATAGCCATGATAAGCTACTCTGAGAGCAACCTCTTTTAGCTCACTTGTGCCCTTCACAGGGAGAAATATCCTGTAGTATATCAGTCTGGTCCAACTCAAAAGAGTGAACCAGCCCCGAAATACCAGGCAATTCTACCCTGAACAGGAGAAACAGCAAACCCCAGACGCATTTCGGCCTTTATGGGCCTCGTCAGTGAGGTGCAGCTGAACTCACTAAGGCACAGTGAGCAAGGGGTCCACGTCTGGAGTCCCCTATTACCTTTAGGGAGACTAAACCCTAAAGGTAATTTGCATATAGAAAACAACAAGGTCAGAGGTGCTCATCAGAGAACGAACTAACCTTAATAGGTTAGTTCTATAGCCTTGTTTTGTCTTGTTTTGTTACTGTATGTTAACCATAGGAATATGTGTTAGGGATTTCACCCTAGATCATCTATAGGAGACCATGGCTATCTAAAATCCATGAGGCTTCATGATAAATCTGCCAGTGTTAATACAGCATCCAGGAGCAGTTATGTATAAGGCCGTGATAATATCACATATATAGTTGTGAGCAGGCGGGTTGTTGCTAACGCTGCGGCCCTGGAGAAAGGGTGGTCCGCAGTTGCTGGCAAGGAGTGCCAAAGGCCCGAACCCTGCACACATGAAAACATTCAAAACACTATAAATCCACACAATAAACCCATAGAAAGATTACCCACAGCAGGGTGGGGGGGCACCCTGGACCTCTACAAGTGAAGTTACACCTCTATTTAAGTCCAAATTCAAGAGTTTAGACACACGAAAATCCCCTAAGCAAGAGAAAAAATGGCTGCCGAAAAAAACGAAAACGAGGCTACAGGACCCTAACCACGCAAAACACGACGAAACACATACGGATTTTCCGGAAAAGCCGTACAAGGTACAAAATACACTATTAACAAAGACGCAAAAATACAACTTTAACGCCCGACCTGTGAGCGCATGAAAAGAATAGAAACACAATAAATACACACACCAAATACATAAAAACCTTACCCACACCAAGGGGGGGGGGGGGGGGTTTGGGCACCCAGGACCTCTGCAACAGAAGTTACACCTCAATTTCAGTCCAAATTCAAGAGTTTAGAAACACGAAAATCCCATAAGCAAGAGAAAAAATGGCTGCCGAAAAAAAAAAAAACGAGGACCCTAAGCACGCAAAACACCACAAAGAACATAAGGATTTTCAGAAAAAGCCGTACAAGGTCCAAGATACACTATTAACAAGGACTCTAAATCATCCACAGACGCGTACCACATACACATTAGCCGCCATTTTACAACACTAACTTACGCAATGCGGAAGTACACAGCTACCCTAATGGATTCTCCTCGCGCACTCACAATATTTACACTACACACTGCACACATTGCTGACACACAGCAGCTCCACAACACTGCAAACCGACAATGTATGTTGCAGCAACATCAAAACAGATTGTCAGCTCTTCAACACAATGTTTCCTGCATATTTTACTTAAAAATAGGTAAAGTATATTAATTTATTAATTTATTAATGATTTCATTAGAATGAGGCTCGCATTGAGCGCCAAAGGATCTCGGAACACCAACAAAATTAATGTCTCAACCAAACAGCATTACCTGCCTTGCAATCTTATTGCCGTCATTTTTTGACGGGCAAGCTGCTAGTTATGCTATAATATGCAGTTCCATGTGAGGATAGCCATGAGAATCATGGGAACAGATGCAGGGATAACCAATCTACACACAAGAGCTGTAATTTACCTAATTCTGGTAAAAAGTCAGAAGTAAGGTTTTGATTATTATTCATTAAGAATCATCGGGACACTTCAAGCAACATGAAAGGATTCCACTTCCTCAGGCGCTAGCAGATGTTGCAGGATGTGAAACTACCTAACCCAGTTCCTCCTTGAGGGTCCTTGGTTGGGTTATTGGCATAATGTACACTGACACCTTTGCTAATTTCAGTTAAGTCCTTTCTTAGTGGATTAAAATCTATGGTGGCACAACTAGAATATGCACAGGTGCACGGTAATATGGGTCAGGGTGATAGTATAGTGCAGGCCTTGGTAGCTGGTTCTGGTACTGCTCCTATTATTGTGGGTTCTACTTTGGGCAGTTCAGATTGTTTTTCTCCTGCACAAGTTTCAGTTTCAGCTGTTGTATCAGATGTATCAGATGCTGATGACATAGAAAAGTCTGACTCATGAGTTAAATCTGAAAAAACAGATGTAATGGTTGTTGCAGATACAGTTGTTGCAGATGGATACGAGATCCCAGTTGACATGTTGTGCAAGAGAATTGCTGATTTAGGGGTAAGCCTTCCTTATGCGTGGGGTAAGCCTTCCTTATGCAAAATAGATCCTATAGACATGCACATACTGTTATAAGTTCAGAAGTTCATTGAAATGCACTCCCTTTTGCCTCTGGACAATTATTTTGAAGCAGAAGAGAAAAAAAAAAGGAATCCAAAAAAGCAGAAGAAGAGAGAAACCACAGATACAGGACAATTCCTAAGACTCTCGCTAATTGGCTGCAAGCGTATGTGCTGATGGCCAGTACCATTGGCCAGAACTTTGCTCATCCTTGTTTTGTTATTTAGATTAAATAGATAAAATTCATAGAGCATATGGTAGTATGGCTTGGTGGGTCTATGATGAGCACTTCATGCAGTGTACAGCAGTTAATTAGCACAAGCATTGGCATGACAGGGATGCTGGGAATTGGTGAGAAGGAGGATTGTAACTCCCCTTAGACCAGTTAGTTCATTTAATGCCTCAGGTATCTGACTTTCCACCTCTTGTCAGTCAGGGTCAATCAAAAAGGGATTTTGCTACCTGTACAATGAGTGTCTGCTGATGGGGGTCTACATGTATATTTAAATATGAGTGCTCAGAATGTTGGAGCCAGCACACCATGTCCCCTTGCTTCAAGAGAGGTAGGTCAGGTGACTCCGCTATTAAGAGGAGTGACCAATTTGATTAAAAAATATGTACCAGTGGCTAAAAATGTAGAGTAAGAGGTGAGGTTTTTCTATAAAAGTCAGTTTACTTATAAATAATATTAGTTCAGGTTTTTGTATTAATTTCTTGAATAAATATTCTTTTATTAGTAGGTATGCAAAGTCCATACATAAATAAAACATTCTTAACAGTCATAAATGTCAGTTTTATCAAGTCATCTAAACATAAAATTATCATTTTGCAGCATTTAACTGACTAAACCTTCTTGTTTTTTAAATTTTTAGTGAGAAAATTTTCTAGTGTCTAAACTGGTTTTTCCAACCATATAGAGAGTACAAGGCAAAATGAGCCAATAAAATTCTAAAGTACACAGTTGATAGGAGTATACAATCTAAAATGTATTACCTGTCTATTTTAACTAAACTATCATATACCATATCACAAAAAAAATAAAATAATCATTGGCCCCTCTGGGCGGCCACGAAGCAATCCCGGCTGATTTCTCCCTCTTACCTCAGATCCTCCTTGCCATCTAGTACCACTGAAAGGTCTCCAGAGCTCCCCCACTCCAATCCACTCCTCAGAATCGCTTCAGACAATTACAGGCATTATACTAGGGGAACGCTAAAGGAGGATGTTATCCAAGGGTCCCAAACTATCTAGAATTGGGGCATCCTATCTAAAACAATATGGGTTAGCCTCTCGTTAATAAGTAAATAGTTGATCTTCCTAATTACCTCTTGAAAGTTTAGATTCATGTCCTTCCATCTACTGGCTATGTGGATCTTTGAAGCTAATGCCATTATTTGAAACAACTTGTTCTGGGCATGCGACAAGTTTTTAATATGGACCCCCAGTAAACAGGATTCTATCGAAGGAGCTACTTCTTTATGAAAGAGTGTGGAGGCTAAACGGGTCAATCGTTCCCAGAGATTCTGGGCCCATGGACAGGCCCACCATACATGAATATGATCCCCCACATCCTGGCATCCCCTAAAGCATTTGTTACTCTCCTGCGGCCTAAACTTCTGCATTTTATCGGGAGTACAATAGGCCCTGTGAAAAACTTTGATTGATGTTTCTAATAAAGCCGAATTAAGTGATCCTTTTGAAAGATTGGAGCAAGATTCAGTCCATTTGTCCCAGTCCCACTCTACCCCCAGGTCCTTTTCCCAATGCAGCATAAACTTGGGTTTCTGGCCCCCCGTAGTGCCCAAAAAGGTGTTATACAGAGAACTCAGATTACCTTTGGCAAGTGGGAGATTTTTACAGATAACTGATAGCAAGGAGGCTCTGGGGGGCCCGGAATCCTTAACCATCTTGGTAACCCAACTTCTAATTTTTAAGTAATTGTAGAGTTCCGTAGTTGGCAAGTCGTGAGTCATGCAAAATTGGTCATAGGTCAGTAGTTTGTCGTTGGCGAACCAGTTCCCTATGCGATCCAGGCGTCTGGAGGTCCACCAGAATTTAGACATAGAACTTGAGTCTGCTAGAATTTGTGGAAAGGACATAACTGACAGAAGAGGTGATAATTCCGTTCTAAGTCGATGCCTAGAATTAGCCCATCTCCAGGCCTGAAGCGTTAAGGAGATCATGGGGTTTTGATGAGTTATGAAAGGGGCAGAGTCCTCAGGAATCTAAACCAACTTATCCCAACTATGTGGAGACATTTGATAATTTTCCATAAAAACCCAAGATGGATGGTGTTTTGTAGAGTGAGCTCTAGGCAAAGGGGCCAAGTGTGCGGCTTTAAGATAAAGTCTTAAATTCGGGGTCGCGAGGCCACCTCTATTCTTGGAGCGAAACATCACCTGCCTGGGGATGCGAGGGCGTTTATCGTCCCATATGAACCGGGAAATGCTATTCTGGAATTTATCTAGGTCTTTAAGGGAGAGAGGGATAGGAAGGGATCTAAATAAGTATAGTAATTTATGTAAGATATTCATTTTCACAGCCGCAATGCGGCCTGTCCATGAGATCTTAAAGCTCCTCCTTTTCTGCATATCCAATGTCAGAGATCTATACAAGGGGGGAAAATTTGCCCCGTACATATCCCCGAACTTGGAGGTAAGTCTGACACCCAAGTATTTTATAGACTGTGCGGGCCAAATAAACTGGTGATTAGCTTTGAGAATGTCAATCTGCCCCTGCGGCAATCTTATCCCCAGCGCCTCAGTCTTCTCAACATTCAGCTTGAGACCCGAGATCCTGCCAAAGACCTGAACAGTGGACATGATTGCAGGTATGGATGAAAGGGGATTGGTCAGGGTGCAAAGCATGTCATCCGCAAAGAGAGAGCATTTGAAATGCTGGAGGCCGACCTGTACCCCCTGGATGACTGGGTTGGCTCTAATCGCTTGCGCAAGGGGTTCTATGGCAAGAGCAAATAACAGTGGGGAGAGCGGACACCCTTGCCTGGTCCCTCTTTGAATTTGGATGTCGGCTTTGTGATCCCCTGGGAGTTTTAGATTGGCTGCTGGGGAGTCATAATATCTAGTAAATTAATAAAGCGTCCCTTGAAACCAAATTTGTCCAGAATCTTATATAAATATGGCCATTCTACCGTGTCAAAAGCTTTCTCTATATCTAAAGCTAAAAGACAGACTGGTATATTAGACTTCTGAGCCATGAACTGTGCGTTCATGACCCTCCTAACATTGTCCCCGGCCTCTCTAAAGGGAACAAACCCAGTTTGGTCCTTGTGGATCAAATCTGGTAGAAATTTAGAGATGCGGGTGGCCATAATTTTCGCCAAGATTTTGACATCCCCATTGATTAGGGATATAGGGCGATAATTTTTCACCTCTAGAGGGTCCCTGCCATCTTTTGGGAAAACCACTAAATCAGCCCGGTTTAGCTCCGGGGGCATAGGCTCTCCGTTTAATATGGCATTAAAAAGAAATGTCAAGTGGGGGGTGAGAAGGGGTTCAAATTTTTTATAATACAAATTAGTAAAGCCATCCGGTCCTGGGAATTTGCCCAACTTAAGATTCTGGATGGTAAGTTTAACCTCCTCCTGTGTTATTTCTAAATTCAAATCATCCAGTTGGTAATCCGGTATTTTAGGGAGGTCGCATAAATTTAGAAAGGAGTCTATATCTTATCCACTGCAGTGGGGTTGCGAGGAGTATATTTTTTGGTAATAATTTTGAAACGTTTTTTGAATATCATTGGGGCTGTAGGAAATTTGACCGCTAGGAATCTTAATTTGGGTGGTTCTGGGTTGGGAGAATTTATTGTTCAGTCTTTTAGCCAAAAGGGAGTCAGGTTTGTTCACTCACATGATGGTATTGTACTGCTCGAAGATGAAGAACATGTCTTCATGATCGTGAGATTTAGCTATTAGCAACTACAGAGACAAGAACAATATATCAATCATAACAATGTTTTGTTTAACTACAAGATTTAATCTCAAGGTCAATCCACATTGAACATCAATTGTTGAAATGTTAAACACAACCAGACATGTACACAGTCTGTAGCCAGCCAATTGTATGACAACATCTATAACAATCAGTATTTAGTGAGAAGTGACCAGGAGGAGGACTTCCTGGATAGTCCTAAGACCTCCTCTTCCTCAGCACTGGGTCTCAACCTTCCATGCCCACGCTACATCTCCCACGTCTTTGTTGTGGAGGAGCGTGGCGTGCCACTACGTTGGCTGGCTGGGGATCTGCTTGAGATGGGGGTGAGGTCTGAGATGAGGAGGCCGACGTCTTGGGTTGCTGTTGCGCAACCAAAGGTTGGAGAGGTATGAGCTGGCGTTTGGCTAATTCCATGAGTTGGTGTCTGTCCCGAATCACCTGTTCCTCATATCTCTCCATCTTTTGATTGTGCCTCCTCACCTCAAAATGGAGCCATGTTATTCTCAACAGGAGGGTGTGTGTGGCTGAGGTGACAGCATTGGTGGCTGAGGTGACAGCATTGGTGGCTGAGGTGATGGCATTGGTGGCCGAGGTGACGAAAGTAGGCCCTCAGGTGATGACAGCAGGCCCTCAGGTGACGACAGCAGGTCCTGAGGTGTTGGCAGGAGGGGCTGAGGTGTCGACAGGAAGGCTTGAGGTGTTGGCAGGAGGGCTGGTTGTTGACCAACCCCAGCCCATTGTGTTGGAGCCCATATTTGGGGATCCCATTGTGTGGTAGCCCATGTTGGGGCACCCCATTGTGTGGGAGTGGTTGTGGGCTGCCATGACTGCAATGTTGCTGTAGCAGGTGGCAGCTGTGATGATGACCAGGGCCAGGACATGGCCGGTGGAAGGGGCTAGAACAGCAGTGCCTGGCTGTATGATGCTGTTGAGGACTGAGGCAGTGATTCCCGCTCCTGATATGCTGCTGAATGCCCAGCTTGTGTGGACGGGCCCTCTTTAATGTCCTGGCATTCTTCTTCAACCACTCCCACCACCATTGGAGCTTCCCCCTGTTCCTGAAGTGGAATAAACATATATTTCAGTTTTTTCCCTGCCCAATTGACAGCTATGTGGTTCCATATCCTTGACATCATGGTCACCTGTGATTGACTGTGTGCTTGTTTTACACAGATGAACCACAGCCTGCATAATAAGCATTGTGAATCATGGCTCTCATGGATATATTTACTGCAGGTGCGGTGTGCCATCTGCATGTGCATCAGACACGTGCTCTTTTGGATCTGCTGTGCAGTGTTTGAGACTGACCAATCTGTGACATGTTCCCTGCAATGGTTGTTACTATGCAGCTGAGACATGGCCCAGGTTAGGACAGTATATAACACACACATGTAGGCCTACAGAGTCTGTATGCACATATGGCGCAGTGCGCACACCCAGAAATGTACTCTATTTTGAATGTTGAATCAATCTTGATATAATAGCAAATTGTACTCAGAATCAGTTCAGAACACCCAGAAATGTACTTCTGTTTGAATGTTGAATCAATCTTGATATAATAGCAAATTTTTTTTTTTTTTTTTTTTTTTTTTTTTATTTTGCATAAAGTAGAAAATTTACAGCAATTTTTTACAACATAAAAAATACATTTACATCGTCATTCTCACCCTTTCATTCCACTTTCAACCTTTCTAAAAAAATGTTAGTATTTACTTTGTACCTTGTTTTTGGTCCCATACTTTCCATTTTAATGGATCAGCTTTAATACAGCCTTTTTGTTCATAATTTTTCTCCAGTTCTCGGATGTATTTAATTTTCCGAACGACATCTGAAAAGTCTGGCGCGATATCTGCCTTCCAGTTTGTGATTATAGTATTTTTGGACACTGAGAAAGTCAGAATCGCGAAAGACTTTTTCTCTATATCGATGTCACTAGGAAAAATGTGTAGCAGGCTACATTCTCCCCTAAAGGGGAATTGGTCTCCCACAATTTCGGACAAGAAAATAAAACACTTTTTCCAAAATAACCTTATTTTGGGACATTCCCATAGAATGTGCAGTAAATGAGCAACTTTACCACAATTTCTCCAACACATTTTTTCTATCGGAATATGAGAAATTTGTGCAATTTTAACCGGTGTAAAATACCAGTTATTAATTATTTTAAAAAAAGTTTCTCTATAAGTTATTTGCTTAATGAATCTGTTTGTTAATTTTAGGGATGTTTCCCAATCTTTAACCTCCAGAGTTAAGTTTAAATTCGACTCCCATTGACACATTCCCTTAGTTTTAGGTTGCTCTTCACAGGATCTGATAATATTAAAGCAGTTGGATATTAAGTGTTTTTTTTCCGATCTAAGAAGAATTTTTTCCATAGAATTTAACACTTTACCAATTTGTGACATTACTTTAGAATGGTGGCAACTGGTTCTATATGCTTCATATGTTAGCCATCCTTCTTTTGCAATATTAAATTTATTTTTTATCTGATCAAAAGAGCCAACTGCTCCTTCAATTAGGGTGTCGCTAATTCGTACCATCCCCTTTTTATTCCAATCGTTTAAAACTTCTTTCATGTTTATCTGTACCAGAGCTTTAAGTGGGGTTATTAGACTACCTTCTGGAATTAATTTCTTTTTCTTATTAATTTGTTTCCAATTTTTTGAGATTTCTTTTACCACCGTTGATCCTATCACCATCTCCTTATAAGAGCATTTTTCTCTAAAAACTAAAGCTGATAAATTCCATTCTGGAATTAATGTTTGTTCTATGTACATCCATGGGAGGTTATCTGCTGTTTCTAGCCACTTTAACGCCTGTACTACGCTATTGGCTTCTTGATAAGTTTGGAGTAAGGGGTATGATATACCTCCCTTTAAAAAAGTTCTACCCATGGTTGTCTTTTTCATCCTTATGAATTTAGATTGATGTATATAAAAATCGATAATTCCTTGAAGTTTCTTTAACCAGCTTTTAGGAATCTTAAATGGGATACATCTCAAAAGATAATTAACTCTTGGGAGGATCAACATTTTTACAACTGCAATTCTACCTGAAAAGGAAAATCTGTCTTTTCTCCAGTTTTCTATAATTTTTTGACATTTTGCATATAAATCTTTATAATTCCTTTCTACTGTTTCCTGTGATTTATTCAGAATTATAATTCCAAGATGTTTAAATGATTCCGAGTTCCAGTCATATGGATATATAATCTTTAGTTGGGACAACAGATTTTCTGAAAAATTAAAGTACAGTGTTTCTGATTTTTTATAATTCAGTTTATAATGGGATACTTTACTATATCTTTGTATTATTTTTGATAAATGATAAAGTGATTCTTCTGGATGAGTAAGTGACAAAATAACATCATCTGCGTAAAGACTAGTTTTGTACTCCCTCTCTCCCACCCTAATTCCGCGAACCTGTGAACAAGATCTAATAGCTTCCACTAATGGTTCTATCATCAGCGCAAACAAAGTGGGAGAGAGGGGACAGCCCTGTCTGGTACCATTTGATATTCTGAATGAATTTGCCCCTCCCCCCAAACCTGTTATTTGTGCCGACGGAGAACTGTATAAAGCCCCAATCGCTTTGGCACCAAATTCCCCAAACCCAAATTTAGATAATGTTAAACGCATGTACTCCCATCCTACTCTGTCAAACGCTTTTTCTGCGTCTAATGACAAGAATAGGGTGGGAGTACTTTTGTTTCTCGTAATTTCACTTAAATTCATAATTTTCCTAATGTTCTCTGTACCTTGTCTGCCTGATATAAATCCCATTTGGTCTGTTGTTACTAATTTACCTATAAGTTCCTGAATTCTAAGGGCCAAAATTTTCGCATACAATTTAATGTCTGCGTTTAATAGGGAAATAGGTCTATAATTGGCGCAATATTGTGGATCCAAGTTGGGCTTTGGGATCATTATGAGTGCTACTTTTATCATTTCTTTTGGTATAACTCCTGTACTTTTTATTTCATTAAAAGTGTCTGTTAGGTGAGGGCTTAATAATTGACCAAAGGTTTTATAAAAGCAGTTTGTATAGCCATCTAATCCTGGAGTAGTGTAGGGTTTAAGTTGATTGATTGCTTTAAGTACTTCTTGGATAGTAATAGGGTCATTTAGTTTTTCTCGGTCGCCTTCTGATAATTTGGGTAATTGAATATCATCCAGAAAAGCTTGAATTTCTTCTGTTAGTGGTTTGCATATCTTGGGATCTTTTTCTAAATTATACAAATCTTGATAGTAATTAAAGAAGGCTTGACCAATTTCTTTAGGTGAGGAGATATACCTACCTTTATCTTTTAAAATTGTTATTCTTTTCTTTTCCCTTTTTTTCCTAACTTGGGTAGCCAATAGTTTGCTGTTTCTATTATTTTGATGATAATATGTCTGTTGAAAGCGCCACAGTGCCCTATCTGATATTTGCTGATTAATTTTATTTATTTTATTTCTTATTATTTTGATATCTTCTATTATGTGTACTTGTGCGTCCAAAAAAAATTTTGATTCTAACTTATTTAATTCTATATATAGTTTTTTTAGTGGGGTGCCTCTCCGTTTTATTGACTGTGATTTAAGTTTAATCATTAAACCTCTTGTGAATGCTTTTTGGGTATTCCATAGCGTGCAATACGATGAGACCGTGTGACTGTTAGTGTTAAAAAATTGTGTTATTTCTTTATTTAAAAATTCTTTATTCTCTTCTGTTTTTAGTAAAAAGTCATCCATTTTCCATTGTGCTCTATCTAATTTAACTTTATCAATTTCAATTGTTGCTGTAGTAAAGGCATGGTCTGATATGACTATCTTGCCTATTTCTGTGTGAGATAATTTATCTATTATTCGGGAATTTACTAATATTAAATCTATCCGTGAATATGTATTGTGTGGTGTTGAGTAGAAGGAAAATTCTTTTTGGTTAGGATGTTGAACTCGCCATGAGTCAAATAAATTGTTTTTAATAGTCCATTCAGCAAATGATTGCGTTACCTTGCTAACTCTTTTAAGATTTTTATCCTCTGGTTTTTTAGATCTATCCAGATTTGTATTAAGTACCATATTAAAGTCTCCTGCAATAATCAGAGGACCTTGTGCAAATTTCTTAATTAACTTAGTTATTATTTTTAAAAATTTACCTTGCTTTTCATTCGGTGCATATATGTTAATTAATGTAATTTTTTGTTTGTTAATTTGTCCATTCCATATAATGTAGCGCCCTTCACAATCTATAATAGAAGCAGCTTCGACTATTTCCAGATCATTGGAAAAGAAAATTGATACCCCTCTTTTTTTTTTTCCACATCCTGAGTGGAGTCTATACTCATAACTCCCAACTGCAAAACCCGAAGATTTACCTTTCTCCCAATGAGTCTCCTGGAGAAATATTAGGTCAGCCTTCTCTTTATGACAATGTCTAAATATTGTTTTCCTTTTACCTGGGGAATTTAACCCTCTAACGTTCCAACTTAAAACCTTTATCCCCATATTCCTCTGAAGCTTAACGCTAGGCTAATATTATTTCCTTTGTTTTTCCTTTTTTTAATTTTGGGACCAAAAACTATTTTCCTAACATTCATACTAGCATTCATCCATACATTCTGATTGTTAGAACAGTTGGGGCTGTAAAACAGCCTTCCGCCATTACTGTTCTGCAGGGATTCAGCCATTGTTTAGAAATGGTTAGCGGTCTAATGAGAAGATGGCTATAATTTTAACCTTACTTAATCTTCTTTCTTCTAGCTAATAAAAATGCATCTTTGTTATTTGGATTATCCTAATACTAACTCTTAGAGATGCTAGAAGATGCCAGGAGATGCCCGGAGAGAGGAAAGGGTTGGAAGAAAGGAGTGTGTCATGTTAATATCTTTTATATATATTTTTGTACTATTTTTTTTTTTTTTTTTTTTTTAAATTTATTTCCTTAAATTTTAGATTAATTTACCCTTTTACCTTTGTGTCATACTTTATGACTTAGAATTTTGAATCTTCCCCTATCCTTCTATCCTCCCATCCTACTTCTTTTACTTCTCTTTCTCCTTTCCTCTCTCCTGACCTTAAGCAAAGTGAAATCAAACTTAGTTAATTTATCTTGATGTTAACAGTTCTAAGTTCTACCCTAAAGAAACAATTATTTTCTATTTTTTCTAAATAAGTACTACTTCGATCCGTGTCCATAAAGTCATAACTTAATGTCTATTGCTGTCTTTTTTTTTTACAGAGCTTATTTCTTCGTTTGCCAATCAGGCGTTGCTATTTGCAATTTCATCACTGGCTCCTTTGGTTCGTGTGTTTTCAGGTTTAAGTTATTCAAAAAAGTTTCTCCTTCTTCCGTAGAGTTGATTTTATGCCACACGGATCCCTGTAGCACCAATAATCCTGTTGGGAAAGTCCATTTGTAGATCAAGTTTAGTTTTCTTAGTGCTTGAGTTATAGATAAGAATTCCTTTCTTTTATTCATAGTTCCTTTTGAAAAATCTGAAAAGATTTGTATTTTTTCATATGGTGCTTCAAATTTCTTCTTTATATAGCTAGCTTTGGAGATTGCTTCCTTTGTAGGAAGGTGATGAATTTTTACGATCACATCTCTAGGACTTTTATTTTGTAGATAAGTAGGTAAAGGTATTCTGTGAACTGTATCCAATTTCTGATCCAGTTTTGCGTATATGGGGGAAATATTAGAGAATAATTCTCCTAAGTATATTGGAAGATCCTCTTTCTTTATAGATTCAGATATACCTCTTATGCGGAGGTTATTTTTTCGTGAATTATCTTCCAATTTGTTTATTTGCTCATTCAGCTTTTTCATTTGTGTGGACATTTTAACTGTCTGATCCAGTAACATATTATGGTCCAGAATTAGATTATCAAATTTAATTTCTAGTTCTGCAGATCTTTTGTTCACTTCTGTTATTAATTTAGCGTTTTCCATGATTTGGGCCTTTATTTCTGCAAAGAATTCTGTTTGAAAGTTCTTTAGAATTTCTTTCATTTTTCCAATAGTGAGAAGATTCTCCTCTTGATTCTCAGCATCTCTGTTTATTAAATTAACAGAAGGGAGATCTGTACTGTGATCCAGCCCTTCTTTTAACGTTTGTTTTTGCGATGATTTTGTAAGATTTTTAGGGGAAAAAAAAGTGGATGGTTCTAAGGTAGGGCTTTTCCGCCCTTTCGTTTTATTTTTCGTCGCCATTTTGTGCTGATGGTGGAAAAGGTGAGTTTATTTCCTCTTATAACACTTCCTTCTTTCCTTTATCTCCTTCCTCTATATTATTTGAGGATTTAAACTTCTTGAGTGTTTGCATCCACTTCTAGGAATGTCTTATCTCTGTTACTCTCAGAGATTTTTTTTTTTTTTTTTTTTTTTTTTTTATTGAGTAGTTATCTCGCCTTTAATAGTTCGTAAGCGATTACCTTATTAATTTAGAAGGACCCTTAGCATCCATTCCAGTCTTTCTCCCTTATAATTATTTAAGCAATACGTTTCCTGTTTCATAAATTTTACTGATTAGATCTCCTCTTGTAATTTTTTGAGAATATTGGAAAATTTATGCCCATTACCTCTCAGTTTGTTTCTTTAGAAAAACCAGTTATTTTTCCAAATAGTATATACAATCTCATTAAATCAGTTCGTTTTTTCGTGGTCTTTAGAGGAGATTTTTTATCTCATAGTTTTCTATATTTCCCTGTTAGTTTTCTGTCCACTTTCATATTATCATATATAGTCTTTATGACAGTTTTTATAAGTTTTTATAAATGTGCGCTTATAGCTCACTTTGCAATTTATTTATTATCTTAAAGACCATTTCTTTACGCAAAAGAGGAGAAAAAATGTTTTACTTATCTTTAGTCCACTTATGTCCTGGATAAGGTTGTCCTTTGAGCTGACTTGGAGTGTACTGCAGCCTCTATGTCCCCATTCTCATGGGCTTGTGCTGTTTGGAGCTTATAAGATTCTTTGCAGCGCTTGGCAGTTCCCGTTCTGTGCCAGATCCTACTTCCTGGTGCCTTCCTGCACCTCTATCGTAGGGGTTATAGCACATCCATTGCTATCCCAGCACTTTACACTCCCAGAGTCACCAGGGCACTCGGCCGTCGGGGACACACCACACGCCGCCCGCACTGGACTGGACTGTCGCTCCCCCCTTCTCCAGGTGATGCTAACGTGGATGTGCTTGCTTAATCGGCACACCCGCCCTCTGCAAGCTTGCTCACTCTCTTTGGCGCCATCTCCTCCCGCAAACCGCCGTGCTGTACGGCTAGATTACCATTTCCGGTCACTCCCCCGAGACAGAGGTGTGTGTATCTCAAGGCTCAACAAATTCCAGGAGCCAAAGCGATATAATAGCAAATTAAAGTCAGAATTAGTTTGAACTGCAGGTATTGGCCAGAAATGTTATTGATACAAATTATGAAAATGATATGTTTGCACCAGGATGGTTATTGATGCCCTTTATATCCTCAGTCATAACCATAGGGCTTACAGTGCTATTGTTTGTCAGTTATCTATGAATGTGGGCAGGGGTGTAGGAAGCAGAATAATTCTAGGGGGATACAGCTCACAGCACCTTACTGGCTGAAACCACTCCCTCAGGGTCTGCTCCCATCCGCAGTATGTATGTTGTTTTCTGGAGACCCACAAGTTGCACATGCTGCTCTTGCCTCCTCTGCCATCTTCCTCTTCACCTTCAGCCTGCAGTCATCATAACTGTGTTTAACAGACCTTTCGTGCCTATTAGCGACCCCTAATGTCGCAACAGCTGAAGCAATCTGGGACCAGGCTTTCTGGCTATCCCTCACATCTCTCCCACCACGTAGGATCTGATAGCGGGCACAGATTTCCCTGAGGAGGACATCCATCACTCTATAATTGGGGGGCCTGTACTTTGCCACAGCCTCTTGCCCAACCAACTGTATCTGGGGTTCCTGGCCTCCCTGTCCTCCCCCTGGGGCTGGTCCCTCATACCCACTACCTCCCCCCCCCCCCCGGAATCAGGCCCCTGACCCTCTGCCCCTCCATCTTGTGTGCCTACATCTGGGGTCACATCCCTCCCCCATTATTGCTCTCATCCACCTGACCTTCCTGACCTGGTTCTCCTTCCCTCCATACCTCTAGCTCTCCTCACTCTCCTCCCTCTCCTCCTCTCCTCAATCTCCCCCCCCCCCCCACCCGGTGTTCCCCTCTCTCTTCTCCTCTCCTCTGTCTCCTCACTTTCCTCCTCTCCTCCTTTACCCTCCTATTATATATGATTTAAAAATGATTAAAATAATGATAAATAAGAATGATATATATGTGGCGGTGTTAAAACAAGAATGTGAGTATTATGTGTAGTATAGTAATTGTATGGGGGGGGGGGGGGTGTAGCCGTGCTGTGGCCTACCGCTATGTATAGCTATGTGTATGTATTAATCTATGTGTCTGAATTATGTGATATCAGTAATTATGTGTGTTGTAAATTAAGGGTCAAAATGTCAAAAGCTTACAATGCTCCTTCTCTCTCTCTCTCTCTCTCTCTCTCTCTCTCCCTCTCTCTCTAATGCTCACAAACTCACCAACGCCTAGACCTGTTTGTTCACTTGCTCAGCTACAGCACAGTCAATGATTTACAGTTTTAGCTCCATTTTGAATCCCTTCCTGCAGCGTTAATTGAGGTTTCCAGCTTTTTATTGGCTGTTTGGCCTGTGTAGCACTACTTTAAACTGAAATTGGTTATTGGTGGGTGATCATGGCTCGTCCGGCCCTTAACAGCTGGCTCACGTTTACAAGCTTGCATCTCAAGCCTATAACTCGCTCCATGGTCTATTTCTGTAATTTGACCAAATTTCAATTCCGTAGGAATTGGAGGCATATATTTTCTTTTATAATAAGAGCTTATCTTAAAGTTGCAAATTTTATCTGTCAGATTTGGCTCTTTATCCTTGTTCCAACGTGTCTCCTGGATGCAAATTATGAACCCGATTCAATTGCAAGCATGCATCTAGCGGGATACAGGCCGTATGTCTGCGGGCGTGCTGTGGGCCCCCGTTCGTCTCCGATTCCGGTGCTATTCAATTGAAGGAGCCCACAAATTACAGGCCGTAAGCCGACTTGGTATACTATGCACTTGTCTGTAGCAGTTCAGGGCAGGAATATGATCAATTAAACAAGACCGTAACCTCCCATTTCAAACAGCTAATAGGCAATGAGATTGGCATCGTTAAATCAGTAAAACATGGAGGTTACATGTCAATCAATTAGGTTCGGGGGTCTGATATACGATGGGACTCGCAAACCCTCAAAATCCAAAATTATAAAAATGAATGCCAATATTGTCCATATGGGTGACCTGATATGTATTAACTCATTGATTCCCGAGATCAATATAATCCAGAAATGACACATAAAAATACATTTATTTTACAGACGATTTGCGAGCTTGAGACTATTGTGCAATTAATTCTAATGTCTTTCATCGATTTCCCCATTATTTACAGTGCTGCGGACAGGGGTTAAACCCCCTTGCGGGTCCTTTCTAGCTCTCCTAAGATATTCTCCTACATTTGCAGTTTACGGGTGTGAAACCATTTGCAGCCTTGGAGAATTGGAGCAATTGAATAGCGATCGTAACTATCAATATCAAAGGCTTCAGGAGGCTGTAAGTTCTGGGCTTACCAACCACAGAGTTTTCAAAGCCGTAACCCATAACCCGTTTGGAGCCCGCAAAAAAATGACAATCGAATAGCAAATTAACTTTCAGCCATATATACGGGCTACAGTAACTTACGATTGCTCAATTGAATCAGGCTCATTGTCTGTATCTTCTTTATGAAAATCGAGAGAGTATTAAGGCCATTAGCATTATAAAATATATATATATTTATCATCCATGAACATTTGATTAGATAGTAAATCAATCCATATTGAGACAGCTCTTGTTATCTCGCTGATATAGCATTAACACATTTATCTGTCTTACAACATATATTTTCTGAATTTTTAAGTTACAATAGTGCTCTCATTATCAACAATAAAGATTTTACATTTATGGTATGGTCGTTGTTTTGATTTGAGCATATGGTAGAACCTATTTCAACAAATATAACTAAAACAAAAACTAAAAAAAAGAGATACAATTTTAATACCCGTTATCATTAATAATTTAGTTGCAAAATCCCACATGTATTGTATGTTCTGATTTCTCAATATTTTGGTATCCTCTAAATGTTTTCCTCATAACTAATGTGTTGCCAGAAAGATCAGAGTACAGAGAAATGCTTTTGTAGGGAAAGTCAAAATACTTTTTTTCTCTAGCTACCTTTATAATAGCTTCATTATAGGTAAAGATATGTAATCTTATGATATTGTCACTAGGGATCTCTAGGGCAACATTTCTTGGTAAAGGAATTCTGCTTTAAAGGTTTAACCAAAAAAAAAAAATGTGGTGACATATAATTGTAAATCTTTCTCGTGGATCCCCTTAAGTCTAATATTATTCCTTCTTGCAAAATATAAATTCTGCCTTTGTTTTATACTGACAATACTAACGGATTGGTCAATACTATAACTAGAAAAAACAAATCCCACTAAGGCGCCAAACTCAAACTGCAGAAGACAAAGGGCATAAATTCCTATATGGTACTAATACAGGGGAAACTGGAGGTTATAAACAAGTAAATGAGTATATCTATATCTTGAATACTCTCAGTAAGGTGAACACTCAAGTTAAAATGTGGTTGAACCTACAAAATAAATACAGGTCAATGTACCTCACTGGCACAGATAGTAAAGTATATGGATCTATCGTAAAAATGATGTGAATTGATATATATTATATTATGAATATAACCACAGTGGAAATGATAAAATATTCAGAACACCCCTAATGGGAATAAAAAATCCAAGTGCAGCTCCTCTTATAAACTCAGGTCACAACAGAGTTCTTGATACTATAGAATAAAATACACAAAAGGAGAAAGAGAGCACATTTCTTCCTAGTGCAGTTTATTACAACATATGACCAAGGATAATTAAATTAATAAAATTGACTCTCACATTGTAAAACCCTTTTGAAACAAGAGGTATGAATAGACACAGCATTATATATATATATATATATATATATATATATATATATATATATATATATATATACAGTATATATACACGTGCCACAGAAGTTCTTCTCTCACACTTTCACGTATATACTCCTCCAACTCCAAGACCAGATAGGGGACAATCATAGAGCAGACCATGACATCCACATCTATATAGTCATATAAATATATAGGCAATTGACTAATCCAATCATATGTCTTCTAAGTAAATGGAATGAAATCAGGAAAAGAAAGCACCTACATATAAAAACTAATAACAATATTAATCATCATAACCATAATGTACATTATGATATGTAACGTCCATAATATTGATATTAGGACATTGGAGATTAGAATAAAATAAAATTCAATAAACAATAATTCTCACGTGTTCTAAACACCAATAAAGTCCATTCTTTGGGTATACTCTGATACAAGACAATCACCAACTCAGCTTCCAATAATCTACCTATAAGAGCAATAAATTAATGAAATAAGTCACTCATAGATATATGCCTCATGTACTCCTTACAAACTCTAAATGAGGATTCAAAGTTTACTCAAGATGTTAGTAAACTATGATTCACAGGATGATGCATAGGTTCCAGTAAATATGTTAGGACACGAGAAAGGTGCACAGACTATTAAGTGATGGGGTGAACTTAATACTCTGAAAACCTATATATATATATATCGATATAACCAGATAATTCTAAATGTGGTACAGATACTTCAACATGGATAAGAAAGCTGACTCCAATACCCATCGATGGGCCAATGATCTCTAATAGTCAGTCAACCCCTGCCAATAGAAATCCCCATACTCAAAGGAACTCCATATCTCCCACAGATGGGACCTACATTTAAATCCCCATAAAAGGGGTGTAAATGGATATGTGACCCCCCGTTAGCATGATGAGACCACCTCAACAAGTCTAAATGAGTGAAGATGGGCCACAAGCGAGAGGTGAACCCAGAAGCAACACACTCGTGTGGTGATACCCTCTAACACTCATCACAGACTCGGCTGGGTCATGAAATATTATATAGTGGAAAGTTGCGTCCGAATTGGAATCTGCTATCTACCATGAACCTATAGGTCTAATCCTCCAAAAAGACAGCGAGATCGATATCACGGTTTAGACCATCGGGTTCCAAAGTGGGGAGTTTATGTATCCAGAATGTTTCCCTACATCTCAGATCCAAGGTACGGTTCCCTTTTCTAATAGTGGATGGTATATGGTCAATGGCTTGGATGGTAATCCCCTCCCTATTCTTATTATGTTCCTGTATAAAATGAGCAGAAAAAAACATTTGTTAGGACACCCTTATCAATGTTATAAAGTTGTTCATAAAACCGTCTCTTGAGCATCTTGCTAGTGAGTCTGGTATATTGTTTATCACAAGAACATGTAATAACATATGCTACAAAATCTGTTTTACACGTAATGAAATGTTTGATTTTGAAATCCTGTCCCAGACTCTTAGATGTAATAATACAGGGAGTGCAGAATAATTAGGCAAATGAGTATTTTGACCACATCATCCTCTTTATGCATGTTGTCTTACTCCAAGCTGTATAGGCTCGAAAGCCTACTACCAATTAAGCATATTAGGTGATGTTCATCTCTGTAATAAGAAGGGGTGTGGTCTAATGACATCAACACCCTATATCAGGTGTGCATAATTATTAGGCAACTTCCTTTCCTTTGGCAAAATGGGTCAAAAGAAGGACTTGACAGGCTCAGAAAAGTCAAAAATAGTGAGATATCTTGCAGAGGGATACAGCACTCTTAAAATTGCAAAGCTTCTGAAGCGTGATCATCGAACAATCAAGCGTTTCATTCAAAATAGTCAACAGGGTCGCAAGAAGCGTGTGGAAAAACCAAGGCGCAAAATAACTGCCCATGAACTGAGAAAAGTCAAGCGTGCAGCTTCCACGATGCCACTTGCCACCAGTTTGGCCATATTTCAGAGCTGCAACATCACTGGAGTGCCCAAAAGCACAAGGTGTGCAATACTCAGAAACATGGCCAAGGTAAGAAAGGCTGAAAGACGACCACCACTGAACAAGACACAGAAGCTGAAACGTCAAGACTGGGCCAAGAAATATCTCAAGACTGATTTTTCTAAGGTTTTATGGACTGATGAAATGAGAGTGAGTCTTGATGGGCCAGATGGATGGGCCCGTGGCTGGATTGATAAAGGGCAGAGAGATCCAGTCCGACTCAGACTCCAGCAAGGTGGAGGTGGAGTACTGGTTTGGGCTGGTATCATCAAAGATGAGCTTGTGGGGCCTTTTCGGGTTGAGGATGGAGTCAAGCTCAACTCCCAGTCCTACTGCCAGTTCCTGGAAGACACCTTCTTCAAGCAGTGGTACAGGAAGAAGTCTGCATCCTTCAAGAAAAACATGATTTTCATGCAGGACAATGCTCCATCACACGCGTCCAAGTACTCCACAGCGTGGCTGGCAAGAAAGGGTATAAAAGAAGAAAATCTAATGACATGGCCTCCTTGTTCACCTGATCTGAACCCCATTGAGAACCTGTGGTCCATCATCAAATGTGAGATTTACAAGGAGGGAAAACAGTACACCTCTCTGAACAGTGTCTGGGAGGCTGTGGTTGCTGCTGCACGCAATGTTGATGGTGAAAAGATCAAAACACTGACAGAATCCATGGATGGCAGGCTTTTGAGTGTCCTTGCAAAGAAAGGTGGCTATATTGGTCACTGATTTGTTTTTGTTTTGTTTTTGAATGTCAGAAATGTATATTTGTGAATGTTGAGATGTTATATTGATTTCACTGGTAAAAATAAATAATTGAAATGGGTATATATTTGTTTTTTGTTAAGTTGCCTAATAATTATGCACAGTAATAGTCACCTGCCCACACAGATACCCCCCTAAAATAGCTAAAACTAAAAACAAACTAAAAACTACTTCCAAAAATATTCAGCTTTGATATTAATTAGTTTTTTTGGTTCATTGAGAACATGGTTGTTGTTCAATAATAAAATTAATCCTCAAAAATACAACTTGCCTAATAATTCTGCACTCCCTGTATGTTTCTCTTTAGTTTTTATGTGTTTGTAAGTGCCAGAATTCCTCCTATTACATTTAAAACAGCCTTGCAATGTGCCCATCCACTTCTCTGTCAAGGGCTCCACCCTGTTCCTTAAGGCACTTGGAGCTAGGATCTGTTTAAGGCTTTGGTTCTTTTTAAATGTAATAACTGGTTTACAGGTAGAATATGGCGCAGAACGTTGTCTGAGTATGTGCCAATGTTTTTTTAGAATTCTAACAATTTCGCCTGACGCTTGATTGTATTTAGTTAGAAACTTGCAACATTGGTTCCCTCCTGCCTTGGGACTTTCCTTAGTAGTACTCACTTGTAGCAGGTCTTATCATTGTTTCTCCTTGGCACGGTTGTATGCTTCCTGAATCATATGTTGGTCGTAATCTTTGGGTCTAAACTTACTTAATTTCTGGCTTTCTTTCTCATTGACCGCCATCTCTGTACAGTTCCGCTGAACTCACTGGAATTGTCTGAAGGGGATGTTCTTGATCCAGTTCTTCTTATGGCCACTCTTCGCATGTAAATACGAGCTACTATCGATCGGTTTAGAGTACAAACAGGAGGCGATACAACCATTCTATTCTATAAGGACCACATCTAAGAAGGGAATAGTCCTGGTGACATTCATGGTAAACTTGAGGTTCATGGTATTTGCATTAACATATTTATGAAACTCCTCCTTATCATTTTCATACTCGGACTTCCAAAATTTCTATTGTAACCCTCCCCCTTCTCCTCCCCCATGGGTAAATAATTACCCCGGTAATTATTTACCCATGGGGGAGGAGAAGGGGGAGGGTTACAATAGAAATTAGGGAGATATTAATAGGGGCCTCAAATACAGTGGCAGGCACTTCACAACAGCAGAGCCATAGCAACATAAAGTGTATGATTGCAAACGCAAGAAGTTTGCCTGGGAAAATGGATGAGCTAGAAATATTAGCAGTACAAGAAAAATGGGGCTTAATAGGCATTACGGAAACATGGTGGGATGAATCTCATGACTGGACTGTTAATCTGGATGGTTATAACCTATTTAGGAAAGATAGGGGAAATAGTAAAAGAGGAGGAGGGATCTGTCTTTATGTTAAGCCTGAATTTAAGCCTATAGTTAGAGAAGATATTTATGCTGGCACTAACGGCATCATTGAATCCTTGTGGGTTGAGCTAAATAGTGGAGGAGCTAATTCTAAATGCATATTGGTGGGAGTATGCTATAAACCCCCAAATATAGCTGAAAGTGAGGAAATACAATTATTGTTACAGATTGGAAAAGCAGCTAAGCATGGGCAAGTTCTAATAATGGGAGACTTTAATTACCCTGATATAAACTGGATAAACGAGACCAGCAGCTCAGCTAAGGGGAGCAGGTTCTTGAGTACACTCAGGGATCATTATCTAGCCCAGGTAATACAAGAACCTACTAGAAATGGGGCCATCTTGGATTTAGTCATCACAAGTAATATTGATATAATATCAAATGTAAAAATAGGGGAACCCTTGGGGAACAGTGATCACAACACAGTCTCATTTGAGATTGAATACAAAAAACAGAGTTGTAAGGGGCCAACAAAAACTCTAAATTTTAAAAGGGCTAACTTTAATGGGCTACGGGCAGCAATACAACATATAGACTGGGACAAAGAACTTACAGGGAAGAATACTGAAAATAAATGGACAACATTCAAATCCTTACTAAATAAACATACTCATCAGCATGTACCATGTGGAAATAAAATGAATAGGAGTAAATCACATCCCATGTGGCTTAACAATGACTTAAAGATCATGATGAGGAAAAAGAAATATGCATTTAAATTATACAAGAAGGAGGGAACAGAGGCAGCTTTATGTGACTATAAGGAAATCAACAAGGCTTGCAAAAGGGCTATTAGACTGGCTAAAATAGAAAATGAGAAGTCAGTTGCAATGGAAAGTAAGACTAACCCTAAAATATTTTATAAATATATTAATGGGATGAAGGCCAGGAAGGAATCGATAGGACCATTACAATGTGACACAGGCCATCTGATAATTAGTGACCAGGAAAAGGCAGATGAGCTAAATAGGTTCTTTTCGTCGGTTTACACAAGGGAGGTACCAGTGGTTGGGACACCGCAACATAATGGGGCTACACTACCTTTACTAAATAATTGGTTAACGCAGGAAGAAATACAAAAGAGGTTGGAGAAAATAAATGTTAATAAAGCCCCAGGTCCTGATGGAATACATCCAAGGGTACTGAGGGAGCTGGGTTCTGTAATAGCCAAACCATTATATCTAATCTTTAAAGACTCACTCACTACAGGGTCTCTACCAGATGACTGGAGAAAAGCAGAGGTGATACCTATATTTAAGAAGGGATCTAGAGCAAATCCGGGGAATTATAGACCAGTGAGCCTCACTTCTGTAGTTGGGAAGCTTTTAGAAGGGTTAATAAGGGACAGAATACAAGAATATGTCTATTTGAACAGGATCATAGGTAGCAGTCAACATGGATTTATGAAGGAAAGGTCGTGTCAGACCAATCTAATTAGTTTTTATGAGGAGGTTAGTAGGAACTTGGATCAGGGCAACTCAGGGGATGTAGTCTTTTTAGATTTTTCAAAGGCATTTGATACAGTGCCACATGGAAGACTAGTGAGCAAACTAAGGGATACAGGAATTGCAGTAAATATCTGCTCATGGATCGAGAGCTGGCTAAAAGACAGGAAGCAAAGGGTTGTTGTAAATGGAACATACTCCGATTGGTCTAATGTGATAAGTGGGGTTCCTCAGGGCTCAGTATTGGGTCCTCTCCTTTTTAACATATTTATTAATGACATTGAAGTAGGACTCGAATGTAGTGTCTCCATTTTTGCTGATGACACTAAGTTGTGCAAGGTAATAAAATCAGATAATGATGTACTTTCCCTACAAAAGGATTTGCATAAATTAGAGAAATGGGCGGCTAAATGGCAGATGAGATTTAATACAAAAAAATGTAAGGTTATGCATTTGGGAAGGAACAATAGCCAAGCAATCTATAATCTTAATGGAGCAAATCTAGGGGTATCAGATATTGAAAGGGATTTGGGAGTACTAGTGGACAACCACCTAGGTAACAGCGCTCAAAGCCAAGCAGCGGCTGCAAAGGCAAATAAAATATTAGCATGTATTAGGAAGGGTATAGAAGCCAGGGAAGAAGATATAATTCTGCCACTATACAAATCTCTAGTACGCCCTCATTTGGAATATGGAGTACAATTTTGGGCACCACCTCATAAAAAAGACATTTTAGAGCTGGAAAAAGTACAGAGAAGGGCTACAAAACTAATAAGGGGAATGGAGGGGCTAAGTTATGAAGAAAGACTAGCAAAATTAAACTTATTTTCGCTAGAAAAAAGGCGTCTAAGAGGAGATATGATTACGTTATATAAATACATCCAGGGTCAATATAAGGCTTTGTCAAGTGAACTTTTTGTAGCAAGAGATTTTCAACTGACAAGAGGACATCCGTTGAGGTTAGAGGAAAAAAGATTTCACCTTAAACAAAGAAAAGGGTTCTTCACAGTTAGGGTGGTTAAACTGTGGAATTCTCTACCAAAGGAGATGGTGACAGCGAATTCGATAGACAACTTCAAAAAGGGGTTAGATATATTTCTGAATAAAGAGGGCATTCAAGGCTATCCTAGATAACTAGCAAGGAATATTGATCCAGGGAGAAATTTGATCGCCAGTTTCTGGGGTCAGGAAGGAATTTTGCTTTTTTTTTCCCTTATGAGACAATTGGCAAAGTTTCAATGAGTTTTTTTTTTATGTTTGCCTTCCTCTGGATCAATTAACAATAAAAATAAATTGTCCAAATTAAAAAGATCAATAGAGATCTAAAAAGGTTGAACTTGATGGACTAACTCTTTATTCATCCTCCAATACTATACTATTAATAATTATTTAATCAATAATTTAATTAATAACTAATACGCATATTGCAGATCAGAGGAGATCTTAACCGTTTGAACTTGATGGACTGAAAGTCTTTTTTCAACCTTAATTACTATGTAACTATGTAACTATGTAACTATGTCATCTATAAACCGATGCAAACTGATAATATTGTTCTTGAAAGGATGGTCACTCCACACATACAAATCTTCCCACAAACCCATATAAATTTTGGCAAAGCTGGGTGCGAATCTTGTACCCATTGATGTTCCGGTACATTGGAGGTAATGTTTGTTTTAAAAAATAACATAGTTTTTACTCAATATAAGCCGGATGGCATCTACAATAAATTCTCTGTGGCTTACTTCAATATTATCATATGAATCAAAGAATGTATTTACTGCCGCAATCCCTAGATCTTGAGGTATTGCCGTATACAGTACAGTAACGTCCAAGGATATCCAACAATAATCTTGGTTCCATTGTAAAGAGGACATAATCTCCAAAAGGTGAGGAGTATCTTGATTGTAAGATGTTTTATACTGAGTGTTTCTACTTCATCTTTGAATTGTTTCACTCTCGATAATAATAATAATTGGTTATCAGCCATTAACTTTACCTAAAATTTCTTCAGTTCGTTAAGTCAGAATCAAGAGGTTATAATGGGTCTGAAATTGGGGTCCTCACCAGGCCCAGCCGGCTTCAGGAACCTATATTATAGTATATGCCAGAAAGAATTGCTTGAGCTTAAAGAGGCTTTTAATCAATTAAATGAGGAAGGCTTTGCTCTGCCAGAAATGTTGAAAGCAGAAATAGCTACCATACCAAAGACAGATTCAAGATTTCCTGAATGTAAGAATTTTAGACCCATTTCTCTCCTCAACAACGATATCAAAATCTATGCCAAAATATTGGCTAATAGATTGAATTCAGTGTTGGGGAGACTTGTCTCAAAAGAACAAAAAGGATTTGTCCCCAAAAGGCTAGGTCCGGATGGAGTCAAAAAATGTATTAATTTAATTTATTTTATTAATAAAAATAATATTACATCAGTTTTTCTTGGTATGAATGCGGAGAAAGCCTTTGACAGGGTCGGCTGGGGCTTCATGGATCTAACTTTGTCCAGATATGGTCTGGGCGAATTTGGATCACGTGCTATTCACATGGATCCCCAGCCGTCTCTGTCAGAGGGATAGGATACTCCTCAAAAGAGTTCAGTATATCTAATGGGATGAGGCAGGGGTGTCCCCTGCCTCCCCCAATATTTGCTCTGATACTTGAGCCACTATTGGAAGGGATTAGGACTTCAGAGGAAATAAAAGGAATAAGAGTAGGAATCAGACAACATATGATTTCTGCTTTTGCAGATGACATTATAATTACAGTTGAGCAACCTTCCTCTTCTTTAGAAAACCTTTTTTCTCTCATTATGTAATTTGGTAAAGTTTCAATTTTTTTATAAATTTAGAGAAATCAGAATTTCTTCCATTTAAGATTATGGGAGGTAAACTAATGAAACTGAGAAAGAAATTTCTAGGCAAATGACAAGTTAAAATTGAGTTATTGGGGATAACTTTATTTAAAGATTTGAATAAAGTGGTTAGTAAAAAAATATGAAATGGTTAATAAGGACATTGAGGAAATAACAAAGAAATGGAATTCCCTCAAAATCTCATAGGTAGGAAGAATAAATGCCACCAAAATGTCTTTAGTGCCAAAAATTGGTTTGTCTCCCAATATGCACTTCATACGAAATACCTATTCCTATTATAAAGTCATTACAACTAAAGATTGATAAGTTTAACCACGAAGAGAAAAAAATGAGAGTAAAGAGAATTGATATGGGTCGTTCCTTTAGTAATGGTGGCTTGGGATACCCTATAATAAAAATTATCAAGATGCAATTCTTATTTCCCATATGGTCAATTTGAACGACCCAGGCTGAAATAGTGAGTGGATACAAATAGAAAGGGAAATAATAAAGAGAAAGATAAACTATGGATGTTCCAAGAGAATCTACCTAAAATCAAAAAGTATCTTGGAGAAGTAGGAATAAAAAACACAGTTAAAAGATGTTATTAACTAAACAGTAAATACCAATTAATCCCGCTCCCCAGCCCGATTGTCCCATTGGAATCCCTAGCTGACTATTTAGGAAATTCATGGCAGAAAAAACTGATTAAACCAAACCTGGTGGTCATTAAAGACTTATATAAAAACTTATTAAAAAAACTTTTATGAAAACAAACTTAGGGATTTCGAAGATATAATAAAAATAGATCCCAAATTAGTTGGAGGAGGGTTGGAATATAAATTGTTTTGTGAAAAATTAAAAACCACAAAATTACACCTGACAGACGTCAGATGATTAACACCATGTGAAGAATTACTTTTAAATCATAATAAACAACATCTGATTTCAAAGTCATATAATCTAATTAGGAACAAAGAAATAGAACAGAAAACCACTGCTATGTTAAAGTGAGAAAATGAGTTAGCAATGGAAATACCACTAGCTACTTGGTATAAAGACTTTTCAGTTACTGAAAGATACCGGTATATAAAAAACATAAAGTATAGAGAACTTTTTTTATAAGATGTATAGTAGATGGTATTTGGTCCCACTTAAAATGTCATATATTACAAAAAAAGAAAGCGATAAGAATTGTTGGAGAGAATGTGGAGAAACGGATCATTTAGGCATATATGGTGGGATTGCCCACAAATTCAAATCTTTTGGCAAGATCTTTTTAATCATATCAAAGAAATGATTAAGGAAAAGATAAACATCACTCTAGAGTTTACTAAAAAAAAAATCATAATATTTTTAGTATATTTTGCAAAATCTTTCATAAGTTCAGTTTTAAAGAGCTTTGTGATTCTAGCAAAGATTTTTCATTCTTTACTTCCTCACTTTGCAGTTGATTTCAAATGTTCTCAGAACTGACTCAGATTCAGCCAATTGTAATAATGAATCATCAAGTGAGAAAGTCCAATGTTTTTGCTTTTTTGTTGTCAATAGGTGAAAAAAAATCCTGAAGCAGATTTTATATTCTATTTTTTACTTTAGATGTCATTTTAGAATAGTTATGGTCCCTGTTTTTAATTTTGTAAAGAAATTGGTCAGTAAATGAAATGAGAACAAATAACTGATTATTCAATTCTATAAAAAGTAGATAAAAAATCCTGATAAAGTCAACAGTTAACAAATAAAATGCCAACATTTTATAAATGAGGATCTATCTAAGATCAAATCTATCAGATTTTTTTTTAGGTTTTGCAAGAAATATTTGCTTTTATCTTAATTCAAAAGCTTATCCAAACCTTTATAAGAAGGGCACATATACTTATCACTGGAAAGAAAGGTTAAAGAAGGGGAAATCCCCCTTCTTACACCACCGCCGTCAGCTTATAGATTTCTAAGGTAGTACAAGCTTTCCAATAGGAGTGGCTCGATAGCCTGTTCTTGCTGAAAATACAACAGGCGAGTTTTTAAGATGTTTAACACTGTGCCTTCTTATCTATAGGAAACCTGCAAGTTCACAGGCCAAACAAAGTACTCGGCTTGGCAGGCTCAGTGGCTATAGTCATCATACTTTGGTGGGGAGTCAGAGTGCCTCAGCATCTATTATACACCCAACTCAACAAGCCTCAGACTTCCGAATTAAGCAAGTGCTATGCTGCTTCTCCTCAAAGTACTCTTACTTGGGTAAACTCCTCTGTGCTTCCCTCTAGCGTTAAGGAACCACATTTTTCATTGCTGTGTCCCTAGAGCGGCAAGAGCTCCCACACTAGCTTACATTGCTAGCAACCTTCTGGAGGAACCGTAAACATCCTCATACTTGCCTACAGCAATTTGATATTTTTGGTATTCAGGATTCCCAAATATCCAGACCCTGCTACTGATGATTCTTTGGATCATCTTAGTTTTGGAATTAATTGAAGGGGTAGAAGGACACAAACATGCTCTGCTCTGCTGAGAGGGTTCACAAGCTATTTTTTTAATTTCTAAATACACATTTGCTTTTATTTGAATAAATATTATCTTCTATTTCATTGGATACTCTTCTATCTTCATTCAACTTCATTCTATTTTCCACTTATTATTTTGTACACAGCAGCTACTCCCTACAGATGGATGCACACCATTTAGTATACTTTATTTCACAACTAGGTTAATAAAGGAAAATATCCTGTCACTAACCCTTTCTTAGCTGAGTACCTCTTAACTTGTGTCCCCTTCCCTGGGTGTAACACATAAAAATGTTTTATTATAACACCCAAGGAAAATCCTACTTTTACACAGGCTACTATATACATGCAGAAAATATTACATAGCAGTATGAACACATTAAACCATATTTAACCATAGGGAAATATTACTTAGTAGTATGAACACATTAAAACATATTTAACCATAGGGACATATTACCCAGCAGTATAGAAACTTTAAACCATATTTAACCCTAGGTAAATATTATTTAGCAATTTAGACATGGATTCCCTGATTGATAATATTTTATGTAAAAAATAGAATTAGGCATATAGGATATACTCTGCTCATTTTACACTAGGCAATTACAAATTTGTTAGTGGCAAAAGAGTGTTATACAGAAATGCAGAGCCAATAATTTTTCCAAATTCAAGAAGAATCTCAAAAGGCAAAAGGGCTGAAGGAGAAGAGCTATTTCTACAGCCTCTGCCACATGTAAGTGATTGCTCTGTTGCAAAGTAGCATCAAATCTCAGATGGTGAGTGAACATTGTTATGCAGTGTCCAGACCAACAGTCTTATATTGTGTTATTATTCAAACAGTGGAGATAGCAACATCATTGATTTTGAGGAGAAGTCTAACACTGCATAATAAGAAATCATTAAAACCTCCACCAAGGGTATGATCACTTTCAGAGACATTGGAACATGGACAATGTTCATCCATGCCAGAGCAGTCGCTAAGCCACCAAAAGCCTGGTCAGTTCCCCTTTGCCTCATTACCTCCATGTCCATCAGCTAAGCCACCACCTCTATCTGTTTTTTCACCTGCATCTCCCCTGAGACCCCCACATAAGGGAGGGATTGGTGGCACAAAAGGGAGAGGCTGTGATTAGACAGAGGAGGAAATAGGGTCTGCATCCCATTTAATCTTTTTTAAAAATAAAGGTCTCAGTGAAAATCTATTTGTTAAAATATTAACTTATGCATGCCTGTCTACAGAGTGGATAATCATGTGGCTAGCCACCATCACATAGTCCATGATAACCTTGTCTATGGACACGTATGGTTATGATTCATATTTCAATTGATGGTCACTTACGAATACAGTTGAGAAGAGATGATGTAGTCCCTATTTAGGATTTTAATTAATTTATTGATAAACCTATTTTGTAGGCACATTTCACATCCATGAAGCAGTTTGTTCTTCTGCAAGAAGTGCTACCAAAAAATGTAAGTAAACTATATACAGTGGCTTTCATATAGCCATCATATTGATCATATTCCCCCAGTAGAATGATCAAACATGTGCCAATGCACATATCTATTTTAATCAAACTCAGCAGTTATATATGCATGAGATAAGCATGTCATCATTCTTAACAATATCAGACCAGATCGGCTTTAAAGCTGATGACCTTTGTTTGGCAGCTAGAAGCATATTACATCATATTATAACACCTGAATACCTTTAACATGTGATATCAATGTTGCTAAATAATATCAAATAGAGATAGTGATAGTACTCCTAGTCTTCTGATTGTGGTCACTGCTAAGCATTCCTGCAAGATCTCAAATCATTGCTAAATATCTGCAATTGGTCATGTCAGCTGATGATACAGCATTGTTTTCACTACTTGCAGATGAACATCAGGCAAATCAGTAACAGACAAAAAACACTACTGCACATACAGATCTTGCTAAAATGTTCTCCTCTCCAGCTTATTTTATTTTTTTTGGGGGGGGGGGGGTATGACTATACACTGATCATTTCAGAAGTGTGTAATACTGATTCCAAGATTTTCAAATCACACTGTATGTGTGTAATTTATTTAGATTACATAATCAAGAAGCAATTGCATCTATTGCATTGAGTAGATGAAGACCTGATATAAGTGTTAGGCACATTAATGATTACTTATGAAAATAAAAGTGTTGTGGTAATCACTATATAGCCTAAATAAAGTTGTACTCAGGCTCCATGTTTAAAAACACTTAAAACCAAAATAGTGATTCCTGGGATAGATGTAAATGCATGGTCTGACTATGCTCTGCGGCTATAATAAACATATATTCTTGTCATACCATAATCCAGGTGTCTGGGTGTTCATAATAGTTACTGATATGTCCATACATATCATATTTCAGTATACCCATCCTGTGTTAAGGTATAGTAGATCTGTATAAATGTATATATGTAATATGTATTCAGAAGTCATATTCATATAGAGAAAATTAAAATATGGATAACGGCATAATCATATTTATAAGTCAATTATGGATAATGGTAAAATATGTCTCAACACCTTTGTGTTTTCATTAATTTATTACTGTAATCTTAGGTTTCCAGGTCAATAGTGTTTTGTAAATTAGTAAATAATTTTGTTATTGCCAAGTGCTTACACTTTTCATGTTAAATATGATGTTAAGATCAACATAAATTAACAGCAAATCACATAATGTTGCAAACAACACCTGAAATATGTATTAAGTGTGACATCATGACCAAATATTTAGCCTTCTATTCTATTAAAACATGTTCATGTTAACAGTACAGGCTATATCAATGACACAGGCCGGGTTAATGTGGCCAAAGTGTCTTGTTACGTTGTTAGCAGAGATTTCTACATTATACATGAACAACAATAATGGTAATTTGCTAAGTTAATACTACTAAATCAATATATCATAATACTGTTCTGGATCACTATCCTGCTGAAGAGATTCTTAACAAATTAGAGCACAGCTGATTTATAAACTTTGGCAGCTACATTTATGTTTCTGTGCTCTTCAGTTGTCTATTTTACACAAATGTTTGAACCTCTGCTTGTAATACGAGCAACTTCTGCTTAGTTGAAACTTCTAAATGTTTTAAAATGTTTTATACATGATTTAGACCTTTGCCTCCGAAGACATATGCTGTGACTATGACTGTCTCTATTACAAATGTGATGCTTGCCATCCTTTTGTTCAGTCTTAAGCCCTATGGTTTTGTGCTCTGTTGCAGGATAATAATTGTCAAAGTCCCAATAGTTGAATAGACAATAATTACCTTTTTACTGTACTTCATATTCCAGGTGAGGTCTTGCCAAATATTAATACAGTGGCGGTATTATAATTTCTTACATTGCATCAGTACCTCTTTTACCTTCTATAAACTGGTTCATTTTAAATTGTAGGTGGCATTTTTCTTTTTGTTTTCCCTATGCTTAATTCTAGCTTTACCTGGGACCAAATTGACAGTGCCATTTTGTTGTTAATTTGTTTAGTTCCTCAACACTGGATGTACATCTTGTTCTGATTTAATTGCCCTGAACAATTTAGTATCATCAGCAAACACTATTTTCAAATCCTAATTCTAAGTCATTAAAAAGTGTATTAAAAAGAAGTCAGCACAGTACGAAGCCCTAAGGAACTCCAATTACCAATCTGAGTATATTTCATTTGTAATAACCCAGTGTGTGTTATCCTGTAACACATTTTCTCTCCTAGAACATATTTACTGCAATTACAAGTTCCTTTATTTTACACAATAATCTCCCATGAGACATTGTATGAAAAAGCTTTGTAAAATTAAAAACAGGTTCAATGAGGACCTTATAAAGAGGCTGTATAAAGAAAATGTATTTATTAAAAACTATGCAACAAATACAAAGAAGTGATGATAATGAAAATGCAGCAGCACTAGCTATTCAGTGTTTTATCTACTGAAAAGACGAAGTGAAGTTCCATCATCTTGATAAAAATGTAAAATATAGCAGAATTTTTTATACAATATCCTGTGAACCTCAAATGTATGATGAATGGTTCTCAATGTTGACTGATGATTCAGGGTAACATGTATTGCATCTGTCTATAGGAATATTTTTTTTATAAATCAAAATAGGAGCTTTCCAATTGCAGAAGATAAACATATATTGCCTGCAATAAATGGTAGCTTTACTTGTGGTTTAGCTAATAATTGACAAGCTAAATGGGCAGGATTAAAATAATTTCCTTAGACATTTCCCCTTGATTACTCTCATCATTCTACTATTGCTACTACTACTGTTTTTTTTTTCATGGAACCATACTGGGCCAAATTTTGAAATATACCTAGTAAAAAAGTTTTGTTGTGCATATAGCTATCTTGAGAACCTAGATGTAATACAGTATGTTCAAAATGTATATTTTATCAATAAGATAACATAACATATTAAACATTTTATTTACACTTCCTGAATATTCCAGGAGGTTTAATTAAATTTGTAATGATTTAATAAAATCAGAATTGTCACTTATGTGGAACCTAAATTTCAATGCTTATAAATGGAAAATGTTGCACTTAGGGTACAAAAAAAGCCCCAACAGAATGTACAGCTTATAGTAATTTGATGATGGCAACAGAAGAATAAAGAGACTTGGGATGTAAAGGTAAGCAATCAATGCAAAAAGGTGCATGAAAAGCCAATTATATTATTGGTTGAATTGGCAGGGGCATTAACAGCATAAAAAGATACATAACCCTATATGCCCTTTGTATTAAAAAATATATACACCACATTTTTAACTAGAGTAGGAGTGGTATTGATCCAGGGGGTCATCCAATTGCTGACATATTGGGGTCAGAAAGGATTTTTTCCCATTTTTGAGAAAATTGGCAGTAATTTAATGTTTTTTTTGTTTACCTTCTCTAAATCAATTAACATTAATAATAGTAATAATTAGTAATAATTAGATCAAAACACTTTACACAATGAAAATTAAGGAATGTTTTTAGTAGATAATTGTATGTGTTGCTTAAAAATGAGCTGTGCAAAGAATATAATAGATTTAATAAAATCTTAGCAGAAAAAGTAATTTTAAAGCCAGTATTGTAATTAAAATATTGCCATGATAGAATATTTTTACTAAAAAATACAAGAACATGCTTACTAATGTGGATTTAAAAGTAATTAATAGTGTGCAAGGACCAAGGCACTAAAAAGTATGCCATATAGACCCCCATGGTACTCTAAAAGTAACCCCTAGTGTGCCAGGGGGTTCTCAAGGACCTCCATGGCACCCTAATAAAAATAAAAAAAAGTTAAAAAATAAATACACCTCTACTACAAACCTACAGCCTTATTTTATATGCAAATCTGCTGAAGTGTAACCTACCATTTTGACTTCAGCAGATCAGTGTACCATGGGGGGCCCTCATGATAGGGGTTAATTGGTAGAACTCCTGTTTCATAGAGGTTAAATCAGTGTGCTACAAGGGACCCACATGGTAGGAGTTAATTGTTAGGTACCATGGTGATCAAAATACACCCCCGTGGTTACAGTTTAGCAGACAGGGTCAGCGGGGGAGGGAATCCTGGGGGTTCCCTTCAACTCATTGGAGGAGGAAATCCCAGGGGTTACCTGGGTTTATAGATGGGGTCCCCTGCCTATCTCTTTTTATATTTAATCTCTTCAGTGCCATGATGGAGGGTATATGTAGATAGATGGGGAGGAGTGTTTATTTTCACTAAGCAGCACTGCTACAGAGACTACTGAACTGACAGTTCAGAGTCCCATGCAGCAGGTAGCATGGGGACTGGGTATCAGGGCTGCAGTGAAACAGCACTGTTGCGTGGTCCCTAGTTTACAGTAGTGTTTGTATCAATTGAGATTGGAATGGATAAGTAGCTTGCATAAAAAAGGCTCCCACAGTTACAGGAGAGCCTCTTTACACAGTTATGTATCTAATTGGAATAGGACCCTATGTTTCTCTCCCAGATACTATTTGTCATGACCCAGGGGTGAGGGAACCAGGTACACCCCAAATCCTTCCTGCTTTCAAATGACAGGACAACCCCTTGGATTGTGATGAGCTTTGATATCTCAGTGCCCAGCTTGCTTCTCCAGCTTAGCAAGCTGGAACAGCAGTTATCAGGATACATGAGCAAAAGAGCAGGTGATGGTCCCTTTAAGATTGGACCCAGCAGGGAGATCCAGATACCAGCAAGTGATTAGCTCAAAAAAGTATTAAAAACCTTCACTCCAGAATGAC
Organism: Discoglossus pictus; assembly: GCA_027410445.1. Taxonomy (NCBI): domain Eukaryota; kingdom Metazoa; phylum Chordata; class Amphibia; order Anura; family Alytidae; genus Discoglossus; species Discoglossus pictus. Next base: position 129,730,256 of record CM050165.1, on the reverse strand, counting down.
ACATGCACCATGATTACGTAGAGTCAAACATGTGCATGGAGATGTCCACCAGAATATGTCATCGACCTGATCACTTCCCTGCTGGCCAGGAGCCTGGCTGAAAAATCCTCTCAATCCCCTCTTTGATCTAAGCCTTTCAGGGGGTTATCAGTCAGAATAGTGGTGGTGATATCATGACTGATTGTGTACGTGACTGTCTACAGCTAGCAATTTCTCTAGGTAACCCTATATCACAATTAGGTTAATAAAGGAAAATATTCTGTCACTAACCCTTTCTTAGCTGAGTACCTCTTAACTTGTGCCCCCTTCCCTGGGTGTCCCACATAAAAATGGTTTATTATAACCCCCAAGGAAAATCATTGGGAGCCTCTCCTCTGGTGTACTTTTGCTCCTCTGAGCAGCGTCTGCGCTCATCACAAAGACAGATATATATGTCTCTATTTTTGTAAATATTAATCAATTAATTAGTTACTTAATGAATTAATATACTGTACCTATTTGTAATTAATATATCCATCAATCAATAGGCTGAAGAGCTAACAATCTTTTTTAATTTTCCCTGCAGCATATAATGTCCAGTTGGACTGTTGCTGGCCTTCGGAGATAGTTTTATGAATGTCCCAACTGTGCATTAGAAGTAGGCTGCGGGCGCGAGGGCAAACCATTGGTTTATTTGTGTAAAGCGCTACTGTAGATGCGTAATGTTGTGATTTGCAAGTTCGGAATGTAAAATTAGCTTTGTTTGTGTATGTGTTACGCTGTTTGCGAGTATTTGGCATCCTTTGTAGTAGTGTATTTTTTTTTTTTAATATTTTTTTATTAATTAATTAACAATAATACACATGTTTCAACGATAAAACAAAAATGATATAGACAATGTCCTTGAAAAATATAAACATACAAATAAATAACCTTTTAACTTCAATTATCGACTTTTTGCTTTCTCTCTCTTTTTTTTGTTTTTTTTTGTTATATGAATTCAGATTACTTACATATAAAAATACAGGTTACCGAACTTGTAACCTAAAAACAAAAGAAAAAACACGCCTAGGGTAAAGGGAAGGGGGGGAAGGAAGAACAGGAGAAGAGAGGGACATGGAAAATCAGGATCCACACCCTGATTGTCCTAAGAATTAGAGAACTCTGTAACTTTACCATCCGATCTTAAGGATCCAGGTGTCCCAGCATGAAGCCCATTTCTTGTATGATTGATTCAGGTCAGCTGAGATAACGCTCATATCATATATGAACTTAAGCTTACGTAAAACTTCACTATATGTGGGTATTCCCGATTTTCAGGCTTTAGCTAGCGTAACTCGAGTTGCCAAAAACACTTGGTGTGACAAAAGTTGAGCCTGGTTACTAAGGCCCTCTATGGGTAGACCTAAAAGAGCTTCTTCTGGTTTTTGGGGAATCCTGCAATCCCAGAGTTTCTCCAAGATATCATATGTCCCCAGCCAGATGTGGGCAATCCTAGGGCAATCCCACAGGACATGTTTAAGAGTACCTAAATCAGTACACCCCCTAAAACAATTACCTTCCAAAGACAGATTGGAAAGCTTCAACCTAGCCGGTGTTAGGTACCACCTCAAAATAGTCTTGTGTGAATTTTCCCTCAATATTACGTTCAATGAGGAGCCTGTCGCCTGTTTATGTATTTTATTCCATTGAGCCTCATTTAAGTCAATGGCAAGTTCCGACTCCCAAGATTGTTGATGATGTAATTTAGGTGGTGTGGTCTGGTCTGTTAGGTAGTTATAAATAATAGAGATATTCCGTCTGCCAGTCGGATTCTCAAGGCAACATTTCTTAAATGGAGTAGTCCTGGCAGCGGCATTACATTTGATTACTTTGGAGATATTAGTATATAAGTATTTGGAGTTATAAATTAAGCCATTCCCTTAATGGTAAATGGTGTTCTTACATAAATGCTGTAATAGACCACTGTCTATTACCCCTCAACAGATCAGCCACCACCGTAAATTTATTGTTTATCCACCACTTAAATTGCGAGAGTCTATCAATTAGTGCCGTTCTTTGGTATACCCACAATGGGGCTATCCATGAGCTTGTTTCAACCAGTGGGATTCTCTTGTTTGTCTGGGTCAGAACTGCCAGAGACTGGACCATGCAGTTAGTAAAGGAGGCATTCCCCAACTTAGAATGTAAGCTAAGCCAAATAACCTGTTTAATGTGGATGCCACTTTGTTCAAAGATATTTGTTTCTATTTCTACCCATATTGGCACTTGTTCTTTACCAAACCATTTAGTAATTTGGGCTAATCTAGTGGCTTTACAATATTTCAATAGGTCTGGGAGGGCCAGCCCTCCTCTGGCCTTTGAAGCCTTCATGGCCGTCTTATTTATTCTAGGTCTTTTACGGTCCCAAATGAAGCGAGAAATTGCCCCTTGAATAGCCAAGATATCCTTGGAACGAACAGCCGTTGGAATGGTACGGAAGAGATACAGGAGCTTGGGCAAAATATTCATTTTGATAGCGTGAATCCTTCCTAACCACAAAATTTTGTGTGAGGACCACATATTTAAATCCATAATTATTTTTTTAATGAGCGCCGTGGTTGTTAAGCAAACCGTGGTTGTTAAGTAAGAGTTTGAAAGACTTTGTTGCGGTGGGAATAATCATTGGGTCTGAATAGCCCGATCTATCCTTTGCTTGGTCCAGGACCGAGTTCATGTCTCCCCCAATAATCCATTGTGATTGTTGCCAGTCAGACATAATGTCTGAGATTTTATGAAAAAATTTAGCCTGTCCAATATTCGGGGCGTATATATTTAGCAGTGAAATCTGGCGTTCGTTAATAGTGCCCTGTACGAGGATGAATCTCCCTTCTGTGTCTCTGCGTGTGGATATGTGTTGGAAATTTAATCTCTTGTGTATTAAAATGGACACCCCCCTTTTTTTTCTGGGGCGGTAGAATGAAACGTTTGCGTGAAGCATTTCCCCCAATATTTTGGAATAGAATTCTTCTTAAAATGGGTCTCCTGTACCATGACAATATCTAGCCCCATGCGACCGTACTCCCCTAGGGCAATCCCCTGCTTTACCGGCTCATTCAGCCCCTGAACATTATGAGATGCTATGCATAAAGCCATTACTCACTACTTGTTCTGAGCGACACCCAAGAGATAGAGCTTCTGATGAGTAGGTTATCCGCTGAAAGCAGGTGACCTGAGGGGTGTTCTTCACTTGGACCTAATGATTCGTAGGGCTCCACACCAGGCTAGAGTAAATAGATCAAGTATAGAGAGGGGGAGGGGAGAGAAAAAGAAGAGAAGCCAGAGGGAGGGAGGAAGGAGGCGTCTAAAGGAGGAAGCAAAAATGAATAAAAATAAATATATATATATATATATATATATTTATATTAAAGCAATGTATAAAAATAACCGTGTTGTACAATATAGTACGTAAATCTAACCGTATACAAGTAAGTAATTACAAAAGATATGTGTATAGTGTTTGTATGGGTATATTAAGTATATATCCAGAACAATATACAATTTACACTGAAATGAGGAGAGCAACTCGCTGTCCTCCTATAACCTATGTGAAGCACCTGGAATCCTTGCAGAAAGATATCCAGGCGACTCGCCAAAACAAAAAAACAAAATAAAGTCAAAATAGAAAAAGTTTACAAAATTAACCCCCTGTGGGGCACAGCTTCAGAAACATAACATTAACAATTAAGTGACTATAACTATGCAGATGAAATCTAAACGTTAGATAGCTGCTGTAGAGGACCCTGAGCTAATATTAGAGTCGGCACCAGGTGAAAATAGATAAGATCAAACATATACATACACATGCATATATCTACATACACATATATATATATCTGTAAATACATACCTCCATCTATACATATCTACCCAGAAAACTAGGACTAAATTATCTCAACATTGTCGCTAAATTTAGCCTGGAGTCTGTGCCTTATGTAGATAAAGCTACAAAGTCCCTGTTCTACTGTCCACAGTTTTATAGGGTGTATTACGCATTGAAAAATCTCTTCCTTTTCCCTTTAGTTTTTCACCCTTCTAAATGTAAAAGATTATTACAGACTTAGGTTCTTTGTTGCAGCCTAGGGCGTCTGTAGGGTCTGGCATCCGGGCGTTGGGCCACTTCCCCTACTTCTGGTAAACGAATGTTCCAAGACGAGAGCAGCGCCATGCCCTCCTCCATTTCAAAAACTGGGTAAATTCTTCCATCTCTCACAATGTTCAATTTGAAAGGAAAGCCCCAGGTATACCTCCATCCTTGTGCCAAAACAATCTCCAGAAGAGGATTGAATAATCTCCTCTTGTACAAAGTGGTCGGAGAAAGGTCAGCAAAAATGGTGGCCTGGCCACCTGCAATCTCTGGAATACCAGGTCTCGCAGCTTTCATAAAGAGCTCCTTGGTCGTGTAGTAATGAAATTTTGCAATCTCTAGCTCTCTAGCTCTCTCTCCATCAACAGGAAGACCTGACAATGCTCTGTGAATGCGGCCTATTCTGAAGGCTTCCTCTTCTATGTTTGGCAGCAAAAGTTTGCAGAGATCCATCATATAATTTAGGAGATCTGTAATGGATTGTGGGAGGTTACGGATCCGAATATTTTGACGACGAGATCGGTTTTCCAGGTCTTCTTGCACGTATTGGAGTTGGCTTTGTTCATCTCTTAAGGTTGACACTTCTCCTTTCAGTTGGGAATGTGCTGCTAATAAGTCATGGTACCTCACTTCCAGGTCGGTCACTTTAGAATCAACCGCTTTTATTTCACCAGTAAGTTCTGCAGCCACTTTCTTGATTTCTCCAGTGATCTCAGTTCTAAAAGAGGAGATTAGATCTTATAGATCCTGTATGTCTGCTTTCATACTAGGAGCCGTGGATTCCATGGTAGCAATTGGGGAACGCTCTGGAGTTGAGGCTGGCTGTCGGGCAGACTGCGTTGGTGTCTTTGTTGTACAAAAGTTCTGTATAGTTTTGGTTGCCCTTCTTGTTGAGATCCCAGCCATTCCTTTTTTATAAGAACCGTACATAAAATGTAGTTGTCAAAGTCACTTCACCTTGAGTTGTGCCACCACACCGGAGTATGGGGTGCGTTTATATAGTGAGCATATTCTTATCCACATGTGTCAGTAAAATAGACCGGTTAGGCATCCTCAAAAATATTGGTGTATTTTGAAAGTCTCTGATGATATATTCCTACAGGTCCACTAGGTGACAGTGCAAAATAGTTTGGTTGCAGCAATTTGGCAGATAGCAGTTTTGTCCACAAGATGGAGCTAATCACATAGATTTGCTGGGAAATAGCCTCCTGGCCACCAGGTGGCGACGTTATAATGTGCTAGGCCTAGCACCGGCCAGATAAAACTTTATTATTGTGCAGATGGTGGACTTTGATCCTCATGTACAGGGTTTCAATAGATACAAACTCTGAAGAGGTTTATGCTCATAAGGCGTGTAGTTTTTTATTTTTACTATTTCTGTACACAAATTGGATTGGTGGCCAGGGTTGTCATGTAAGACATTCAATGCTGTACACTATTCAATCTTTGTGTAGGGGCTTAACCTACCAAGTTGATGATTACCAGTTAGGCATCTTTAGATTGTCCCTGTTAGGGGGTCTATCTCTGGGGCAGGTGATATGGTGTTTCTGCTATTGCTATTGAAATAAGCTCACCATTTCCTCCTAGCAGGCCTGCAGCAACTGTCCAGGTTAGGGCTTCAGACTGGTCTCTCTCCTTCTACTGTCCCCTGTTGCCCCACTGTCCAGTTGTCCCTCATCCAGTCCACTTTGCCAGGGGGTAGTGGAAGCACTGATATATTTATAAGCCTGAGCATGCAATTTTCATAAGCTGCCACTTGGTGGTAGTGTTGAGCTGTCTTTTATACAGGGTGTAGTCAACAGCAAACTTATACAATGGTCACACGTGTAGCCGCTCCCTTTATCTCATATAACATAAACAAGTTAAGATGATAAGGGATTGAGGAAAAAATTCCTTGTCTTAAACAGTTCATTACATTTGGCTGTGGCAGTTTTGCTTCAATTGCTTTGCTGATTAGAGTCCAGCACCAATTAGGATTTAATAAACAGAGCTTTTAATGATGGTTGCAAACACATGAGTCCCAGCAATGAGATGCTGTAAAGGTACAGTCCCTGGGGTGTGGGAGTACAACTTCCCTTGCTCCTTATGATCCCAGATTGGTGTAGAAGTTCATTGAATGCACTTCAATCCCTTTTTTTTCTATGTCCACCAGTGTCTGTGTATAGTTGCAGGGCTATTGCTAGCTTTACCCTGTGTTAGCTTTCAGTAGTAACCCATATAGAGTGCTTGTTAATTTTCCTTCAAATATGAAGTGAAAAATTATATGTTGTGCTCCACTTTATATCTCCCATCAAGAGGCCCTTCCCTGGGTAGGTGAGCTGGGGTCTAGCTGGGGTAGGATGACATAAGAGGTTCCCCTTTGGGGTTTAGACTCACCAGACACCTTCCCAATAGTTGTTGATTGTGCCCCATCCAGTATCTTTCAGTCCAGTAGATCTGTGTTAAAGTGAAGTCCAAAAGTTGCTGCACAGTGCCAGAGCAATCCAGACTGTTAGGTCACTGCAAACTGGTCTTGTAGATCAAAAATAATCCAAATTGCTTGGTAATTTCATGTTGTTTTAAAGCCTTATTGCAGGGAGCTCTGTTATTTAGCTTCCTCTCTGTTTGCTGCTAGCCACACCCATCTCCTTTGTAGTAGTGTATTTTGTACCTTGTACGTTCCTGTGTGAAAGTGGCACGCAGTTGGCGGTGTGTTGCGCTGTCCAGGGTCGTGTAGCCTCGTTTTCATTTTTTTTTGCCTGCCATTTTTTTTCTCGCTTAGCCGATTTTTGAGTGCCTAAACTGTTTCAAATATAGATAAATTCGCCTTCCACCAAACTCCCAGATGTCCTGGCTGTTCTCCCGTGCTGTGTGTGATGTTTTTGTTGTTTTTTTTGTGTGTATTTTTTGAGTTTTTCGTGTTTTTTGTTTTTTATGGTTCGGCCGTTAACTTTGGCCGTTAAAGTAGCGCGTTCGTCAACTGCTTGCAGCCTAATAGCCTTATTAAATTGCGAATTGGGCAATTGAATAGGGCCCGATATAAGCACATAGCATTTTTTTTTTTTTACAGAAGTGTTTAGTTAGTGAACTTCTATGCAAAAGCAACGTCTAACTAATTAGAAACTTCTTTAAAAAAAAGATGCTATGTGTTTATATAGAGCCCTATCCAATCGGGCGAATGGCAATTTAATAAGTCTGTACTGCAATCCCGCGTTTCCTAAGTGTTTGTAGGCTAAGTCCCATGTGTTTCATTGCCTCCACTGCTCAATTCACTTTGCGAGGCTCGCAGGCAATGATATCCTTTGGCGCTCATTGCCCAAGTGCTGTGTGTGTTAATGCCTTAACTGCTCGTCTCGCTATGCGAGGCTCGCAGTCGTTGAGCGCCTTTGGCGCTCATCGCCTAAGTGCTGTGCTGTGAGTTTTAGTGCCTTAACGGCTCGCATCGCTATGTGAGGTTCACGGGCGATGAGTGCCAAAGGCACTCATTGCCTAAGTGCTACAAGTTAACATCTTTCCTCGCTATGCGAGGCTCGCAGGCGATGAGCGCCGAAGGAGCTTATCGCCTGAGGCGTACGCACCACGAAAAGCCTTGCGACGCCTCATAGTTCAACAATTATAATATGCAATATTTAACAGTGATAGCAATGGACTCATCAGTAATTAAAAAATATTCAACATGTTTTAGAATATAACAAAATATATATAAGAAGCCTCTAGTTTGTTATATTTTATATGATGTGTAAGCTACCATTTTGGTATTAGCAGATTGGCTTAACTAGTGGGTAGATTTTAATGCACGGGAAGTATCTGCAAAGGGAGGCAATTATTTCTGCCAGAGCTCTCAGCAGGACTAAGGGAAGCTCATTAGTTTATAAGGACATACCCAACTGAGAAAGTAAAAAGCAGCAGCTGGAATTAAAGCAAAATGAAACCCTGCAGTAAACAATAATTGCACATAAATGTTGCAAAATATAATATTAATTAAGTCATTGGTAAGAAAATTTGATTATACAGACTATGAATTAATAAGAAGTATGTAGAGTCTAAGATAGTTGACTTTCAATTCAGAGTCCACTTTTAACAAGAGAGCTATTCTGAGTATTCAGTTAGTTAAACCAGGCAGATAATATGAGCCAGTTGCTTATTATCTGCTGACATCCATGTTTTGAAAAGGAAATTTAATATTTGTATTTGGTACTTATACATTTGTCATAGCAGGGGCAAAGGAACTAGGGGAGGGGGGTGGACGGGATAAAAACATTATATGAGTAGGGGACACACAAAATTGCAATATTAAACTTAATCATGCAATACCAGAGGACACCACTAGAGGGTGCCAATGCTAGGGAGCAATATATCTCTCCCAGGAAAGCTTTGACCCAGGAAAGCTTTTGACTATTCCCCTTTTTAACAACCCTGGAGGATGCAATAAGCAGCCAAGTAGCAGCAGAAAGAGTATTTGCACAAATTACCCAAACTATTGTAATTACAAATGGGTAGTATTCTTTTCTGTCATGTATTTTTGCCCTTAAACACCTGACTTTTATATTTATTTGCTCTTGCAGTTGATTTATATATTTCCAACTCACCTCTTCTCCTTGTTCTTTATTTTGTTTTCTGTTTTGTTATTCACTTTTCCCCATCTAACTTTTTACCTCCCTCTCAGCCTTCTGATATGATGGTGAAGAGGGAAGAAGCCTGTGTGATGCAGTGATAAGATGGTGAGAAGGGAAGAAGCCTGTGTGATGCTGTGATATTATTATGAGGAGGGAGGAAGGATGTGTCATGCTGTGATATGATAGTTATTCAGTGATATGATAGTAAGGTGGGGGGAAGCCTGTGTTATTCAGCGATATAATGGTTATGTGGGAGGAAGCCTGTGTTATGTAGTGATATGAAAGTTATGCAGTGATATGATAGTGAGGTGGAAGAAAGCCTGCTTGATGCAGTGATATGATAGTGAAGTAGGGAGAAGTCTGTGTTATGCTGTGATTTGATAGTGAGGTGGGTGAAGTCTGTGTTATGCTGTGATTTGATAGTGAGGTGCAAGTAAGCCTGTGTGATACAATGATATGAGAGTGATGTTGGAGGAAGCGTGTGCTATACAGTGATATAATAGTGAAATAACACATTAGCAAAACATGCCAGTAAATTCAAAGCCATTCATGTCTAAAGCATAAATACATTTCTGTTTTCCTCTAAATTAGGTTTGTGACTGCTTTGCATGTATGTTGTTTATTTATAGTTTTATATATATAATAACAAGGGGAACATTGGGGCATGTCTAGCAGCATAAACATTTATGTAGCATCTCTTGCTCCCTTCTCTTCCTCTTATTCCTACTGTATCCCTCCCTCTAGCCTCTACCCCTTTTATCTCTCTCTCTCTCTCTCTCTCTCTCTCTCTCTCTCTCTCCCATGTCTCCCTTAAACATAGAAATTTTGTTTTGATGACAGATAACTAAAAAGGCACATCTAGCTTGCCCATTCTATCGACAGTCTGGCTTATTAACCCCTTATCCAGGCATGTTTCATTTCCTTAACTGTGTTTGACTCTACCATTTCCACTGGAAGACTATTCCAGTTATCTATTACTCTTTCTGTAAAGTACTATTTCTTTTCTCTCCATTTCTCCCTCCATTTTATCAAGCTGAGGTCTCAAGATCTTCAGGATAACAGTTCATCTTTTATCCGTATTTGTCCCCCCCCCCCCCAGATTTTTTGGGAGCTCCTACGCACATGTGTCACGTATATATTTTTTTCCAAACAATGCTCTCAGAGAACAATAAACTGATTTAGAAGTTTAGCTGCTCTGTGTTGCTTGCACCTTTTAGTCAATAATTAGTGGCTATCCCTTTACTAATCACTGCATTAGAGCAGCTGCTGTGGTCCCTATGTGTTACGAGATTCGGATTAACCTGTTGTGTAGTTTGGTGTCTGCTCTCCTGGTACTTGCTATATGTCATGTGGTGGTGTAATATTTGCAATAATTTCACTGCAATATAGATATGTTGACTTATATATTTAAAATAATATATATATATATATATATATATATATATATATATATATGTAAATATATATATATATATATATATATATATAGCAAAATCCCGGTTAACCGGCACTCTTAAGCAACCGGCAAAGGCATCAATTCGCCATTTAAACAAAACCCCCGCTAAACCGGAAATATCTGGCACGTCGAGACTGCAAAAGAATTGTGGTGCTAATGCCTTTTTAAGGCGTTTTGAGGGTTTTTTGGGGTCATTTAGACCTTTTTCCCTGTGAGTGCCGGATAACTGGGAGTTTACTGTATATATATTCTTGTATACATTTGACCTATAACTGAGGATGAAGTCTTTAACCTGCTATAATCCTCACCTTACAACTTGTCCACATGATCCTATTCTATCACAGCTTATCCTTCCCCTCTTCACCACACTAATCCCAGCGCTCGAAATTATATTCAACCTTTCCCTAAACACTGTCAAGTTTCCATTATCTTTAAAACATGCCATAATAAGACACATTTTTATTAAACCCTCATCTGACTCAGCTTCTGCATCTAACTATTGCCCTATCTCTCTACCTCCATGGGCTTCAAAACTGCTTGAGCTACTTGTTAATAATTGCCTTACCCAATTTATTTCCTCCAACTCTCTCATTGATCTTTTCAAATCTGGCTTCTAACCCCAACACTCCCCAGAGACAACTCCCATAAAATTCACTAATGACTTGCTCACTACGAGTCAAAGGGTCAGTTCTCCATTCTAATTCTCCAGGATCTCTCTGCCCCCCTTTGACACAGTTGTCCACCCTCTTCTTATTAAAAGTTATTTGCTCTCTCGGCATCCATGGCACTACTCTCTCATGGTTCACATCATACCTAAAAGACTGAATATTTATCTCTCAGCACCAGAACAACTCAATCTCTTCTAGCACAAGTTGCCAACTGCCTCTCAAACATATCTTCCTGGATGTCTGCCCATTAAGTCAAACTCAACATGTCTAAGACTGAGCTCCTGATCTTCCCACACTCTACTATAGGTTCCATTTTGCATATATCTCTCACTATTGACAATGCCATCATCACCACCACCCCTCAGGCCTGTTGTCTTGGGATTCTACTGGACCCTGTCCTCTCTTTCATTCCTCATATACAATCAATCACAAAATATTGTCATTTGCACTTAAAAAGATCTCCAAAATATATCACAATCTTACACAAGGCAAAACTCAAATTGTAATCCATACTCTCATCATATCTTGCCTCAGCTACTACAACAATGTCTTTGCTGGCCTCCCCATCATCATCTGTCCCCACTCCAATCCATCATGAATACCTCTGCTAGACTCACCTCTCTGTCAGTCACTCCACCTTCTTCTTATAGCCACCAGTAAAAAATGCCAAATCATGACCCTAACGTATAAAGCCCTCAACAACATTGCATCCCCTTATATCTCTACTCTTGTCTCAAAATACTCCTGCAAGCTTATCACCTTCAATTCTAATATCCACATCTCATCTATCACCCTCCTGTACTGTAATTTAGGCAAAGTAGGATGTATGTTTGATTTTAAGCTCCAAGACAGGGCCATTGTATTTAACCCCTGAATAGCGCTACAGAATATGTTAGATAATAAGGATAATAATAAAAAATATTTGCATTTATTGTTGGTTTTGCGGAAGTTTGAACAGTTTTTACATAATATTTTTTTCCTTCTAAAATAAATCAACTTTGTGATATTAAAAAGAATGATGTGTTGAAATTTATGAAAAATGTGTTCCAGGTACATTTAAAGTATTTACTGTCACAATGCCTACTTTCTGTTCACTTTTCCATAAAATGTAATCTGTCCCATTCTGATAAGAACATTTGGCAAGCTAAAATTCACATTTCTCTGCCTCCAATGCATTTATGGATATTGTGGTACAGCATCCATGGCATCAGTAAGATTGACATTGGCAATACAAAATGTGCAGGCGCACTGCACAGCAACAGGAGGAGGAGGGGAGACACACAGGGGAGAGGGACGACGCAGAGGAGAGGGGGGAGAGACACAGGTCAGGGAAAGGAAGAGGGGAAGAAACACAGGGGAGTGGGGAAAAACACAGGGGTGGGAGAGAAGGGGGGATAGACACACAGGGGAGGGGGGAGAGACCCAGGGGAATGAGAGGGGGAGAGACACCCCACTGGAGGGGGAGAGACACAGGGGATTGAGAGGAGGGTGGAGGAGAGATACAAAGGAGTGAGAGGGGAGAGACACAGGAGGGTGGGAGAGACACAAAGGAGTGAGGGGGGAGACACAGGGGAGTGAGAGGAGGGGGGAGAGACACACATGGGAGGGGGGAAGAGACACAGAGGAGGAAGGGAGAGATGCAAAGGAATAAGAGGGGTAGGGACACAGAGAAGGGGGGAGAGACACAGGGGAGTGAGAGGATGGGGGAAAAGACACAGGGGAGTGAGAGGAGGGGGGAAGAGACACAGGGGAGTTAGAGGAGGGGGTACGAGACACAGGGGAGTGAGAGAAGGGGAGGAGACACAGGGGAATGAGAAGGGGAAAGACACAGAGGGGGGGACACAGAGGAGGGGGAGAGACACAGGGGAGGAATTGGAGGGGGAAGAGACACAGGGGATGGGGGAGACACAGGGGTAGGAGAGGAGGGAGTTAGACACATAGGGGAGGGAGAGGAGGGGGGAGGGACACAGGGGAATGAGAGGAAGGAGAGACACAGAGGAGGGGGGAGACACAGGAGATTGAGAGGAGAGGGGAGAGACACTGTGGAGTGAGAGGGGGAAGAGACAAAATGGAGTGAGAGGAGGAGGAAGAGACACAGGGGAGTGAGAGGAAGGGGGAAGAGACAAAGGGGAGGGGGAGACAAACAGGGTGGGAGAGGAGGGGTAGACACACAGGGGAGAGGAGGGGGAAGAGACAAAGGGGAGGGAGGAGACACACATGGATGGGAGAGGATGATGTAGACACACTGCAGAGGGGAGGAAGAGACACAGAGGAATAGAGGAGAGACACAGGGGAATGAGAGGGGGAGAGACACAGGGGAGTCAGAGGAGGGGGGGGGGAGACACACATGGGAGGGGGGTAAGAGACACAGAGGAGGAAGGGAGAGACACAGGGGAATGAGAGGGGTAGGGACACAGAGGAGGGGAGAGAGACACAGGGGAGTGAGAGGATGGGGGAACAGACACAGGGGAGTGAGAGGAGGGGGAAGAGACACAGGGGAGTTAGAGGAGGGGGTAAGAGACACAGGGGAATGAGAGGGGGGAAATACATGGGGGGACACAGAGGAAGGGGAAAGACACAGGGGAGGGAGAGGAGGGGGAAGAGACACAGGGGAGGGGGGAAACACAGGGGAAGGAGAGGAGGGAGGTAGACACATAGGGGAGAGAGAGGAAGGGGGGTAACACAGGGGAATGAGAGGAGGGAGAGACACAGAGGAGCGGGGAGACACAGGGGAGTGAGAGGAGAGGGGAGAGACACACATGGGAGGGGGGGGGAGAGACACAGAGGAGGAAGGGAGAGACACAGGGGAATGAGACGGGTAGGGACACAGAGGAGGGGGGAGAGACAAAGGGGAGTGAGAGGATGGGGGAAGAGAAACAGGGGAGTGAGAGGAGGGGGAAGAGACACAGGGGAGTTAGAGGAGGGGGTAAGTGACACAGGGGAATGAGAGGGGGGAAATACATGGGGGGACACAGAGGAAGGGGAAAGACACAGGGGAGGGAGAGGAGGGGGTAAGAGACACAGGGGAATGAGAGAGGGGAAATACATGGGGAGACACAGAGGAAGGGTAAAGACACAGGGGAGGGAGAGGAGGGGGAAGAGACACAGGGGAGGGGGGAAACACAGGGGAAGGAGAGGAGGGAGGTAGACACATAGGGGAGAGAGAGGAAGGGGGCAACACAGGGGAATGAGAGGAGGGAGAGACACAGAGGAGCGGGGAGACACTGGGGAGTGAGAGGAGAGGGGAGAGACATCGGTGAGTGAGAGGGGGAAGAGACAAAAAGGAGTGAGAGGAGGGGGAAGAGACAGAGGAGGAGGGGGAGACACACAAGGGAGGGAGAGGAGGTAAGAAGAGACAAAGGGGAGGGGGAGACAAACAGGGTGGGAGAGGAGGGGGTAGACACAAAGGGGAGGGAGAGGAGTGGGAGAGACACAGGGGAGGGAGAGGAGGGGGGGAACAGACAAGAGGGAGGGGGAAGTGACATGGGTAAAGAGACACGGGGGGGAGAGACACAGGAGGGGGAGAGGGGGGCAAGGGACACAGGTGAGGGAGAGGGGAGGCAAGAGACACAGGGGAGGGATAGGTGGGGAAAGAGACACAGGGGACAGGGGGAAGACACAGGGGGGAGAGGGGGTAAAACACAGGGGGGAAGGAGACACAAGGGAGGGAGAAAAGGGGGGAAATGAGAGACAAGGGAGGAAGTGGACAGAGGGAGAGACTTGCAATGACCACCAAAGGTGCTCATTGCGAGGCCTGTGATGAGTGCCGAAGATATATATTTTTTTGTTTGGCTTGGTTTTGCAAACAAAGATATATAAGAGATGTTTTCCACATCTGCGGGCACTCTGGTGGCTGAGGAAACCAATGCAGGACAGGCAGACTCAACTGCAGTGGTTGCACTGGAAGGCTTGCTCTGGTTTTGGTGCTTGCAGTGACACAATTTTTCCTCCATTTCCTTTTGACCTTAAGACCAGCCCTACATATTCTCTCTAAAGAGGAGACAAAATGGTGAATGGTACTTCTCCAGGCCTTGTGGTCTGAAGCTAAAGCCGTCCATCGATGATGATCAATGTGACAGGCATCAAGGGACTGTTTCAAGGAGTCCTTGTACCTCTTTTTCAGTCCTCCACTGTCAAGTTTACCAGTGGTGAGTTTACCATATAACACAATCTTTGGAAGCCAATCACCTTACATCATAGAGATCTGTCCTGCCCAGTTCAACTGTGTCTTCAACAGCATGGCCTCAATGCTGATGACTCCTGCCTGTTCTAGGACTTCAGTGTTTGGGACATGATCATTCCAGTGGATGTTGAGGATGGTGCGAAGGCAGCGTTGATAAAAACGCTCAAGAAGTTGTGTGTGATGGCAGTAGGTAACCTACAACTCAAAGCCATACAGTATTGTGGTCAACAAAACAGCTCTGAACACATTGACCTTGGTGCATTTATTCAGAGGCTTGTTTTTCCAAACCCTTTTATATAACCTGCTGAATGCACCATTTGCCTTTGCCAGTCTGTTGTCAATTTCCGTGCCAATCTTACAGTCCGAGGAGATGATACGACACAGGTAGGTGAATTGATGGACTGTTTTGAGCTTGTGGTGGTGGAAGGTCCAACGTCGGCTGTGTTGTTAACACACACACACGCACGACTTTTAAAAAAAACCTCAAAGGCGCCTCACACGCGGTTAACACACATACGCACGACTTAGAAAAAAATCAACTGTGTCTTACACGTAAAAACCAACTGCGTCCCTCGCAAAAAAATATGGCCGCCTAGCAAAAAAATACGGCCGCGAAACAACCCATTCCAAACACGCAAAAGCGGCTGAAAAAGTGCGCATGAAAACATTAGAATCACAAGAAATAAACACAACTAACACATAAAAAGCTTACTTACAGCAAGGGGGGGCATACGGCCCCTCGAAAAGTTAATTTACACCTCCATTTAAGTCCAAAAAAAAGAGTTAAAACTGCCGAAAATCACCTAAGCGAGAGAAAAAATGTCTGCCGAACAAAACGATAACGAGGCTTCAGACGTAACTATACTATATTGACTCGCAAAACTGAAACACATACTATGCGGCACCTACCACACTGATATTAACCACCATTTTGAAAACTACTACGCATAAAATGGCGGATGGAACGCAAATTGTAAGCTGGAACGTGCATGAAATTGCGCATGCGTTTTGCGTTCTAATGGTCTGAGGCACTTGAAAGTTTATAAATACTGCCTACTTTCCAGAAAATTCTACATTTCTACTCAGGTGATGAACGGAGTGACTGGATAGTTAACTGCTGCTGTTACTTGAGAAGAGAATTGTTTCCTAATTTTCTACTTTACATTGTGCAAATTACAACTGAGAGGTAAGCTATAATATATTACATTTTATTATCAAGACAGGACAAAAAAAACAACTAACTATTAAAATGTGATTCATGTATAGTCATATGTGACACGCACATATATGTGTATCATGTGTAGTGACATCTGACACGCACATTTATGTGTGTAGGCCCTAAAACAAACTAATGTTAATTGAAACTAATTAAAGAAGTATATATAAATGACATTAATTTATTGCAATTCAATATATAACCTAAAGCTCAATCTTTCTCCTTTTTTTTACTATTCAAACAGACTCTGCATCAACAGCGTCACTCAAGAATTTGCACCATGCATTGTGAACCAGAATCCCTTTTAAAGAACACAAAGAAAGAAGAAAAGGTAAGATAGAAAAATACATTACATACTGAAAAATACCATGCTTTCCTAAATCAAAAAGAAGAAATATACAATTAACCATTTCACATTCTTTTTTAAACAGACACTACAAGAAGAGTGGCGGATTAAGATTGGTAGGAGGGGACCCTTTGTCATTCGACACTTCAATCAAGGTAAAGTATAACAAGTAGAAAAAATAAAGGAACTATATATGTTTAATGGCCGCCAATATAACAAATGCAGCAACCAAAAAGTGGTGAACACAAAATAGGATAATGCTAAAAACATTGCCATAATATCCAAAATAGAAAAAACATTTATTTTCACTGTAGAAAAACATTTAACCTTCATAAAAAAGACTAATTAAGCAAATAAAGTATGCAACATATGGTAGACACAAAATTGGATTGTACCAAAAATCACACAAACACATAGCAAAGTAAATTAATATTCTTCTTTAATGTTTAAGAACCTATAAGCCTTACAAAGAAGCCTAAATAAGCATACCAAAAGTGGTAGACACAAAATAGGATTGCACCCAAAATGACAAAAAGACATAGAAAAGTAAATTAATATTATTTTTTAATGTTTAAGAATCTATAAGCCTTGCAAATAAGCCTAAATAAGCATACCAAAAGTGGTAGACACAAAATAGGATAACGCTAAAAACATAGCCATCATATCCAAAATAGGAAAAACATTTACCTTCATAAAAAAGATTAATTAAGCAAATAAAGTATGCAGCATATGGTAGACACAAAACAGGATTGTACCAAAAATCACACAAACACATAGCAAAGTAAATTAATATTCTTATTTACTGTTTAGGAAGCTATAAACCTTACAAAGACGTCTAAATTAGCATAGCAAAAGTGATGGACACAAAACAGGATAATGCTAAAAATATTGCAATCATATCCCAAATAAGAAAAACATTAATAATTACAGTATAAAAAAAGGATAACTGGAATATACAAATACAAATAAAGTATTTTTAAAAGGTGGCACAAAAAACAGCATAGCAGAAAAAAATCACCATAACAGATACAATAGACCAAAATAATGAAATATGTTATTCATTACAAATACATTCAAATCAAATAACATTTTAATTTTTCTTTTACAATAGACACTGCGTGAAGACCATCGGACGAAGACTTTCAACGGAGGACCAACAAAGATTCTGCTTGAAATCACACTTCAACCAAGGTACAGTATAACAAGTAAAAAAAGAGAAAACTAAATAAACATGTTTGCTCTGCATCCATGTCAACAGAAAAAATAAATAAATAACAATCACTAACTATGGCCTTCATTCAATTGCAATTTGGCCAATTGAATAGGGGTCTGAATAAGCACATAACATATTTTTTTAAAGAAGTTTTTAGTTAGTAAACATCTATCCAAAACAAAGTTTTCACTAACTAAAAACGTATTTAAAAAAAATATGTTATGTGCTTATTTAGAGCACTATTCAATTGGCCAAATCGCAATTGAATGAGGGCCTATAACTTTTACCAAAATATAACTGACACATTTCTTATTCACCTCTTATTTGTCTGTTATGGACAATAATTTTTAACAGTAAATCCAAACTTCAATCTAGCCCCCCAAAAAAGAAAACAGCATAGTCCACAAAAGTCTCAAAACATAGACTAAATAAAATTTGTTATTCTAAATTACCAGTCGTAATGTACAATATTAAGCATAAAACCTAAACACACACATAAAATAGAATACTTCAACAAATAGTACAAACACCCCAAGAAAAAAAATAATAATAATTGATCGAACATATAGGCTTTTAAATAAAATATCAAAATACTATTATGACAATCCCCTGTAGTAAAAATTACAAAGACAAATTTTTGCCCTCTACTATGCCTGTAAGTTAAAAGTACAACAAAAAAATAAATTGACAAAACAACTAAAATATACATTTTAATTACCTACTACATGTAGAAGAAGCTATAGTGTCAGTTTCTTCTCTGTGCTATTCATGTAAGGCAAAAATTACAACGTACCACAGAAAGTTTTACCCAAAAAATAAAATACACTTATTTAACAATAAAAAGAAACTACCACTACAATAAACTACAAGCACGTATAAACAAACTGTTGATAATAAAAAATGTAAAAAAACAAACTTAATATCTCAAACTAAACTAATTATAAATTATTTTGTTTTACAGATTAACATGGCTACTAACGAGAGCAAACAAGAAAAGACGTCAAACTAGAGAAAGACAAGAGAGATGGGCTGTCTAGCAGACACCAGAGGAGAAAGAAATTCAATGAGAAAAAGAACGCAAAAGAATTGCAAGCAAAAAACTATCAGCTGCAAAAATTAAAGATACGCCAAAAAAAGCTACTAAGCAAATAAAGCCTTTAGAACCTGTTCCTCAAACATCAGATGACATTTTACCTTAAAAAATAAAAGAGATACCAAAAAAAGCCACCAAAAAACAAAGCATTTAGAACCTGTTCCTGACACATTACATGACATTTTACCTAAACCAATAAAAGATATACCAAGAAAAGCCACGAAAAAAACAAAGCATTTAGAACCTGTTGTTGAAACATCACATGACATTTCACCTGATGAATATGAAAGTCAAACTGCTGTATGCTTTGCCAATTGTCCTTTACTCAAGTCTTTAGAAATAGAGGTTCATAGTTGTGGGGACATGAATACATGAATACAATGACATGGTCCTTACTGTTATAAAGTCCAAGGCCAAATTTATCATCGGACTTCACATTTACATCCAGAGGATACAATGGGAGCTGTTGACCAACGTATGCAGCTGGAAGAAAATAAAAAATGCTTACCCAGTGTTTTTATAGAGCTAAATAACATTATGGATAATAACCCCTACAGTAAAGCATATAAAAAATTGGCAGAAGTAGAAAATGAACAACAACTTTATGCACAAAGACAAAGTCCAAATTTAGATCCAATGACATATCCCATTTTTTTCCCACACGGAGAGGCAGATTGGCAACCAAAATTAACACTTCCCAGTTACCCAAATGCTAAAGCCAGAATCCGAAATAATGTTTCTATGCTTGAATCTAAAGTAGCTCAAATTGCCATTCGAAATACATTTAATCCAATTTTATGTGGTGGAAAACTAACACAACAATGGATTATTGATTCCTATTTGCCAGTTGAGGCCAATAATTTAAACTTTATAAAATATCAACAAGATAAACTACGTGTAGAACAATATTTTGGACTAATGGACTATGTTGCCTAGGTGGCTACAAGCAGAGACATGACAGCTGGCAAAGCCATCATTTTACCATCTTCCTTTCAAGGATCTCCTCGAAATATGAGAGAAAGATACAATGATGCTATGGCTATTGTCACCAAATTTGGCAAACCTGATTTATTTCTTACATTTACATGTAATCCCCAATGGCCAGAAATTACTCAAAATTTACTTCTTGGACAAAGTGCTTCCGATAGACCAGATTTAGTAGCCAGAGTTTTTAAGATTAAATTAAATGAATTAATACGTGACATCACTATAAGTCACTTATTTGGCAAATGTCTTGCTTATGTATATACCATTGAATTTCAAAAAAGAGGCTTTCCACATGCACATCTTCTGATAGTACTTCAAGAAAAAGATAAATTAGATACTTCTGACAAAGTGGATGCAGTCATTGTTGCTGAACTACCAGATCCAGAACTATATGGTAGACAATAAGAGATTGTTACTCATCGCATGATTCATGGACCCTGTGGTGAGCTTAATCCATAATCACCATGTATGGAAAATAATAAATGTTCTAAAGATTTTCCAAAAGATTATAGAGACAAAACCTATGCCAATTGTGATGGCTATCCACTTTATAAAAGAAGAGAAGGAGATAGTGCCATTATTTGTGGCAAAAAAAGTTGACAATAGATATGTAGTACCCTACAATCCACATTTACTCATGAAGTATAACGCCCACATGAATGTAGAAGCCTGCACTTCCATCAAATCCATTAAAAATGTCTACAAATATATTTACAAAGGCTATGATGCAGCTACTGTAGTAATCAAAAGTGCAGACAACCCTGAAAGTAGTGAGTTAGTACATGATGAACTTGCATCTCATGTAGATGCTTGCTATGTCAGTGCGCCAGAAGCTATGTGGCGGCTTTTAAAAATTCAAATGCATGATAGATCACATGCAGTATGTAGATTAGCAGTACATTTGCCACAAAGACATTTAGTGTATTTCCATGCTGGAAATGAAAGTAAGGCATTCGCTAAAGTGAACTTCGTCACACTACACTAACTGCATAGTTTGAATTAAATTCCACTGATTCAGAAGCAACACAATTCTTATATATTGAAATTCCATATCACTATGTTTTTGTGAATGGATTATGGAGACATAGAAAAAGCAGAGGAAATAAAATAATCGCAAGAATTTACACAGTCAGTCCAAGAGATGTTGAAAGTTTTTGCTTATGGATATTACTTTAAATGTTCCTGGAGCACAAAGTTTTGAACACTTAAGAACTGTTAATGACATAGTATAATAATCCTTCCATTTAGCTGCAAGACATAGAAACTTACTAGCTGATGATACAGAGTGGGAAAGATGTTTAGAAGAAGCAGCACAATGTAAAATGCCACGGCAGATGAGGGAACAATTTGCATTTATTTGTATCTTCTCAAATGCTCCAAATGCATTAGCTTTGTGGGAGACATTTAAAAGTAATATGTCTGAAGACTTTATGTGACGATACAATGAACCCATTGCACACTTAAAAGCGTTAATGGAAATCCAAGAAGTATTTTTAACTCATGGATTAAGTTATGCAAGTTTTAATTTGCCTGATCCAGGTCTTATAGATGACATAAACTTTGAAGACTATGACATTCAATTACAAGTAGAAAGAACAGAAGAAAGACTTGCAACTTTAAATACGTTACAATTGCAAGCATTTAATGCCATTAAAAATGCAATAGATGATGACATGGTGACAGAGCATTATTTCTATCTTGATGGACCTGGCGGATCAGGAAAAACTTATTTATATAATTTATTAATGAGTTCTGTACGAGCACAAGGTCAAATAGCACTGCCGTTTGCCACTAGTGGAATTGCTACACTTTTGTTAGAAGGTGGAAGAACTGTACATAGTGGCTTTAAACTGCCAGTGCCTATTTTAGAAAATTCTGTGTCAGATATTTGCATGACATCATTACAAGCAAAGAAATTCAAAAAAAGTAAATTAATTATAATAGATAAGGCCACAATGATGTCATGCTATGCCCTCCAATGTATTGACTGTTTGCTTCGTGAAGTCATGGATAATACTTTTCCATTTGGTGGAAAGGTAATGTTGTTTGGTGGCGATTTTAGACAAACATTTTCTGTCTTTGTACATGGAAATCGAACTGACATTATCGAAACCTGTATAAAGTCAAGCACACTATGGAAACATTTTACCCATCTTCAACTGCAACAAAACATGAGAACAGAAGGCCAAACTGATTTCAATGATTGGCTTATTAAAATTGGAAAAGGCAGAACAGAAAAAATAACACATTTACCTGAGGACACTGTAGAGATCCCACCTCATATGATTTGTCCCCAAGATATTATATCGGCTATATTTCAAGGTAGCATAAATAGCCAGGAATATTCAGAGCTTTCCAACCAAGTCATACTAATGTGTAAAAATAATCCTCAATAATGAAATCTTAAAAAAAATTAATGCACCACAAAGAAATTATCACAGTGCTGATTCTGTACTTGCCGATGACAATGAAAGTAAGGTCAACTTTTCCACTGAATTCATAAACTCACTAACTCCTTCTGGAATGCCACCACATATTTTGCAGCTTAAGAAAGGTGCAATTGTCATGTTACTGTGAAATATGAACCCCAAAAAAGGCCTATGCAATGGGACAAGATTAATTGTTCAACAATTAAAGGACCATTTTATAGATGCTGAAATTTTAACTGGTACCCATAAAGGAGAGAGAGTTTTCATCCCAAGAATAGATTTAGCACCAAGTGAAAGTAGTCTCCCTTTTATACTTCAAAGAAGACAATTTCCCATCATTATGGCATTTGCAATGACCATTAATAAATCACAAGGACAAACGTTCAAATTTGTGGGTATTTTCTTACAAGATCCAGTATTTGCACATGGCCAATTGTACGTTGTGTTATCATGGTGCAAAAATCCACAGGCTATTAAAGTTTACATTGAAAAGAATGAAAGTCAAGGCGATTTATTAGAAGATGGACGTATTTTTACTAAAAACCTTGTCTACTATGAAGTACTATAACTTTTCATTAAAGAAATAAAACCCATGCAAAACAAATTTAAAAGCATTGAAAAATACAAAACAATAAACAATTCAGTCATAATTAATGGTACTGTTTATAGATGATTAGCCTCACAAAACACTTGCCTTGCATTATTTTTACAAATTATGTTAAAATGTTAATTAACTATGTTACTGTTTCTAATGTTATAAGTTTGAAAACAATATTTTCAAGTTCATTACTTAGAGTGATAAGAAAGTTCAAGTTTCAAAAAATATACTTCAACATATTACAAAGTTCATGTTAAGAGCTCAACAACGTTTTAAGTCACAATGTAAATATTGTCTGTTATGTTAAACATTTATCCAGGGAGTAATCTTATCGCCAGTTCATGGGGTCAGGAAGTAATTAATTTAATTGGGTACCTTTCAAGTAGGGTTTTTACTGTTTGCCTTCCTCTGCATGTAATGTATATTTAAGTTAACAATTCTTACCTCAAGCTTACAATGCTCATTAATTTAAAGTTCAACTGTTTTTACATTCAAATGTTAATACTTTTAATACAAAATTATGTTAAAATCTAAATTCACTGTTACTGTTTATAATGTTACAAGTTCAAAAAAATTTTTTTCAAGTTCCTTAGTTACACAGATAAGAAAGTTCAACTTTCAAAAAATATACTTTCACGTTTCTTATTTAAATATATTACAAAGTTCATGTTAAAATTGGGTACGTTTCAAGAAGGGTTTTTACTGTTTGCCTTCCTCTTGATTCAATGTATATTGAAGTTAACAATTCTTCAGATAGAAATTGCATGTTAAAAAAACATTACCTCAAGTTTACAATACTGATTAATTTGAAGTTCAACTGTTCTTACATTCAAATGTTAATACTTTTAATACAAAATGCTTTAAGAGTTACTGTTCACCAAGAGAACATTTTACAAAACTAAATATGTTTAATATCACAATCCTACTTATTTCATCATAACTAAAATCTTACAAGTGTCAAATACGTATATTAATAACTAAACAACTTTCCAAACATACACATCTCCTTGCCGTCATTTTTTGACGGGCAAGTCGCTAGTTTAATATAATATCTATGCTTAGCTTGTTTTACAGCCAGTCTTGATCCTTCTTCCAAAATCTATATATTTGATTGCATTGCCAAAATAAATGCTTATAATTTGGGCCTCACATTTTACATTTTATTCATTCATTCTCTTTAATTTTTTTTAAATTATTATGAAAAATAAGGGAACTGGAATGGCCTATGGATGGATGGTTACTCCTGAAGAGCTAGTGACAAACAATGTCCCATATCACATACAATCTTCCCTCATATGGCAAAATTACTTTGCTAATCCTTGGGAAGCTGAAAACATGTGTATTTTTATATTTAGCTCAAAAAAGTATAATTAAAACCAATCTAGAAAAAAGCGCAACCTTAGTACTCTTATGGTTATAAAAAAGTAAAAATGTGATTATATAGGGGGTATATATGGAAAATACAATTAATAACTTCTGTGAAAGTTGTTTAATACAAAACTCCTTATTGCCTTAGACTACTATATGTCATTAAAGCAGACTAGCAATTCAAAGTAGTCAAAAGGAGTCAAAAACAGATATTCCAAAGTTTGCCATAATAAATAAACCTCCCTTAATATAACAATCAGCATAACCAGAGTACTTGTGCTTTGATGAAGATAGTCCCAACGGCCCCGTTTCGCCCCTCTTAGGGCTTACTCATGGGCTACTGAATTTAGGTTCAAATAGGGCTTTTAAAGCCCTTTTCCATCCATTTCCGCTTATTAAACGCAATTTGCGTCATTACGTCACTACGTGGTGACGTAATCAACGTGAAAACTTCACCACGTTTTTTTCTCTCCCTCAAAAGGTGTTGATTCGCCAACCATGCGTGATTTGCCAACCAACTCCATTTTGATCTATCTTGCCAACCACACGTGATTTGCCAATCGTTTCCATCATGTTATTACTGTGTGATTACACTTGTAGACTGTCTGAAGGCATGTCTGCACGATATGTAATGTTATGAATCTTTTAAGGGCAGAAAGCATCTTCTCCAAGTATATTATTTATCTATATTCATCCTTACTATATATATATATATATATATATATATATATATATATATATTTAGATGTAAAATATAAAGTTAATACTTTAAACTTAAAGAATCTTTTACTGTATCTCCATATAGAGAAATTTGAATAGCGGTGGACTGCTTTATGACTATGATATGTAGAAGAAATAATTTAAATGTGTTATAAGTGATAAATTATAATAAATTATTAAAACTCTAAAGTGGGAAAAGGTAACATATTTTGTGTCTGTATAAAAAGTTTTAAAATAATGTGATGATGAAATACTAATGGTGTATGTTGATAAATTATGTGCTATTACTTAAAAAAGAAATATATACATTTATTGTGTAAGATTGTGTCTATATAAATGTTGTGATATATATTATTTAAGTATGAGACCCACGGAAGATGGAAATATGAATGTATTCATTACATCATTGCTTCTTTTATACTAACACAAAACTTCTTCATCTTCAATAACCATTGGTATCATCAAATCAATGGTACTGCCATGGGGACCCCATGTGCCCCGAATTATGCAAACCTATATTTAGGCTTTTGGGAAAAAACACATGTATTTTCTGAAGAAATGTCTGGATACAATGGCAAAATAATATCCTGGCATAGATTTATTGACGACATCATGGTATTATGGATTGGAGATGTTCAGGAATTCATAGAGTTCATTGAAAGATTAAATACAAACTCTCTAGGTTTAAAATTCACGTACGTTATGGATGAAGAAAAAAGAAAAATGATCATTGCAGCCTAAGTTCTGCGTGCCTCAACTGCTCGTCTCGCTTTGCGAGGCTCGCAGTGCAATGAGCGCCTTTGCAGCTTAAGTTCCGAGTGCTGCAGCCATCAACGGCTCACCTCGCGAGGCTC
This sequence comes from Discoglossus pictus, assembly GCA_027410445.1. Taxonomy (NCBI): domain Eukaryota; kingdom Metazoa; phylum Chordata; class Amphibia; order Anura; family Alytidae; genus Discoglossus; species Discoglossus pictus. Next base: position 129,704,425 of record CM050165.1, on the reverse strand, counting down.
ACAAAGTGGGACCAACAGCCCGTATATCAACAACTATTATTTGTGATTTGTGTATGTATTATCTGTTTCTGTACTTTGTGTGGTGGACGCTTCTCTTGCTCTTGTTCCTCACCATACACTCAGTGGTATTCCTATAGACATAGGGGAGGGAGAGGAAGTAGAGGAGGCCCATTGCAAGGCCAGTGATGAGCGCCAAAGGTGCTCATCGCAAGGCCAGTAAATTAGAGGGGGGGGGGGAGGCTCGCAATGAGCGTCAAAGGCTCTTATTGCACGGACAGTAAAGTAGAGGGTGGAGGCTCGCAATGATGTAATGTGGGTTTTTAATGTCCAGTTTGAGCCTATATAGTGCCGCTTGGTATTTTAAGGTTTTAAAGGTTCGGTTGGGGCCTATATGGTCCAGATTGGTGTAATGTAATATTTTAAGGTCCGGTTGGGGCCTATATAGTCTTGCTTGGTATTTTCGGGTTTTTAGGTATAGTTTTGGCCTATATAGTCTTGCTGGGTATTTTAAGGTTTTAAAGGTCTGGTTGCGGTCTATATGGTACCGCTTGTTATAATGTGGGGTTTTAAGGTCCGGTTGGGGCCTATATGGTCCTGCTTGGAGTAATGTGGGTTAATAAGGTTCAGTTAAGGCCTATATAGTGCCGCTTAGTATTTTAAGTTTTTTTAGGTACGGGTTGGACCTATATAGTCCTGCTTGCTATTTTAAGATTTTTAACGTCCGGTTGTGGACTATATGGTTCCACTTGGTATAATGTGGGTTAATAAGGTCTGGTTTTGGCCTATATAGCCCTGCTTGGTATTTTATGGTTTTTAAGGTCCGGTTGGGGCCTATATGGTCCCGCTTGGTATTGTAAGGTTTTTTAGTTACGGTTTTGGCCTATATAGTCCCATTTGGTATTTTAAGGTTTTAAAGGTCCGGTTGGGGCCTATATGATCCTGCTTATTGTAGTGTGGGTTTTTAAGGTCCAGTTGGGGCCTACATGGTCCCGCTTGGAGTATTGTGGGTTAATAAGGTCCGGTTGGGGCCTATATAGTCCTGCTTGGTATTTTAAGTTTTTTAGGTATGGTTGGGCCTATATAGTCCCGCTTGCTGTTTTAAGGTTTTTAAGGTCCATTTGGGGTCTAAATGGTCTTGCTGGATGTAATGTGGGTCAATAAGGTTTGGATGGGGCCTATAAAGTCCTGCTTGGTATTTTAAGGTTTTTAAAGTCTGGTGGGGGCATATATAGTCCCAACTTGTGTAATGTGGCTTTTTAAGGTCTGTTTGGGGTTTATATAGTCCTGCTTGGTATAATGTGGGTTTTTACGGTCAGGTTGGGGCCTATATAGACCAGCATGTTATAATGGGGATTTTTAGGTACTGTTTGGGTCTCTAAAGACATGCATGGTATAATTTGGGTTTTTAGTTACTGTTTGGGCCTATAGAAGTCCATGGTATAATGTGGGTTTTTAGGTACTGTTTGGGCTGGTGTCACGTCCTTCAGGCGCAGCAGAATAATGTGCCATCATAAGAGCGACGATATCTTGGGCCTATATAGTACTGTTTTGTATAATGTGGGTAATAAGGTCTGGTTTGGTCCTATATAGTCCCGCTGGGTTTTTTAAGGTTTTTAAGGTCCGGTTGGGCCTATATAGTCCCGCTTGGTGTAATGTGGGTTTTTAGGTACTGTTTGGGTCTATATAGACCAGCATGGTATACTGTGGGTTTTTAGGTACTGTTTGGGCCTATACAGACATCCATGGTATAATGTGGGTTTTTAGGTACTGTTTGGTCCTATATAGACGTGCATGGTATAATGTGGGTATGGTTTAGGCCTATAGAGACCAGCATGGTATAATGTGGGTTTTTAGGTACTGTTTGGGCCTATATAGTCCCCCTTGGTATTTGAAGGTTTTTTATGTTTGATTTGGAGCCAATATAATCACGCTTGGCATTTTAAGGTGTTAAAGGTCCCGTTGGGACCTATATGGTCTCGCTGGGGCCTATATGGTCCCGCTTGGTGTAATATGGGTTTTGAAGGTCCGGTTGGGGCCTATATAGTCATGCTTGGTGTAATGTGGGTTTTTAGGTACTGTCTGGGTCTATAAATACCAGCATTGTATAATGTTGATTTTTAGGTACTGTTTTGGCCTGTATAGACTTGCATGATATATTGTGGGTTTTTAGTTATGACTGGGCCTATACAGACCTGCCTGGTATAATGTTGGTGGGTTTTTAGGTACTGTTTGGTCTAATATAGATGTGCATGGTATACTCTGGGTTTTTAGGTACGGTTTTGTCCTATATAGACGTGCATGGTATAATGTGGGTTTTTAGGTATGATTTGGGCCTTTATAGACTTCATGGTATAATGTGGGGTTTTAGGTTTGGTTTGGGCCTATATAGACCAGCATAGTATTTTAAGTTTTTGTAGGTACTCTGGGGCCCTATAAAGACCAGCATGGTAAAGTGATGGACATTAGGTTACTATCTAGGTGATAAAGGGGACAGTGGTGGTGGAAGGGATGATGCCTTGCACGCTCTGATTTGTTTGCTTGTTTTAGATCACACCCAGGTTCAAGCGCTCTGTGGCTGCAGACTTTTTTGGACTGGTTGTTCAATGACTACACTTCAAGAGACCCTGAAAAGGAGAACCAACTGTTGGTGTGTGTCATTGTGTTGTTGAAATATAAGATAGATTTTAATGTTATTATTCGTCAGAGTCCTAAGAATCCTTAATTTATCAATGATAAATAGCCATGTTATATAGAGTTGACCAATTGGCCCATTCTATATTCAGTTTACTACCTCCTCTGCTATTTGTCTGCCATAATATTTTAAGACTTATCCATGCTCCCTTGAGATTGCAAATATTTTTTTTTTAAATAGGCCATTGTAACAAGGTACCCTTTGATGGACTGTAAATGGTAGAGACTTCTGGGCTCTTTTTATATATTTTATTGAATAGTTACAAAAACAAAAATTAAATAGCTTATAGTCAGAAAAATAAACATCTACGTAAACGGGCTTACTTACTCTGGAACACCCTGACTATAACCTGAGCAGCTTTTCTACTACAAGTTAAATTATAATTCATAAAGAAAAAAAACAGTCTCTTGTAGTGCCACCTTGTGGCCAGAATACAAACAGTCCCTTATAGCGCCAGCTTGTGGCCCGGTTACAGATAGTCTCTTACAGTATCCGTAGTCTTGTATATGTGGTGTAGTGCCACCTTGTGGCCAGGTTACGAATAGTCTCTTATATAGTGCCAGCCTGTGGCCTTTCCACGTCTTCACTTAATTACCTTCCCTGGGGTATAATAATTTAAGTAAAAGGTTTCTGACCTTATGGTAAATGGAGAGTCTGTCTCCTCACTAGCTTCAGTCTGCCATGCAGCTTTCTTCAGTCAGGTAACTCAGCAGTGTCCCACAGGTACTTAATAAGGATTTATTTGCAGATCCAGCAAGACCTTTTACTTGCAGCTCCAGAAAAACAGCACTCCAGCATTCAGTATTGCAGCTTCTCAAAAACAGCTCTCTCTGCTCAAAGTTTCTTCCAGGCTCCTTATCTCCTGTGAACTTAGCTAGCCCCCTCTCTGCTCACACAGCAGCCTTTTAAATCCTCCTGACTTAGATCAGGTGTACTGGCTTGATTAGGCCGCAGCTCACAAGCTCCCCTTATGTTCAAGCATGGATATACAGCCCTACTCATTCTTCTGCTTATGTAGATCCCTTGCTGGATTATAGTGCAGGTTATCTGTCCTTGCTGGACACCGTTACACCATGTATTTTTGTATTTCTTCCTTTTTAATTAAAAAGGGGAGATTTTGGAGAAGAAATACGATTCTTGGATAAATTGCCATCTTTATAGCACAGATTCTTCCCAGAAATGATAAAGGTTGATTTTTCCATAAAGTCAGATCTCTCTCTATACTGTTAAGACAATTTTTTAGTTATATAAGTACATTTTTGATGCTAGTTGTATACCAAGATATCTCACTGAATGTTTTTGGATCTCAAATGAAAATGTTGAGATGTCTTGTTCCTGATGGAGCCATAATACTTCAGATTCAGTATCAATATTATATCCTGAGAAAGAGGAGTATTCTTCCAATACCTTCATAATATTGGGGTATATTATCTTTAGGTCTTTCAATAAACAACAGAAGATATAATGCATATAATGAAATCTTCAGTTGTTTGTTTCCAATACTAATACCTTGCAAGATGCTTCTTAATTTATTTGCTAATGGTTCAATTGCAATATTAAAAAGCAAGGCCTGTCACATAGCCCTTTGCAGTTCAAATTCCTTGGATTTGGAGCCATTAACCAATAGTGAGGAAATACTTTTTCGCCTCTAGACTCATTATTATTACTGGTAAAATTTTTAGATTTTAGTTTACTTGATATTCCTGGATTATTCCCATTACCTTCCCAATATTTGTGGTTACTGATCTACCTTGCATAAATCTCGTTTGGTCCTCTCCTATAAGATCATTAAAAAACAGTTGTAAACGATTTGCCAGTATTTTCATGAAAACTTTGTAGTCTGAATTTAGTAATGAGATGGTCTGTAGCTGTCCATTTAATCCTTATTCTTACCCCTTTTTAAAAAAAATAGAGATATTAGCGTTAGTAAATAGTGATGTCACAATTTTGGGTTTGCGAACAGCGGACGCGAACTTCATCAAATGTTTGCGAACGGGCGAACATCGGCGAACCGCCATAGACTTCAATAGGCAGGCGAATTTCAAAACCCACAGGGACTCTTTCTTGCCACAATAGTGATGGGAAAGTAGTTTCAAGGGGACTAACAACTGGACTGTGGCATGCCGGAGGGGGATCCATGGCAAAACTCCCATGGAAAATTACATAGTTGATGCAGAGTCTGGTTTTAAGCCATAAAGGGCATAAATCACCTAACATTCCTAAATTCTTTGGAATAACATGCTTTAAAACATCAGGTATGATGTTGTATCGATCAAGTAGTGTAAGGGTTACACCCGCTTCACAGTAACAGACCAATCTCCCCGTTAAATGCACCACAAACAACCGCAAACAGTCCCTTTGCACAACACAACACAACAAAGTTGGATACCAAGCTAGCCATGTCCCGTTCCTTGTCCTCACTGATGTCATTGAAGGTCTCTTCCTCCACCCAGCCACCAAGGGTCCCCAAAAGGTGGCAACAAGCCCCCTGGGATGCCTGCTGAGTTTGGTCTTCCACCTCCTCAAAGCCACCTTCCTCCTCTGACTCCTCTTCTTCAGACTCCCAGAGTCTGGGGGCTTCCACTGGCCAGCATGTAATATTATACACAGGTCAGAGTCTGGGGGCTTCCACTGCCCAGCATGGAAGATTATACACAGGTCAGAGTCTGGGGGCTTCCACTGCCCAGCATGGAAGATTATACACAGGTCAGAGTCTGGGGGCTTCCACTGCCCAGCATGGAAGATTATACACAGGTCAGAGTCTGGGGGCTTCCACTGCCCAGCATGGAAGATTATACACAAGTCAGAGTCTGGGGGCTTCCACTGCCCAGCATGGAATATTATACACAGGTCAGAGTCTGGGGGCTTCCACTGCCCAGCATGGAAGATTATACACAGGTCAGAGTCTGGGGGCTTCCACTGCCCAGCTTGGAAGATTATACACAGGTCAGAGTCTGGGGGCTTCCACTGCCCAGCATGGAAGATTATACACAGGTCAGAGTCTGGGGCTTCCACTGCCCGGCATGAAATATTATACACAGGTCAGAGTCTGGTGGCTTCCACTGCAAGGCATGGAAGATTATATGCGTTGCCTCTGTCTGCATTATTATGTGTGTACTGTTAAGTAGTACTATTCCTATCGGTTTAATCCCTGTTACGTCCACTATCAGGGGACGTGTATACGGCATGGATTTTTGGAAGCGGGAGATGGAAAAAGATGCTTGGTCGGTCCTCCCACTTCAAATTTGGGGCACTGCGCGTGCAATCTAAGGTTCCACCAGATATGAGTGTCACTGTGCACTGGCAAAAGTTGGCAGAGTAGATGCAATAGGCTTCACACACACACCTGTAGGCAGGCAACTTATATTCAATCTATTACAGTCAAAAAAGTGTTGTTTTATTTCACTGAGCACAATATAAGCTGTTAGGTATTAGCCTGTCACACACAGACGCTGGCAGGCAGGCATATGCAATTAGATTACACAGAAAAAAAATATAAAATAAAATAAATGATGTTCTAGCCCTAAAAAGGGCTTTTTGGGTTGCTGTACTTCAGATGGAAGTCTCTGGAAGGGAGTGTATGCTGCTGATTGGCTGGAATGTGTCTGCTGACTGTGAGGTGCAGGGTCAAAGTTTCCTCAATGATAAAGAATAGGGGGCGAACCGAAAATCGAACGTGCCAAAATTGCTGCAAATAGTCCGCGGGTGAACTGTTCGCGACATCACTATTAGTAAATCTTTTATAATTTTCAGTACTGCATAAAAATATTTGTTCATCAGTCTTAACAAGATAGGAGATACCTGATCAACATGATTAAATAAAATTTGCCAGGGTACCCCATCCGGGCCAGGTGTTTTCCCTTTTTTTAATGATTTAATAGCTTCCTGTATCTCAGTAATTGTAATTGTTTTTTCTAATTGCGTCTGGGTTATTCTCTGACATTTCCACTTCCTCCCAGAATCTCTCCTTTTCATTATAATCTATTTTCCCTTTAGTATAAATTTTAAATTAATATTCTAGAAAAACATCCTTTATTTAATTTATTTTGGTGATTATACTGCCTTTTCCCTGTATATTAGATATATAATTAGAGCCTTTTTCATTTTTCAATAAGTTTGGAGCATTTTAGATATTTTATTTTCCCTTTTAACAAATCTACTATATATGTGTAATATTCAGACTTCTGAGTTTTGACCATCAAATAATTATCTATGTTTTATTTTACCATTTTGAATTTGTTTAGATTTTGTAGGTTTGGTTGATCTCTATAAGAAATATAAGATCAAGTAAGCTTTTGATTAAGATCTTGCATTTTTATGGCACATTGTTTTTTTCCCCTATGATAATAGCTAATAATATCCCCTCTAAGAACTGTCTTAGCAGTCTCCCAAAATATATCAATAGTGTTAATGTGTGCTTTATTGTGATTATAATATTCTTCCCATTTATCTTTAATATAAATCAAAAATTCTGGATCTTTAAGTAGTGCATTAGGAAATCTCCAATTTCTATTTTTGTATTCATTAAGTGAGAATTGAATATTAATCATTATAGGTGCATGATCCGATAAAAGAATGTTACCTATTTGTGGATTTCCTATTTTTTCTATTAATTTAGGTGAAATTAAAAAATAATCTATTCGTGATAAAGATTATGTGTTTTTGCGTAACAAGTGAACTCTTTATTTTGTGGATTAAGAATGTGACAAACATCAATTAGATTTAAATTGTTCAATATTTCTCTATAAATATATTTTTTCTCTTTTGTTATGGATAGTTACATTCTTTTCATGACAAGGGCCTTTAGATATCGTAATTCTGTCATGGTCTCTAAATGGAGCAATATTAAAGTCTCCACCCATAATAACTGAATTATCACTTATTAGAGATATTTTTGTCATTATTTCTTGAAAGTTTTTTTGATCTTTATTTGGGTCATATAAATTACAGCAAAAGTTGTTGTTGTTCTATCCATATCCGTATTATGATATATCTTCCTTCTTTATCGCGATCAATGATTTTATATTTATAATTTTATCCTTTTTTAAAAAGATTGCCTAATCCTCGTTTTTTTCTCATATTTACTGAATATGACTTCTTGCACCTATTCCATGGCCATCTTTTTATGTTCTTTAATGTTCAAATGAGTTTCTTGTAGGAGATCAATATCTAATCCAATATTTTTAAAATATTTTAAGATGGCCTTCCTTTTTATAGTAGTTTATGCCCCCCACATTCCAAGAAGTTATTTTAATGTTCTGAATGTTTTCATTATTGTTATTTTCTATTGTAAATTCTATATCTTCCATGTATTCTTTCCCCAAACCTCCACCCCCCAAAAAAAGAAGGCGGAAAAAGAAGAGAGAAAAAGAAGAGAAAAAAATATGTTTTTCCTCTCTTTCTCTCTTCGTCCATATCACCCCCTCCTCCTCCTTTCTCCCCCATCCAAAGCCAACACAGACTAACCATTATATTACAGATTTATTTATCTTATCTTTCCTCTTTACTTTCCTCTTTAAGAAAACTGTATACTTCTTCAACGTTTTCAAAAAAACATTGGTCCTTTCAGTTTCTAATCATAATTTGGCTGGGTAAAGCAAGGCAAATTTTCTACCTTCTTTAAAAAGTTGATTGTAACAGGTCGAAAATTATGACTGAATAGTCATTGCACAGTCACAGAGTAGAGCCTTAACTTTCTAAATTCTTGCATTATTTGTTGTTTTCCAACAGATTCCAGTAATCCAACTACTCTGATGTTATTCCGTCTACTTCTATTTTCAATATCTTCTCATTTGAACTGTAAGCTTCCGTTTTGTTCGATTAAATATTTTATTTGTTTTACTTGTTCTACTATCATATCTTCTGTGTCAGATATTCTTTGTTCTGTTAGAGTTATTCTTTGATTCATCATTTTAAATTCTTCCTTGAAAGAGTCAACACCTCTCTGTAAATGTTATATCAATGGCATAAACATTGTTGAAATCTGTTGTACAATAGTTTGAGCAAGTTTTTGATCTCTTATATTTTCAGAAGTCCTGTCTAGTGATACATTTGATTGTTTTTGCCTCTTTTTTTCTTTAAATTCTTTATTGTCTTCCCTGAAGGTTACTTCTTCTATTACCTCTATTATTTCAAGGCCATGTCATTTCTCCAACACTAGGTGATTTTTTCACATATTTGTCCATTACTTAAGAATCCTCATTTCCTCATTAACAGTTCGTTGAATTGGCAGGTACTTACAACTTGCAACTCACTTCCTTCTCCTTCCAAAAGTGAAAACACAGTATAAAATCACAATGAATTTTGCAAATTAGAAATACTATGCAGATAATTTTCTATCACTGTTAAAAGTTCCGCTATGTTTTAATAGCTTGTTAGTAAAAAGAAGCGGTTGTCTATACAGACAAATTATATATAAAGGTAAATGTTCAAGAGAAAAAGAAACATACAATGAATCCATAGAGCCAGAGGTAATTATTATTTAAAATGTAACCTTTATTGAATATTGTAAAATTGTGCCCTGTTTGCTACAGAGCAACAGGACAAAAATTACTTAAAAATGATCAATGTAACAAAACCCTCACAATAAAATGGGTAGTAGACTGACTCGTGAATAGAGACACCCTTTCTTTTAAATAAATAAACTCCTCTCAGTCTAGTAGGGGCTTACCACTCGCTGCAAAGGCTATGTAGAAAATTAGGGTCAAGGACAGCGCTGTAACAAGATCCTAAGCCAGCAGATAAATGACTGCTGACAGATGGTAAGGCATCTACTGAAAAGCAAAAGATGAACCCCTAAATCCCTATAGAAATCTTATTGATATAGGGTAAAGTCCTTCATAGGGCAAGGGTCCTAAGTTGTAATTGCTGTACAATTGGTATATATAGATGAACCTCCATATATAGTTCTATATACAGTGTTGTAGTGCTAAATTAACTAGTCTGTGGGACAGCCAGTAATATAATTACCATGAAAGATGTATAGTCATGGTATATTGCTGCTATAAGCCATGATAGGCAGTAAATGAAAAACCTATCTGGAATTGGCACTATAATTTATAATTTGGCATGGGCACTGTAATTTATGATATACTGTTGCAATAATAAGTGATAAGCTATAAGTAAAAACCTATGTAGAATGAGCACAAGTTAATGGCCGACTAGATGCCCTGAGTAGAAGCCCTATGGTTTAGGTGACTTGCCCTACCGATTCTTTGGGTCAGGGGAGGTGATGAGTGTGAAAGTATGTGGATAAGAGGTCTTGCTGGTAGGGAAGAGTTCTGGAGCATCCCGATTTCCACAGTCAGCGCTACTGGGAGCCCAACGCGCGTTTCCCCATTCACATGGACGGATTCTTCAGGGGGAGATGATCAGACAAATTATGTTGCACTCATTTTAAGTCTTCAGTCCCTTTGCAATGCAAAGCTCAGTTCAAAAAATCTATCATGCTATGTTGTAATAATTTGACAGAATTGGGAAGAAGTTATATGCATGGATAATTAATATTACACCTCTTATTACATTCCAATTCTTTTGCCGTGCAGAGTTCAGTTCAAGAGATCTAACTGGTTATATTATAATAGCTTATCAGGAAAAAGAAGCAGAAGAAGGAAGCGATTAAATGCATAGATAATTAATATTGCACCTCTTATTAAATACCAATTATTTTGCCTTGCTGAGTTCAGTTCAGAAGATCTATCCAGCTATGTTATAGTAGCCAAAAAAATAGTAAATTATATGCACAGGCAATTAATATTGCTATATTATAATAGCCAAAGAAATAGTCAGTTATGTATACAGGCAATTAATATTGCACTTCAATCCTTTTGCCATGCAAAGCTCAGTTCAAGAGATGCATCCGGCTATGTTATAATAGCTTACCAGGAAAAAGAAGCAGTTACATATACAGGCAATTAGTATTGCACCTATTTTTGAACTTCAGTTTTTTGACTGTGCAACTCAATTGCATATACAGAAAGTTAATATTACACCTCTTTTAGAGCTTATATTCGTTTGCCATGCAAAGCTTAGTTCAAAGAGTCTGTCCCACTATATTGCAGCCTCAGCCAGACTGCCATTTTGCTCAGTCAGTTCCAGCATCCGCCATTACAAGCTTAGCCATGAGTCTTATAGCCATATAATTACAAAAAAGTTGACGCAGACACATTATTAATTATTGCATTTAGCATTCAATTAGGTTTTTAGTCCTCCTTGACTCACAACTGCAAAGGAGTCTCTAGAATCAGCCCCAGGCTGCAAGAGAGGGATGCAGACAATAGCCTTTGCCTCATCTCTACTCCCCTCTTACCAAGGACAGGTGCTAAATGTTATTTCAGCTTGATTTTATTTGATAGTTATGTAGAGATTATCCACTTTAAGGGCTGTTAGGAGGAGGGGTATGGATAGGGACTCTACATTTTAGTAACAGTATATCTGGGTCTTATAAATGCTTATAAATTGGCTGTAAATTCAGTAAAGTCAGAGGAAGACCAAGATTCCAGCCCAGTCAGTTTTATTACTTCTGCATTTCCCTTTGCATATTTCTCTCCCCTTCATCAGCACCTAGGCTCCACTGATATATATATACAGGGAGTGCAGAATTATTAGGCAAGATGTATTTTTGAGGATTAATTTTATTATTGAACAACAACCATGTTCTCAATGAACCCAAAAAACTAATTAATATCAAAGCTGAATATTTTTGGAAGTAGTTTTTAGCTTGTTTTTAGTTTTAGCTATTTTAGGGGGATATCTGTGTGTGCAGGTGACTATTACTGTGCATAATTATTAGGCAACTTAACAAAAAACAAATATATACCCATTTCAATTATTTATTTTTACCAGTGAAACCAATATAACATCTCAACATTCACAAATATACATTTCTGACATTCAAAAACAAAACAAAAACAAATCAGTGACCAAAATAGCCACCTTTCTTTGCAAGGACACTCAAAAGCCTGCCATCCATGGATTCTGTCAGTGTTTTGATCTGTTCACCATCAACATTGCGTGCAGCAGCAACCACAGCCTCCCAGACACTGTTCAGAGAGGTGTACTGTTTTCCCTCCTTGTAAATCTCACATTTGATGATGGACCACAGGTTCTCAATGGGGTTCAGATCAGGTGAACAAGGAGGCCATGTCATTAGATTTATTTCTTTTATACCCATTCTTGCCAGCCACGCTGTGGAGTACTTGGACGCGTGTGATGGAGCATTGTCCTGCATGAAAATCATGTTTTTCTTGAAGGATGCAGACTTCTTCCTGTACCACTGCTTGAAGAAGGTGTCTTCCAGGAACTGGCAGTAGGACTGGGAGTTGAGCTTGACTCCATCCTCAACCCGAAAAGGCCCCACAAGCTCCATCATCTTTGATGATACCAGCCCAAACCAGTACTCCGCCTCCACCTTGCTGGCGTCTGAGTCGGACTGGAGCTCTCTGCCCTTTACCAATCCAGCCACGGGCCCATCCATCTGGCCCATCAAGACTCACTCTCATTTCATCAGTCCATAAAACCTTAGAAAAATCAGTCTTGAGATATTTCTTGGCCTAGTCTTGACGTTTCAGCTTCTGTGTCTTGTTCAGTGGTGGTCGTCTTTCAGCCTTTCTTACCTTGGCCATGTCTCTGAGTATTGCACACCTTGTGCTTTTGGGCACTCCAGTGATGTTGCAGCTCTGAAATATGGCCAAACTGGTGGCAAGTGGCATCGTGGCAGCTGCACGCTTGACTTTTCTCAGTTCATGGGCAGTTATTTTGCGCCTTGGTTTTTCCACACGCTTCTTGCGACCCTGTTGACTATTTTGAATGAAACGCTTGATTGTTCGATGATCACGCTTCAGAAGCTTTGCAATTTTAAGAGTGCTGCATCCCTCTGCAAGATATCTCACAATTTTTGACTTTTCTGAGCCTGTCAAGTCCTTCTTTTGACCCATTTTGCCAAAGGAAAGGAAGGTGCCTAATAATTATGCACACCTGAAATAGGGTGTTGATGTAATTAGACCACACCCCTTCTCATTACAGAGATGCACATCACCTAATATGCTTAATTGGTAGTAGGCTTTCGAGCCTATACAGCTTGGAGTAAGACAACATGCATAAAGAGGATGATGTGGTCAAAATACTCATTTGCCTAATAATTCTGCACTCCCTGTATATATATATATATATATATATATATATATATATATATATATATATATATTCTCTTTCTACAGCTGTCCTTATTGTTTCTTATTCTACATTTCTCTGTCAGAGAAATAGCTGTGCTGCCATTAAGCCAAGCACTTGCATTCTGATGTTTGTCTTCCCTACAGTCAGGGTTCTGTGTCTAGAGCACAGCAGCAACGTAACAGTGTAGCCCAAGCTGGTCCGGTCAGCACCTTGTCCAATCGAGTCCTGTCCTCCCCTCTCCTCCTCAGGAGCCTTCAGCCTTGTATGGCGCCAAGACAGAGTGCATGATCCAGCTGAGAGCGGACCAAATCGCCTGCTGTGAGTGTGTCCGGCATGCTTGCAAGCCTTCACTCAGGTTACAGTATTTGGCACTCAGACACATGTTGCGTCTGAGGAAGCTCTTTCTGAATCCTCAACTACTTGTTGTCACTATTGGCTTTAATCAATAAAATGTATTTAAAACCTTAAAACTCAGATGTTCTGATTTTAATTAATTGTGTCTTTATTCCGAGTAGACCTCCAAATTTGTATAAATTCTTATGAATACAGGAAAAATTGATATTCTTCATCAAATTCTTAAGGTGCTGTATTAATCCGGAAATGTAAAGTATTATAGTTCTAAGTTCATTGCTTCTATTCCTTGTGATTTATATAATGTGCAAAATTAATTATTATGCCTTACTGGTCTTATTGGATGTAGAGTCCCTGTATACTAATATTCAACATAAAAGAGGTATACAAGCTGATAAATATTTCCTCTCTAAAAGGGGTACTCACTATAAAAATCACAATGACTTTGTATTGGAACTCTTGTGATTTGTGCAAACCCATAACTATTTTATGTTTATTAACACATTTTACCACCAAGTATGCAGCACTTCCATGTGCACATCATGTGCTCCTACTTATGCCTGTCTATACTAAGGATGGTGGGAGGAGCATATGGGGTTATATTTAACCTGTGAAATCAATGATACCTCTATAACATTCCTTGACTTAAAGATAGAAAAAATGGAAGATGGAAAATTTAAAGCAGTAACCTACAGGAAACCCATTGCAACTAACAACCTTTTGCAAGCAAATAGTAGTCACCCAAAAGCCTTAATTTCAGGGATACCAGTAGGCCAAAACTTGAGTGAAAAAGAATTGCTCTAGTGAATTAGATTTGTGAAAGAAGCCAAGGAACTTCAATCTAGGTTTTTAGAAATAGGATACAATAAAAAGATAATGAACAAAAGCATATCACAGAGCTAAAAACACTGAAGAACATTTCTTATTGACTGAAAAGGTAAACAAAATCTGACATAGTAAGATGTATTGGCACATACAATGGTAAATGGTGTGAGGTAAAAAAGATCTTTGACAAACAGTGGAATATACTGCTAGAGGATAAAGATTTAAAACATTTCCTAAAGGATAAAGCACAACTCACAAGTCATAGCCAATTGAAGATATATACTCTCTAAAAAAAACTTGGAGCCCCCCAAAAACTTTTTGGCTTCATGAGACAAGATGTTGCTTCAAATGCCAATTATGCAAAGCTTGCAAATATGTGAGACCAGCAAAAATATTTCCCTTGGCTGATGGTGGCAAATATTATAAAATTAAACCACTATTGACCTGCAAGTCAGAGGGAGTTATCTATTTAATGTCTTGCAAATGTGGATTGAGGGACGTAGGTAAAACGAGCCTAGATTTCAGACAGAGAATTTTAGAACACGTAAATAGTATTAAAAAAGAGTATGATATGCCAATAGTATCAGTAAGAAACATGGAGGTGATTTAAATGTTATTTCCTTTATAGCTATTGACAGAATAACCAAAACCATAAGGAGAGGTGACTTAGATAAGGAACGCCTTAAGCGGGAGATCAAATTAATGTATGTACTCAAAACCAAGAAACCTCTAGGCCTCAAGAAGGCTTTCCTTTTCTACCTTCATTTAAAGTTAATAAATTATGATAATGAACATATTCATATCCTTAGTTTTTTCAGACAAGAAAAACTATTATATGAGGTTACTAATAAATCATGGCAAAAAAGTGGTTAATAATACTATATAGTAAATGGCATTTTTAGGAAAAATTACCCTAATACTGGAGATATGGTACAAACAAATTCTTGTGGCCAAATATTTATAATAATAATAAAAATGTGCATAAGACATTTTCGACACCATCTTTGAGATAAGTTACTAATGTGGAGATAATTTATGAAACAATGACCCTTGAGTATTATGGAAAAAAGCTGAAAACCTTATCCAAGTAGATGGAAAAAGAAAAGTAATACATACGTGATTTATAAGAGGTTTTTGTCTCATTTACTACAAAATTGTAAATAGGATTTGTAAATAATTACCATTTGTACTCAAAAATTGTATAAATATGAGTAAATAATTAGGGGAGAATTGGACTAGGTACAGCTATTCCACTATAATCCTTATGTAAATAGAAGAATTAACTGATAATGATATACTGTTTAAATAATGGGATTATAAATGTTATATTCTTTGTGTAAATAGAAGAATGAACTGATAATGATATCGGGTTTAAAGAAATTATGGGAGTATAAATACAGGGAATGAATTCCAATAGTTTCTTTGATGACATATAAAGTATTAAAATCTTAATCAGAAATGTATATGAAGAAGTTATTCATTACAATACAATTATGGGAGAGAGGTATAGTTAAATAAATAACCCCCAATAGAAGTTTTATAAGGGGGAAGATCAATATCTAAAAAGTCATCATTATTTAAAAGGACTAAAAAGACTTATTAAGATGTCCAAGTTAACATTAATAATAATAATAATAATAATAATAATAATAATAATACTACATGTTTATTAAATGGTGGTAACATGTACGAATTAAAAATGCAATAATATTTTAGTCCATAACATACAGTTTATCTTTATATATACTGTATATACTCGAGTATAAGCTGACCCAAGTATAAGCCGAGGCACCTATTTTACCACAAAATACTGAGAAAACTTAGTGACTCGAATATAAGCCGAGGGTGAGAAATGTGCTGCCCCGTATCATTCTTGTGCCCTCTGTGTCCCCCTCTTGTGTGCTATCTGTGTCCTTTTCTTGTGTCCCCCCTCTCTCTCCCCTGTGTCTCTTCTCCCCTCTCCCTCCCCTGTGTCTCTCCCCATCTCTCCCTCCCCTGTGTCTCTTCCCCTCCTCTACCTCCCCTGTGTCTCTTTCCCCCTCTCCCTTCCCTGTGTCTCTTCCCCCCTCCCTTATCAGCCTCCTCAACGCCCCCTCCTCAACCCCCTCCTCATCCTCTCTCCTCAACCCCCTCCTCATACTCCCTCCTCAAACCCCCTCCTCATCCTCCCTTCTCAACCCCCCTCCCCATCCTCTCCCCTCAATCCTCCTGCTCAACCCCCCTCCCCCTCCTCAGACCCCTCCTCATCCCCCCTTCTGAACCCCCCTACTCATCCTCCCTCCTCATCCTCCCTCCTCATCCTCCTCCCTCCTCATCCTCCCTCCTTATCCCCCCCTCCTCAACACCTCTCCTCAACCCCTCTCCTCAACCCCCCTCCTCATCCTCAACCCCCCTCCTCAACCCCCCTCTTCATCCTCAACCACCCTCTTCATCCCCCTCCTCATCCTAAACCCCATCCTCATCCTCAACCCCCCTCCTCATCCTCAACCACCCTCCTCATCCTCAAACCCCCTCCTCAACCTCAACCCCCCTCCTCAACCGCCTTCCTCAAACACCCCTCCTCAACCCCCTTCCTCATCCTCAACCCCCCTCCTCAACCTCTCTCCTCAACCCTCCTCCTCATCATCAACCCCCCTCCTCAACCTCCCTCCTCAATCCCCCTCCTCATCCTCAACCCCCCTCCTCAACCTCTCTCCTCAACCTCTCTCCTCAACCCACTTCCTCAACCCACCTTCTCATCCTCAAACCTTCTCCTCACTTTACCCCTCTAATTAACTCCCCCTCTCTCTTTCCCCTCTCTTACCTTCCATCAGCAGCTGTTTCTCCTCTCTCCTTCCGGCTGCGTGGGGACCCAGCCAATGCTAATGACGTAACGGGCATGTGACGTCACGTCATTAGCATATGCCAGGTCCAGATACAGCTGGAAGGAGCGCGGAGGAGCGGAAGAGCGGAGGAGCAGCTGCTGGTGGAAGGTAAGTGAGGGGAAAGGGAGAGGGTGAGGTAATTAGAGGGGTAAAGTGAGGAGGGGTTGAGGATGGGGGGTTGAGGATGAGGATGGGGTGTTGAGGATGAGGATGGGGGGTTGAGGATGAGGAGGATGATAAGGGAGGGGGAGGGAAAGAGCCACGGGGGTGGAGAGTCACGGGCGGAAAGAGAACCACAGGGGAAAGAGAGACACAGGGGGGGAGAGAGAAAAAGAGGGGAAAGAGAGACATGGGGGAAAGAGAGACACGGGGGGAAAGAGAGACACAGGGGTGGAGAGAAACGGGTGTGGAGAGACACGGGGGTGGAGAGACACATTGGAGGGGAAAGAGAGACACGGGGGTGGAGAGACACGGGTGACTCGAGTATAAGCCAAGGGGGCTTTTCAGCTTTGATACTCTTATAATCGAGTATTTACGGTATATTGGTTATTATTGTATAACTATGAATCACTCTCTGATTCATAGTTATACAATAAGCGGGTTTCCATAGCAACAGCAAGATTTAAATAGGAGTCATTTGACGGAGGACGTGACCACTGATGAAATATAGAAACGTGCGTTGGGTCAGACGCTATGCAACGTGTCTCTTAATGATGACGTTAGCTAACAGCTAGTGATGTCGCAAACATCAAATTTTTGGTTCGCGAACCGCAGACTCGAACTTCATCAAAGTGTTCGCGAACGGGCGAACCGGGCGAACCGCCATAGACTTCAATGGGCAGGCGAATTTCAAAACCCACAGGGACTCTTTCTGGCCACAATAGTGATGGGAAAGTTGTTTCAAGGGAACTAACAACTGGACTGTGGCATGCCGGAGGGGGATCCATGGCAAAACTCCCAAGGAAAATTACATAGTTGATGCAGAGTCTGGTTTTAAGCCATAAAGGGCATAAATCACCTAACATTCCTAAATTCTTTGGAATAACATGCTTTAAAAAATCAGGTATGATGTTGTATCGATCAGGTAGTGTAAGGGTTACACCCGCTTCACAGTAACAGACCAATCTCCCCGTTTAATGCACCGCAAACAACCGCAAACAGTCCCTTTGCACAACCGCAAACTCCCCATTTGCACAAGGTTGGATACCAAGCTAGCCATGTCCCGTTCCTTGTCCTCACTGATGTCATTGAAGGTCTCTTCCTCCACCCAGCCACCAAGGGTCCCCGAAAGGGGACAACAAGCATCCTGGGACGCCTGCTGAGTTTGGTCTTCCACCTCCTCAAAGCCACCTTCCTCCTCTGACTCCTCTTCTTCAGACTCCTCTCTCTGCATTACGCCTGTCTGCATTATTATAAGGTGTGTACTGTTCCTATTCCTATCGGTTTAATCCCTGTTACGTCCAATATTAGGGGACGTGTATATGGCATTGATTTTTGGAACAGGGAGATGGAAAAAGATGCTTGGTCGGACCTCCTACTTCGAATTTGGGGCACTGCACGTGCAAAGTAATGTGCCACCAGATAGGAGTGGTGTATTAAGTTGTACTATTTATTCCTATCAGATTGATACCTGTTACGTCACCTATCAGGGGACGTGTATATGGCATGGATTTTTGGAAGCCGGAGGTGGAAAAAGATGCTTGGTCAGTCCTCCCACTTCAAATTTGGGGCACTGTGCGTGCAATCTAAGGTGCCACCAGATATGAGTGTCACTGTGCACTGACAAAAGTTGGCAGAGTAGGCGCTGTAGGCCTCACACACACGTCTGTAGGCAGGCTACTGATATTCAATCGATTACAGTCAAAAAAGTGTTGTTTTATGTCACTGTACACTACGGTTGCACCAGATATGACACATCACTGTGCACTGGCAAAAGTTGGCAGAGTAGATGCAATAGGCTTCACAGACATGCCTGTAGGCAGGAAATTGCTATTCAATCTATTACAGTCAAAAAAGTGTTGTTTTATTTAACTGAGCACAATATAAGCTGTGAGCCTGACACAGGCAGGCAACTGAAATTAGATTAAAGGAAAAACGGGTTGTTTTTTTTCAATGTATGGTACACCAACTATGACTGGTGAAACAGAGCAGAATATTAGCTGTGAGCCTGACACAGGCAGGCAACTGCAATTAGATTACAGGAAAAAAAATGGTTGTTTTCAATGTATGGTACACCACCAGGTATGAGTAATGAAAATAAGCACAATATAAGCTGGTGTTAGCCTGTCACACACACACGCTGGCAGGCAGGCATATCCAATTAGATTACACAGAAAAAAAATATAAAATAAAATAAATGATGTTCTAGCCCTAAAAAGGGCTTTTTGGGTTGCTGTCCCTGCAGCAGATATCAGATGAGTCCTTCAGGTCTGTAGTGGAAGCTAAATACACAGCCTGGCAATCTATTTCCCTATTAAATCTCCAGCAGCTACACTATCTGTCCTCTCACAACGAATGCAGCTTCAGAATGATTCTAAAATGTATGCTGTCCTTCAGATGGAAGGCCCTGGAAGGGAGTGTATGCTGCTGATTGGCTGGAATGTGTCTGCTGACTGTGAGGTGCAGGGTCAAAGTTTCCCAAATGATAAAGAATAGGGGGCGAACCCAAAAGCACATGTGTTCTCCGTCCGATGCGAGCGCGAACGTGCCAAAATCGCTGCGAATAGTCCGCGGGAGAACTGTCCGCGACAACTCTACTAACAGCGCCTAACTGAGTGTACACGCAAAGTAGTAGCTTGCGTTTGTCCCTCACTGCTAGGCCTTCCCTACACTATAACAATATCACCCCGTAGCAACTTTTGATAATGTGGTTGGGAATATTAGAGGGTATTTTAATGAAAGGGAAAGGATCAATACGTTAAATCATAAGCGACTACTACCTTAGAGTAAAAAAAGAGGCACTTTAGGAGACAAACTTGGACTATATTTGAAGTACTTATAGGGGAATATAACGCCTAAGATTTTTCCGATATTAGAAAACTGCATTAGCATTTTTGTTTGGTCAATATCACTAAGCACTTTCATGTCACTATTTATTAATTGGAATACTTATATATTAGTATTGGAGTAATTTGAACCTAAGGAAAAGGCATTAGCACTGACACTTTTGATAATAATACATTTTGCACATTATGTAAATCACAAGGAATAGAAGCAATGAATTTAGCACTTTAATACTATAAATTTCCAGATTAATATAGCAACTTAAGAATTTGGTGAAGAATATCTCTTTTATTACACGCACTGGGAGAATGTGGTCCTCCTTGGCGCTATCCGTGAATGCCCCATGATCCTTCCAGGGCGGAGGGAAGTCAGGCCAGGGCCGAGGGCTCAGGCATGGAAGGAGGTAGCAGCTGAGGTTACATCAGTGGGCACAGCACCAAGGCATGTGAGGTCCATCAAGCACAGTTTTGACGGCATCAGGGACAGAGTGAGGAGGATGATGGTCAAGGAGGACAAGAACGTGACTGTGAGCTACATTGAGTGGGAGAGGGTCGCCAAGGACCTTCTGAGACAGGTGCCTGCAGCGGGAGCTTCAGGCCTGGTGGCCCAGCCTCCATGTCAGGTGAATATCACATACATGTACACATTACATGTACATCACACACTACACATGTACAAGATGACCAACAAGGACACTGACATGTCAGCTCTAGCAAGGGATAGATGGATGTGTCATTAAATACATTAATCTGACAATTCACTGTTATTCCTGGGCGCAACAACAGTAATTAACCAATAGAGAGTCCAAGTATTGGTGTGCCCACTGCAGCCTATGCAGTTACAGAACGCAGCCGGAATCAACATAGCGTTAGGAGCCAAGAACTATCAAGACCAAGAACCAAAGAATAGATCATATCTAGCAAATGATAGCTAATATGAGTCCCAATTAGGAGATAGGAATGCACACAAAACCATGTATTATTCATCATACTAATTACATATACCATTCTTTTCTATCTTTCAGCATCAAGGAGGCCTGGGTCCAGTGGCAAGCCAGAGGTGGGGGAGTCAGCTCCATTGAATCAGGAAGTGGAGGAGCAAGCCCCCACCCAGCAGGAACCGCGCAGGGGGAGGAGGAGGGAAGCAGAGCCGAGGGCCCTGGTTCGGAGGAGGAGGGTATAATATGGCTAGTGAGGTCACCATCTTGACCAACGTCCACACCGCTGGGATTTAACCCCACTATCACCCTTCTCCAGAGACCGAGGCTATTGACAGGGCCCTCCCACTGGAGTGATCACAGCAGCCAGCCATCACCTCCTGCCCCACACAGCAGTGTGCTGGACTGGCCCTCACCACCACCGGGCCTCTTGCTCTCCCGGGATCCGCCTACACCTATGATATTAATGCACAGTCTTGTCCAATTCTGTTTGTGCTCTGTGTATGAAATAAAGCTTTGTTATACTGTTCTCACCATGTCAGTGTGTTTTCAATGGTTGGGGTTATGGGACATTCACATATATCACATGTTGCGTCACATCCCTATATTTGTAAACTAATGAATCCTAGTTACAATGCAGTAGATCAATACATATAACAATAATAATAATAATAGCATTAGTTATCATATAATGATAGATATCATATAGAATAATAATAGAGGGTTAATACATATGCAAAGTCAAATTTGTGATACTGTGGAGTATCAGCATTCCCTGAGGGCCTGATTACAATATGACAGGTGATACTGGAGTTTGTTGCCAGTTCCTTCTCTAATGGACTGTGATTTATCTGACCTCTCTGCTCTCACCTGCTTACCTAGAGTGATCCTAGGGGGTATAGCTCACAGCTTCATTGAAGTACACAAGCCCCTTCACCACCACCACTTCGCAATGATGAAGGGGGCCACACTAATCTACTAATCAAATCACTAATTGAATCTACTAACCCATTAGAGGCCGCAAAAACACATGGAGGCTGTGCAGAGGCACGTGGATCAACAGCCAACTCACCTCCATCCAGGGTAACCTCCGCTAGGCCCATCCTGAAAAGTCCCACACCATTGCTGGTGGCCATGTGCCAAGATGTATACCCATTGCCATTTGGTGACCTCCCATTATGTTTTTCTATTCATCAATTTACATTAATATGGTGTATGTTCCCCTGGTCCCCTTGTAGATTGCTAAGTGGTGGAGGTGAATGACACATGGATGTGTCTTCTTTCATTTGGGTAACTAAAAAATGTGGAGGAAAATTGTGTAAGGAAAATTGAGTTACTTGTATCTACCCAGACTACTCAAATACAGAGTGAATTTAACGAAAACAATTATCCAGTTTTAGCAGCTATTGAGTGAATATTATTAGCAATTTCATGATAAAGTGAAATTATTATCAGTAGACAAATGAAAATATTCAGGGAAATTACCATGCATAGGGCACCTGGATCAGTCATCAGACAACTGTAAATATTTGTATTAATCAACGTATTTACATACACCTTTTATTTATTTTTTACTCACAAAATGTTTATTCACTGATAAAAATTATATTTTATCATTGAAATTTTCATGGGCCATCCAAAAAGGGTATTTCTATTTTGACTGTATTTTCAGTCAAATTTGACAAAACATAGTTTTAGATACAATGGAGTTAATTCCATAATAGAGGCTAACTTTTTAGTTGATGTGGTGGTGGTGAATGGGCTTGTGTACCCGAATGAAGCTGTGAGCTATACCATGTGGGGCTGCTGTTGGTGGGCAGTTCATAGCAGACAGATCACAGTCCATTAGAGAAAGAACTGGCAACCCACTCCAGTATCTTTGTCATGCAAACCTTGTGAAACAGCACAGGCAGAGATGTAGCTAAATGTGCTGCTGTCCATAGGATCACAAAGAGTCGGACATGACTGAAGGACTGAACAACAAATAATAAAATGTTCCCCTGGTACTTGATATATGTGGTGTGGCGGTGTAATTTGGCCACTATTTGTTTTCCCAATGTAGATGTGATAAGCGACATGTATATGCAATCATATATACTGTATATTCCAGGGTACACATTAGAGCCTCTGTGAGTGAGAAAGGGTTAATATGGCATCAGTTTCATGTTTTTGTGTTACTATTTAATCAGGTAGCGTGTCTTTAATTGCTTTATGCATTTTGCGGCATAGCTTTTCATATTGGCATATGAATGACCATTCCAAAATATGATGAAATAAAATATTTTTAAAATGCCTATTTTGTATTTGGGGATTGTTGTGCATGTAATTGTAATGCCTTTCCATGTTTTCCCCATATTGTAAAGTCGACTAGTGTGTTTATATTGTCTTTTTATTGGAGGCTGTAATATTTTTGCCTCCACTTGCGGGTTATGGAATTCGTAGGAATTTAATAGCGATTTTCAAATGTAACAGTTACAGACTTGACAGATCAATAGATTTGCGACAACAGAGTACTAAATTTGACATCCCGTAGGGTTTTTCCACCTGTAACCCGCAGATTCTTTGTGAGGAACAATTGAATATCTGTAAGTCTTGCAGGCTCCGTTACGGGCTACGGGTTTACACGTTGGGGGAATTTAATAGGGCTGTATGTCTATTTAAACAGAATTATAAGTATGAGTCAACATGGATTTATGAGGGATAGGTCATGTTAAATAAATCTAATTACTTATTTCCCTGAGGAGGTTAGTAGGAATCTGGATCAAGGCAACTCAGTGTATGTAGTCTTTTTGAATTTTGCAAAGGTTTTTGATACAGTGCCACATGGAAGACTATTGTGCAAACTAAGGGATACCGGAATTGCAGTAAATATCTGCTCATGGATCGAGAGATGGCTAAAAGACAGGAAGCAAAGGGTTGTGCTAAATGGAACATACTCCAATTGAACTCAGGGTTCAGTATTAGGTCCTCTCGTTTTTAACACATTTATTAATGACTTAGAGGTGTCTCCATTTTTGCTGATGACACAAAGTTGTTCAAGGTAATTAAATCAGATAATGATGTACTTTCCCTCCAAAGGGATGTACATAAATTAGAGGAATGGGCATCTAAATGGCAGATGAGATTTATTACAAATAAATGTGAAGTTATGCATCAGGGAAGGAAAAATAGCCATGCAATTTTTTAATCTTAATGGAGCAAATATAGAGGTATCAGATATCGAAAGGGATTTGGGAGTACTTGTGGACAACCGCCTAGGTAACAGTGCTCAATGCCAAGCAGCAGCTACAAAGGCAAATAAAATATTAGCATGGATTAAGAAGGGTATAGAAGCAAGGGAAGAAAATATAATTCTGCCACTATATCCCTAGTACGCTCTCATTTGAGTACAATTTGGGGCACCACTTCATAAAAAGGACATTTTAGAGCTGGAAAAGGAACAGAGAAGGGCTACAAAACTAAAAAGGGGAATGGAGGGGCTAAGTTATGAAGGAAACACTAACAAAATTAAACCTATTTTCTCTAGAAAAAAGGCGTCTAAGAGGAGATATGATTACATTATATAAATACATCCAGGGTGAGCTTTTTGTGCCAAAAGGTTTTCAAATGACACAAGGACATCCTTTGAGGTTAGAAGTAAAAAGATTCCACCTTAAAGAAATAAAAGGGTTCTTCACAGTAAGGGTGGTTAATCTATGGAATTCTCTACCAAATGAGGTGGTGACAGCAGATTCGATAGATAACTTTAAAAAGGGACTGGATATATTTTTGATTAAAAGGGGTATTCAGGGTTATTCTGGTTAATTAGAGTGAGTGTATTGATCCAGTGAGGAGTCTGATCACCAGTGTTTGGGGTCAGAAAGGAATTACTTTTTTTTCCACTTTTGAGATGATTAGCTAAGTTTCACTTGGGATTTTTTTTCTGTTTGCCTTCCTCTGGGTCAATCAACAACTAATCAGAGGAGATCTTAAAAGATTGAACTTTATGGACTGAAAGTATTTTTTCAACCTCAATTACTATGTAACTATGTAAATTATATATATATATATATATATATATATATATATATATATATATATATATATATATATATGCATGCATTTCTATTTGGATATAATCTGTGCTTATAATGTGTATACTGGTTGTCATGATCCTCCTGACCACCAGTCCTTGGGACTCATGTGATCCGGTGGTGTGGGAATGGCTAAGTCTGTTTATAGTTAATTAATGTTGATTACTGTATGTTATGTTATGCTGTGTTATATTATGTTATGTTAATTATTGCATGTTATGCTATGTTGCTTTCCTATGTGTGATTGACTTGTGGTGTTTGATTATGTGTGCTGCATGTTTGGTTCATGAAGTGTTAAACAGTTTAGAATGTGTAAGGATGTTATGTAATCGCTCTCTGAGGTAAAATCTGTGTTGCATGGAGTGTGACGTCTCTGACGGCAGGAAAGGAAGGTAACCCAGCTATTAAGTGACTCTGTGGAGATTTACATATATGTCAGACTTAGGCAGTTGAGAGTTCAGTTACATTGAAGAGATGTAATGGAGATACCCCTGTGGTGGATGTCTTAGATAAGATATATCTATATATCTTATCAAGCCTGACTGAAGAAAGCAGATCTCCACACTGGTGACCATTTTTTTTAACTTTTATATTACGTGCAGAATCTTTTTAATTAAAAGAAATGATCTGAGCCAGTAGTAATGATCACATTTTCGTTATCAGGGCAGGTGCTTGTGAAAGGGAGGAAAAATTCCTGGAGACAAGATACCTATTGATAGATAGAGTGAAATAAACAAAAGATAAGTGAAAAAAAATAATTGTGGTCAAGGAAAGTTGATTTCATTCTGTTAAATTTAATTTTTATAGAACCAAACTGCCATATTGAGAATTATAGCCATAGTGCAGTTATAATCAAACATATTTAGATTTCCTTGCGTAATTATTAACATGGGTAGTAACTAGCTATTATTGTGGATTTGTATTGGTTAAAAGAATACATATGCTATGATAGATCAAAAGTTGAATCTGAAAGGTATAATTAGGAGAGGGACAAAAGGAAGGGGGCTCTAACAGGGAACATCTATAATATAACAGAGACTCCTGGACAAACTTCATTGGAGAGACACAGACACACCCCAGGGAGAAACTTTGGTAAACTCCTAGAAGTAATATACTAACAAATACTAGTGGGATATTTCCAAAACATATAGATAATTCAAAATGCACTCTCCAATATTTGCAAAGAAGCCCTCACAGATCACTGACAAAATATTTTTTTCAATTAAATACCAAGGACAAGAACTTCTTATGAAATATAAGAAAAGATAGACTTCCATTGGGCTGAGTCATTTGATGAAACCAAACACAAGAACCAGGTATTGCATAAGATTAATATTTCTCTAAATGTTATTTCTAATTCATTACAATCATGGAAATATTTTGTTAATTTAATGTAAAATACATTGCTATATCAATATTTATCTGACATATACAATACCACTATAATTTGTAGATTGTAATTTGACAACAATCTGCACATTAAATTTATAAATACCACAAATATCAGCTGATCTTCAATCCAATATATTTTGATTATACATAATTATAGTGAAAAACACTTTAGAATGAGAGAAAGTGATGTCCCGAACAGTTAGCCGGAGAACTATTCGCGGCGATTTTCGCATGTTCGCGTTCGCCACGAACGGCGAACATATGCGCTTTTCGGTCCGCCCCCTATTCTTTATCATTGAGGAAATTTTGACCCTGCACATTACAGTCAGCAGACACATTCCAGCCAATCAGCAGCATACACTCCCTTCCAGAGCCTACCATCTGTATGACAGACTCCATTTTAGAATCATTCTGTAGCTGCATAATTTAATCGAAGGAATTCAGATTTCAGTAATAAAACTTTTTTGCATTAATACTTAGGTCCTCATTTCAATCTGATCTTGTATCTGTGGGACCGTAAGCACCACAAAAGATTCTGTAAACCAGTGAAAATGCTCCAGGACATTTTCACCACAGCACTACGTTCCCTAATCAGCCCGCTGCAAGAGACACTGAGCTGCATAGTAAAAAACACACACTTCCCCCATCTATCTACATAAACCCCTTCACATGTCAGGGAAGGGGTTTGAAATCATAAAAGATCGGTAGGGGTTTAAAACCCCATTGCTGATCATCCCTATGATCATCCCTATTCCCATAAATTGAAGTGATCACCCTGGGTTTCCTTCCTGCTCGCCCCAATCCCCACTTACACATATAATAATGGGGGTCTAAAGTTTAATCCTTAAAGGGCTGTGATGGCACCTAAATATTAACAATTGCCAATTAACCAACTAAACTAAATACTAATCTAGCCATGGAGGTCCTACACGGACCTTCATAGCACACTAGAACACTTCATAGAACACTTTGCCCCTATGCCATGAACGTCCTTAATGGACCTCCGTGGCCTTTAATATAAGTCTATTTGCCCTGGAGCTCCTTACAAGAAAAAATCCATTCTTACCTACTTTTAATGCCCATCCAGTGAGGATCACTTGTCTCAAAATTCTGTCCTGGATCAAACAGAGCAAAAAGAGCAGGATAGGATTCAAAAATCAATTTGGATTGGCTGAAATATGATTGACACATAGTTCAGTCAACCAGAAGACAGAAAAAAGTTGCATTTAAGCCACAAAAAGCCATTTGCAGAGCAGGAGCAGGAGCTGCTCATAGTAGGAGCTCCGTTGTTTGTTTGTTTTTTACAAAGTCAGGATTTTCAGATGGACAATCATTAAGGTCCAATCGGATAGCCAGTTTAATCCATAGCAGAACAGGGCAAGCGCATTGATGATCATCTCTGGATGGGAATTAAGGGTAGGTAAGTATAGTTTAAATTATTTTAAAAATTTTTATTTCTTTATGTAGTGCAATTTTTTTATTTTCATTTATTTATTTATTTTATTTGTAATTTAATTTAATTTTCTTATTTTTTTACTGTCACTTCTTTTATTATTTTTTGTAATGTATTTGTTTTTATTTTCAGGTTTTTTTTGTACTTTAGTTTAGTGTATTTTAGTTTTTTATTTGATAGTGTAGTTTTTGGGTATTTTTTTTTTAGTGCAGTGTTTTTTTTTTAACTTTAGGTTTATTGTATATTTACAGGGAGTGCAGAATTATTAGGCAAATGAGTATTTTGACCCCATCATCCTCTTTATGCATGTTGTCTTACTCCAAGCTATATAGGCTCGAAAGCCTACTACCAATTAAGCATATTAGGTGATGTGCATCTCTGTAATGAGAAGGGGTGTGGTCTAAAGACATTAACACCCTATATCAGGTGTGCATAATTATTAGGCAACTTCCTTTCCTTTGGCAAAATGGGTCAATAGAAGGACTTGACAGGCTCAGAAAAGTCAAAAATAGTGAGATATCTTGCAGAGGGATGCAGCACTCTTAAAATTGCAAAGCTTCTGAAGCGTGATCATCGAACAATCAAGCGTTTCATTCAAAATAGTCAACAGGGTCGCAAGAAGCGTGTGGAAAAACCAAGGCGCAAAATAACTGCCCATGAACTGAGAAAAGTCAAGCGTGCAGCTGCCACAATGCCACTTGCCACCAGTTTGGCCATATTTCAGAGCTGCAACATCACTGGAGTGCCCAAAAGCACAAGGTGTGCAATACTCAGAGACATGGCCAAGGTAAGAAAGGCTGAAAGACGACCACCACTGAACAAGACACACAAGCTGAAACGTCAAGACTGGGCCAAGAAATATCTCAAGACTGATTTTTCTAAGGTTTTATGGACTGATGAAATGAGAGTGAGTCTTGATGGGCCAGATGGATGGGCCCGTGGCTGGATTGGTAAAGGGCAGAGAGCTCCAGTCCGACTCAGACGCCAGCAAGGTGGAGGTGGAGTACTGGTTTGGGCTGGTATCATCAAAGATGAGCTTGTGGGGCCTTTTCGGGTTGAGGATGGAGTCGAGCTCAACTCCCAGTCCTACTGCCAGTTCCTGGAAGACACCTTCTTCAAGCAGTGGTACAGGAAGAAGTCTGCATCCTTCAAGAAAAACATGATTTTCATGCAGGACAATGCTCCATCACACGCGTCCAAGTACTACCCAGAGTGGCTGGCAAGAAAGGGTATAAAAGAAGAAAATCTAATGACATGGCCTCCTTGATCACCTGATCTGAACCCCATTGAGAACCTGTGGTCCATCATCAAATGTGAGATTTACAAGGAGGGAAAACAGTACACCTCTCTGAACAGTGTCTGGGAGGCTGTGGTTGCTGCTGCACGCAATGTTGATGGTGAACAGATCAAAACACTGACAGAATCCATGGATGGCAGGCTTTTGAGTGTCCTTGCAAAGAAAGGTGGCTATTTTGGTCACTGATTTGTTTTTGTTTTGTTTTTGAATGTCAGAAATGTATATTTGTGAATGTTGAGATGTTATATTGGTTTCACTGGTAAAAATAAATAATTGAAATGGGTATATATTTGTTTTTTGTTAAGTTGCCTAATAATTATGCACAGTAATAGTCACCTGCACACACAGATATCCCCCTAAAATAGCTAAAACTAGAAACAAACTAAAAACTACTTCCAAAAATATTCAGCTTTGATATTAATGAGTTTTTTGGGTTCATTGAGAACATGGTTGTTGTTCAATAATAAAATGAATCCTCAAAAATACAACTTGCCTAATAATTCTGCACTCCCTGTATTAGGGTGCCATGGGGGTCCTTAAGTTAGGGTTAATGATAGAATACCATGGCGTCCCCCTTGGCATTGGGTTAGTTATTACATGCCACTGAGGTCCTTGCAATGCCTCAGTGGCAAGGGCTAATGATAGGGGCCACAGAGGTCCTTAAATGACCTCCATCTTGAATATGTCAGTCTTTGTAAATTGCTAAAGCAGCTAATTTTAGGCTATGCAGTGCTGAAATTTTGATGAATCGGAATAGATAGGGTGGTAACTTTAAACTTGCACCATAAATGCCTGCTTGAAAGATTGGAATGAGTCCCTTAGTCTTGTGATCGAGTATTCACTTAATCTCGGTAACTTTTAGAAGTAATGGTTTTGCATAGAAAATTTAAAAAAAGATAATATAAATAAAGAAATAGCTAAAAAAATTAAAAATATTCTCAAGCTATCTCTTAAAAGGTTAAGCTGGGAGTGAGAGCATTTAGATTGATACATTATTTATATACTAGTGTATACTATACTAAGTGTAGAATTAAACCATGCATACACTATTTTTATTAAAATACAAAAACTAATGCCAATTATATTTAAAGAAAAATGTATGTAAAGAAAGGGTTTTGTGTTTTCCTTTTTGAGTCTCCAAGTAGATTGAGAATGATCATGCACCGGGTGTTTTTATGTCTGTTGACACATGTCTAGGAACGAAAAAGAGCAAAATATTTCCTGTCAAGTTTTCTTGTACCTAGCACATTCAACAACAGCTTTAAATAAACAATAAAAGGTTTCTGGATTTCACTAGGAATATAATCATAGGCGGAGCTACTGCCGGTACAGACAGTGCAAGGCACAGAGGTCCATGACCTCCCGTGCATCCCCTGTGGCACCCGCCGTTCCCCTGTGACCCCCTCTGCTCCCTTTAGCCCCTGTGGGTCCCCTGTGGCCGCTGCGGATCCGATGTGCCCTGTAGCCCCCACAGGTCCCCGTGCCCCCAACTACTCCCTGTAGCCCCGTGGGTCCTCTGTGGCCTCTGTGGATCCCATGTGCCCTCCGTGGATCCTCTGTGACCACCGTGGGTACCCTGGGGTACCTGTTGCCCCTAGGGCCCCCTGTGGCCCTGTGGACCTCCAGGGGGCCCCTGTGGCCCATTACAGCTCAATGTGGCCCTTTACAGGCTCCAGGGGCCTCCTGTTTCCCCTGCCAGCCCAGTGACTCCCATGGCCCCTTATTTAACCCGCGGACCTCCTGTGGGGTCACCTGGGAGGCCCCTTATAGTCAACTGTGGTCTCCCACAAGGCCCTAGGGCCCTTCTGGCCCCTTCTGGCCCCTGTGGACCTCCTGTACATCCCCTGTAGCCCCTTAAGGCTCACTGTAGCCCCTCACAGGCCCTGTGGCCCCTGCAGACCTCCCATTGGTCCCCTGTAGCCCCTTATAGCCCACTGTGGCCATCCACATGGCCCAGGCCCCCCCTGTTACCCCCACAGAACTTTATGACCCCTGCAGACCTCCTGTGAGTCCCCTGCAGCCCCTTAAGGCTCACTGTAGCCCCCACAGGCCACATGGGCCCCATCAGGCCCTGTGGCCCCTGCAGACCTCTTATGGGTCCCCTGCAGACCCTTATAGCCCACTTTGGCCCTCCACATTGCTTAGGGGCCCCCAAAGCCCCATATTGCCCGCGCAGAATATTATAATAATATAGTAGTATAGTATTATAATATATATAGATGTACATGTATATGACCCATATATTTGGGGGGGTGCAGAGTTTTTTTTTTTTGCACCGGGGCCCCCAATGCACTAGCTCAGCCATTGAATATCATATACCTATATGTCTCTTTTTTTTTGCTTTTTATTTATTTTTTTGAGAAGTTCTTAAAAGTTATGATTTTTTATGCCTTTATTCTTACAAATAGTTTCTCCCCTCTTGAGCTCATGAAGACAGTGTGCTACTATGTATAGGGGTTTCACCTTCTCATAATAAATAATCATTGCCAAGATTCTGCAACATGCTACTTAAAAGAGGTCACTGATTGGCAACACTGCACTTGTAAATCATGAGCATCATGAGCTACAGAGGACAAACCATAACAGATACACATTAAATGATTTTAGACAGAAAAAACTGAGCTTATAAGCACTTCTTAATAAAATATAAAGGTAGCATGGCTCCTGGGAAATACATTTCTTTAACAAACAGGAGTAAAAATAAGTTTAAACAATCAAAGATAAATAACATGACTTCCTTTTTGATATCTCTAAAAGTGAATATGTGATAAAAAGTAAATAAGTGGAATAGCATATTTCTTTCCCAGAGAACAGGGATGAAAAATTATGTAAATTCCCACATGTAGATTTCCCATATCCAGCACATCAAGATAACATCAGATGATAAACAGACAATGTGTTCTTATTAAATCTAGCCTTATGACCATCTGATGGGGTTTTGCATTACCCTTCATTGTCTATCATTCATTCAGTAATATAATTTGACTTACAGTGCAGTGCAGCCTTCAGTCTTTTGCTGCAGCTCCATTTTAAGAACATGACCTCTTATCAGAGTACATTTTCTAAAATACACTTCCACCTTGTACTTTTTTGAACCCCTGTCGGAATAATATGAAACATTTGGAAATGTAAAATTAATTGCCCGCACAAAACGTTCTCTGACTTAACCTTTATCTTTAGCCAAAATAGCTACTTGAATGTGAACACTAATTTACATTCCTGTGCTTTGATATCATCTTATATCTTTTTCTGTGTGCAATATTTGTTTTACCTGAAATACCTTATCAGTCTTTCATTTTTTTATTAAAAATAGTCATTCAGATGTTCATTATATGCATATTTCATTTTCAGCATGTGATTGAAAGCTTATATTATTGTATATCAGTTTCTCTATTCCAAGGCATATGTAATATCCACTTGCTACCAATGAAACACCTTCTGAAAACAAATCACTCAATGTAGATGTTCTTACACAAAGTAATTTGCACTTGCCTGAGCTGCAGAATCTCAGGGATTAGTGATGAATGATCTGAACTATAAATTAGGAATTACTGAATTGGTGAGAGTTGTATAGAACCGTTCAGAATTAATTATTTGGAGTAATGAGATTTGTATGCATTAAATAAAAGTTATATTTTATTATTTTTTATCTCTCTAATATTCATTTACTGGTATTCGGGAATACTAGGATTGGGAAGATGTTTTAAGCCATGTTTTTGGTTTACAATTTAGTTCAAATATTTAATTATCCCTTTGAAGCATCACTGTTGTTGTTGTTCAGTCATTCAGTTGTGTCCAGCTCTCTGTAACCTTATGGACCACAGCATGCCAAGCAGATCTATCATTACATCTCTGGTTGTGCTTATTCATAAGGTATTCTTGGTAAAGATACTGAAGTCGGTTGCCAGTTCTTTCTCCAGTGGACCATGATTTGTCTGACCTCTCTGCTATGACTGATCCATCTTGGATGGCCCTACATGGTATAGCTCACAGCTTCAATGAAGTATGCAAGCCCCTTCACCACGACAAGGTAGCGATCCAGGAAACACCATTATCTTTATATATAAAAAAGGGTTATATTGTTTATGTAAATAAGAAAAAATGTTGTTGCTCTTCCCATTTAGTGCATCATTGAATTCTTTTTTGATTAATGGGTGAATGTTGCACTCAACTCGCTCCATCAGATAAATAACATGAGCATAAAAGCTTAAAAAACAGGGAACAAGGAGTTTAAAAAAAATCAACACAAATTGTTTTTTAGCAGACTTTACACATAAATCATTTGTCAAATAGCAATGTAATAGTAGATAGAACCATTGTAATCTTTCTTATTTAATCCAGTCCATTATAGAAAGATATTCAAGACTACAAGCCTCTAACTATTTAAGCAGTGTAGTGTAAAGGTATCTTAACAAGAATTTTCACTGCGGATATGCTCAGTGTATGTTATTTCTACTTTAATGATTTACTATAAATTTTAAAAGTATTGATAAACTTAATTACTACATAGATTGTATTACAAGTTATATTTTAAGAACTATTTTTTATGTAAGATGTTATGATGCCACATCAGGTTACATATATATAATATGTTTAGGAAATTCTATTTAATCATATATTTTATATTTTATAATAAGCTTTGTTTAAAATTCACAGTTACAGTAGGCCTTAGCAAAGCATACATGCAATATCAATATTGATATTTAAAGCATAGCTGAATTCCCACTTATATTAATGCACAGCATCAGTTTTAGGTTGACTTTAAGCTGCCTTAGAGTTTTAGTATACACAATACCTACTACATGACTGTTGGACCACGAATTAAGAAAACTTTATGTAATTGAATACTGGAGTTGGACAGAGCAACATGCAAACCATTCATTTATACATGACTGAATTGTTTTCTGACTACATATGGACCACTTTGTGATTTGCCAGTTTATCAGTATTACAGATTGTTGGAGACTTCTGAGAGCAACACTTAATCTGAGACAATAACAATCTAAGTAAAAGAATAATAAGGTTAGGTGTTGAAGTGATGTTGGCACTGTCTGTTGAGAAAGATGTGAGATGAGAGAGTTGTGGGGAAAAAGTGGGAAGAGATTGACCATAGTCATTCGGGTGATGAGCTTAAGATATCTGGAGGACATCCAGGTGGATATGTTTTATAGGCAGCTGTTTGTGATATGTGCGAGAAGGGAGGTGGATAGGTTTCTCGCTGAAAGATAATCTTAAGTGTCAGTCTTATGTAGATGAGCCTAAAAGCATAATACATAATAGAAAATGGAGAGCAGGAAATTTCTCTATATTAAAGTTGGTACATGGTCATAAACTGCTGTATTCGTATAGAAAGTTCCCAATTATGTGCTATAAAACTACCAGTTGTAGTATCACATAATAAGAAAATTAGGGAATGATGAAAAATATCTGGAAAGATCATTGAATAACAACAAACCAGGAAGAAAATGAATCTCTTTTCTGTGTTTACCCCATAAGTTCAGAAGAACCGGCTAATTTGATGAGTAATTTGCTATATGTCAAAGTTTCTAAAGGAACAGATAACAGTGTTTGCCTGGCTTACACTTACATTTCACCACCATGCAAATGACATCAGTTAGTGTAAAGACAAATCTTCCATGAAAGAGTTGATACTATCACAATTACTATGACAATGACCAAACAGAGAATAAAACACTGTGATTGATGATGTCATGGTTGCTGTAGAGACAAATCAAACAAGGTAAACAATTCAGTGGTAGTATGTGCAACTGGTTTGAAAGTTAATGATTACATTGAATCAGCAAATATTAAAGATAAGCATATTGAAATATTCTTTACAGATGTTTTGTGAATTCATCACACTAAATAAAAGAAAACAATTTCAGTGGAGATGAGACCTTTTAATGGCTAACTGAATAGGATTAGATTGCAGGTTTTCAAAGTCACAGCCCCTTCTTAAAAGCAATTTCTTTAAAGCAAATAAAATATGGAAAGCTTGCAGCACAATCTGATTAGGCTGAAATTAATCACACTGTAGAAAAGGTTCACACAATCATAACATAAAAAAAACGTAGATCTTCAATGTACTCGGGGTGAAAAGTTTGCAAAGTGGTACAGACCGTTTCTGTCTAAATAAAAGGAGTTTGAAGATTCTTCTCTATAACAGGGTGATGGAGATGGACATCCAAATTCTTTTAATTCTTTTTACTAATAGACAATAAGTACAAAATCATGTTTGTAAACTTAAACGGATATAAAAATGTAAACTGATGGTATCATTCATCTATTTCTTAGTGTGCATCACAACATTGGTCGGTATTAATGATAGATTTCAAGTGGCCTTCCTATGTTTATTAAACTAGAACTTCTGCTTAGTGCTTATGAATAGTGTGTTCTCTTAAGTTCTTATCTCTATTTCTGAGGTGATCTTTTTTAGTTGACAAAATGTATGTCACATGTGTCGCTTTTATACATTGAAATAATGGGTGAATGCCTGTGATGTGCTCAAGGAGTAATCCCAGGTAGATAAAATGTATGAACCTATTGTTCAGAATCCTTCAACTGATTACACTTCACCCTTCTGTACAGAAGCAAGGAGGAGAGAAGTCTTATTCTCAAACAGTTATATGTTTTCTTATAAAATAAATAGTTTTATTATATATCATAACAAAAATAATGTTGATCTGTTTATTTAATTAACAGTGCGTCCAAATGGCTTATGTTTGCTAATTTTATTATGACAGTCATGGTGTTCATACCTTGTGAATTGTAATTCAATTATAGATGGAAGGCATTTGAAAAACAACATGATCTAATTAAGTTTATGAAGTAATTTTTTACCTTACACAAAGGTTAGCTAATTTTCTACCATACATATTCATTTTATATTATTGCTATTGAAGGGGAGGTTGTCCATATAAACAAGTACTGCCTAGCTTTTGTGAAAAAAAACTATTCCTTTGTTCTTATCTGCCACCTCATCTACTCAGATGATTATGATTTGTTACAGAATGTTTGTTTGTTAATAGTTTGCCCACTAAGGAAATTAACCAACGGTATGTGAAATTATATCAAAATGCTAAATACAGTTATTGCCTGACTCACCACTAGGCATCAAGGGAATGAGTAGACAATTTGAACAAAGCATGTTTCTGTTTATTGCAATAATTGTTCATTTGGAAAAGTGCTAAAAAGAATATGTGCCAAGTTGGGTTAAAACGAACACATGAGTGAATGCAATGACTTGAAGATTACATTAAATTCACATGATTAAATGAGTTAGTACTGAAACTTTGTTGTAGCAAAGAATTCTTTACTCGTTAGCTATATCATTTTATTTAACAGTGTTGCAGGTAGTATTTTGCGTGTATGACATTAAATGAGCAAACAGCCCCATTAAATTACCCCGAAATGTAAAACCGTAGCCAGTAACGGAGCCTGCAAGACTTACTGCTAGTAAATTGGCCTCTTAAAGCTGCCTGCAAACGATCTACGGGATGTAAAAATCTCAACTCTGTTGCCGCAAAACCTTTAATCTGTCAAGCCCGTATCTGTTACGTTTGAAAATCGCTATTAAATTGCTACAAATTCCCAAAGACGCCCTGGCGTTCAAACCCGTAACCGCATATGGAGGCAAAAATATTACGGCCTCCAAATAGGACCCACAAAGGGTTTACAGACAAGATCCCAACACTGTAAAAGACAATATAAACACACCACTGGACTTTAAAATATGGGGAAAACATGGAAAGGCATTACAATTACTTGCACAATAATCCCCAATAAAAAATTGTCATTTAAAAAATATTTATTTCATCATATGTTGGAATTGTCATGCATATGCCAATATGAAAAGCCATGCTGCAGCATGCATAACGCAATTAAATACACACTACCTTATTAAATAGCAACACAAAAACATGAAACTGATGCCATATTAACCCTTCCTCACTCACAAAGGCTCTAATGTGGACCCTGGAATATATATATGACTAGCGACTTGCCCGTCAAAAAATGACGGCAATGTGATGTATATGTTTGTCAAGTTGTTTAGTTATTAACATATATTTTTGACACTTGGAAGTATTTTAATATGAACGTGTATTTTTGTAAAATGTTGATGTAATGGTTTTTTAAAATGTAATTTGTATCTGAAGAATTGTTAACTTTAATATACATTGAATGAATAGGAAAGCAAAAAGTAAAAAGCCTTCTTGAAACGTTGCGAATTTTAACATGAAGTTTAAAATATATGTAAGCAATAACCTTCAAAGTATATATTTTGAAACTTTAACTTTATTTTTTATGTAAGTTTAGAAGTTGACAAAACATTTGTATAATTTTGAACATTATAAACAGGAACATAGCGAATACATTTTGTAACCTAAATTTTTATTAAAAGTATTAACATTTGAATGTAAAAACAATTGACCTTTAAATTAATCAGTATTAACATGCAATTTCTATCACAATAATTGTTAACTTGAATATACATTGAATGTAGAGGAAGGCATACAGTAAAACTCTGCTTAAAACGTACGTAATTAAAGTAATTCATTACTGAGCACATAAACTGGCGATAAACATTAATGTAGTTAGTAATCTTAAGATAACAGACAATATTTACATTGTGACTTAAAAGGTGCTTGACCTCTTAACATCCACTTTGTAATCTGTTGAATGAAATAACTTGCAAATATATTTTTTAAACTTGTAACATTAGAAACATTAACATAGTGACTTAACATTTTAACATAATTTTTACTAACAATGCAAGGCAAGTATTTTGTGAGGCGAATCATTCCTAAACAGTACTTTCATTAATTATGACTGAATTAAACAACCAATTGTTAAGTATTTTGCAATGCTTTTAAAAAATGTTGGCATCTTGAATTTGTATCCTGCAAAGTTATAGTACTTCATAGTAGACAATGTTTTTAGTAAAAATACGTCCATCTTCTAATAAATCACCTTGACTTTCATTGTTTTCAATGTAAACTTTAATAGCCTGTGGATTTTTGCACCGTGACAACGCAACGTACAATTGACCATGTGCAAAAACTGGTTCTTCCAAGTAAATACCCACAGATTTGAAAGTCTGACCTTGTGATTTATTAATGGTCATGGCAAATGCCATAATAATGGGAAATTGTCTTCTTTGAAGTATAAAAGGGAGACTACTTTCACTTGGTGCTAAATCTATTCTTGGTATGAAAACTCTCTCTCCTTTATGGGTCCCAGTTAAAATTTCAGCATCTATAAAATGGTCCTTTAATTGTTGAACAATTAATCTTGTGCCATTGCATAGGCCTTTTTTGGGGTTCATATTTCGCAGTAACATGATAATTGCACCTTTCTTTAGCTGCAAAATATGTGGTGGCATTCCAGAAGGAGTTAAAGAGTTAATGAATTCAGTTGAAAAGTTTGCCTGACTTTCATTGTCATCAGCAAGTACAGAATCAGCACTGTGATAATTTCTTTGTGGTGCATAATTTTTTTTTAAGATTTCATTATTGAGGATTAATGCATCTTTATTTTTACACGTCAGTATGACTTGGTTGGCAAGCTCAGAATATTCTTCGTTATTTATGCTCCCTTCAAATATTGCCGATATAATATCTTGTTGACAAATCATATGAGGTGGTATCTCTACAGTGTCGTCAGGTAAATGTAGTATTTTTTCTGTTCTTCCTTCTCCAATTTTAATAAGCCAATCATTGAAATCAGTTTGGCCTTCTGATCTCATATTTTGTTGCAGTTGAAGATGGGTAAAATGTTTCCATACTGTACTTGACTTTATACATGTTTCAATAATGTCTGTTCGATTTCCATGTACAACGACAGGTAATGTTTGTCTAAAATCGCCACCCAACAAAATTACCTTTCCACCAAATGGAAAAATATTATCCATGACTTCACGAAGCAAACGGTCAATACATTGGAGGGCATAGCATGACATCATTGTGGCCTCATCTATTATAATTAATTTACATTTCTTCAATTTCTTTGCTTGTAAGGATGTCATGCGAATATCTGACACTGAATTTTCCAAAATAGGCACTGGCAGTTTGAATCCACTATGAACAGTTCTTCCACCTTCTAATAAAAGTGCAGCAATTCCAGTAGTGGCAAACGCCATTGCTATTTGTCCTTGTGCTCGTACTGAACTCATTAATAAATTGTACAAATATGTTTTCCCTGATCCGCCAGGTCCATCAAGATAGAAATAACGCTCTGTCACCATGTCATCATCTATAGCATTTTTTATGGCATGAAATGCTTGCAATTGTAGTGTATTTAAAGTTGCAAGTCTTTCTTGTGTTCTTTCTGCTTGTAGTTGAATGTCATAGTCTTCAAAGTTAATGTCATCTATTAGACCTGGATCAGGCAAATTAAAACTTGCACAACTTAATCCATGAGTTAAAAAGACTTCTTGAATTTCCATTAAGGCTTTTAAGTGTGCAATGGGTTCATTGTATCGTCGCATAAAGTCTTCAGCCATATTACTTTTAAAAGTCTCCCACAAAGCTAATGCATTTGGAGCATTTGAGAAGATACAAATAAAAGCAAATTGTTCTCTCATCTGTCGTGGCATTTGACATTGTGCTGCTTCTTCTAAACATCTTTCCCACTCTGTATCATCAGCGAGTAAGTTTCTATTTCTTGCAGCTAAATGGAAGGATTCATATACAATGTCATTAACAGTTCTTAATTGTTCAAAACTTTGTGCTCCTGGAACATTTAAAAGTAATATCCGTAAGCAAAATCGTTCAACATCTCTTGGACTGACTGTGTAAATTCGTGGAATTATTTTATTGCCTCTGGTTTTTCTTGCTCTCCATAATCCATTCACAAAAACATAGTGATATGGAATTTCAATATATAAGTATTGTGTTGCTTGAGCATCAGTGGAATTTAATGCAAACCATGCAGTTAGTGTAGTGTGACGATCTTCACTTTGGGCCAATGCATTCATTTCATTTCCAGAATGGAAATAGACTAAATGTCGTTGTGGCAAATGTACTGCTAACCTATATACTGCATGTGATCTATCATGCATTTCAAATTTTAAAAGCCGCCACATAGCTTCTGGCGCACTGACATAGCGAGCATCTACATGAGATGCAAGTTCATCATGTACTAACTCACTACTTTCAGGGTTGTCTGCACTTTTGACGACTACAGTAGCTGCATCGTAACCTTTGTAAATATATTTGTAGACATATTTAATGGATTTGATGGAAGTGCAGGCTTCTACGTTGATGTGGGCGTTGTACTTCATGAGTAAATGTGGATTGTAGGGTACTACATATCTATTGTCGACTTTTTTTCCACGAATAATGGCACTATCTCCTTCTCTTCTTTTATAAAGTGGATATCCATCACAATTGGCATATGTTTTGTCTCTATAATCTTTTGGAAAATCTTTTGAACATTGATTATTTTCCATACATGGTGATTGTGGATTAAGGTCTCCACAGGGTCCATGAATCATGCGATGAGTAACAATCTCATATAGTCTACCATATAGTTCTGGATCCGGTAGTTCAGCAACTATGACTGCATCCACTTTGTCCGAAGTATCTAATTTATCTTTGTCTTGAAGTATTATGAGAAGATGTGCATGTGGAAGGCCTCTTTTTTGAAATTTAATGGTATATACATAAGCAAGACATTTGCCAAATAACTGATTTATAGTAAAGTCACGTATTAATTCATTTAATTTTATCTTAAAAACTCTGGCTACTAAATCTGGTCGATCTGAAGCACTTTGTCCAAGAAGTAGATTTTGATTAATTTCTGGCCATTGTGGATTACATGTAAATGTCACAAATAAATCTGGTTTTCCAAATTTTGTCACAATAGCCATAGCATCATTGTATCTTTCTCTCATATTTCGAGGAGATCCTTGAAAGGAAGATGGTAAAATGATGGCTTTGCCAGCTGTCATGTCTCTGCTTGTAGCCACGTCAGCAACATAGTCCATGAGTCCACAATATTGTTCTACACGTAGTTTATCTTGTTGATATTTTATAAAGTTTAAATTATTTGCCTCAACTTGCAAATATGAATAAATAATCCATTGTTGTGTTAGTTTTCCACCACATAAAATGGGATTAAATTCATCTCTAATGGCAATTTGAGCAACTTTAAATTCAAGCATAGAAACATTATTTCGGATTCTGGCTTTAGCATTTGGGTAACTGGGAAGGGTTAATTTTGGTTGCCAACCTGCTTCTCCGTGTGGGAAAAAGATGGGATATGTCATTGGATCTAAATTTGGACTTAAGATATTAATATTAATAAATGGTTGGTCCTCATTTCTGGGATATACTCTAATGTCTCTTTGAAATGGTGGTTCTCCTTCATCATTGTGAAAGACCATTGCAACCTCATTTGATGTTGGCAAGTTATAACGACGTTTATCAGTATGTCTGTCTCTTTTAAGCACCATATTAACCTTTGGCATGGGTAATTGATGTCTTTGTGCATGAAGTAGTTGTTCATTTTCTACTTCTGCCAATTGTTTGTAAGCTTTACTGTAGGGATTGTTGTCCATAATGTTATTTAGCTCTATAAAAACACTGGGTAAGCATTTTTTATTTTCTTCCATCTGCATACGTTGGTCAACAGCTTCCATTGTATCTAGGACATATAGTTGAGCGAATTTTCTTTGCTCTCCTTCCTCTGGATGTAAATGTGAAGTCCGATGATAAATTTGTCCTTGGACTTTAAAACAGTAAGGACCATGTCCTGGTACATTAGCAGCCAATGTTGCCCCCATAGATGCAAATGATATGGCACTATTGTAGGATCTTATGTTTGTCTTAAAATTTTTGTAATTTTCAAAAGTAGGTTCAGTCATAATATTTAGTAAATAGGTTGGAAATTGTTTCCTTTGTGGAAGTTTGAACTTTCCTTTTTGACAACAACTAATAAATTGTCCATCTCGGGGTCTCTCCTGTTTAAAATAATAAGCCTCACAAAATTGACATTGAGTAGTCATGTCCCCACAACTATGAACCTCTACTGCTAAAGACTTCAGTAAAGGACAATTTGCAACGCATATTGGATGTTGACTTTGATATTCATCAGATGAAAAGTCATGAAATGTTTCAACAACAGGTTCTAAATGTTTAGTTTTTTTCGTAGATTTTCTTGGTATATGTTGGACTTGTTCGGTTGAAATTTCCTGTAAGTTTTTAGTAAGAGTTTGTAAATGTTTTTTTTTTGTAGTTGTTTTTTTTGGTCTGTCTTGACTGGTATGTTGTAAAATGTCATCTGATGTTTTAGGAACAGTTTGTAAATGCTTTATTATTTTTTTATTTATTTTGGTTGTATCTTTCATTTTTGCAGCTGATATTCTTTTATTTGCAAGTCTTTTGCGTTCTTTTTCTCTTCGAATTTCTTTCTCCTCCGGTGTCTGCTGGGCGGCCCATCTCTCTTGTCTTTCTCTAGTTTGACGTCTTTTCTTCTCTTCTTTGGTCTCGTTATCAGCCATATTAATCTGTAAACGGAAACAAATAAATGTAATTGTGTATATTTAAATTTGTAATTCCTGTTAAAGATTATTGTGCACAATTGGTGAAATAAAAGGCAAAACATGAATGTATCATTGATATTTCGTTAAATTTATAATTCGTGTCTTCAGTGGCTCAGAATTTGTCCAATGGAATACTGCTGTAAATAAGCATGTAACATATTTATTTAAAATAATGGTTTTATTTATTAAAAACTTAGTTTGTGGATAGATATTTACCACTGCAAAACTTCTTTGCTGAAAAAAAAAGTGATGTGGTTATTGAGCTATGTATTGCATAGTAGCAATTTAAATAAAATAAGGGAGATAGTAAATTAATTATTTTATTTTTCTGTTGACACGGATGCAACTGAAAGCAGTTTCTTTAGTTTTATACTTTAGTACTTATTATAGTTTACCTTGGTTGAAGTGTGATTTAAATCCGAATGTTTGTTGGTCCTCGTTTCAAAATCGTTGTCCAATGGTGTGGTCCTCTGTTGGAAGTCCTCGTCCGATGGTGTGGTCCTGTGGCGATAGCCCCTGTCCGATATTGTGGTCCTGTGGCGATATCCCTCGTCCGATGTTGTGGTCCGTTGGTGAAAGTCCTCGTCCGATGGTCTGGTCCTGTGTTGAAATTCCTCGTCTGCTGGTCTGGTCCTGTGTTGAAATTCCTCGTCTGCTGGTCTGGTCCGAGTCCTCGTCCGATGGTCCGGTCCTGTGGAAAAAGTCCTCGTCCGATTGTCTTCACGCAGTATC
This sequence comes from Discoglossus pictus, assembly GCA_027410445.1. Lineage (NCBI taxonomy): Eukaryota > Metazoa > Chordata > Amphibia > Anura > Alytidae > Discoglossus > Discoglossus pictus. Next base: position 129,661,090 of record CM050165.1, on the reverse strand, counting down.
TGTTGTAATATAAAATAGAAAATGTTGTTTGAGTGAAATGTATTTTAAATAATTGAAAAATGTATTAATTTGACTGTATTGTATCAGTTATGGTTATTTTTTTCTATCTTTTTTTTTTTAACTTTCTGCACAATCCCACAACTTTTGTTATTGTTATTGAAGGTTCTTAGTAAGGCATGTGGGTTGTGATATATTAAATAAGAATATAAATTTATTTTGCTATGTGTTTATGTTATTTTTTGTACAATCCAGTTTTGTGCACACCACTTGTGGTATACTTATTTAACCTTTATTGGGATGCTTATAGTTAGTGAACCATGAAATAATATAATTATTGTAGTTTGCTATGTGTTTGTTTTAGTTTTTGACAATCCTGTTTGGTGCGCACCACTTGTGCAAAAGTTATTTATTCTTGATTGTACTGGTTATAGGTTGTTAAACATTAAAGAAGAATGTTAATTTAGTTTCCTATGAGTTTGTGTGTTTTTTTGTACAATGCTATTAGGTGCGCAACACTTTTGTTATTCTTATTTTTGCTTCTTTGTAAGGCTTATAGGTTGTTAAACATTGAATAAGAAATTCAGTTTTGTGTGTAGCAGTTTGTGTCTCATTCAATTGCGATTTGGCTAATTGAATCGTGCCCTAAATAAGCACATAGCATATTTTTTTAAATAAGTTTTTAGTCATTTAAAAACTTTATTTTGGATATATTTTTAGTAACTAAAAACTTATTTTAAAAAAAGAGTTATGTTGTTATTTAGAGCCCTATTCAATTGGGCAAATTGCAATTGAATGAGGGCATTTGTGTGTACCATATGTTGCATAGTTTGCCCCTCATTCAATTGCATTTTTTACAATGTAATAGTACTCTAAGACCATCATTGAATTGCAATGTTGAAAATTGAATAGGGTTGTAAATAAGCACATCACATATATTTGTTAAAATAGAATAAGGGCCTAAAAGTGCTTATTTATAGACATATTGAATTGCCCTAAATAGCAATTGAATGAGGGCCTTTGGTTACTGCATTTGTTATATTGTGAGCTCCTCATTCAATTGTGTTTTGGCCAATGGAATAGAGCTCAATATCAGCACAGAGCATATTTTTTAACGTAATTTTGTATTTAGTGAACTTGTATCCAAAAGCAACGTGTTCACAAAAGAAAAAGTTCCTTCAAAAAATATGCTCTGTGCTTATATAGAGCCCTATTGAAATGGGCAAATCACATTTGAGTGAGGCCCTTGGCCATTAAAGATATATAGGTCCTCATTGAATTGCAATTTTGCCAATTGAAGAGGGCTCTATATAATCACATAACATATTTATTGAGCAAAGTTTTTAGTTATTGAAAACCTTGATTGTGGTTAGAAGTTCAGTAACTAAAAAGTTCTGTATAAAAAATATGTTATGTGCTTATATAGAGCCCTATTCAATTGAGGAAGTCGCAATTGAATGAGGCTCATGGTTCTTTCTTGTTTATACTTAATACTTTACCTTGATAGAAGTTTTGAATGACAGACGGTGCCTTCCTGCCAATCTTAATCCGCCGGTCTTCTTGTAGTGTCTGTTTGAAAAAGAAAGTGAAATAGTTATTTGTATATTTAAAATTTTTCATCTAGCAAAGCATGGCCTTTTGAGCATGTAATGTCTTGTTGTATCTTACCTCTTCAAATTTGTTGGTGTTCTTTAAAAGGGATTGTGCTTCACAGTGCACGGTGCAAATTGTTGAGAGACACTGTTGATGCAGAGTCTGTTTGAATATTAAAAGAAATAGAAAGATTCAGCTTTATCTGATCTATTGAATAGCAGTAAATTAATTCAATTAACCTTATTTTTTGTTGGGGGCTACACACATATGTCACATACATGAAGCACATTACATAGTTTAATGTAATTATTTTGTGTACGTGTGACATATCAGTATACATGAGTCAAATTTAAATGGTTAAATGAACCTTATTTTTTTTATTTTTCCAACACACATAAATGTGTGTGTGTGAGATGTAACTATAGATGATACACATATATGTGCGTGTGACATATCAGTATACATGAGATATAATGTCATTTAAATGTAGTTGTTTACTGATTTTGTTGTAAGCTAATTTTGTTGCATTGGCAATACACATAAATGTGCGTGTCACATGTCACTATACATTATAGACATATATGTCGGTGTCAGATGTCACTATGAAGGGGCAATACACAGAAATGTGCGTGTCAGATGGCACTATACATTATAGACATATATGTGCGTGTCACATGTCACTATACATTATACACATATACGTGCGTGTCACATGTCACTATGAAGGGGCAATACACATAAATGTGCGTGTCAGATGTCACTATACATTATAGACATATATGTGCGTGTCACATGTCACTATACATTATACACATATACGTGCGTGTCACATGTCACTATGAAGGGGCAATACACATAAATGTGCGTGTCAGATGTCACTATACATTATAGACATATATGTGCGTGTCACATGTCACTATACATTATAGACATATATGTCGGTGTCAGATGTCACTATGAAGGGGCAATACACATAAATGTGCGTGTCAGATGTCACTATACATTATAGACATATATGTGCGTGTCACATGTGACTATACATTATAGACATATATGTGCGTGTCAGATGTCACTATACATAAAGGTCTGTTTAATTTTTTTGGAGCCTATACACATAAATGTGCCATACATGATGACTACATAAATCCTAGTTTATTTTTTTATTTGTTTGACCTGACCTGATAATAAAATGTAATATATTATAGCTTACCTGTCAGTTGTAATTTGCACAATGTTAAGTAGTAAATTAGTAAAGAATTGTCTTCTCAAGTAAAAGCAGCAGTTATCTCAGAAGTCACCTGAGGAGAAATGTATTTTTTAGTTGGAAATAGGCAGTATTTATAAACTTGTAGAAAGTTCTGGAAAGTGAGACCGTTAGAACGCAATACGCATGCGCTATTTGCGTTCCAGCTTACAATTTGCGTTCCATCCGCCATTTTAGGCGTATTACTGTTCAAAATGGTGTTTAATATGATTGTGATACGTTCCGCATAGTATGTGTTTCATTATTGCGAGTAAGTGTAGTGTAGTTACGTCTGAAGCCTCGTTTTCGTTTTGTTCGTCGGCCATTTTTTCTCTCGCTTAGCGATGGTATTAGTGTCTAAAGTGTTTTATTTTGATTTAAATGTAGGTGTAACTTGTTTTTTTGAGGTGCTGGCTGGTTCCTCTTGCTGTAGGTAAGTTTTTTATGTGTTTGTTGTGTGTCTTTGTTAAGTTTTAAATGTTTGTATGTCGGCGTGTTGCGTCCGATGTTTGCGAAGTCGTAATGTGTGGTAACGTGTCTCGTATGGTGTTTGCGTGTGTAGCCTTGTTTTCGTTTTATTCGTCGGCCATTTTTTGTGTTTCTTAACAAACTATTTAGTGTCTAAACTCTTTTATTTTGAGTGAAATTAAGTTGTAAGTTGCATTTTTGAGGTCCTGGGTGCTTCCTGTTTGTGTAGGTAAGGTTTTTATGTATGTGCTGTGTGTATGTATTGTGTTTGTAATTTTGTAATGTTCGCGAGTTGCGTCCGAGTGTTGCGAGGCCGTAATGTGTGTGAACGTGTGTCGTATGTTGTTTGCGAGTGTCGTAATGTGTGTGAACGTGTGTCGTATGTTGTTTGCGAGTGTCGTAATGTGTTACGACGTAAACTTTTTTTTGCAAGGGTCGCAGTTGCTGCAACTGAAGACCTCGCTTTGCGAGGTCCTCAGGTGCTGGCATGGAGCGCCTGCGGCGCTCCAAGCCAGCAACTGAGAACCTGGCACAGTGCCCTCGCTACGCGAGGCCCGCGACTCGCTGCGCGAGCCCCGGCCCTCGCTTCGCCAGGGCCGCGGGCTCGCTACGCGAGCCCGCAGCGTTAGCAACAACTCGTACGCTCACAACTATATATGTGATTGCATATACATCTCGCTCATCACATCTACATTGGGAAAACAAATAGTGGCCACCGCAACATCACATAGATCAAGTACCAGGGGAACGTTTTATTATTTGTTGTTCAGTCCTTCAGTCATGTCTGACTGTCTGTGACCCTATGGAATGCAGCACATTTAGCTAGGCCTCTGCCTGTGCTGTTCCACAAGGTTTGTAAGCCAAAGAGACAGAAGTGGTTTGCCAGTTCCTTCTCTAGTGGACTGGGATTTGTCTGACCTCTATGCTATCACCTGCCCACCTATAGTAGCCGTAAATGGAATAGCTCACAGCTTCATTCAGGTACACAAGCCCCTTCACTGGCTCCACTTAGAAATGCTGAAGGGGACCAGGGGAACATACACCACACTAATGTAAATTGATGACTAGCAAAACATAATGGGAGGTCACCAAATGGGAAAGGCTATACAGTACATATTGACACATGGCCACCAGCAATGGCGTGGGACTTTCCAGGATGTGCATAGCGGAGATTATCCCTGATGGATGTGAGCTGGCTGTTGATCCACATGCCTCTGCACAGCCTTCATGTGTTTTTGTGGCCCCTCCTGATGGGTTAGAGTGGATTAGTGTGGTGTATGTTCCCCTGATCCCTTTCAGCATTGCTAAGTGGTGGTGGTGAAGGGGCTTGTGTACTGCAATAAAGCTGTGAACTATACCATGTAGGGTCACTCTAGGTGGGCAGGTCATAGCAGAGTGGTCAGACAAATCACAGTCCACTAGAGAAGGAACTGGCAACCCACTCCAGTATCACCTGTCATATTGTTATCAGGCCCTCAGGGGAATGTTGATACTCTACAGTATCACTAATTGGTCTTTGCATGTGTATTAACCCTTTATGTTAATTATATATGATATATATTATTATATAATATCTAATTGTATTATGAATATTATTATTGTTATATGTATTGGTCAATTGCATAGTAACTAGGGCTCACGTTTACATACATATGAATGTGACACAAATGTGATGCATGTGGATGTCCCATATACCCAACCATTGAAAACACACTGACATGGTTAGAACGGTATAACAGAGCTTTATTTCATACACAGAGCACAATCAGAAATGGTCAAGACTATGCATTAATATCAAGGGGTGTGGTTGGATCCTGGGAGAGGAAGAGGCTTGTGGGAAAAAGGGGATACCTACAGGGGTAATATCATTGTCTAGAATAAGCATGATGGATAGCACCTACCGGGGTCACATGTGGTCACTACACCACTGCAACTGGAATCTGATGAAAAAAAGGATCATTAGAAATTACTCCATTTAATTGAAGAAACCATAAATGTGCATAGCGATTACAACTTTCACACATACATTGTGGTGACAAAAACTAAATCTTAAAAAAGGCGGAGATGGATAAAAAACAAAATCAACATACATGCACAGTACACTGCTAAATACTGTAACTGTAACAATATACCAACTCACCTGATTCCCATCTGCAAGCATTTCTAACTATTAGCTAGGTCTCTGGATAATCAGCAATATTGGAAAATACGGAGAGGACACAAAGGTCAGCAGCCGAATTCATTGTTACTTACATGAGACCCAAGTATCTGTTCTCAGACTGATATTGAGGTTAGGATCACATGCTTCACTAGTGCATATATGAATGTTGGCTGTTATTAACATGCCATTGTGAGACTTTGCAAGTCCACCGCCATAGTGGTATTAGTCTACATTTAAGCTAACAGAAATCACGTCTTAGATTTCTGGCTATATTTAGCTTTAAGATTATGGGAGCTATATGTTAAGGGGCAGGGGGTGCTGTCATCAAATGAATGTCTATCTGAGAGGCACTGTGAAAACAATACACCTCATACATTTCTTTCACAATGCTTGCAGATGCAGAAGATGCCTTCATAGACCTGAATTGTACCCAAAGGAAAAAAAAAGAAAAAAAAAATACCTACAAAATAAGGCCTTAAAAAAATATAGGGGACTGCAGCATCACTTCTCAACAGCATTCCTCAGTGACCATCAATTGGTGACATGTTCAACAGAACCCTATGTGTCCACAGAGAAGAGGATCATGCTGCACATTACCTTTGCATGATTAGTGGAGATGCTGTTCTGGACAGTCCCGCAGCCGCTCCTTGCCAGCAAATGCGACCCTGGCAAACTACGTCAAACAACATACGTGACACGTTAACACACATTACGGACTCGCAAAAATCGGCTGCAACCCGCGGACATGAAAAAATGAAAAACACAATAAATACACACAACACATACATAAAAAGCTTACCTACAGCAAGAGGGAGCATCCAGGACCTAAAAAAATGAAGTTACACCTTCATTTAACTCAAAATAAAAGAGTTTAGACACTAAAAAATTCTCTAAGCGAGAGAAAAAATGGTCAGGAAAACAAGGCTACAGCACTCTAAACACGCAAAACACCACAAGAAATACGCAAAACACCACAAAACACCTACGGATATTCCGCTACAGACGTATACCACACATTACCCGCCATTTTAGAACAATGCGGAAGTACCCAACTACGCTAACGGTTTGGTCTCGTGCACGCACACTATTACACTGCACACATTCATCACGCTTACACAGCAGCTCCACACCACTAATGCTGCAGCAACATCAAAACAGATTGCCAGCTCTTCAACACAATGCTTCCTGCATATATTACTTCAAAATAGGTAAAGTATATTACTTTATTAATCTATTAGTTATTTTATTATTATACACCAAATAGCATTAGCTCACTTACAATTTCATTGCCGTCATTTTTTGATGGGCAGTTTGCTAGTAGAATAATATAAATGAACAAAACTTCAAATTACTGCTCTCAAAATACTCCTGCTTTCTCTCTCAAAAACCTCAGTTCTACTTTGTCAGAAAATACAAGACAGTAAAACGCATGGGTGAGTGGGACACAAATTTAGATTCTCCCTCTGTCAATCATCTGCGGCTAGACCGCTTTCTATTGGCTCAGAGGACTGCATCGCACTACGTTATAACTTGATTCGATAGTAACAATCAGTCGCGGCTCGCCCAGCCGCTTAACATCTGGCGTGAGTGTAAGCGTTTATGAGCTTGTGTCTACGGCTGGTAGCTTGCGGCATGGTTGAATGTAATAGCTCTGTAACGCAGCAGAATTTCAAGCCTGCGGACTTTGCAGGTGTTCCGTTGCCGCTACGGGCTTTGAATTTGTTGTGGCTGAATGTTTCCAAACACAGTTCCTATTTAAAATAGTTCACTTTTTCCAGCAGGTAAATAGAGCGAAAAAGACATTTTAGCCAAAAGTGAACATTTTCAAGCCTTCTTTTTAAAAGGTCTGTTTGTTTTCCACAATGAACAACTTCAAAGGATGCAGGTACACACGCACTGCATATGACGACAAGCTACTGAGGAGATGTTAATGCATAGAGGTCTGGCCAGGTGCCTGGTAACGAATCTAATGATTAGTGGAGGAAGGAGGATCATCATGGTGGATTAATCTAAGGTTATTAATGATGATGATCAAGAAAGATCCCAATGGCCTCAGTTAAATAAATATAACAAACACATTTAATTTAATTGTTATTTTAGTAAATATGTGTCACGTATTTCCCTTTCTTTCAGGCTCTCAGCTGTTTATTGTTTTCCTAGAATAAAAACCATTTATTCTGTCATATGAATCATAATAATATTGATGATGATGATGATCAAAGAAAATCACAAAACCCTCAGGTAAATAAATGTGCATACTTAATTCTAGGTAGTTATCTTTGTATTCTCCTAGCATACAAGCTGAGAGCTGCTGGTTTTGTTCCCTCTAGATTTAAAACCATGTAATTTTTCATATTGATGTCTGCCTCCATATTGGCAAATTTGTGTTTAAACGTCATTGAAAGTAAGGGAAAATTCACAGATTAGTCAGTGGTGTAAGAACTGGTGGGGATTGGGGAATATATGAACATATGAATAGCAACATTAAATTAACCATGCATTATCGGAATTTGCTACTTCTTTAGTTTTGCCTCCTCCCTTAAATATAGAAACAATGATTTGATGACAGATAGCAACTAAAAAGGCCCATCTACAGTGTATTCACCCCCTTGACTTTTTACCTATTTTGTTACATTACAGCCTTCAGTTCAATGTTCTGTTAATGTGAATTTTATCTGATGGATCAAAACACAATAGTCTAAGTTGGTGAAGTGAAATGAGAAAAATTTATACATAAAACTATTTTTTTGAAATAGAAAACAGAAAATTGGCATGTGTGTATGTATTGACCCCCTTTGTAATGAAGCCTATAAAAAGCTCTGGTGCAACCAATTACCTTTAGAAGTCACATAATTAGTGACCTGATGTCCACCTGTGTGCAATCTAAGTGTCACATGATGTGTCATTAGAAATACACACCTTTTTTGAAAGGCCCCAGAGGCTGCAACACCTAAGCAAGAGTCACCACTAACCAAACACTGCCATGAAGACCAAGTAACTCTCCAAACAAGTAAGTGACAATGTTGTTGAAAAGTACAAGTCAGGGTTAGGTTATAAAAAAATATCCAAATCTTTGATGATCCCCAGGAGCACCATCAAACCTATCATAACCAAATGGAAAGAACATAGCACAACAGTAAATCTGGTAAAAGACGGACCCCCACCGAAACTCCCAGACAGGGCAAGGAGGGCATTAATCAGAGAGGCAGCACAGCTAAGGTAACCCTGGAGGAGCTGCAGAGTTCCTCAGCAGAGACTGGAGTATCTGTACACGAGAATAAGCCGTACACTCCATAGAGTTGGGCTTTATGGCAGAGTGGCCAGAAGAAAGCCATTACTTCCAGCAAAAAACAAAATGCCAAGTTTTGAATTTGCGAAAAGACATGTGGGAGACTCACAAAATGTTTAGAGGAAGGTGCTCTGGTCTGATAAGACTAAAATTGAACTTTTCGGCCATCAAAGAAAACGCTGTGTCTGGCGTAAACCCAACACATCACATCACCCAAAGAATATCATCCAGCAACATGCTGTGGGGATGTTTTTCAGCAGCCGGGACTGTGAAACTGGTCAGAGTTGAGGGATAGATGGATGGCGCTAAATACAGGGATATTCTTTAGCAAAACGTGAATTGAGGCTAGGACGGAGGTTCAGCTTCCAGGAGGACAATGACCACAAACACACTGATAAAGCAACAATTGAGTGATTTAAGGGGAGACATGTAAATGTGTTGGAATGGCCTAGTCAAAGCCCAGACCTCAATCCAATATAAAATCTGTGGTCAGACTTAAAGATTTCTGTTCACAAGCACAAACCATCCAACTTGAAGGAGCTGGAGCAGTTTTGCAAAAATCCCAGTGGTAAGATGTGGCAAGTTCATAGATACTTATCCAAAGCGACTTGGAGTTTTGATTACCCCAAACAGTGGCTCTACAAAGTATTGACTTTAGGGGTGTTAATAGTTATGCACATTGACATTTTCTGTTATTTTGTCCTATTTGTTGTTTGCTTCACACTAAAAAAAAAAAATCTTCAAAGTTGTGGGCATGTTCTGTAAATTAAATCATGCAAATCCTCAAACAATCCATGTTAATTCCAGGTTGTGAAGCAACAAAATACGAAAAATGCCAATGGGGGTTAATACTTTTGCAAGGCACTGTAGCTTGCCCATTCTATCAACTCAAAAGTCTAGCTCATTAAAACTTAAGGTGACCTTATGCTTATCCCAGGCATGCTTCACTTATTTGTTATTGACTTCCACTGGAAGGCTATTCCAGTTATTTATTACTCTTTCTGTAAAGTGCTAAATTAGTTTCTTTTTCTCTCTCAATTTTTACCATTTCTCTCTCTCTTCCTTATGTCATCTCTGCAGATTCTCAACACATTATCCTATTAAAAGTGCAAACAAGGTGAAAAACAGTACAAATACATGCTAATGTAAGATATATATATATATATATATATATATATATATATGTATATATATATATATATATATATATATATATATATATTTATATATATATATATATATATATATATATAGATATATATATTTATTTATATATACATATGTGTGTGTGGACCCTCTTTTTTATATAAAAAAGCGCACAAAGGATTAAAAAATGTGTCATAATACATACATTAAAAAGAGGTTTACCATATGTTTTATGCCAAATAACTGACTTTTTATTATTAAATAGAGGGGTTTTGTAAATACAGTATATGTGCATGTATTAAAACAGATCTTAACTTATATCACCATATACTTTTTTGATTCAAATTGTTTTCCATCAAGCTGAATTATTCAGCAGGGAGGTCTCTCAGCTCACTATTCATCCATATTTGGACTTGGACTGATACCATTAGAATTGAGGCAGAATCGGTATTGACTCAGATCATTGCTTCCATTGGTGGTGGATAAGTACTATTACTTTGATATTCGGACACATTTTGTTTATATTGTGTACAGCGCCACTAGTGTACGTTCTCTTTATAATTGTTGGTTGCCCTGAATTATTTTCCCTTGGAGACTGCCTGTCCTGGGAGTAGGGTTACATTTCACCAAGCAGGTCCACAGTTTTTTATTTTCTTTAAACTTTATTCCCCTAGATGTTTTTGGCTCCTATGCCCACGTCATATGTATATCTGTAGATTTAATTGACTGACAAATATGACAGGGGTAAGCCAAAAGAACAGCTAAATATTTTAATCAGTTTTTTTTCCTGCTTTGAAAGCTTCATTTGAAAACGGAAACGCACTAACACATTATAAAGTACTCCCTTTCAGAGGCAACAAAGAAGAAAATGCTTTCAATGTCACTTTAAGTGGACCTTTTTTTTCACAGTGTGACAAAAAGAGCATTGTACAACTGATATTTCAAAATTAAAAACATTTTTTTCTTTGTTTTCATGTTTTTTTTATGAACAACTGAGGATTTATTATTAACTGAACATGAGGGTAAGCTACCATTGGATTGATGGATTGTTGAAAAATGCACAGTATCCTAATTGTGCTACCTGTCAAAGCCTATTTGTGAGAACATGCTATATTTTAAGTTTGCATCACAGCTTAGATTGCCCAATTAACACCTGAAGCATAATTTTTTCACAATATAATTATTGCTACTTGTATAGTTGTTAATTGCTTGCACACAGCATACAAAAGCCAGAGGGAATTATATATACATCACAACTTTAAAAACTAATATGGAAGAGGAGATGAGTCATGTTTTTTGCCTTTGATGCTGATCTTGTGGAGTGGCACAAAAGAGAGAGGATGCCGCTTAAAGAGACTCTTTAGGCAAACCTTTTTTATTTTATATAAATGTATAAACTAGGTTACTTAATTCAATCATCCTTCTTAATTTTATTGTCATATAAAATGTGCATTTAATTCTAAGGAGCTCCCAGAGTAAAATATTATTATTATCACATATAATAGTTTAAAACTACAAAACGCGAGCTTGCCAGAACTGCGTCCCTCGCAAAGCGAGAGGCCGCATTTGTGGAGGTGGAGGCTTTACAGCGCCTCACTTTGTAACAGCACAACCCCAAACAATCGTTAAGTCACAGCACTTTGTCCTACAGCGCCTTTTAAATGGCAGCACTTTGTCCTATGGTGCCTCAAAACACGACACAAAACTCCCCACACAAACCATAAAATAAAAACTAAATTCATTAATTCATGATATAACTAAAGCACACTTATTTGGGAAATGTGTGGCTTTTGTGTATACCATAGAATAAAAAAAAAGAGGCCTGCCACATGCACATATACTTTTAATCTGGTAAGAAAAAGATAAATTGAATATGGCAGACAGAGTGGATTCAGCAATTACTGCTGAACTGCCACATCCAGAGAAACATTCCAAACTTTATGAGATTGTAAATCATAGAATGATACATGGTCTATGTGGAGATATCAATCCAAATTCCCCATGTATGGAAAATAAAAAATAAAAAATGCACAAAAGAGTTTCCAAAACAATTTAAATGCAGACTTATGCTAATTGTGATGTATACCCTTTGTAGAAAAGAAGAGAAGGACAAACAGCTATTATCTGTGGCCAAAGGTTGATAATAGATATGTGGTTTCATACAATCCACATATGAAGTACAATGCACATATCAATGTGGAAGCTTGCACTTCTATCAAATCCATCAAATATGTGTATCACATATATAGTTGTGAGCATACGAGCTAAGCAATGGTCGCAGTTGCTGGCAAAGAGCGCCGAAGGTGCTCCTTGCCAGCAACTGCGACCCTCGCAAAATTTACGAGGGTCGCAGTTGCTGGCAAGGAGCCTCTGCAATCCTCTGCAGTTTGTCCTTTTCCTCCCTCCCTACTCACCTCTCTCAGCGCTCCGTCTCCTGGCAATGAGGCGTCTCCATAGCTACGGAGTAACATTGGGCCTTGGCCTAGGGAGAACACCATGAGCCGGGGGCTGAGCGAGGAGCAGCTGCAGGAGCTGTATGCCTGGATAGATGGAGTGCAGCTGAGCCGGACCAAGAGGGGCATAACCCGGGACTTCAGTGATGGAGGTACCAGAGGACATGAGGAGCAAGGGGGGCATGGAGAGGGGCTTTATTGTTGGGGGATACTGGGGAGACATGGGGAGCATCGGGGACATAGAGAGGGGCTACAGTGTTGGGGGTACCGGGAGACATTGGGAGCAATGGGGACATAGAGAGGGGCTTCAGTGATGGGGGTACCAAGAGACATGGGGTGCAATGGGGACATAGAGAGGGGCTTCAGTGATGGAGGTACTGGAGGACATGAGGAGCAATGGGGGCATAGAGAGGGACTTCAGTGATGGGGGTACCGGGAGACATGGGGAGCAATGGGCACATAGAGAGGGGCTTCACTGATCGGGTTACCGGGAGACATGGGGAGCCATGGGACATAGAGAGGGGCTTCAGTGATGGGGGTACCGGGAGACATTGGGAGCAATGGGGACATTGAGAGGGGCTATAGTGATGGGGGTACCGGGAGACATTGGGAGCAATGGTGACATAGAGAGGGGGGCTTCAGTGATGGGGTACCGGGAGACACGGGGAGAAATGGGGACATAGATACGAGCTTCAGTGATGGGGTACCGGGAGACATGTGGAGCAATGGGGACATAGAGAGGGGCTTCAATGATGGGGGTACCGGGGAGAGATAGAGAGACATAGATATAGGGAATGAAGGGATAGCCTGATGACAAGGCGACATAACAAGGCACTTCATTGATGTAAGTACCTGGGAGAAAGGGGGCCTGGGGAGACAGGGGGCAATAGGGACATACTGAGGGGTCCAAGTGATGGAGGTACCGTGGGCACGGAAGGAGCCATGGGGCATGTAGGACATACACACAACCAAAATACTTACTTTGTGTACCAAACAGCATTACCTGCCTTACAATTCTTTTACTGTCGTTTTTTGACGGGCAAATCGCTAGTAAATATATATATACAAAGGATATAATGCAGCAACTGTTATTGTGCAAGGTGCACAAAATGAAAAAGACAATCCAATTTTACATGACAAACTTTCATCTTATTTAGATGCTTGCTATGTAAGTGCTCCAGAAGCAATGTGGCGTCTTCTCAAATTTGAGATGCATGATCGGTCACATGCTGTGTATTGATTAGCTGTCCATTTGCCACAAAGTCAATTTGTTTGCTTCACTGCAGGGAATTTAAGAAATGCTTTAGCACAAAGTGAACATAGAGCAACAACACTTACTGCTTCGCTTCAATTAAATTGTCAGGACACTATATATATATATATTATACATATATTATACTATATATTGACATTACAAATCACTATGTATTCGTAAATGGTGAATGGCGACAGCAAACAAAAAATAATAATACATTTTATCCCAAGAATTTATACCGTCAGTCCACGAGACATTGAACGTTTCAGTTTAAGATTACTTCTTTTACATGTTCCCGGTGCACAAAGTTATGAACATTTACACACAGTCAATGACATAGTTTATGATACTTTCCAATTAGCTGCAAGACATCACAACGTCCTGGCAGATGATACAGAATGGGAGAGATGTCTCGAAGAAGCAGCACTATGTCAAATGCCAAAGCAAATGAGAGAACAATTTGTTTCATTTGTATCTTTTGCAATGTACCTGATGCATTAACTTTGTGGGAAACATTTATATGTGTGAAGATTTCTTGAAACTTTACAATGAGATCAGTGCCCTATTGAAATCATTAATGGAAATTCAGGAAATCTTTCTTTGTCATGGATTAAATTGTGCCAATTTGAATCTGCCTGATCCAGGAATTATAGATGAAATTAACTCTGATGAGTATGACACTGACATGGAATACCAAAAAACACAAGAACAAATTGGACTTTAAATTCATTACAATTGGAAGCATTTAACACCATCACAAATGCAATAGATGATGACATGCTCAAAGAGCGTTATTTCTATCTGGATAGCCCTGGTGGATCCGGAAAATGTATCTATATAATTTGTTGATGAGTTGCATAGGAGCACAGTGTCAAATAGCACTGCCATTTGCAACCACTGGAATTGCTGCACTTTTATTAGAAGGTGGTCGAACTGTGAATAGTGGATTAAACTGCCAGTTCCCATTTTGGAAACATCTGTGTTGGATATTCAAATGACATCATTACAAGCAAAAAAAAAATAAAGAAAAGTAAATTAATTATAAAAGATGAGGCAACTGTCATGTCATGTCATGCCCTGCAATGTATTAATCAATTATTAAAATAAGTTATGGGTAATGATTTGCCATTTGGTGGAAAGGTGATGTTGTTAGGAGAAGATTTTAGACAAACATTACCTGTGGTGCCACATGGCAATAGGACGGACATTGTCGAAACGTGTATAAAGAGAGGTAAGCTGTGGAAAATATTTACACAACTTAAATTAGAAATAAATATGAGATCTGAAGGACAAAATCAATTCAATGATTGGCTCATTCAGATTGGAGAAGGAAAAAAAAAAAAAATTACCTGATGATGCTGTTGAAATTCCATCAGAAATGATTTCCAAAGAATCACTAATATCGGCAATCTTCCTCAATACCATCAATAACGAGGATTATTCAGACATTGCAGGCAAAGTCATATTGACATCAAAAAATATAGATGCTGTCACAACCTACAATGATGATGGAGTATAGAGGATCCTAGTCCTCTTATCTCCTGTAGGTTTTAGACCTAAGATTTGGGTGACTCAGACCAATGGACCTTCTTTGCGGATGCAAGAGCATAAGTCCCAGCTTAAGGTAGTGTGCCTGGGAAAACCTTGGTAGGGAGTCAGAAACGATCTCCTCTGCCAGCATATGCCCTTGGGTCAATAATACACCTGCACACAAAGTCTTGATGAAAATTATGAACCATGTTTTATTTTAGAACAGCATATTTAACCACATCACACAAGAATGGGGGAAGTGGCTACCGTTAGCCAGCCCCAAATGACGTCTGGCCAATCATGAAGGGGAACTGTGTGTGAACCAATAGTCCCCTCCCAGGTCAGCCCACTAGGCGAGGCCAACTAATCCATTTGGGGTCTGACTCTCCAGGACGAAGCATGTCTTTTACTCTCCTGTGCCCATTCTATGAAGGCTGAGAAGCCTTCAGGCCATCTCATTGTTTCTGGGTGCCTGCCTGTCTGCTCTCCAGCTGTGAGCTTCCCATTGTTAGTTCTATGCTGGACACTTAGCTAATGGGATTAACAGGCCTTTGGAAACAAAGGAGGTCTGGCACTATTCAACGGCTTCCCCTCTACAATATAATAACCTACTAATATAATAACATACATTCATATTTACAAATACAACACACAATGTTTCACACACATACAACCAACACATCCCACCAGCTCCCTCACATGACACCCATTACAATGAGCCTAAACATGGAAGGGATGGGGATATGCTAAGGGGTAAACTTATAATACTTTATCCCCTAGACCACAAAATAACAATATAACCTTAACAAGTGGGCCCCAAACCTTTTGTTCTTCCACATGGCAACAGCATGTGGAAGATAACCCAGCCCAAAATGGCCACTGCTGCCAGTCACAAAATGGCCCCAGCATAGTTCACACCAAATCCAATATGGCCACTGGCTGATTCATGACAGATGCCTTGAATCTAAATAACATTTTTTTATAATTAATCAATGCAACTCAAAAAAACTATTACAGTGCAGATTCTGTTCTGGCTGATGGCAAAGATAGTGAAGCTAACTTTACTATGGAATTTATTAATTCTTTAACTCCCTCTGGAATGCCACCACATATTTTGCAACTTAAAAAAGGGCAATTGTCATGCTATTGAGAAATATGAAGTGAGAGTGGTTTGCCTTTTGTCCTTCAAAGGAGACAATTTCCCATTATCATGGCATTTGCTATGACCATCCCAAGGACAAACTATTAAGGCTGTGGGTATTTTTTTGAAGGAACCTGTGTTTGCACATGGACAACTGTATGTTGCATTTTCAAGATTCAATAATCCAGAGGAAATTAAAGTTCATATTGAAGAAAACCCAAAATTTTAGGTCACTGAGACTCTTTATAGAGGACCACTATTTCACATAGGAAACTCTACTACATCAAGAACAACAGAAAGTAAAAAAAAAAAAAAACAACAATACAACAATTAGTGGTTATGTCCTATAGACAAAATTAAAAGTCTGCTGGCCTCTTTGTAAGGGAACCACTTGGACATATAAAAAAAAAAAAAAATACAATGTCTTCATATATAACAACATTGAAAAAGGAACACTTCTCTTATTTTAAAGAAGTTATACCAAACCAAATATAGAGAACAGAGAACAGTGGTTTTATTTTGAGGACGAAATTTTATGTCACCCGAACTTTATTTAGAGGACCACTATTTCACTAAGAAACTCTATAAAATTTAAAAAAAACAGTGGTTATACCCTGCGGATGAACTTTTATATCTGGCGGTCTCTTTTTAGAGGACCAATATTTCACTTAGAACACTCTATGTGCCATTTTCAACAACTACAACAATAAAAACAAAAAGAAAAATTAACAGATTGGAATGTGTTAGAATTTACCTTTTTACATGATTGGCCCCACAAAACAAGTAGGTGGCATTTTCGTTAAATTCAAGGTTAAATGTTAAATGTTATGTTACTAGAAGGTTAACCATTTCTTAATACATTGAAATGTATAATTAAATACAGAGTATTGATTCAGGGAGTAATCCGGTCGCCATTTAATGGGGTCCTGAAGGAAAACATATTTTTCCCTCTTTAATACAATTGGCCAAGTTTCAATGTTTTTTTTTATTGCTTGCCTTCCTCTGGATTCAATACCTATTTGGTTTAACAAGAATGTAAAAAGAAATTGTATGTTACAAAGCATGTAATTGTTCAAAATAGTTATTCACAGAAAGTTTACATAGTTTTCTGCTATATCAATTCAAGATGTTAGTATTGTTAAAAAAATTGTTCAAAATTGTTTCAAATACAAGTTGCATGTTACAAGCTTTTATGTCATGGTTTACAATATGTACTCATGAAAACTTCAGCCATTGTAATATTGTTATTCCATATATGACAATTAAAAGAGTTAATATTGAAAAAAAAAATTCTATGCCTGTTGATGAAATACAAGTTGAAAGTTAAAAAAATAAAAAGTTGTATTCTAAATTTTGTATCTTTTTGTAGATAAAAAAAGGTTAAGAATGTCAAACACTCACATTGTGTGGAAAACACTTTTAACAGCATTATTTTATTGCCCCGTCATTTTTGGCGGGCAAGTCGCTAGTTATTAATTTTTTTTTTTTTTTATAATGGGCCAATATATTCTCTAGCACTGTACAGGGGATTAAGTACAAATCAAAACAGTTTTAACAAGCCGGCAAAAAATAGAGGGCCCTGTTTTTGAGCTTAAAATCAGAAGTACATAGAGCTTTCCGAACAAGATTTAAAATTCGCAAACTTACAGTCTAAAGGGTTTAGGTGTGGTACAGGGGAGATAGATGCATTGTGCATATTAACGCTAGAGGTGATAAGCTTCTTAAACAGATTTGTTTTTAGTGAGATTTTGAAGGTTTTGAGATTTTGTCTAGTGGAGTGAGGCAGGTAATTCCAGAGAATAAGAGCAGCATGTGAAAAGTCCCGAGAATAAGAGGAAGTGTTAAAAAGGGAGGTATAGAGAAGAAGGTCGTTAGCAGAGTGAAGAGGTTGGATTCTCACCTTTTAAAACCCATCCCATTTCTTTTCTTTTTTTTTTTTTTTATTCCAATTTTTTTTATTATTTTTACAAAAGCAGAAAAATGAATAAATTCAATATATAATAACATCATAAAACATGATAGGTAGCATTTACATAAAGATGATGCAAAAAAGGGAAAGAAATTAAATCAACAACACACCTACCATACATTCATACCATATTCAAGCACATTCATACGTTGAACCCCTAGTATTAAATAACAGATGGGCAAAAAAGAAAAAAGAAAAGCAAAAGAAAAAAAAGAAAAAAAAAAAGAGAAAAGAGACGGCTAAAATTTCCCTTAGATGAGAAAAAAAAAAGAAAACACTTGAATTATAAAGGATAAACCCCACAAGAAAAATTGCACTACATAAAAAATAATAAAAAAATGTAATAATTTAAACTATACTTACCTACCCTTAATGCCCATCCAGAGATGATCATCAATGCGCTTGCCCTCAAGTTTCAGCCATGGATCAAACTGGCTATCCGATTGGACCTTTGTAATGATTCTCCATCTGAAAATCCTGACTTTGTAAAAAACAAACAAACAATGGAGCTCCTACTATGAGCATCTCCTGCTCCTGCTTTGCAAATAGCTTTTTGCGGCTTAAATGCAACTTTTTTCTGTCTTCTGGTTGACTGAACTATGTGTCAATCATATATCAGCCAATCCAAATTGATTTTTACATAGTTACATAGTTACATAGTTATATAGTTACATAGGGCCTCATTCTATTATCGGCCGTAAATCGGCCGTAAGGCTGCGATTCCTTGCGAGGGTTCAGTTAACTCGCGATTCTATTATACGGCCCCGCAAGGATCTCCTTTTACGGCCGGCCGCATATCTTGGAACCGGCCGTAATCTCAGAAATATAAAAACTCAAAAATAAATTCAAGCCTGCACTGTACAGCTCTGTAAATGCTAGGGATCATATTGGGGGACATGAGGAATAAAAGGAACCCACTCTCAAGCTTGCACATCTGCCCAAACCCGAGTTCAAATTAACTGTTTATTTGCCGGCTGCGGCGTGGGCGTGTCTGAGGTGCTCCAAGCACTCTGGACTTTTTACATGGATATTTTACGGATATTAAAAATGAAATATTTTACGGATTTGAGTACAGGATAATTATGTGCTATTTTTTCTAACACCTAAAATCCCTTTATAGTCTTCTCAAAGTGCAGGATGGCTTTATTTGAGCTATTTTATGTGCTTAATTGGTGCTAGCGAGACCTTTTTCCTGCAAGTAACTGCGGCTCGTTTTTAGCCTTGCAGAGAGGTTTCCCGGAGCAATTGAATTGCAAATCTCTTGCGGCCGTTTTAGATCAAAGGCTTTCCTCCGGCGCGAGCGGCCGCAAGAGATAGCAAGGCACCGGCCGCAAGCCTGCCGGAATCCCCGGCCGTAAGGGAATAGAATAGCAGAATAGCTTGCGGCCGGTCCTTGCGGCCCCGCAGCGGCTGCGGCCGATAATAGAATGAGGCCCATAGTATTTAAGGTTGAAAAAAGACTTTCAGTCCATCAAGTTCAATCCTTTGATCTGCAATATGCGGATTAACTATTAATTCATTAGTTAATTAATTATTAATCAATTATTTAAATTTTTTTTTTTTTTTTTTTAATTATTATTATTAATTAGTCCAGAGGCAAATAGAAAAAAAAAAAAAAAGCGAGACTTAGCCAATTGTCTAAAGGGGAAATGTTAAAAATGTGGATCATTACTGTCTCTCTAATTATCCATGATAACCCTGAATACCCTTTTTAATTAGAAATAAATCTAGTCCCCTTTAAAAGTTATCTTTTGAATCCGCTGTCACCACCTCCTCTGGTAGAGAATTCCACAGATTAACCACCCTTACTGTGAAGAACCCTTTTCTTTCTTTGAGGTGGAATATTTTTACTTCTAACCTCAAGGGATGTCCTCTTGTCAGTTGAAAACCTCTTGGCACAAAAAGCTCCCCCGACAAATCTTTATACTGACCCTGGATGTATTTATATAAGGTAATCATATCTCCTCTTAGACGCCTTTTTCCTAGAGAAAATAAGTTTAGTTTGGTTAGTCTTTCTTCATAACTTAGCCCCTCCATTCCCCTTATTAGTTTGGTTGCCCTTCTCTGTACCTTTTCCAGCTCTAAAATGTCCTTTTTATGAAGTGGTGCCCAAAATTGTACTCCATATTCCAAATGAGGGCGTACTAGAGATTTGTATAGTGGCAGAATTTTATTTGCTTCCCTGGCTTCTATACCTTTCTTAATACCTGCTAATATTTTATTTGCCTTTGCAGCTGCTGCTTGGCTTTGAGCACTGTTACCTAGGTGGTTGTCCACAAGCACTCCCAAATCCCTTTCAATATCTGATACACCTAGATTTGCTCCATTAAGATTATAAATTGCATGGCTATTTTTCCTTCCCAGATGCATAACCTTACATTTATTCGTATTAAATCTCATCTGCCATTTAGATGCCATTCCTCAATTTTATGTAAATCCCCTTGGAGGGAAAGCACATCAGTTTCTGATTTAATTACCTTGCACAACTTTGTGTCATCAGCGAAAATGGAGACCCCACACTCCAATCCTACCTCTAAGTCATTAATAAATATGTTAAAAAGGAGAGGACCTAATACTGAACCCTGAGGAACCCCACTTACCACATTAGTCCAATCGGAGTATGTTCCATTTACAACAACCCTTTGCTTCCTGTCTTTTAGCCAGTTCTCAATCCATGAGCAGATATTTACTGCAATTCCTGTATCCCTTAGTTTGCCCAATAGTCTCCCATGTGGCACTGTATCAAAAGCCTTTGCAAAATCCAAAAAGACTACATCCACTGAGTTGCCTTGATCCAGGTTCCTACTAACCTCCTCATAGAAACTAATTAGATTTGTTTGACATGACCTATCCCTCATAAACCCATGTTGACTCCTACTTCTAATCCTGTTCAAATAGACATATTCTTGTATATTATCCCTTATTAACCCTTCTAAAAGCTTCCCCACTACAGAAGTGAGGCTCACTGGTCTATAATTCCCCGGATTTGCTCTTGCTCCCTTTTTAAATATAGGTATCACATCAGCTTTTCTCCAGTCATCTGGTAGAGACCCTGTGTTGAGTGAATCTTGAAAAATTAAATATAATGGTTTGGCTATTACAGAACCCAGTTCCCTTAGTACCCTTGGATGTATTCCATCAGGACCCGGGGCTTTATTAACATTTATTTTTTCCAACCTCTTTTGGATTACTTCCTGTGTTAACCAATTATTTGGCAAAGGTAGTGTAGCCCCATTACGTCGCAGTGTCCCAACCACTGGTACCTCCCTTGTGTATACAGAAGAAAAGAACCTATTTAGCTCATCTGCCTTTTCCTGGTCACTAATTTTCAGACAGCCTGTTTCACATTGTAATGTTCCTATAGCTTCCTTCCTCGCCTTCTTCCCATTAATATACTTAAAAAATATTTTAGGGTTAGTCTTACTCTCTTTTGCAATAAATTTTTCATTTTCTATTTTAGCCAGTCTAATTGCGCTTTTGCAAGCCTTGTTGATTTCCTTGTATTCCCGTAAAGCAGTCTCTGTCCCCTCTTGTTTGTATAATTTAAATGCCGGTTTTTTACTCCTATCCTGCTCTTTTTGAGTGTGAAAATTATTTTAGCCATTCAGAATACTCAGAATAATGAACCTTATCAGTCTGACAGTTTTCTAAAACAATTTTCCAACGAAAAAATCCGGGTGACATCTAATAATCATTTCTGATTACCTGAAATATGATTGAAACATATTTTAGCCAACCAAAAGACAGAAAATCGTATTTAAGGTGCAAACGTGCAGCAAAAGGCATTTACAGAGTGGAACCCCCTCACAGAAGCTCAGTTTAATGTATTGTTTTTATAGAACTCGGGATTTTTAAGTTAATGGTCATTTCAAAGACCCAGAAGATGATGATCCACTGGTTTAAACCAACAATGAAAAGGATCTAAACCTTCAATCAAATCAGATAACCTGTTTGATCCAGGACAGAATTTTGAAACAAGTGATCCTCGATGGATGGGCATTAAAAGTAGGTAAGAATAGATGTTTTTCCTGTAAGGAGCACCAGGGCAAATAGACTTATATTAAAGGCCACGGAGGTCCATTAAGGACGTTCATGGTATAGGGGCAAAGTGTTCTATGAAGTGTTCTAGTGTGCTATGAAGGTCCGTGTAGGACCTCCATGGCTAGATTAGTATTTAGTTTAGTAGGTTAATTGGCAATTGTTAATATTTAGGTGCCATCACAGCCCTTTAAGGATTAAACTTTAGACCCCCATTATTATATGTGTAAGTGGGGATTGGGGCGAGCAGGAAGGAAACCCCAGGGTGATCCCTTCAATTTATGGGAATAGGGAATCCTTAGGGTTCTCTTGGCTCATAGGGATGATCAGCAATGGGGTTTTAAACCCCTACCGATCTTTTATGATTTCAAACCCCTTCCCTGACATGTGAAGGGGTTTATGTAGATAGATGGGGGAAGTGTGTGTTTTTTACTATGCAGCTCAGTGTCTCTTGCAGCGGTCTGATTAGGGAACGTAGTGCTGTGGTGAAAATGTCCTGGAGCATTTTCACTGGTTTACAGAATGTTTTGTGGTGCTTACGGTCCCACAGATACAAGATAAGATTGAAATAAGGACCTAAGTATTAATGCAAAAAAGTTTTATTACTGAAATCTGAATTCCTTCAATTAAATTATTTACTAAACTCCACCATCGGAAGTTTTATACAAAATATTTCAACTTGACAATATTTCTGTATTGTTTGTTCTGCGTAAAGATTTTAGAGGAGCATAATGGAAGTTCCAGATATTTTATAGTTTAAATCAATAGATAATATTTTATTAATTGAATGTTATAAAATGAATTTCCTTTTGGTAAACTCACATTAAAGTTGTACATTTGTACCTGTCAGTTAACCTTTTAGACCCACCAGCCAAGCCAATAGTCTCTTGCTAATGTGAGTTAATTACTCCCCACAACTCTGAATCTATTGATTTGCATTAAAAGTTAGGTACAAAGGATACGTTTAAGCATACACAAACAAGTAAATAACTAGGCTGAATAGGACTAGTACTAGAGAAACCAAGGGCCCTATTAAATTCTCCCTCGTAGTTCTCTCGGTGCTCGCAAAAGGCAGTTTTCCTGCTGTTTGCGAGTACCGAATCTCTCGCAGCCTGCTTTGCGATATGACTGCGAGAAAATGGCCGAGAATAGGCTCCGAGAGAGCTACGTAGCCTTAAATCTATGCACGAGTCTCGCATATCGTAAGAATCCCTACGTGGACAAAAAGTCCACGCAAGGGATCCGAAAGCCTCTACGTGCTGCCTCGGAACAGCCCGAGACAGAAGTGTGAGGCTCCCCCCTGCACCCTATACACATCCCCATGCTGCAGGGGTCTCTATCAGGACCCCTGCAGCACCCCCACATTAACCTCTTGTAGCGGGGGTCCCCGATCTGCATAGATCAGGCCCCCTGCTGCATTTAAAACTTTTAAATTCCCCGCCGCGGCTCCTTAAAGGGGCCGCGGCACACTATTACCCAATCCCGGCCGCGGCACTTAAAATTAACCACCCTCTATGCTGGGGGTCCCCATCGGGACCCCCGAAGTGTCCCCACATAAACCCATTTCAGGGGGGGTCCCCGATCTGCATAGATCAGGCCCCCCGCTGCATTTAAAACTTTTAAATTCCCCGCCGCGGCTCCTTAAAGGGGCCGCGGCAAACTATTACCTATTCCCGGCCGCGGCACTTAAAATTAACCCCCCTCTATGCTGGGGGTCCCCATCGGGACCCCCGAAGTGTCCCCACATAAACCCCCTGCAGCGGGGGGCCCCAATCGGCACCAATCGTGACCCTGCTGCAATTCAATTTTAAATTTCCCGCCTTGCGGGTCCTCTAAGGACCGTAAAGGTCCTGAAAGGACTCGCACTAAAAATATTAACCCCAGGCAACTATAATTACCCCATTAACTCATGATGGTCAATACAGACCACCATAAGGCCTAAATTAACCCATTAACTCATGATGGTCAATACAGACCACCATAAGGCCTAAATTAACCCATTAACTCATGATGGTCAATACAGACCACCATAAGGCTCTATTTAACCCCATCAGTCCCATAAGGGTATATTATTACCATTATGGGCCTGTTACAACCCAACATTAACCACATAAGTGCCATGATGGTCCTCAAGGACCATCATGACACTAACTACAAACACTACACTATAACCCCCAATAAACCATTTAATCTAAACTAACCCCCCTCTACACTAATCTATTAACACTTACACTACCTACCTACACTACCTAACCCCTAATAAACCTCCCCAACACTCTAATTACATAAAACAAAAAACCTACAGTACAGAAAACAAAAAACCTAGAGTACAAAAAACAAAAAAACGTACAGTACAGAAAAAAAAAACAAATTACAACCCCACCCCCCACTATAGAAAACAAAAAAATACATTACAACCCCACCCCCCACTACATAAAATAAAAAAATTACACACCTGAAAAGGAAAGACAGATAAACACAATACAATACATACATATAATACATTACATACATTACATACAATACATGACATTACATACATTACATATAATATATTACATATAATATATTAAATATAATATATTACATATAGTCCAAATCAAATACCCCCTATCTATCTAACATACAATCTATTTAATTTAAAATAAATCCTAACTATATCAAATACATCCCCCTATCTATCTAATATACAAAAAATCCTAACTACATACACAGACCCTAATTCTAAAATAAAATAAAATAATTACAGTCCTAACTACACAGACCCTAATTCTAAGCTAAAATCAATAAATTAAGACCACTTACCTTTAAGATGTTGCTTCAGATCACTAACCTATGGGTCAAACAAAAAAAAAATTAGTACAAAACATTAACATCCAATAAATAAACATTCTATACATTCTAAATATTCAACTCACCTTTACAGCATGTCCCGTCACAGTTTAGCTCTTCCGGTGCGTCCCTGAATACATGAATACATTAATACAATATATAAACAATAAATAAAATACACAAATAAACATCTAAATATACATTTAACTTACCTCCCTGCGATGTCCCCGGCCTTCTCTCCTTCAGCCCCGGCTGGGCCGCGGAACCATCCGGGCTCTAAAAAAAAAAAAAAAAAAAACTAACGGAGGTCTGCACTGGCAGACTTTCCCGACGCTAATGAACCTCCCGGAGTCGTTTCCGGGAGGAAATTGGCATTGGCGGCTTGTGATTGGCTGAAAAAGCTGTCTATCAATTTCAGCCAATCAAAAGTCGTCAATGTGTGAGCCAATCAGGATGGGATACACCCCAATATCCCACCCTGATTGGCTAAAACACTTGTCTATCTTTCTGGGAACCAATCACAAGGCTCAGATGCCTACAGCCAATCACTATGGGATACACCCCCACGGAGTGATTGGTAGAAGACATCTGCGCATCCTGATTGGCTCCTACATTGACGACTTTTGATTGGCTGACAGCTTTTTCAGCCAATCACAAGCCGCCAATGCCAATTTCCTCCCGGAAACGACTCCGGGAGGTTCATTAGCGTCGGGGAGGTCTGCCAGTGCAGACCTCCGTTAGTTTCTTTTTTTTTTTTTTTTAGAGAGCGGATGGTTCCGCGGCCTTATGGTGGTCTGTATTGACCACCATGAGTTAATGGGTTAATTTAGGCCTTATGGTGGTCTGTATTGACCACCATGAGTTAATGGGTTAATTTAGGCCTTATGGTGGTCTGTATTGACCACCATGAGTTAATGGGTTAATTTAGGCCTTATGGTGGTCTGTATTGACCATCATGAGTTAATGGGGTAATTATAGTTGCCTGGGGTTAATATTTTTAGTGCGAGTCCTTTCAGGACCTTTACGGTCCTTTGAGTACCCGCAAGGCGGGAAATTTAAAATTGAATTGCAGCAGGGTCACGATCGGTGCCGATCGGGGCCCCCCGCTGCAGGGGGTTTATATGGGGACCCCCAGCATAGAGGGGGGTTAATTTTAAGTGCCGCGGCCGGGATTGGGTAATAGTTTGCCGCGGCCCCTTTAAGGAGCCGCAGCGGGGAATTTAAAAGTTTTAAATGCAGCGGGGGGCCTGATCGGTGCCGATCGAGGACCCCCGCTGCAAGGGGTTAATGTGTGGGGGCTGCGGGGGTTCCTATGGACCCCTGCAGCAAGGTGTTCATGTGAGGACACTTCGGGGGTCCCGACGGGGACCCCCGCATTGAGGGGGGGTTAATTTTATGTGCGGGGGGGGGGGTATTCGGAGTACCCCCACTGCAGGGCTTATGTGGGGGACTGCCGCGGAGGTCCCTTTTAGGACCCCCGCAGCAATTGATGAGGAGTGGGAGCCTGCGATATCATCTCGCAGGCTGTCACTCCTCATGTACATTTACGCAGTGTAGATACGTACGGCCCTGCTGCGTAGCTCATACGTTGCTCGCAGCAGGGCTAATTTAATAGCATTGGAACTTAGAGAAACTTTGCAGTACGTAGGGCTTAAGTAGAAGCCTCTTATTTACGAGGCTGTAATTTAATAGGTCCCCAAGTTCATTTTAACATGTTTTGCACTTCCCATACACATATAACTCTATTATTTGGTAATACACTTTTGATCTAAATTAAGCACACATGTAATCATTTTAAGAACTTTAAAATGCCATATTGCTATTATAGAAGAAATAAGGTCATAACAAGCCATCTGAAACCATTTACAATTAAAGAGCCAAGATATATAGGCCCTCATTCTATTGTGATTTGGCCAATTGAATAGGGCCCTAAATAAGCACATAGCATATTTTTTTTAAAGAAGTTTTTAGTTAGTGAAAACCTTGCTTTTGGATAGATGTTTACTAACTAAAAACTTATTTAAAAAATATATGTTATGTGCTTATTTAGAGCCCTATTCAATTGGCCAAATCGCAATTGAATGAGGGCCATAGAGTTTCTCAGCAAGAGGTCATTAAAGAGTAAGTTGCATAAAATGTTATCATCGGTTGGCTTATAGGTAACACTGTATAATGATAATGCATAGCATCTACCAGAGTCACATGTGGTCATTACACCACAATAACAATAATTTGCTAATTATAAATCTCATAACTAATCACTTTATATAATAGAAGTAACCATTAAAGTACATATCACTTACACTGTGTCTTCATCTCCTCAACAAAACCAATGCAATAACTCCTGGATTATTTAATCCAAATAAATTACAACATTTTTTTGTGATTTAAAACCTTGGAAATAGTATGATACAACTCTGAAATGATCAGTGTATGGTTATATTCCAAAAATCTGAGGAGGAGAAAATCTAGTAAGATCTTCTAACAGCCTGGCCCAACAGGTCTTATCTCTCTGTACATTTTTTATGAGTATATGCCATCATGCTTTGAAATGGCTGCAAGATTTAAGTAATACAAAGGTTAAAATACATTTTGGGCTTAACTCTTGCAAAATTTCTGGTATTATGATTTCGGTCTGTAGTTCCCCTTAGTGATGATTGGAAGATACAGTGCCCTTCAAAAGTATTCACCCCCCTTGGAATTTTTAATGTTTTGTTGCCTCACTACCTGGAATTAACATGGATTGTTTAAGGATTTGCATCATTTAATTTACAGAACATGCCACAACTTTGAAGATTTATTTTGTTTTTTTTATTTTATAGCAAAAAACAAATAGGACAAAATAACAGAAAAAAGTCAATGTTTATAACTATTCACCCCCTAAAGTCAATACTTTGTAGAGCCACTTTTTGTGGCAATCACAGCTCCAAGTCACTTTGGATAAGTATCTATGAGCTTGCCACATCTTACCACTGGAATTTATACCCATTCCTCCTTGCAAAACTGCTCCATCTCCTTGAAGTTGGACAGTTTGTGCTTGTGAACAGCAATCTTTAAGTCTGATCACAGATTTTCTATTGGATTGAAGTCTGGGCTTTGACTAGGCCATTCCAACACATTTACATGTTTCCCCTTAAACCACTCAAGTGTTGCTTTAGCAATGTGTTTGGGGTCATTGTCCTGCTGGAAGGTGAACCTCCGTCCTAGCCTCAAATCACACAAAGAGTGGTGTAGGTTTTGCTCAAGAATATCCCTGTATTTAGCACGATTGATTTTCCCTCAACTCTGGCCAATTTCTCAGTCCCGGCTGCTGACAAACATCCCTCAGCATGATGCTGCCACCACCATGTTTCACTGTGGGGATGGTGTTCTTTGGGTGATGTGATGTGTTGGGTCTGACATAGCATTAACCTTGATGGCCGAAAAGTAAAATTTTAGTCTCATCAGACCATAGCACCTTCCTCCATACATTTTGGGAGTCTCCCACATGCCTTTTTGCAAACTCAAAATGTGCAATTTTGTTTTTTGCTGAAAGTAATGGCTTTCTTCTGGCCACTCTGCCATAAAGCCCAACTCTATGGAGCGTACGGCTTATTGCCGTCCTATGTACAGATACTCCAGTCTCTGCTGTGGAACTCTGCAGCGCCTCCAGAGTTACTGTAGGTCTCTGTGCTGCCTCTCTGATTAATGCCCTCCGTGCCCAGTCTGTGGTTTTGGTGGGTGGCCGTCTCTTGGCAGGTTTGCTGTTGTGCCATATTCTTTCCATTTGGTTATGATAGATTTGATGGTGCTCCTGGGGATCATAAAAGATTTGGATATTTTTTTATAACTTAACCCTGACTTGTACTTCTCAACAACATTGTCCCTTACTTGTTTGGAGAGTTCCTTGGTCTTCATAGCAGTGTTTGGTTAATGGTGCCTCTTGTTTAGGTGTTGCAGCCTCTGGGGCCTTTCAAAAAAGGTGTGTATTTGTAATGACAGATCATGTGACACTTAGAGATGTCGCGAATAGTTCGCCGGCGGACTGTTCCCGGGGGAACATAGCATGTTCGCGTTCGCAGCGAACTGCGAACATATGCGATGTTCGATCCGCCCCCTATACTTTATCATTGAGCAAACTTTTACCCTGCACCTCACAGTCAGCAGACACATTCCAGCCAATCAGCATCATACCCTGCCTTGCAGACCCTTCTACCTCATGGACAGCAGCAGTTTTGGAATCATAACTAACTTGCAGTGTTACTGAGAGGAGGGAGAGTGTAGGTGATGCTGATTGAATAGGGAAATCAATAGCTAGTCAAGTTTATTCAGTGTCCAGTGCAGTGCTGAAGGACTCATCAGATCTCTGCTGTAAACACAGCACCCCAAAAAGCCCTTTTTAGGGCTATAACATCATTTTTTTTTGTTTGTTTTTTTCTGTCTAATCTAACTTCATTTGCCTGTCTCCCTGCTAGCCCCTGCTAGCAAGTGTGTGTGTCAGGCTCACAACTTATACTGTGTGTGCACAGTGCAACCAATACAATCTTGTTTACTAGTTGTCTACTTTAAAAAAAAAAAACTTTTTATTTTGTTAAATCTTAGTTCATTTGCCTGACCGCAAATCTAAGTTCATTTGCCTGACCGCTAGACAGTGTGTGTGTCAGGCTTACAAGTATTGTGCCAAGTTCAACCAATCCAATCTAGTGGTGTACCTGCAGTCTACATTTAAAAAACCAATAATTTTATTTCCTTAAATCTAAGTTCATTTGCCTAACCGCCAATCTAAGTTCATTTGCCTGACCGCTAGCCAGTGTGTGTGTCAGGCTTACAAGTACTGTGACAAGTTCAACCAATCCAATCTAGTTGGGGTACCAGCAGTCTACATTTAAAAAAACAATAATTTTATTTTCTTAAATCTAAGTTCATTTGCCTGACCACCAATGTAAGTTCATTTGCCTGACCGCTAGCCAGTGTGTGTGTCAGGCTTACAAGTACTGTGCCAAGTTTAACCAATCCAATCTAGTGGTGTACCAACACTTTTTTTCTCTGTAATCTAATTTAATTTGCCTGCCTGCCAGCGTGTGTGTCTTAGGCTCACATTGTATACTGTGCCCACTTGCCCAGTCAGTGCCACCACTCATATCTGGTGTAACAGTCAGTAGTGCACATTTAAACAAAGAATACAATTTTGACTGTAATACATTGAATAGCAGTTACTTGTCTGCAAGCGTCTGTGTCAGGCCTACAGCGTCTACTCTGCCAACTTCTGCAAGTGCACAGTGCCACTCATATCTGATGTCACAGTAGCTTGCACGCATACTACCAATCTGTCAAAACCTGTAATGATGAATGAGGTCTAGAGAAGCCTGGTTCCCTTATCCTCTACAGGTTGAGACCTAATGTTTGGGTGACTCCAGACCAACACATGAGTACAAGCAGCACACAAACTCAAAGCCGCCATCCTCCTCCTGGTCCAGCATCATCAGCCACATCAACCACTGCTGTCCTCCTTGCCCCCTCTCAACCATCCTCCACTCCGTCTCTCGCCTTGAGCAGTTCCTGCTCATCTGCCCATAGTCAGGTGCCTCTAAAGGACATGTTTGAGCGTAAGAAGCTAATGTCACAAATTTGAAGTGATACGACCAACCAAGCATCTTTTTCCATCTCCCGGTCCCAAAAGGCCTTATACACGTGCCCTGATAGGTGACGTAACAAGTATTAAACTGATGAGTAGTACTTACAAACACGCCACTCCTATATGGTGGCACCTTTGATTGCACGTGCCGTTCCCCAAAATTGAAGTGATACGACCAACCAAGCATCTTTTTCCATCTCCAGGTTCTAAAAATCAAGGCCTTATACACGCCCCCTGATAGGTGACGTAACAAGTATTAAACTGATAAGAGTAGTACTTACAAACACGCCACTCCTATCTGGTGGCACCTTTGATTGCACGTGCCGTGCCCCAAAATTGAAGTGATATGACCAACCAAGCATCAGCAGGCGTCCCAGGGGGCTTGTTGTCACCTTTCGGGAACCCTTGGTGGCTGGGTGGAGGAAGAGACCGTCAATGACATCAGTGAGGACAAGGAACGGGACATGGCTAGCTTGGTATCCAACCTTGTGCAAATGGGGAGTTTGCGGTTGTGCAAATGGACTGTTTGCGGTTGTTTGCGGTGCGTTAAACGGGGAGTTTGGTCTGTCACTGTGAAGTGGGCCTAACCCTTACACTACCTGATCGATAAAACATCATACCTGATGTTTTAAAGCACGTTATTCCAAACAATTTACGAATGTTAGGTAATTTATGCCCTTTATGGCTTAAAACCAGACTCTGCATCAACTATGTAATTTTCCATGGGAGTTTTGCCATGGATCCCCCTCCTGCATGCCACAGTCCAGGTGTTAGTCCAGTTTTAACAACTTTCCCATCACTATTTTGGCCAGAAAGAGTCCCTGTGGGTTTTAAAATCCGCCTGCCCATTGAAGTCTATGGCGGTTCGCCGGGTTCGCCGGTTCGCTAACATTTGAGGCGGTTCACGTTCGCGGTTTGCGAACCGAAAATGTTATGTTCGCGACATCATTAGTGACACTTAGATTGCACACAGGTAGACATCATTTCACTAATGTTGTGACTTCTAAAGGTAATTGGCTGCAACAGAGATTTTTTGGGGCTTCATAACAAAGGGGTGAACACATACGCACATGCCAATTTTCTGTTTTCTATTTCTAAAAAATAGTTTTATGTATTTATTTTTCTCATTTAACTTCACCAACTTGGACTATTGTATTCTGATCCATCACATAAAATACAGATTAACAAAACATTGAACTTAAGGCTGTAATGTAACAAAATATGTAAAATGCAAGGCACTGTATATGGAATGCTTGGTTTGTTTGGGGTATGTATGTGATGTAAAAGCTAATTTTATATGAAATTGTAATATTAAAGATGATTAAGATGTTATAAAAGCAAAGTATGTATAATCTTGTACAATTCTGTATATTTTTGTATGTAGAAAAAAAAAGAGATGACTGCAAGCTTGTGAGGAGGCTGATCCTCATGCCCTCCTGCTGTCTCTGGTAGGTGGGAAGTTCGGTGATGCAGGCCTTCAATGATAGCCCTCGGGGTGAGGACATTGGGACTGCAGGTAGGTGCTTCAGGGGGGTCGATGGTGGTGGCATGGTAGGTAAGTGCTGGGAAGGTGCTGCTGGTGGCATGGTGTGGAGGTGCATGGTGTGGTGGCAGTGGTGGTCTTGAGGGTGGACCTGGCATCCACTGTGCCTGTTGAGAAGTAGTGGAGGAGTCATTTTGGGGTGGCGGCACATCGGACCAGTATGAGGTGAATTTATCAGTGAATTTATCTGTCATGGGAAGGGGCCAGTGGGGTCAAAATCCACCCTGGTGACTGCTGGACCTGCAGGTTCCCCCACTGACCAGATAAATATGTCATCCACGTCCTCATATGCTGGATCCTTCTTTGGTGGTTGTTTCTGCTGCTGCTACTGTTGCTCCTCATCCTGTGGGTCATATTGAGGCTCTTCATAGTTAGCCTGGACCTCGGCATCCACCTTTTTATCTGCCTTTGTGGAGACATTGGATGTCCCTGAAGCTGAAATATGATATTATTAGTATATCAGATAACAACATTTGATGATCATATGATCTCTGTGTGTTACTGTATACCTGACTTCATGATGTGTTGATCCTGGATGGCCATTGTGTCATTGTGAGAATTATGTATTGTCTAGGAATTATCACTGATCTTATTGATGTGTTTAATTAGTTGTGTATGTACTGCCTCATATGAAACCAATATACACTACTGGGTCTGCCCTTGGCATCTCATGAAGACACAGACTCTGCTGTACTTGTTGCGCTATGTCAAATCAGTGACTGTCAGGCCCAGAATCTTTGTGCTAAGGGGGACCCTGTTGAACCACATTTTTTACAGATTTTTGCAACCCAAAACCATTTCCAAAGGGTTAAACCACACACTGTTTAATCCTAACCGGCATTACCGCAATGCAAGCCTATGGGGAAGATATCCCCATGTTATTTCCCATTGACGGTAGGCCTTCCTGTGATTGGCTCATTTTGGAGCCAGGAGAGACTTTAAGCTTGAGCTTTAGGTTCTCTGATTTGACTTCAGCCAATTAGCAGGCTGCTTACTGTTAATTTTTTTAAATTTGGTTCCTTCCTCTGTTGTATTTTTCCCATTGTTCTGTTGTGTTGCTGGAGCCATGAAGCCTGGCTGTGTACATACAGAGAGTCAGGTAACTCAAAACATCTTCCCAGCTGAAAAAATTATGCGCAAAAGACTCTATCCCTTTGGAAACATATTTTGATTGTAACCCCATCTTTACTAGACCATAAAGACTATAGTAAGCAGTATACTCTGACTGTACTAAATTACGGTATTTTTGGATATACCTACCACATTGTATGCTACCAGAATAAGACCAGTTTTCCCTATGTATTTACATGCTTAGTGTCTACTGAATTGCCCAGAGGCAGGCTCTACCTCAGTGGGCAGGTCCCTGCTGATTGGTGATTTTTAATTCCATTAGTACAGTTGGTTCACTGATTGGGTCATATGTAGCAAGGCAGAGAGTTCAAACTTGTTCACTCCCTCTGTTCATTATGTTTTGGGATGTTCCCCACTGTTTGACAGTCCTTAAATACTCTGCTTGTTCCTTCAATAAATCAGTTCCAGTTTGGTAGTGCATAAACAAAGAATGCTGTCATTCTTGGGTAAGGACTTCCTGAGCTAAATCATTTTTTGACACCTTGTTACCAGAAACTGGGTTCTAGTTCAAAGTGACCTGCATCTGTTCCTGTGCTTCCTTCTGTGTCCTGAGCTGGTTCCTGACCTGGAGAAGCAAACTGGGCACTGAGGTTTCCAGAACCCTGACAATCTAGGGGTGTTTCTGTGGCTGAAAGCAACATGGTTTGGGGCACACATGTTTCCCTCACTCCTGGGTCATCCCAGTGACCACCTCTCAGCAGGAACTTGCAACATGCTGCTGAGACATGGTCCCTGATAGGCTAGGGCACTACATGGCACACCCAGACCTACAGTGTCTGTATCTGCATACTTTGCAGTGGACACACCCATACAGCAACTATTTATTAGATATTTAATTATTTAAATAGATGACTTAAATGATTATCAGTTTATCCTGGTGTCTCAAAGTAATTTGACACACACATGTATTATTTACCCTGTCAAATACAGGAACCTTATATATCCATGTAATTGATGTGAAGCATTTACATTGGATGTATGTTAGCTATGTGTGTGGTGTACATGTTTGATTATGTGACTTGATGATAAGGTTTATGATATTAACATAGCAGGGTCCATGGCTGCTGAGTGTCCACCAGACCCTTCAGTGTGACCACCGTTGTTGAGGCTATCCAATCCCTCAGCATCCTCTCCCACTAGTTGAAGTGGACCATATATGGAGGGCCACCACCAGTTGCTCTTGCACTTGCTGCCTTCTCTGACATCTTCCTCCTCTCCTTGCATTGGCAGTCACCGTAGGGGTGCTTGACAAAGTGTATGTCCTTCATATACAGCCCTGCGACACTGTCCTCCCTAAATACCTTCTTTCACATCTTGGCCCTCTGGCCCAACCCTTACATCCCTTTTCCCGTGGAGGATACTGGCATTGACACAGATGGTACAGCGGAACACCATAAACTCTGCAGGATTATAGTGGTGCTTTGTTCTTAGGGACAGCCTCCTGACTATGCATGGGAAGGCTCATCTCCTTGGTCTGCTCCCGAGGCCTGCTTTTGCCCCACCACTGGGATTATTCCCCTCCCCTTCTGTCCCTGATCTTAGTGTTCCTGCCATGCAAACATTCCTCCCTCCATCTCTCTTTTGTTGTCAATGACCCTCTGTTGCTGGCACTCCTCATTTCCCATATCTCCTCTCCTCTCACTTCTCCTCTCCCTTTCTCCTTACCTCTCCTCACCTCTTCCTCTCCCCATCTCTTTCTCCTGCCCATCTCTCCCTCTCTCCCTCCTCTCCCTCTCTCCTCAGCTCTTCCTCTTCCCATCTCTTTCTCTCCCCCATCTCTCACTCTCTCCCATCTTCTCCCTCTCTCTCCTCCATCCCTCTCTTTGCTCCTCTACCTATCTCCACCCTGTCTCTGTTCCTCTTCCAGCTCCTCTCCCCAGGGCACCCTCTTCACCCCCCCCCCATCCTTACTCCTCCCTCAACACCAAATTCATCAATAATAAAAATATAATAATAAAACAATATAAGGCATTATGTGTATGTATAAGTGTAATAACATTTTTTATTATATGTTAAATTTGACGTGAGGTTTTAGGATGTGGGGTGTATGTGAGTTGTTAACTAACTCTAAATAAGTACCCTTTGTGTGGTTGCATTAATCTATGTGTCAGTGTTTTATGTGCTATCAGAAAATCATGTGTAATATATAATTTTTGTGTACAGTACAATAAGATAGAAAAGATACAAACAAGAACTCCTACCCACTCTCCCAAACAAACTCTCCACTCTCTCCAATGCAATAAAATAAATCCACCAGCACCTAGACCTGAATGTTTGCTTGGTTGCTACGACAGTCATTATTTGGGTGAGAAACAGACTCTTTTATGAACTTTGAGCCAGATTCAATTGAGCTTTTGCAAGTTACTGGAGCTCGTAAGTGAGGTCACAAGTTAATTTGCTTTTTAATTGGTGACTTTTTGCGGGCTCCAAATGGGTACGAGTTATGGCCTTGAAAAAATTGCGATGGTTTAACCCATAACTTACAGCCTCCTGAAGCCTTTGATCTTTCACGTACACAAGAGTTACAATGGCTAAAATCGCAAATCGCTATTCAATTGCTCCAATTCCCCAAGACCGCAAAGGTTTTCACACCCGTAAATGGCAAATGAAGGAGAAAATCCTACAAGTGCTAGAGAGGACTTGCAAGGGGGTTAAACACCTATTCGTAGCACTGTAAATGCAAATAAAAAATCAATACTGCACTGTAAATAACGGGGAAAGCAATGATAGACATTATAATTAATTGCACAACAGTCTCCAGCTCGCAAATCGGCAGTATATAAGATTTATTTTTATGTTTCATATCAGGGTTAAATCGTTCTCGGGTATCAACGAGTTAATACATATCAGACCAATCATATGGACAAGAACAGTATAGGCATTCATTTTCATAATTCTGTAGATTGCGTTTTGCAAGACTGATCGCATATCGCACCCCAGAACCTAATTGATTTACTTGAAACCTCCATGTTTTACTGCCGTTATAATGACGGCCTAATTTTCTATTGGCTGATTTGATCAATAATGCTTACCCATCCAATGCTGCTATTCAATCAGACTTTAAAAAATCTTTAGAATGCACAGGTCCTTGAAATGGCACTTATGTTACCAATTGATTATGTACAGATTAGTCTTCTGTGTTTGATTAGTATTGCTTACTCACCCATTTATACTGTTTTATCAGTATTGAGAGCCTTTTTACAACTCACGGTGCACTGGAACCATCCCAAAGCCTAAACTGCACCAATCAAATGCATAGCCTTTATTTTTCTCTACTTTATCATTATTGCTTAAACATTTATTTATTTATGATATGAGTTTAGTACTGGTAATATATTTCAACACACAAGACCTTTACCTTAGCATTAAAGCTTCAAGGCTGTATTTTAAAACCAGCAATGGTTCTAAACAGCCGTCCCTGAGACCTTATCTGCCACTGCCACTTACCATTAGTCACAGTTATAGAGGTACTTATATACATGTACACTTTTCTCTATTCAATTCAGTGCAAAGCTAGATAAAAAGTCTGTAAACCACATGAAGTATAACCCTGTTAAACATGTACTGGACCTCACAGCTGGTACACAAACCAAAAAATGGTCACATGCAGCTGGAGATATCTGATTAAGACTGCTTCTGGAATTTGGGTGGGGCCATTTTTCCCTGCAGGCTATGTAAGACTGCTTATGGACACAGTCAGTCTGGGCTGAAGGAAGATGTATACACACAGGAATGTGTGCAGATTTTATTGAATTGAGAAAACACACACACATAAGTGAGCTGGAAGAAGGCACAGACAGAGAGACAGCAGTTGGAGCTAATGAGTGAAAACCTGGAGTTCTGAAGATTATAGGCCAGTGATTGCAAGCAATGTATTGGACTGCTTGTTTTTGTTTTTGCTCCACCCAGGTTTAGCCGGATGGCTGTTTTGCTAGTGAAGGACTATCTATTAATAAAGGCTGACAACTTGTCACATGTTTAAGATGGAGGAACTTGTGAAAGCCCTGGTACAAGCCACTGCATGCCAGCAAAGGAATACACAACAATTGTTGAGACAAGCAGCAGAGGACAGAACCCAAATCACACAATCTTTGGCAGCACAACAGGCTCAATATGTAGAGGACTGAGCCTGTATGAGACAAGCTACGGCAGCACAACAGCTGAAGCGCCTTAGGCCTGTAAAAACTACTGTGACTTCAGAGATCTGTGGGAGCATTAAACCGAATCTCTTCCTACAAAAGATGACTAGTAAGCATGATGTGAAAACATACCACTTGACAATTGAAAGAATTGTCACTAGGGATAATTGGCCCCAGAGTCACTGTGCCACAATCATTGCTCCTTAATTTTGTGGTGAAGCTCAGAAACCTTCTTTGTCATGGATGAAGAACAGGCAATGAATCATGCTAATCTGAAGGCAGAAATCCTTGACAAAGTGTCAGAGCACAAAGATCCCTCTCAAATAAATTTTTCGATAGTAAGAACCTTCCTGTCTTCTGCATAAATATGACTATTATGGTGTATGGGATTCTGAGAAGTGACGTGATACTCTGCTCAAGCTGAGGGCTCAGCTATCCTGTTAGGGTATTGAGAAAGAAACCTCATGCAGATGGACGCAAGGCAAGGTACTGTCATTCACTGTGTGCAAAACCAGTCTCAGTATGAAAGATGTTGATCATGACACTGGAAAAGACTTGAACCTGAACCAGTGCAGGAACCTTATGGGTAATGAAGAGGCATCCATAAGAAACCTAGCCTCCTGTCCCTTGTGAATGCTGCAAGGGGGTGAATTATAATTTAGCAAAGGAAATGTCTGACAAAGATCTCTCACCAAGAGAAAGGAGGGACTCTGCAGAGAGAGGATTGCAGCTATTGAATTTTCTAAAGAAGAATGTCCTGATTGTGATGATAAAACTGAAATGCTTCCTAAAGTGGATGAGGAGGTACGTGAGAATTTGGAGATTGAGCTGGTGGAAGAAAGAACCTGTTAGGACAAACAGAGCAGAGCATGGACATGAGTTCCATGAAAATTGTGAAGAATCCCGACATGGCCATAATACAGAGTGCTCTGGCCAAGGAGAGGCAAGAGGGAAAACAAGCACAGCAGCAAGCAGAGATGGACTCCATCTAAATGGGAGTGAACAAGCCTGACACTGAAGGCAGACAAATTGCTGCTAATATGAGGGGCATCAGGATGATATCAAATTGCATTCCTGAGTGAAAGAAGCATGCATTTGGGGACAAAAGGGCCTCTTACAGGAAGAAGACACAGATGTCTATTCTGAAGTAGAGGGGAAAAAATTGAAGCTAAAAGAGCAAGTTGTGCAGAAGCTGCAGGTCAATAGTGAACAGGTGGAGCAAGATCTCCTCACTAATTGTTTGTCTTAGAGAGAAAAAGACATTACTAATCCCTCGTCCCAGCTACAAGTGGGAAAATATTCCCTGCAGCAGAATCAGAAGGAAACAGCTCTGATAAAAAAAGGTGCTGCTGTTACGAAAGGGTGGTCAAACTCTCTGATCTGGTGACACAGTTGGCTAAGAAGGATGCTTTTCTAGAAGAGACGTACACTGAGCTCCAGTACCTGTTTACACAAAGTACTGTTGAATGCAGAGCTATGTCTGCAAAAATCTGCTATGCTAAGCATAGAATATGAGCTTATACAGGAGGGAGAGAAGGAGGAAGAAAGTATGACTGAATAGTCAGAGGTATTCAAGACAGAGGAGCCTCTTCAGCTGATCATGCAGCAAGATATCCATCACAAGCATGGTGAACTGGCAATGCAACAAGTCAAGCAGGAAAAGATCCAGCTTAAGGATGATAAGAAGAGTTAAAAACTGGAAGCCTTGGAGGCAAAGCAAGAAGAGAAACAGAAACAATTAAGAAAAGTGGTTGAAAGAGCATGAAAAGTGGGTAAAAGCTGAGAAGGCTGAAATCACAAGGTTTTTCACTAAGCCCAAAACTAAAAAGGCTTGTAAAACTGTTGTTAACCTGTGTGTGAAGTTTGCCCCATTTAAGATTAAGAAGAACAAAGATGGATGTGGCACCTCTGTGCCATGTTAAGTTTGACTGATTTGACTGAAGCCTCTGAACAACTGGATACATTCCAGCAAAACCAAAATTCTGAAAGGTCCTTCCTATTTAACATAAAAGGTCGCAGAATGGGAAGTCCTGTGGTACCAAGGATGCCTGTTATGAACCGTTAGGCAGATAAAGTGCAAATCCAAAAAGATAAAAAAGCAGCCATTGAGAAGGCCATGCTTGTGGAGCCTGTAAAGATTAAGTTACTAGATCAGGAGGTACCCCCCCCCCCCCCGCATTTGTTTGTGTTGATGGACTAATTGAGGGATGTTGTGTTGCTGAGGGAGAAAGATACCAGAGATGCATCAGAGATGCAAAAGAACAAGACGAGGTGCAGAACCTTCACAGGGCCAACTGAGTTAGGAGGCTGCAATCACTACTATAACACAACAGTTGCAGAAGAAACCATCTGTGCAGAATGTTCTAGCCCAAAGCATCACAGAAAGTCTCACAGAGAGTGCCTGGGACTTCCCCAACTTGTCAGGAAGCAAAAGACTTACTCCTCAATTAGTGAATTGACCTTTGGTAAAGTTACAAAACATTTTACACTGCTGACAACAATACGTCTTTCCAGGACTATCAGCAGCGGCTGGTTATCTGGCATAAATATAAGCTGAATCTGCAAGTTGCCATGCAGTAAGGAATACCTTAATACTGGAGGAAAGGAGGGGTGAACTGTTACACTGTGTGTAAAACTGTTTTGTTTTTTGTTATTCTGTCTCTCACTGTTAAACTATACCCACCATTAAAATTATAGACTGATCACTTCTTTGTCACTGGTCAACCATTCAAAATCAGCAGGGGTTAAAATACCCCCCCCCCCCCACACACTGTATATAGTGTTTTTAATATGTGTGTGGTATTTTATTGTATTGTAATGGGATGTAGGTAAACGGCAACAAAGGTTCTCATTTCTCATATAAGGATGTTTTATCTATTGGTCAATAAAAGTAACATTTTAACCCTTGAATGATGTTACATTCTATATTGGAGGATAAAGCCTGACAATTTATTGAGTATGTTATTTTAGATTTAATTATCTGTAAATTACTTACACATAGTACCAGGTATAAGAATTTAAGTATCTTCTAACCAGATATAAGACGGTCGTGCTAGTTGTGCTAATCTGTGTCTTTTTGTATTAATGTTCTCCATCACAGAGCAAAAAAATATGGGCCCAGTGGAGACTGACAACTTGTCACAATATATATAAATAAATACATACAGAAGATTTCTTTCAATAATATAATAGGTTAAGGTATCCAAATACTGTATTTCTAGATGCACTTGTTGATGACAGATAGCTTTGATAGATGTGCAAATATTTTAAAGAAGCAGAGGAAAATACAATAGCAATACATTGATAGTGTTTGTTATAGACAGTTATCCTTAAACAGTATGATCAAATTATGTACAAAGGAAAAAGGCAAGATTAGTTGGGACACTTTATTGTTTATTATACATAATATTTTTTAAGGTAGCAAAATATTTATTGATAATATTTAAATTTTTATTTAAAAAATTACATTCAATATTTTATTCAGTATAATCAAAATATAAAGTCAAAATAATTTTCTGAATACAGTGCTCAAAAGTGGGAACACTCTGCATTAAAGGGTCACTATAATAGTCCAACTTTCATAACCTCTAAGAAGTAAAGATCTGAATAAACAACCATTCAATTTATTATGATTTGAAAAGGTTTTCTGAATAGTGTACTGTTTTAGAATTACAATATTGCATTTCACACACAAGTATCATATATTTAGCCATTAACAAGTCTAAAACATGAACGGATGACATTTAGCCAATATCCAGCCAAAAAGAAGAAATTATGTCATTGTCATGCAATTATGGATATATATTTTACTTTAAACTTAATACTGTCTTTTGAACAATAGTTTTTCTTTTTATAAAATATGATCCAATATTTAGTAAAAATTACATTAAATGCTATCTTGTAGTTGTTTAGTTACTTTAATGCATGGAATGAAAATAATATTTGTTGTAAATCCATTGCAGCGTGGATTAAATCTGTAAAATAATTACATGAACATAATATTTTGGTTATTCTTGTACAGGCATACTAGCAGAATGCCTTAATTTGCTACAACCCTTTGCTTTTGACTGCTTCTATTGTTTTGTCTATTGAAGAGTTCAACGTTGGAAGCCTTTTGTGCTGATAGCCAGCTTGACTGTGGTCCCTCTGGTACTGTACATATATCTGTGTCCTCTGAGATATTTCTCAAGTGTCAATCACTAATTGTCTTGTTGTTTGATATTTATTACCCCCAAGACTCTTTAGTGTATACACTTTGTAAATTGCATAAATGCATTTATTCATTTACCTATTAGTTGCCTTATGATGATGTAGAAAACACACAAAAGATAATTAATTTAATTAATTATGGTAAATAAACATGCATGTACGATTTCCAGGCAGCAAATCCACAAAGCAATGCCCTCTCTTGGGGACCATATGAAAATGCAGTTCATAGATAAGCTGCAAAGAGGATATTATGCCAGATATATTACATATTCTACAGATGCATTCATCTCCATGGTAAGAGTGAACATTCTGCGTATTAAACTTTCAAAGGTAGTCAATTAAAACAATGAAATATAAGTAAGAATAGAAATCAAAATAGTAGTGTTAGCAATGTGTGTATATCACAAACCTGTTGGACTTTTGGCCCTTGTGACTGGGCCACAATATACACTAGTCACAAATGCCAGTTGGGCAAAGGCTATTCTAAAGAGAATATACCACTTTGGTTATGAGTGTAGGACCCACTAGCCAGCCTAGCCACCCACCCACCGTTAGGTTCCCAGAGAAACCTTCATCTGTACACCCAGGAACCCTCGTTCAGACACTCTGGCTCCAGTGTTCACAGTATCCTAACCAACCCCTGCTGTGCCCAGACACTGACCGGAGATGGCTGACATCTGAGGCCAGTGGGCCACACTTGGTGGAAGTCCTAGCTCACATGGAGAAATTAGATCGTTAGATTGTGATTGTTTAAGGCAAATAATATTTGATGTGTGGCATGTAAAAACTGTACAAAAAGGATGAACCAACTAATACATTTTATGATCTGTTTGGGACACAGATACACAGTGTGTCTCATTTAGAGGGAAGGTGTTTATTATTTTTTTTAAATCAAGAAATAATTTCTGCAACTTGTCCTGGAACACAGTAACTGGGCTCAAATGACCATTTACCTCATTATAAGTGCTCTTTGTGGTGGGAAAGAGCACAAAATTGTATGTAAAAAGGATCCATTTTTTTAATTACACTATTAACAGCTAAAAAATATAACGTTTTTGAAGTCTGTTTACAAACACAGTGTATCCTGCCTCCTGACTTTTGCATGATTAATAAGAGACAGCTGCGGCACGTGCAGTGAAGACAGTGACTGATATCAGTTTATACCTGAACTCAGGAATGCACAGACTAGTTAACCCATTACTGACCTGTTTAGGTGACACACCGCCCTATTAAATTAGAGCCCCGTAAGTGCAATGGGAAGCTCGCAATGGCTGCAGGCTTGAAATTTAGCCGAGTTACTGAGATGTGGGACTTAGAAAAAAAAAGATACGAGACGCGGGACTTAGAAAAGAAAGATACGGGGAGCAAAAAATTACGAGATTAAAGGCCAAACGATGAAAACTAAATAAAAACACACTAAATACATCCCAAAAAATGACAAAAACATCACAGACAGCACGGGGCAACAGCCAGGACATCTGGGAGTGAGGTGG
This sequence comes from Discoglossus pictus, assembly GCA_027410445.1. Classification (NCBI taxonomy): domain Eukaryota; kingdom Metazoa; phylum Chordata; class Amphibia; order Anura; family Alytidae; genus Discoglossus; species Discoglossus pictus. Next base: position 129,617,846 of record CM050165.1, on the reverse strand, counting down.
AATGCGAATTTAACTTGATTTAGATGATTTTCAACCACTTGAAAATTGCCTAAGCAAGGAAAAAAATGGCCGCCGGAAAAAATGAAAACACGTAGCACTTTACACATCTAACTACAACATACAAAATACACTATTACAAAAGCCGGGAAATGCTCACAAGCCGTGTAACACATTAATAACATTACGAATATACAATGCTGCTTTACACGATAAACCAACGGCTTTACCTCGCGCACGCAGCCTATTTATAATGCACACTTGGAACATTCATTACACTTTATAAGCAGGGCACCAACACTCAAATTGTATATTCTATGCAGATGGAAAATACAAACAGATTGTTAGCTCTTCAGCCTATTGCTCACTGCATATATGAATTAGAAATAATTAAAGTATATTAATTTAATGAATAAATCATTAATTATTACTTAACTACATATACATAGAAATATATATCTCTCTTTATCATGACTCATTAAGGTGCTCAGAGGACCAAAAGTACACAACAGGAGAGGTCTCACAATGAGCGTCGAAGGTCCTCACAGTATAAAACGTTTTACATTGTGCATCAAACAGCATTCCCAGCATTAAAATTTTATTGACCGTAATTTTTTGATGGGCAAGTCGCTAGTAATGTTATAACCACGAATAATAACTGATGCATTCCATTTTCTTTTTGCTTAATTATAATTCAGATGTTCTCTTCATTTTATTTTTCATTTTGTTCTCATCTATCTGTCCCTTTATAAAGTTATGTTTTATTAATTGTTCATCACTTTGGATAAGCTTGTTTTTATATTACAACAAGATATATAGAGGTGCTCAATCAGAGAACAAATTAAGCTTAATATATTAGTTCTATAGACAGGACACTTGTACTCTTTACAGGGAGAAATATTCTGTAGCATATCAGCCTGGTCTGACTCAGGAGACAAAAACAGCAAACCCCATATATGTTTCTGCCTTAGTTGGGCTTTTGTAAGTATGGTGCAGTTTAACTCCCTAAGGCACAGTGAGCAAGGTGCGCAAATCTGGAACTCCTTATCACCCTCGGGGAGACTAAGCCTTAAGGGTCATTTGTATATGCAACAGCAAAAATGTAGGTGCTCAGTTATGAAAAAAACTAACCTTAATAAGTTAGTTCTATAGACATGATAACCCACTCTGAAATATCCTGTAATATATCAGTCTGGTCTCACTCAAAAGAGTGATCCAGCCCCAAAATATCAGGCAATGCTTGAAAACTTTAAGACTAAGAGCATAAATAAACAGGAGAGATGTCATACACATAAACAGATTCTTCAAAAATTCAGACTTTCCCCTCCACATTTTTTTTTGCTCAGTTGCTAATATTGTTATTTTTGGATATACTTGACAAACAACTTTTTTTCTTGAACTGCGGTGGTTCTTTAATCTATTTGGCTAAATAAGAAAACAGATTATTATCATACACATGTCCAAATCAGTAGTTAACTCTCATATTGCCCTCAGATGTCTGAAGACAGCAGGTCTCTAAGATTATTTGACACTGTTGGGATGCTTTGGTACTGCAAATCCTGAAGCAACAGTTTGTTTTTTAAATAAAGCAGATGATTTAGGCTTCACTTCAGATACATAGTAGATTTCCCCTACATCTTTGCTTATTTACTTGGAACTTCATGTGATTTTTATGATTTTATGGAACTTCTCACATTGGTCAAGAGGAAGAGCTGGAAAATTCAAAATATTTCTCATTACTAATAGCCCTATTAAATTGAACGTGATCAATTAGTCAAACCTGTAGTTACGGGTTTAGATGGAGCCAATGGCAACAGCGATCATCATCATTACATCACTGAAAAATGGAGGTTAGATTTCAAAGCCTTACAGGCTTCAATTACGAGTTTCAATCGGACCTGTATTCCAGAAATAATGCATTAAGGATAAATCCGTAAATATGATATTCTAGTCCATGCGAGTTCCATTATATCTATTAACACATTGATTGCCGGGATCAATATAACACCGAAATTAAACTTAAAATAAAGTATTTTATATTGCAGATTTGCGAGCTTGAGAATATTGAGCTATTAATTTTAATACCTAACATCACTTTCCCTTTACCTATAAGTACAGTAGTGTGTGTATATTTGCTATGGATAGGACTTTAACCCACTAGCGGGTCCTCTCTATTACCCGTTGGCTTCTTGGCTCCATTTGCTTGTTACTGGCTTGACTGTGAATTAATTTGTGGCAATTTAATAGCGTGATTGGAACGTAACAGTTACGGACTTGAAAGATCAAAGCATTTGCGGGAGCGCAGTTCAAATTTTCACGTCTCTTAGCCTTTTCTCACCCTTACCCCGCAAATCATTCTCGTGTTGCCTTAAGGGGCTTGCGGCCTACGTTACGGGCTACAGTTTTCAACATTAAGGGAATTTAATTGGGCTAAAAGTATGGTATCAATGACAATTATTATTATTATCCTTGTAGTATTATGCAGCTGATATACTAACATAATTTTAATTACACAGGTCAAATCAACTTATCAACCCTAACACTTAAATTTTCAGAATATACTGGTTAATTGGTTTTCTGGGCTGTTGCCAATATTTAATGCCTTCTCTTGTAAGTAGCAGAGTGTTCACTTTTTTGAAGTGTCTTCTATATGCAAGTACATTTGCTGTGACATTTAGTAAAAAAAAAAAAAACTCAACGCAGTAACTCAAGATGAAAAAGTACAAAGCCTTTTCATTTTACGCCAAAGCGGAAAATAATTTTACATAGAAAGGAAAATAACAATAGGACAACTCTGTTTCATTTTGTGTAGTAGCTTTCTTAGATGGAATGCTTCTCCTTTCAAAATAAGCAACAAAAAAAAAAAATATATGTATTATCCATAAGCATTCTATTATATTGGAACATTTATGTAAACCTCTTTCAAATAAAGAGTCCCATGGCTCTCTAATGATCAGATTATTATCAAGAGAATAGTGATGTTTTATATGACCTATTTTAAATGAGGGACTCTGTGTCTCTCGATCTATCAGGTGGTTCCTATGACCTTAATATTTTTCTTATTTTTTTTAACAAACATCTAATTTAAATTAATTAATCTGAAATGAACCCCTGAATTATATCTGTACTTTTGTGGGTAATGAGTTATAGGTAGGGATTGGTAAAAATTTTTAATTGCAATAATTTACATAAATGCAACTATAGATGCCTAAATTACATTTGTGGTAAATTCCTACAAATATTCATTGTTAATTTTTTCAGTTTACATTTTTTTTTAGTCATTCAGTCAAGTCCAACTCTCCCCCTGAACCTTTGGACCCCAGCATCGCAGGTACATCTCTCAGTCACTGCCCCTCTGAGCTCCATCAAGTTCATGTTCATTGCTTCAGTGACCTCATCTATCCATCTCCCCTCAGCATCAGAGTCCCCTCAGCATCAGATTCTTCTCCCGGGAATTCTGCCAGATTATAATCATACCTACTAGTGAACAGTTTGTCTTGCTTTCCTGACTACTTATTTTTTGGGATCTTCTTGCATTCCAAGGGACTCTAAGTAGTTTTTGCTGACACCAAAATTCAAAGACGTCAATTCTACGGCGCTCAGATTTCTTTATGGACCAGCTCTCACACCCATGCATTACTACTGGGAATACTATAGTTCTAACTATGCGGACCTTTGTTGATAGTTTAATATCCTTACTTTTTACTAGCTTGTCCAAGCTTGAAATATCTTTCCTCCCCAAAAGCAAATGTCTTTTAATTTCATGGCTACAGTCACCATCTGAAGAGATCATCGACCCCAGGAAAATCAACTCTGTCACTGCCTCCACTTCTTCCCTGTCTATTTGCCAGGAACTGAGATTGCCGTTTGCCATGATCGTCTTTGTAACATTAAGGCAGCAGGCCAACTTTTGCACTCTCTTCTCATTTCCCCTCATCAATAGGTCATTTAGTTCCTCCTCACTTTCAGCCATCAAAGTGGTATCATCGGAGTACCTGGAGTTGTTGATATTTCTTTCAGCAATATTGATTCCGGCTTTGGATTAATCCAGTCTGGTCTTACACATGATGTATTTGGTGTATAAGTTAAATAAATAAGGTGACAATATACAGCCTTGTCACACACCTTTTCTGATCTTAAATGTTTCTGTTGTCCCATGTCCAGCTCTGACTGCGGCTTCGTGGCCCACATACAAATTCTTTGTTTATCTCTTGCGCCTCTTCTGCGGAACCTGGCTTGCACATCTGGTAGTTCCTGGGCCGTATATTGTTGGAGTCGAGCTTGTAGGTTCTTAAGCATTATCTTGCTGGCATGTGAAATTACTGCAATTGTTCGATAATTGAAGCACTCCTTGGCACTGCCTTTTTTGGTGATTGGGATGTAGACTGTCTTTTTCCAGTCATTGGCCACTGAGTTTCCCAAAATTGTCTGCATAAGGCAAGCAACATCTTCTAGAATTTCTAATAGTTCAGTTGGGATTCCATCAACTCCTGCAGCCTTGTTATCAGCAGGCATTCTAAGGCCCATTTCACTTTGCTCTCCAAAATATCTGGCTCCAGCTTATTGGAGAAACTATTGGGGTCATCACAGCTGTTAATATCTTTCCTGTATAGATCTTCAGTGTATTTCTGCCACATCTTCTTTATCTGATCTTCTTCTGTTAAGACCCTACTTTGAGATTTTTTTTAAGAGATCTCTTGACTAACCCATTCTGTTATCTTCTTCAATCTCTTTACATCGCTCATTGTAGAATGTCTTCTTGTATCTTCTTGCTCTGGATTCTGTATTCAGTTGGACAAATCTTTTCCTTGTTGCTGTTTCCTGGATAACGTTGCAAACTTGGTCCAGAGTTCTTCCCGCATTCTATCTGGTGGTTGTCTGATGTGAAATGTCCCATTCCATCAATTTACATTACACCTTGTAAATTATTATTATTATTATTATTATTATTATTATTATTAAAAATAATAATAATAGCAGAAAATAAATGATTTGGTAAATAATTGCCCATTAGTTTTAAACAAATACTTTAATCTATATCTTTTTAACAATATAATCCAAAGTATTGGATTCAAAGTGAATATTTGATTAAAAAAGGGGATTATGCTACTTAGCATGTGTTGTTGGGGTTCATCTCCAGCATTGATCCCAAGCCTCCTTACATACACATCCACTGCCATTCTTTCCTTTCTTTCATGCCTTTCCCTTCTCACATATATCACATCCTGATGTCTTTCAAGCTACAAATCAATGTAATGTATATACCTTCTCATTCACATAATATTAGTCATAGCTCTCACAAGCCTCCTGTAACCTGGGTCCATGATTGCATTGATTGTTGTTTGGTGTGTTGCTGGGCTTTTTATATCCCATGCATTACACCACCTTTTTCAGTCATGTGGTTTTAGAGATTTGTACTAACATTGCACTTAATCCTGGTGATGATTACATGAATTATTGACAATGGTTAATGTTCACAGATGTATATGGACTTAATGGATCATGATAGACTATTTAGGGCAATACTGGCTCTTTAAGAGGCAGTGAAGGCTTTTCTCAGGCCTCTTTTGGTCTTTACAAGTGGTTGAGGGTATACATGGGTTATTTCCAACATTTTATGGCTCAAAGGGACTTAAGTGACTGCTCGGGGTGCTGCTTTTTAACTACTGCAACAATGTAATGGCCTTGGTGATGATTTCAATGGAAGAGCTACTCCCAGTTTGAGATTTTTGGAGATGTAACTCCATTTAGTGGCCACATCTCATAACTGTATTTAGTTCCTGTGATCTACTTGCTGCTTAGTGATATGCAACATTGTCAGCTTTACTTGCAAATATTTCTATGTGGGCTATGTAAAAGGAGCCCTTTGGGCACAATTGTTTAAAAAGACAGTAACATTTATTTTTTCACAATAATTTTGTGAAAACTGTAAGGAATTTCTGCTTTAGTCCAAACTGCATACAAGAAATATATTATAGCCACACACTAGAACTTCACTAGTCAAAATATGAAATAGATGTTTTTAAGTACAAATAGAAATATAATTAAGCACATTTCCATATTGACTTTTTGTCAAGCTCAGATTTACCAATAATTTTACATTTGTACTTCATTTTGCTTTAGCATCTATTTTCATCAAATTTTATATAGTAACTTTGGTTCAAATCTAGACTATCAATTCAACACTTTTAGATATCCTCCCATATGTTGAGAACTGTTAATTGATCCACAGAAAGACAAACAAAACCACCACTGAAACACTGCCAATTATCTCTTTAGAGGTGACAAAAATGCTTCCTGATCCCAAATACTGGCATGGATTTTACTCTTGATCAATAACCTTCTTATTATGGTTAACTGACATAACCTTTCATGCCCTTTTTATGCAAAGATATGTACAGCTGCTTTTTGCCTTTACAATTATTTTTTTATTTACATTTCTAGTTCACATAAAAAATTTGTGTCTGGAACCAACAATAGTTTACAGACTTGTAATGTTTTTTTTAAGCTACAATATTCCTATGCTATGTGTTTATTAAATGTGACCTTTTAGCTCCCTAATGTGCTATTACTTTACTTAATTCTTAGAATTCTTCAATACAAATAAACATAATTGTTTTTTTCATCAACTGTCTTTTTTACTGACTAGAAAAAAAATGTACATATTTGATTGTAAGACTAATCAACATATCACCCTCTGAATTTTACTACAATTTTTAGTTGAAAGACAATATTTAAAACATTTTCTCGTTTGTAGCTAAGCATTCACATTTATGAAGTGTTTTCTATATAGATGTGTATTTTATGAGATTGCATTTATCAATTAATATAACCTCAAGACAACAACACACAAATAAATAAAGTAGCCTAAACCAAAAAAAACTTACATTTTTAAGCCAAGAGAGAAAGTAGAAAAGCCCAAAATAGAGACAGTAGGGGGAAATACCACCAGGACAGTCTAGGAGGTGGCAACATCCCAATAGTATTTTGTGCAGTAACCTTCTGAGGTGGATCGTTTCTCCTGCTCGCTGAACAATATAAAACATAAAAAATAATATTAACCATCACCAATCAATTATATTGGAAACAATGAAGCAGACTGTAAGGGTAGGTGTGGTTAAAAGGTTCAGTTAAATTCCTCAAATCGCTTGAAACTTATCGTAGTTTGATAAATAGGCTCCATTTAAATCATGCGTGAAAGATTTACTAAGCATCTCAAGTGCATCGCATGTCATCTCTTAATTTATTATGTAATTTACTATGGGAAAAGCAGCCCATTCTCACCTTATCTCAGTCTTTCTAACCAGGTGAGTGCTTAATAAATCCCTCTGCATGCAAGAGCTTTGATTCTTCAAGTAGTAATCATAGTAAACAAAAAAGTAAAAGCAACTTCCCAAAAGGTTTGATTGCTATGTCTATAGCGCTCCACAAGTCATATCAAGAGGACAGTGCAATTGAATATATAAAGATGGCTCTTGCAGTGATGGGTATAAATAGAGAAAAGCGAAGTGGATATTAATCTGAGGTTATTCAATAGTCACACCAAATAAATCCACTATGCGGGAAAGTGATAGAAATTAAATACAAATTGTCTCACTTTGGAATGATATAGTTCTCCAAATAGTGTCCTTTCTTCTTCCCGGTTGTGTCCAGAATAGTCCCAAGTGTAATTAAAGTGTGTCCTCCAAAAATTCAACCCTGTTTGCAATGCTGCTTCTTCCAGACTGTCCACAAAGTACTCCAAAAGAAACAAAAAAACCAAGAAGAGGGGTGGGAGGGACAAGCGCAAAGCCAAACCAATCGTGAAATATGTACATTAATGTTTATTATAGCAAATAATTAAAATTATTACACTCACATTCAATATGATATCAATTCACGTGATATAAGAGATGTCACAGATATTGTCCTGTCGTCCTTATGTTGCTTGGTGTTTTTAATCCTGACGGCCCAATGTTTAGTGTCTCAATAGTCCAATATCCAATATATCAATTGTTACAGTGATACTCTTACAATTAGAGATAAAAAAAACATTTCCTATAGCCGCTAACGAATAGAGTGACAGTAAGCATTGCTGGTTGGGAGGATGGATCCATACACATATGGTACTTATGATAATAAGACCCACAGACATGGCAATTTCCTTATAGAGGAAAATGTAGATACGAGGAGAAATGACCCAATAGAAATTAATCCTAGACATCTGCTTAAGGAACTGGAAAAATGGAGCAGATTAGAAATCAGCAATTGGTATGACACGACTAGCTTAGAGAACTATCTGTCCCACAAGATAGTACCTAAGGGTCTCAGAATAGCAAAGAGATGTTCACTGAACCTAGGAGACAAGGTATTCATGTCCAAATGGAATATAGTTCTAGAAAATAGCTCGCTATAACTGATAAAACTACTTATAGAGTATCGAAAGAACAATTTAGAAAGAATTACCACTCATATTAATGAGCTTGTGGAAAAACTACAACCGTTTGCTGAGGATACTGATTGCAGACAGATAGACAAGGAGGTCAAGATAAGGGTGAATAGATTAGAACGAGAAATATGTACTAGGAAAAAAGAGAAATTTAAACGAGACAAACAGGACTATGCAAACAGAATAGAAGGCCATTGTATCACTGTACCCATGAAAACTCATGGGACAAGAGATACTTGGAATAATAAAAACAGGGGATCGAGGAAACAATTACCGAAAGAGAGATGGAGAGACTATATACCTGAAACGATTCAAAGAACCTCAAGATTACCATTAGCTAGGAGAAAATATCCATACAGTAGCATGAATATGGGGAGACAACATGTATACCAATCTTATATTGATACACCACTATATGATGAGAAAATATCAACACACAACCTTAAACATGACATATCACAACATATGGAGAAGAAGAGAGATTTTAATATATTGAGAGACGGCACAAAACAAGGGTGCCTTACCCATAATGAGCAATCAAGAAAGAATGAAGGGGAGAGTAATACCACCCAAAAAAATGTGAAGTTCACCAATTGGCAGACTATACATTCGAAAAATATTGATGCTAAACAGCAATTTGTACAAGATGGGGAAATACCATCAACCAGTAAGGACTCACATTTTTTAGGGAAGTACCGGAGACTACAGGTGATGGAACAGAAGGAACACCCCAATTGGAGACAACGATCCCCGCCCCCACAGAGACGAAAAAGAAGTTGGGAAAATGGAGGACAAGAGGGTCAAGAGGTGGAAGACGAGTCCAATGTAAAAAGAAGAAAAGAGCACAGGAGCAACCAATAAAGATCTTTAATTTGTCAAAAAGGGTTTTAACTACAGTGTTCTGGAAAAGGGGCTATCCTTTTCCCCTGATATGGAGCCAAATGCATTGGATTTATTTGTGGATATCCACAAATTTGTCAGGAAATAAACTCTCCAAAGACACTTCTCAAAACTCGACAAGGGAAGAGGGGAAATAGATAAACCACTGGATGAACAACACCCCATAAAACTAGGAGAACAAGATATAGAAGTCTTATCGACTGTGGAAGACCTGGAGGAAGATAATCATGATCACGATTCACAGTTTTCTATGGCTGTGGCACAAGAATGTGGACTGAGTTTGATGGAGGAGGGTAGAAAAGACAAGATCAGACATACTGATCTAAAACCGAAATCCACATTTTACCCGGTGAACTCCAAAGGGAATTTTATCCCTGTATTTGAAAGACTCATGTTAGCGGATTTAGAAAAAATATGCTCTAAGAAGCATATTAAGAGAAAATTGAATCTGTTCAATAAAGAGAAGCAAGCTCTGATGAGTCTGAGGGAAGATACCAGTGTCGTGATTAGGCAAGCCGATAAGGGGGGAGGTATTGTTGTGCAAGGAAAAGATCAATACCTACAGGAAGTTTACAACCTCCTGAGCGACATTAATGTCTATACCACGTTGACACAAGACCCAACAATGGAATATCAGGATGAATACTCTAAACTCTTGGAAAGGGCTCATATGAATGGCATACTTAACAGTAAAGAATTTGAATACTTAGACTTAAAACACCCGAAAACTGCCATTTTTTACCATCTCCCAAAAATTCACAAGAGCATGGAAGATCCACCAGGCAGACCCATTGTGTCTGGGATTGGAAACTTGACGGAAAAGTTATCAGAGTATGTGGACCACCAACTACAACCCGTAGCCACATCATCCAAGTCGTACATCAAAGATACATCTCATCTATTGAGTATACTGATAACAAAAGAATGGAAACCAAGTTTCAGATGGGTAACACTGGATGTAAGCGCATTGTACACTTCGATCCCACAAGACAAGGGAACATCAGTAATTCGCCACCTGCTAGATGACTTCGATCCCATGGATGTGACACAAAAGGAATTTATTGCTGACGACATGCTGTTTATCCTAAGAAAGAACTACTTTCTATTTGAAAATAAGTATTATCTACAAACGAGGGAAATAGCAATGGGTACAAAATGCGCACCCAGTTTTGCAAATATTTACATGTTCCATTGGGAAGAGGAATTCATCTTGAATGGTAACCCGTTCGAAAGCAAAGTGATCTGCTGGCACCGCTTTATAGATGACATCATTATGATATGGGATGGTGACGACGAGGAGACGCACAGGAGTTTTGTAGAGTTTGTCAATCATAACCAACATAATTTGACATTCACTTTTAACACCCATAAGGAAGAAATCTCCTTTTTAGATGTGATCTTGGTGGGACACGAGTCGGGAATCCATTCAAAATTGTTTCAGAAAGCAACAGACACAAATGGACTGCTGCATGCAAGGAGTGGCCACTTGAAGAAGTGGGTTAATAACATCCCGTATAGCCAGTTCCTTCGAATTAGACGGAATTGCACCAAAGATGCAGATTTTTTTATGGGGAGTAAAAATCTGGTGAGCAAACTAAAACTACCCTTCGAAAGTTGTGGAGACTGCTTTCAAGAAGGCTCGGACTACAACACAAGCAGACCTTATAACAGGCAAGAAGAAGATAGCAAAGAATAAAGATGGAAGAAGAATGGGAAGTAAAAGTGAAGATATCAGGTTCTTGACCCAATTCAACTCAGCATCTAAAGAAATAGAGAAATGCATGAGGAAACACTGGTCCATATTGTTAAATGACGAATATCTAAGTAGATGCTTGAAGGAATACCCTACGATAACGTATAGACGGAACAACAGTTTGAAAACCATCTTAGCCCCGAGTGAATTGAAAAAAGAAAAACAAAGAGATGGATCTGGCTCCAACAATTGGCTTAAACCAAGTGTGGGGTGCATTGGGTGCAATATCAAGGGGTGCACCACGTGCCCATTACTAAAGAAAAAACATAAGGAAAAAATTATTTCCACAAGTAAACAGGCATAGTTTGATATAAGGCAACTGACGAACTGTCGATCGGATTTCGTGGTATATGTTATCACTTGCCAATGCCACAAACAGTATGTAGGACGAACTAAAAGATCATTGAAAACTAGGATATGGGAACACTTGTATAATGTGAGAAGAAGATACCTCCACAATGGATTCTCAAAACACATCATAGAAAAACATCAAGGGTCTGTAGAGGGTATTGTAATTCAGATTGCACAGAAAATATATAATTCACATAGGGGTGGAGATAAGGTTATTAGACTCAGGAAGTGTGAAACAAAGTGGATACATAGGCTTGGCACTTTAAATCCGAGAGGTCTTAACCTGGATATAGACTTAGCAGCGTTTATCTCCACTTGAGATTTTACCATCTGTTTAGAACTATCACTCTACCAGGATATAGTTATACTAATTTTTGATCCCACTTTCTGGGCCATGTTTTTTATTATTGCATGTTGATTTATGTAGCCCCCCCCCCTCTTTCCCTGCTCTGCTGGCCATGTATTGACCTTGTGAACTCCCTCACCCTCTGTTTCATACTTTCATGGACTGACATGGGTAGTAGTATAATTGTTTTTTAAATATATCTTCACTACATTCATGGACTTAAGGATTGTGACCCATAATGACACAACTTTTAAACATGTATCTTTTTATAGATGCATTTTTCACCTTATTTCTTTTATTATCAATCTCTCCACTCATTTTTAACTTCATTATTTTATGTAAGAGTCAGACATTTATATTGCTAAGAGTCCCACTTTTTCTTTATATTCTAATACCTGCCATGTTTCATGTATGTTTTAAAGGACAGCTTGACACTAATGTTTTCAGACATCTAGTTGCGAGCCTCTACACATTTTCCTACCATAGCAACCTGTTTTGGCTATGGATGTGTGGAGATTTACTGTGGTGTAGACATTCTATACTTATTATACTATGGCAAGGTTCATTTACTACTATGTGGAAGAACTATCCCTTTGGGGCAAGATATAATTAGTAAGGATTTTAAGAAGTATCTCTTATTAGTTGTAAATGCAATAGACCCAGAAATATAATGGTACTCTATTTTATATTTTATCTTTTACTATATATCTTTTGAGAGTCCATATTGTGGGCATAGTAGGAACATACCATCCTATTATGCACTATATTAGACTATATATTATTATAATTATTATAATTATTATCTCTTATTTTATGTATGTTTTTTATTACAGTGTGTTTGAAATATGTTTAATAGTTGCTATATATTTATAGCATATGTTTTTTGACCTACTTGTCTTCAAATGTTGATGGTATACATATGTAACAGCATATACTATTATAATTTATTTGGGTTTTATATGTCTGTGCATCTCCCATATTTATTTATTTATTTTCTGTCCACTTCCTGTGCAATGCAAGCTGGGAGTGACGTTACTTCCTGTTCCTTTGGTTTGTCGCCCCACTTCCGGTACAATGCATGCTGGGAGTGATGTCACTTCCTGGTCCCATTTTTTTTTCACCTCCGGTGCAATGCATGCTAGGAGTGACGTCACTTCCTGTTTCCGGGAGTGGGGGATCTAATATGCGTGACATGAACATCTAATGTGAATGTGCAATGATAATAAACCTCATGAATGTGGTGGCATTTATTATCTTGATTACTAATACCCTAAAATACGATATAACGCTGGTGGTACAATCAGTACAGTCCAGCAGTCCAGTATTGCAGTATCATTCTGCTAATGGTTGAGCCCAGGTGAATGGCTACAATGAATATCCCAAGAGTTACATACCTTAGCTCAATTAAGGAGAACTGGAATACACAAGAAGAAACGTACTGCAGTCCTGGACCGTTGGTGGCACTCACAGGACAGACCTCATCATCTCTAGGCTATTTGCATATAACAATCATCCATCACAGATAATAGTTGTCAAATTGCGAGTTGTCGTCAAGCTTGCGCGAGGCCCGCAACTTCGGCCCTTCGGAAAGTGAAGGACGCAGTTGTGTCCTGCAACTGTGGCCCTCGCAAAACAGGATCCGCAGTTGCGGGGGTGGAGGTTCGCACGTCTTAGCTGCAATGAGCCAAAGGTGCGGAGGTGGACTTAGGCTGCAATGAGTAGGCCGCAAACATTCATTTGAGGAGGTAGAGGCTCAAAGGCGCTCATTGCATGATGCAAATGGGACGCATTTGCACAGTTGGAGACCGGTCGGGGGCTTAGCTGCAATGAGCGTCAAAGGACTTCGGAAAAATGAGGACCTCGCAAAAAAAAATGCGGACCTTGCAAAAATGTGAATTTAACGGCTCAACTGCGGGACTCGAAAAAAAACCAAAAAACAGAAATATGCCTCAAATTAACATACAAACTCACACACAGCAGGAAGCCTGTGAGTGAGGTTGAAAGTTAATTCAAGTTTTTAGATTTGTCGTTTTTTAGAGATTGTAAATTGGCTAAGCGAAATAAAAATGGTGGCAGAAAAAACGTAAAAATTGTCAAACAGGCTGAAAACAAGGCTGAAGCACATAATACACCAGCCACGTACAAGTTACAAAATATACCATTACAAAGGATGGAAAATGCTCGCGAGGCTTGTATGACTTAGGCAATCGCCGCCATTATACAACAGTAACTTGCAAATAACAACATTATGAATCTAAAATGGTTGTTTTCGCGCCTAAAAAACGGCTTTGCCTCGCGCACACAGCCTATATATACTGCAGTTTGCAATTTCTCCTCAGGTGATGAACAGTCTCACTGTACATTTTCTGCTGCCGGAAAATCCAAAGAGATTGGCAGCTCTTCAGGATATTGATTGCTGGGTATTCATTACAAATAGTTAAAGTATATTCAAATTTTACACTGCCCTTACTTTATGAATACATACATGCTTAGCTCTTTATAATACATTTATTGATTGATTATTGATTCATTATTAACGTATTCTAATAAAAAATGCAAAATATAATATTTTACACTGCCCTTACTTTATGAATACATACATGCTTAGCTCTTTATAATACATTTATTGATTGATTATTGATTCATTAATTATTAATGTACATTAATTTATTAATTATTAATTAATAAAACATAAATATATTTTGCACTGCACTTATTTATGAATACATAGATGCTTAGCTCTTTAGGTTTTGCATGGATGCCAATTAAACATAATACATTGATGATATTATTAAAAAAAGTAATATTTTACACTGCTCTTTACATTTTGCATGTATGACAATTACAGATAATAGATTTATTGAATGCATTTACGTATATTAGGTTATTACTTAATTAATTATGAATAATTAATTACAAAATAAAAATGGCTACATTTAATATTTTACTCTGCTTTTATTTATCCATATATCCATGATGTGGCCTTTACGTTTTGCATGTATGCCAGTTAAACATCATACTTTCATTTATTAATGAATTAATTGAATCAAAACATTAAAAATGCTTTTCATGTAATTTAATAGTTTGCTCATCTCTGTGAACACTGGTCCTGAATGAACACGGACTCTGAGCTCTGCGGCATTTAATCTGCAATTATATCAACATTAAAAGTATATGATTTCATTATGCCCTTCTTTAGGAAAACATGATATGGTCTTTATGTTTTGTATTGATGACAGTTATTGATTAATTTATTAATGTAGATTAATTTAATAAATTAATTAATAATTTCAACAAAAAAACTAATATATATATATATATATATTTTATTTACAACATACAAGTTTACAATAAAATCCATACACCAAATATTCTACATCCATCATACAATCTGAACATAAAACATACAAAGAACAATGTAACGGAAGAATGCTAGTTAGACGCACAATTTCTATACCTGTTGACAGGGACTACAACAATGTCCCATATGTTTTAACATATATAAATCCCATTTTTAACCACTTATTCTTATCCTTGAAAATATATTTTCGAGTTCTCTGGGCAAAGTCTCTTTTCAACAATCTATTCCTTTGGAGGTTCGTAAAGATTGACCTCCATGCCTCTTGGCCACCAATAATGAATTAATAATTAAAGGTTTGCTAGTGGGGTCGAAAACCTGAGGAAATATATTAAATAGAACCAATTCAGCCCTTCCACAGAATTGCGTGCTGGATCTAAGTCGTGTGACAATGTGGGAACTTAGTACCACCTCTGCAGAATCTTAAAATATATTTCCCACAAAGGGACACAGAGTATGTTTCTATATATGATGGACAAAGCACTCTTCCATTGTTCCATCTCTAAGGAGAAACCCAAATCTGATTCCCATTTTTGCATTGCTGTTGATTTACCATAGGGACTCACTGATTCCAAAATATTCCTACAGTTCGAGATATTAAAAACATAGTCACCCATGATTACATTATGCTTGATTCCCATAAATCATAGTCACCTCTGTTTTTAAAGAGATATAATAAAGCCATAGATGTGATGGCACACCATTGTCTCTGATTATATCATTGAATGTTTTAAGCTTATCATCCGCAAACAGGTCTTGAATATATACAAGATTCCATTTTCACCACTTAATTACGGATGGTTGATGATCATAGTTTGCTAATAAAGAGATTGGGATAATAAAAGAACGGAAAGGTGTTAGCTTAAATTTCTTATTTCATCGAGACCAATTTTTAAGACAATATGAAACTACTGGAAGGCCTCTTAGTATTTTCTTTTTCTCAGGACTGTTCCATATCGCTTTTGCCAATTTCACTCTCCCGGCAATGGACTTTTCTATCTCTACAAATTTCAGTTTCTCATTATCATTGACTAGTCTTTAAATGTGATAAAGAGTTACTGCTTCATAGTAATTTCTTAGACATTGACTCTCAAGTCCACCATTAACATACGTCCTTCTCAAAACTGACTTTCTATTCCTGAAAGATCTATGTTTGTTGATAAACTTATCCAACAGGATTTGGAATTTTCCAAGTAGAATTTTATGTGTTAGAAGTGAAATACACCTCATCAAATAGAGAATTTTTGGAATTAAGTACATTTTGACAGCAGTAATCCTTCCTAACCAGGACAGATTTAGTTTTCCCCAATTAACCAAAGACAGTCTGACATTAGCTAATAGAAGTTCATAATTTACATTAACTAATTGATGTACATCTGCTACAAAGTGCATACCCACGTGTATAATCGAGTTGCTTGTCCAGTTGAAATCATACCTAGATTTTAATTCCATTTTTGTTAAATTGTCTAAATTCAGACTTATAGTTTGCATTTTATTATGGTTAATCTTATAGTATGAAACCTCTCCATATTGGTGAATTATTTCCATCACACTGGTAATAGACGAGAGTGGATCTGTAATTGTAAATATAACATCCTCTGCGAAAAGCGTAATTTTAGTATTTAACTCTCCAATTATAACTCTTTTAACTTTCGATTAATTTCTAATTCTTTCTGCAAGAGGCGCTATAATCAGAGCAAAGATGAGGGGAGACAGGGGACAACCCTGTCTAGTCCCATTGCAATCATAAAGTTGTCAGTTTCAAACCCCGGGCCTACAACAAAAGCTGAAGTTTAAGAATATAGGGCCGTTATGGCCCTAACTAATCCAGGGCCAAAGCCCAACTTTTGCATCGTTAAAGCTAAAAAGTCACGGTTGACCCGATCAAAGGCTTTCTCCGCGCCAACTGCTAAAGCTAACATAGGGATATTCCTAGTTTTACCATGATCTAAAACATCAATTAGTTTACTCGTGTTATCCAGCCCTTGTCTGGACTTTATAAAGCCTTGATTTATCAAAGTTAATAAGGTCTTTTATAATTACGTTCAATCTAGTAGCCAAAATTCTGGCATAGATTTTAATATCCATATTTAGCAGTGATATAGGGCTATAACTAGCACAATCCTCAACGGATTTACCCTCCTTATGGATCGTTTTAATAAATGCCTGTAGCATATCTTTAAGCACAGTACCATCCTCTTTAATTTGATTGAACGTATCCTTAAAAAGCCTGTTTACTAAATTCTTATATATCTTATCGAAGCAGCCATCTAACCCATCCGGGCCTGAGTCCTTATCTAATTTGAGTGAGATAATTCCCTCATCGACTTCAACCAAGGTAATTTCCTACTCTAATTCTTCTCTTTGTACATCTGAGATTTTTGGTAATTTTACCATTTGTAAAAAAATGGAAGTTTGATCTATCAAAGGTTTGGTCCCCCCCTTTTTTAATTCTAAATTATACAAGCCTTCATAAAATTTATAAAATGCTTTCCCAATTTCAGCTGGTGTGTTATGGGAAATCCCATCCCTATCCTTTGTAGACTAATTTTATTCCTAAAATTATTGGCAAATATTTTATTAGCTTTAATGTTAAGATGATATTGCTTTTGTTGAGCCACCCCTATGGAATTATCGATTTTTAATTGCTTTATTTTCTTAATTTTATTCTGTATATTTTCTATTTGATCTAGCTTCTCTCTATCTGGGGCCAATTTATTTGCCAAAGAGCACTTGCTAAGCTCAATAAACAAGTCTCTAAGTGACTTGCCTTTTTCTTTCCTCCTCTTAATACCCAAAGCTAGCATAAAACCTCTCTCTTTACCGTATCAAGTTTACGAATTAGGTTTTGGTCTACTAGACAATAGTCAATTCTTGTGTATGACCCATGACGCTTAGAAACGTATATTTTCTTTCTTCTGGATGGAGTGTGTGCCATGTGTCATTCAGATTATATTTAAGCAATGTTGCCTGAAACCTACTCGAAGTTAAAGATACTTCCTATAGCCCCCCCAATGGAGCCTTGGCCTTATGATCCAGTTCCATAGTTAAGTCCCCACATACTAAAAGATTCACCTTTTTTATCCTATGAATGATCTTCATCACCCTATTAAGGAAGGAATTCTGATTTTGATTTGGAGCATCAAGATTTGCAATAGTATACATTTCGCTATTAATTGTACCAATCCAAATAACAAATCTACCCTCCTCGTCTACGTGTACAAAGTCCTCTTGAACTAAATTAGTTTTCTTTATCAGGATAGCCGTACCTCTCTATTTTTTTTTTTCCTGAACCTGGATACTACACAAATATCACAATGCTTACTCATGAATCTAGGGCCTATCTTCATTGACCAATGTGTTTATTGAACACATATAATATCTGGATTCTCAAACTGGAAAAACTTAGCTAAAACAGTTCTCTTATAAGTGGGATTTAGCCCTCTCACATTTAATGTAATTATTTTAACTGGCTGCTCCATTTGATATTGGGGAAAAAAACTCGAAGACCAGTAACTGACAGGTTCATAGCTACCTTACTATAACCATCACCAAACACTTGTCTTATATAGTTTTTCCGAATTTGCTGTTCTTCCTCATTCATAACCCAGTTACAAACCACACACACAACCCCCCCCCCCCCCCCCCCCCCAACGGGGCTCTATTCTTATAAACCGTCATTGTTAGAGAAAGCTCTGAACAGTAAGTGGACCACTGGCCAGAGCCTCAGAGCAATCCTAGACCACATAAAAAAAAACAAATATTTATACTGACCTTATTCATGAATATATAGATGCTTAGCTCTTTATGTTTTCATAAATGCAAATTAAACATCATACATTGAATGTCTAATTAATTAATTTATTTTAGGTCATTTTACAGTTTCCTCATAGGTCTTTATGTTTGCATATGAAATTTACATTTTATTGATGCCTTTCTTTAGGAAAACATGATTAGCTCTTTATGTTTTGCCTTGATGACAGTTATTGATTGATTTATTAATGTACATTTAATTATTAATTAATTATTTACAGATTTAGAGAAATAAAAGACCACAACTACAACACCTTCAGAAAGTGGAAAACAACTTCATCCATTAACACTGCAGGTAAGTAAAAAAAATAATAGTAATGTCATGATTGCCATTGTTTGCTATATAAGAAAAGATTAAAATTGAATCTAAAATGGCTGTATTTATGTATTACAGATTTCCAGAAATAAAAGGCCACAACTACAAGACCATCACAAAGTGGAAAACCGCTTCATCCATTAACACTTCAGGTAAGTAAAACAGAATATTAGTAATGTCATGATTGCCATTGTTCGCTATATAAGAAAAGATTAACATTAAAACTAAAACACTGTATTTACAATTACAGATTACAATGGCGAACAACGCAGAAAAAAAGAAAATAACAGAAAAGAAGAATGGCAAGGGAATGGAAGCGAAGATGGAGAGATGCACAGTTGCCCGAGACTTCAAGAAGATTAAGAGAAGAAGACCGAGAGAGACTTGCCAATAAAAGAAAAAATAATGAAAAAGGACAAAATGAGTGTGACAGAGCTACAAAGAAAAGAAAAAGTAAAAAACATAATGTCTGTGAAACATTGTCTAATGATGAAACATTGCCTAATGACACCAATGTTGATATACATGACACCAATGTTGATATACAAAGTTGTAGTGATGTCTGTGTTCAGGAAGCTAAGGATAATCCCTTATTTACAGCACTAATAGTAGACTTTGTGGGGCCTAGCATTTTCACATGGAAAGACCAACAGATGGCGAGTTTATTAGTTGCTGTCAGAAAGAAAAGGTAAGACTTCCAGAAAGACACACATTTCCAGAATATTTAGAAAGTATAATGACTGATCCAACATTTCCAAATTATAGGAACTTTTAAATAAACATCCGGTCTTATAACAGTGCAAATTAATTTGCTTATATGGGTGCTACATTAGAAGAAAATGTCCCGAAAATGTCCCAGGACATAATCCATGTTGTTTTAGAGTTCAAGGACAAATTTACCACTGCACTTCACATTTACACCCACAAGAAGGAGAGCAAAGGGAATTTGCACAGTTATATGTCTTAGATACAATGGAAGCTGTTGAACAACGGATGAGACTTCCAGAAAATAAACAGTGTTTGCGCATAGTCTTTGAACAGCTGGATAAAATTATGGCCAACAACCCATACAGTCAAGCATACAAACAATTGGCACAGGTTGAAAAAGAACAGCAACATGCTCAAAGACATCAATTGACAATGCCAAGAATAAATATGGTTTTGAAAAGAGATCGCAATACTGATCAAAGACGGTATAATTTACCAACAGTAAATGAGGTTGCCATGGTCTTTAAAAATTAGGATGGTGAACCACCTTTTCAGCTGGATATTAGGATATATCCACGCAATGAAGACCAACCTTGTATAAACATAAATATATTAAGTAGTAAGTTGGATCCAATGACATATCCCATTTTCTTTCCAAATAGTGAGCCAGGATGGCAACCAAAATTACAATTGCAAAGTTATGCCAATAGTAAAGTTTGTGTTAGAAACAATATTTCTATGCTGCAATATAAAGTGGCATAAACTGCTATTCGTGATCATTTTAATCCTATTTTATGGTGGGGGGAAACTGACACAACAATAGATATTTGATTCATATCTACAAGTTGAAACACACAATCTAAATTTTATCAAATTTCAACAAAACAAGCTTTGGGTAGAACAATATTGTGGATTGATGGATTATGTCACTGAATTGGCTACAAAGAGAGACATTCCATTATGTAATAGTTTACAATACTGATTCATACAAAGTTTACCCATTGTTATATTAGTCATGCATAGTTGTCAATTAAAAAGGCTAATATTGTTTAAAAAAAAGGATGGTTTACCAGTTGAACTACAAGTTGCATGTTAAAAAAATAAACACATTTACTACAATTGTTGTACTTCTTCGTTGATAACAAAAAGGGAAAACAGCATTCACAGCCTACACATTTTATTGCCGTCATTTTTGAAGGGCAAGTCGCTAGTCACAAAATAAAAAGTCAGACAGAGTAAATCAGTTTCAAATATTTACTGAAGAGTTAAAAATGTACAAGAAACACAGTTGACAAAATAAAAAGGTCATGCATAAATATAATCAATGTGGTGCAAGTTAATTCCAGAGGGCAATGAGGCTGACTAAAAATATATATAAAAAAATAGAAAACGGATAATATGCATTCAAGTGCTTAACTCTCAATACTCAGATAGCTCAAAATTAAAAAAAATGTTTTTACACAATTTAAAAACTAAAAATATGCTGCATAACAAAAACTGCAGGATCACAGAATTGAATTACTCAGGAGTTCAAAAAACGACCCTAGTAAAGGTCAAAGTACAGGACAAAAATGACTGAATAGCCAAAAATAAAGATTCAATATATGTTCAAAGTTGCTCGAACGGGAGTACAATCATCATTAGCCTTTGATAAAGCAAAACAGTTAGCCTAGACTGTCAGGTGTATTGTATTCCACACTGTCTAACCCATTGTTTTGTGATTATTTTTGGAATTGTTTGCATTATTGTGTATGTATTTGCAGTTTTTCATTTTATGACAGGGTGCTAGCAGTGCTTTAAATATTTTCACTACCGCTACAGGGTGACCTCGTATTAGGCTAAAGTAGACATTGTTTATAGATATGTGTATGGTTCTTTAACTGTTTCAGGATGTCCTTGCCTTTAATAGGATTGTTTGTATATACCTTTATTTCAGGGAATAGTCAGCTTGTGGGGCACATCATACGCCTCCAGATAGGAGGTTTACACAATGAGACATAGGACTGTTGGTGACTATATCGCCACCCCCCCAACCCTTACTGTTATTTTGAATATATGTTCAATTTGCAATTTTTGTTAATTAGGGTAAGATAGCCTTACATATAGACCCTCTTAGGGTCATTCTTGTACTCCCGTTCAAGCAACTTTGAACACATATTACATTTTTATTTTTGGCAATTTTGTCATTATTGTCCTATATGTTGACCTTTACTAGGGTCATTTCTTTAAATTGAGTAATTCAATTCTGTGAGCCTGCAGTTTTGTTATGCAGCATATTTTTTTTAAATTGTGTAAGTAAAATTGTTCTTTGTAGTTCTGAGAAATTTGACTATAAATATAATAAAAAATCTATCTAACACATAACACTATACAATAATGCATAGCACTTATCAGTCAAATGTAAACAGTATACCAGAATAACTATAATTTTAAAGAAGGGATTCTCCAATGATTGAATTCCTAACAGTAATAGCGCATAGTACATACATATTTTTATCTGATTAGTACACTAGAATGACTATCACCTATGAGAAAGGAATCCCATTCACATACACACAATAAGTGTTATTGAAAAAAAAATTAAATAGTATGACACAGTAGTGATGTCGCAACCATAAAATTTTCGGTTCGAGAGCCGCAGACGCGAATTCCATCAAATGTTCGCGAACGGGCGAACCGGGCGAACCGCCATAGACTTCAATGGGCAGGCAAATTTCAAAACCCACAGGGACTCTTTCTGGCCACAATAGTGATGGGAAACTTGTTTCAAGAGGACTATCACCTGGACTGTGGCATGCCGGAGGGGGATCCATGGCAAAACTCCCACGGAAAATAACATAGTTGATGCAGAGTCTGGTTTTAAGCCATAAAGGGCATAAATCACCTAACATTCCTAAATTGTTTGGAATAACATGCTTTAAAACATCAGGTATGATGTTGTATCAATCAGGTAGTGTAAGGGTTACACCCGCTTCACAGTAACAGACCAATCTCCCCGTTTAAAAGTCCCTTTGCACAACCGCAAACTCCCCATTTGCACAAGGTTGGATACCAAGCTAGCCATGTCCCGTTCCTTGTCCTCACTGATGTCATTGAAGGTCTCTTCCTCCACACAGCTACCAAGGGTCCCCGAAAGGTGAAAACAAGCCCCCTGGGACGCCTGCTGTGTTTGGTCTTCCACCTCCTCAAAGCCACCTGTCTCCTCTGACTCCTCTTCTTCAGACTCCTCTCTCTGCATTGCCTCTGTCTGCGTTATTATAAGGTGTGTACTGTTAAGTAGTACTATTCATATCGGTTTAATCCCTGTTACGTCCAATATTAGGGGACATGTATATGGCATTGATTTTTCGAACAGGGAGATGGAAAAAGATGCTTGGTCGGACCTCCTACTTCGAATTTGGGGCACTGCACGTGCAATGTAATGTGCCACCAGATAGGAGTGGTGTATTAAGTTGTACTATTTATTCCTATCAGTTTTATACCTGTTACGTCACCTATCAGGGGACGTGTATATGGCATGGATTTTTGGAAGCGGGAGATGGAAAAATATATTTGGTCGGTCCTCCCACTTCAAATTTGGGGCACTGCGCGTGCAATCTAAGGTGCCACCAGATAGGAGTGGTGTGTTCAGTTGTACTATTTATTCCTATTGGATTCAATAAAGCGAATAAACCTGACCCGTTACTAGCTAGGAAACTACAAACCAAAACAACACAAAATAGGATACTTCAAATTAAGACCTCGAAGGGAGAAAAAACAACGACCCCAAATAAGATCCAGAAGATTTTTACAAAATTTTACAATACCCTTTATAACACAGAGATCTACACAAAATGAGGGGATTTCTTAATTCCTGTAATCTCCCCTTAATAGAAGAAAATGACTTAGAGACTTTAAATGCCAAAGTGACCCTAGAGGAAGGGAGAATAGCAGTCCAGAACCTCAAACCTGGTAAGTCATCAGGCCCAGACGGGTACACCAATTTATATTATAAAAAATGTATAGACAAATTAGGCCCGCACTTGGTCACTTTAGCAGAGTTCTAGAAGGCAAGCAAACACCAGCAGAGATGAACAGGGCAGATCTCGCTCTATTCCCTAAGGAGGGTCGAGATGCCCTAGAACCAAAAAACTACAGGCCAATATCATGAATAGACTGTGATACAAAGATCCTGTCAAAAATAATAGCGGAGAGAATGTCATCCTTCTTGCCTAAGTTAATACATAATGAGCAAGTAGGCTTTGTCTCCCACAGGCAAGCGGGAGACAACATTAGAAAAGTCATGAACCTACTGTACCACACCAAAGCCTCTAAAATTCAAGCCTGTCTAATGGCCTTTGACATTGAAAAGGCGTTTGATTCCCTGGAGTGGACTTACCTATACGCCACGCTTGAAAAATTTGGTATTAAAGGCCATTTCATAAATCTAATACACTCATTATACAAATCATCCAGGGCAAGGTTACAGATTCCGGGAGATGAGAGATCCTTAATTAAAATAGAAAGAGAAACAAGACAGGGGTGCCCCCTTTCTCCCCTTCTATTCGCAATAGCAATAGAACCCCTGGCTCAGACAATTAGGGCCAACACTGGGATCACAGGCATAAAAATAGGCCATCACAATTTCAATACTTGTCTATTTGCAGACAACCTGATGTGCATGCTCTCAAACCCTACCCAATCGGTCCCAGAGTTGATTCGAACTATGGAGGAGTTTGGTCAGTTTTCTGGCCTTAAACTGAACATAGAGAAGACGGAGGCACTAGCGATTGACTTAACAGCAGTAGAGAAGCAGGGTCTCCAAGAGAAGTTTAATATTAAGTGGGATAAGAACCACATAAAATACCTGGGAATCCGACTAACCCCTAAGCTAGAGGACTTGTACAAAGCCAACCACTCCAAACTTTATAAAACAATAATTAATGACCTGAGTAAATAGACAAAGTATAGGTTATCATGGCTAGGGAGAATAAATACGATAATAATGAATGTCCTTCCTAGGTTGCTCTACATATTTCGAACACTCCCGATCCCGATTAAATACAAAGAATTAGAAAATATTCAAAGGAAAATATTTCAGTTTATCTGGAACCACTCTCCCTCACGCATCACAAAGAAAATTATGTACCTTCAAAAGTCAGAGGGGAGACTATCGTGTCCAAACTTAAAATATTACCACAAGGCAGCTCAGTTATCTTTCCTCCCAATAGCACATTCTAGAGGGCATCAACCGGCCTGGGTGTATTTTGAAAACCACACTTTAAGGCCCTTAATCTGGGACAAGGTGGCTTGGCTATCAGAATTGTCTCAGAGCCTTAAAAACTTGCCAAACCCCCTAATCAGACACTCACGATCATACTGGAAATGGGCCAAGAAACACACGGGTTTGTTCCCTGGATCCACCCAAATGACCCCAATTCTTGACCACCCTCAGGCCCCGAAACACATGAGCCCAACATCACAACACTGGTGGATATCAAGGAAACTAGATAGACTGGGAGACTGGTTAGTAAAGGGCCAGATGCTCACCTATGAGGAACTGAGGGACAAGCATGAGCTACCGCTGTCAGAACATTACAATTACTGTAGGCTGAGGCATTTCACACACTCCCTGACCCAGAAACAGGGGACACCGGTCTTAACTTGGTTCTCCAAAATTTGTAAAGATAAACCTCCAACAAAGGGGATCATTGGGTCGCTTTACAAGTATAAAACATTTGTTACTGGTTGAAGCGACACTGGGGGAAGGACCGGAGTGGGGGAGCCCTGGAGACCCTTCAGAAGCAACCGGCGGCAAAATCATCCCAGGAGAGGAGAGGTCGCTTACTAAAGCCTGCCCTAGGGTAACCCAAGGGTGATTGCCCAGGTTAGATATTGTAAATAATAAGCTAATACTGCTGGAGGGATGATAGCTAATAGGACTTTGGTGTTTCCTGCAGATATACTCTTTACTATTGTCTGTTTTACCATGTTTTAGGTATCTCTTAAATTGCAATCACAGTAAAAAATAAGAAAAATTATTAACCTAAAAAGTAAAAATAAGAAGGACTAGCCAGCTAACTTTCACAAAATGTCTTTATTGTAAATATGTATTTTTGCACAACTGTTATGCAAGACTGTTCAAAAATGCTTTATTTTTCATTACATGCTCTACGCCTTCTGACAATAAAATCATTTAAATGCAAAAATTAGGTATTGTTGCAGCGACCAGAAAAATTGATGTTAGTTTGCCAGGCAGAAAGTGCCCTAAAACATTGCGTCTTGAACCCTAGTTGGTGTCGGATAAGTCACGCACGTCATCCGGCATTCAGGGATAAAATATAGCAGCGTGCGGACCATTATTAGCTCAAGGCAGCTCATCTATCAGGCCTTTTTTAATCGAATGTATCGCCCACTGTCAGTCCCTTCGGGATCCATCCCTCATTCATCTTAATAAAGGTGAGGTAATCTAGACTTTTTTGACCTAGGCAACTTCTCTTCTCAGTGAAAAAACCTCCTGCTGCACTGAAGGTCCTTTCTGACAGGACACTTGAAGCGGGGCAGGACAGAAGTTCTATGGCAAATTGGGAAAGCTCAGGCCACAGGGCAAGCATGCACACCCTGTAGTCAAGGGGTTCATCGCTCCTCATAGTGTCAATATCTGCAGTTAAGGCGAGGTAGCCTGTTACCTGACCGTCGAGTCGTTCTCTAAGGGTGGATCCCGAAGGGCTGATGCAATGCGTAGGACTGAAAAAGGTCCGCATGTCCTCCATCAACAACACGTCTTTTAAACGTCCTGTCCTTGCCGGCGTGGTCGTGGGAGGTGGATTACTTTCACCTCTTCCCCTGTTATATTGCCCTTGTGCTGTGACATCACCCTTATATGCTGTGTAAAGCATACTTTTTAATTTATTTTGGAAGTGCTGCATCCTTTCCGACTTGTGGTAATTCGGTAACATTTCAGGCACTTTCTGCTTATACCGGGGGTCTAGTAGCGTGGACACCCAGTACAGGTCGTTCTCCTTCATCCTTTTTATACGAGGGTCCCTCAACAGGCACGACAGCATGAAAGACCCCATGTGCACAAGGTTGGATGCCGAGCTAGTCATGTCCCGTACCTCGTCCTCAGTGATCTCACTGAAGTTATGTTCTTCCCCCAGCCACGTCCAACAATACGGGTACCAGATAGGTGACGAACACGCCTGTTGTGGTTGGTCTTCCTCCTCCTCCTCAAAGCCACATTCCTCCTCTGACTCCTCTTCCTCACAATCCTCTTCCAGCGTTTCAGCAGGTACAGCAAGCGATGCTGATAAGGCTGTTTCTGGTGGTGATGGTGACCACAACTCTTCCTCTTCACGCTCATCTATGGCCTGATCCAGCACTCTTCACAGGGGAAAAAGGACGCATAAGCCTACAGGCATTGAGCATGAGCGTCCAGTAACGTGGCAAAAAAATCCCCAGCTCCGCAGAGGCTGTCCTAGCACACCGGTCATACAAATACTGGTTAAAGGCCTTTTCTTGTTGGAGCAGGCCGTCGAACATTAGGAGTGTTGAATTCCAACGTGTTGGGCTGTCTAAAATCAAGCGCCTCACTGGCATGTTGTTTCGCCGCTGGATATCTGTAAAGTGTGCCATTGCCATGTAGGAACGCCTGAAATGGCCACACACCTTCCTGGCCTGCTTCAGGACGTCCTGTAAGCCTGGGTGCTTATGCACAAAGCATTGTACAATCAGATTACACACATATGCCATGCACGGCACATGTGTCAACTTGCCCAAATTCAATGCCGCCAACAAATTTCTTCCGTTGTCACAAACCACTTTGCCGATCTCCAGTTGGTGCGGAGTCAGCCACTGATCCACCTGTGTGTTCAGGGCGTACAGGAGTGCTGGTCCGGTGTGACTCTCTGCTTTCAGGGAAGTCAACCCCAAGACGGCGTGACTCTGCCGTATCCGGGATGTAGAATAGTACCTGTGGAGCTGGGGGGGTGCCGTTGATGTGGAGCAAGACATAGCAGCAGCAGAAGAGGACTCAGCCGAAAAGCTTATGGAAGAAGATGGAGTAGGAGGAGTAGAGGAGGTGGCCGCAGGTCTGCCTGCAAGTCGTGGCGGTGTCACCAACTCCTCTGCAGAGCCACGTATTCCATGCTTGGCAGCCGTCACCAGGTTTACCCAATGCGCAGTGTAGGTGATATACCTGCCCTGACCATGCTTTGCAGACCAGGTATCAGTGGTCAGATGGACCCTTGCCCCAACACTGTGTGCCAGAGATGCCATTACTTCCTTTTGCACAATCGAGTACTGGTTGGGGATTGCCTTTTGTGCAAAGAAATTTCGGCCGGGTACCTTACACTGCGGTCTCCCAATAGTTAAAAATATTTTGAACGCCTCAGACTCCACCAGCTTGTATGGTAAAAGCTGGCGGGCTAAGAGTTCAGACAAGCCAGCTGTCAGTTGCCGGGCAAGGGGGTGACTTTGTGACATTGGCTTCTTACGCTCAAACATGTCCTTGACAGACACCTGACTTTGGGCAGATGAGCAGGGACTGCTCAGGGCGAGACACGGAGTGGCGGATGGTTGAGAGGGGGCAAGCAGGGCAGCAGTGGTTGACGTGGCTGAAGATGCTGGACCAGGAGGAGGATGGCGGCTTTGACTTTGTGTGCTGCTTGTACTCATGTGTTGATCCCATAGGCGTTTGTGATGTGACATCATTTGTACCTAGGTGGGTGTTGGACTTCCCATGACTCAGTTTCTTTTCGCACAGGTTGCAAATGGCATCGCTGTTGTCACAGGCAGAAACACCAAAAAATTGCCACACTGCTGAGCTCTGCAATGACGGCATTCTGGTGGTGGCAACAGCATGCATTGACTGGCGTGCTGTCTGGCTGACCCCGGGTGCCGATGCAAGCTGTCTGACTGTGCCACTAGCTACTTGCGACGACCTCCCCCTGCTTCCAACTCGTCTCCTCCTCCTCTCTGTCTCCCCATCTGAACTTTCCTCCTGTTCTTCTTCTCTTATAGCGGGCACCCACGTGACATCCACGGACGCATCGTCATCATCAACCGCTTCACTTGTATCTGACAACTCAACAAAGGAAGCAGCACCCGGTACAACATCATCATCATCAGACCGTACGTCCATGTGTGTAATGCTGCCTGACTGGGACATATCCCTGTTATCTACATCCTCTGGCACTAATGTTTGCGCATCACTCATTTCTTCCAACGTATGTGTAAATAACTCTGCTGACGGATCAAGTTAAGCGGCTGTGGTGCTAGTGTTGGTGGTGGCGGCAGGCGGGCGAGTGGTAACTGGAGAGGTGCCCGAAGCTAAGCTGGAGGAGGATGGTGCGTCTAGGTTCCAAGCGGAAGCTGTAGAAGATTAGGTGTTCTGTGTTAGCCAGTCAACCATGTCCTCAGAACTTTTCAAGTTCAGGGTACTTTGCCTCTGAAAATTGGGCATTATTCTAGGGCCAAAGGGAATCACAGCACCACGACCACGACTATTTTTTTTTCCGATTAGTGGTACTATGCGTGCAAGCTACTGTGACACCAGATATGAGTGTCACTGTGCACTGGCAAAGGTTGGCTGAGTAGGCGCTGTAGGCCTCACACACACGCCTGTAGGCAGGCAACTGATATTCAATCGATTACAGTAAAAAAATGGTTCTTTTATTTCACTGTACACTAGGTTGCACCAGATATGAGTGTCACTGTGAACTGGCAAAAGTTGGCAGAGTAGGCTCGGTAGGCCTCACACACACGCCTGTAGGCAGGCAACTGATATTCAATCGATTACAAGAAAAGAAGGGTTCTTTTATTTCACTGTACACTAGGTTGCACCAGATATGAGTGTCACTGTGAACTGGCAAAAGTTGTCAGAGTAGGCTCTGTAGGCCTCACACACACGCCTGTAGGCAGGCAACTGATATTCAATTGATTACAGAAAAAAAGGGTTCTTTTATTTCACTGTACACTAGGTTGCACCAGATATGAGTGTCACTGTGCACTGGCAAAAGTTGGCAGAGTAGGCGCTGTAGGCCTCACACACACGCCTGTAGGCAGGCAACTGATATTCAATCGATTACAGTCAAAAAAGGGTTGTTTTATGTCACTGTACACTACGGTTGCACCAGATATGACTTATCACTGTGCACTGGCAAAAGTTGGCAGAGTAGATGCAATAGGCTTCACACACACACACACCTGTAGGCAGGCAACTGCTATTCAATCTATTACAGTCAAAAAAGTGTTGTTTTATTTCACTGAGCACAATATAAGCTGTGAGCCTGACACAGGCAGGCAACTGAAATTAGATTAAAGGAAAAAAGGGTTGTTTTTTTTCAATGTATGGTACACCAACTATGACTAGTGAAACAGAGCAGAATATTAGCTGTGAGCCTGACACAGGCAGGCAACTGAAATTGGATTACAGGAAAAAAATGGTTGTTTTCAATGTATGGTACACCACCAGGTATGAGTAGTGAAAATAAGCACAATATAAGCTGTTAGGTGTTAGCCTGTCACACACACACGCTGGCAGGCATATGCAATTAGATTACACAGAAAAAAATTATAAAATAAAATAAATGATGTTCTAGCCCTAAAAAAGGGCTTTTTGGGTTGCTGTCCTTGCAGCAGATATCAGATGAGTCCTTCAGGTTTGTAGTGGAAGCTAAATACACAGCCTGGCTATCTATTTCCCTATTAAATCTCCAGCAGATACACTATCTGTCCTCTCACAACGAATGCAGCTTCAGAATGATTCTAAAATGTATGCTGTCCTTCAGATGGAAGGCTCTGAAAGGGAATGTATGCTGCTGATTGGCTGGAATGTGTCTGCTGACTGTGAGTTGCAGGGTCAAAGTTTCCTCAATGATAAAGAATAGGGGGCGGACCGAAAAGAGCTTATGTCCGCCGTCTGATGCGAGCGTGAAAGAGCCAAAATCGCTGTGAATAGTCCGCGGGCGAACTGTCCGCGACATCTCTATGACACAGTTCTGGGATGCTGTGTAGAAAAAAGAGGGGAAGGAGAAAAAAGCATGAATGTGTACAGTTTTGTAATGTTTACATTTTTATGTTGCATTAATCAATTCTACCTGCTGTTGATCTCCAAGCAGTGCTACCAATGCTGTATTATCTGACAAACCATAAATTACATTAATACAGTGCATATTGTTATTCCCGATCTGTGATCTTACAATGATGCAATATCTGTCTTCAATGTGCATTATATAGGATATCCTGTAAATATATACGTACATCTGAGATCCGCAAATGTGGATACATGAACAAGTGATATATGAACAATTGAATGTGTCATACATTGTTTTTTAAAATCTATACCTTTATGAGATGTGTTCACAGATCAAGTGTGATTATACACATGTACTGTATGTTTGTTAGTGTGCATTGCACATGCTTCACTTACAGTATCAAGTAATAATGCTTGGAGATTGTCATGCCCAGGGCCTGACTGGACTGTTTTATACTACAGCCTGGGCAGCGACTGACAAGAATTTACCCTGTTTATGGTTATATTTATGTATTTATAACTATGGTTATGCATATTAACTCACAATGAGCTTATAGGACCTGTGGATCTTCATGTATTTATTTTCATTTTGATAGCACTTTTATTAAAAAGAGATTTACCAAATTTCAAAAACACTACATAGTTAAAATCTACAGTTAAAATTAAAAAGTAGTAACAAACTACAAAAATGTACAATTACCCAAATAAAATAAAAACACAGAAGCAAATTAAAAAACAGAAACATTTGTTGTAGTACTGGTGGGTTAAGGCATTGAAGTTAGATGAAGTTTGTTGCTGAGGTCATGCAATAGGCCAAAGTTTGTATAATGATGATGGGAGTTCAGTGAAACAGCCAGGATAGAGGTTTTAGGAAGAGAAGAGGTTGGTAGGTAACAATATATTAGGTATAGTTATTAGCAGGTGTTAACTGATCAGGTGCAAGAGGTTTGTATGACTCAATAAAGAAAGACAAAGCAGGGGGTTGAGCGCCAGGCAGGAAATGAGAGAAAACCTTAAGCTACTAAAACATAATCACAGATAGACAGTCGTACTAATATTAAAAATCTACCGTACATACTCGAGTATAAGCCGACCCGAGTATTGGCTGAGGCACCCATTTTACCACAAAATACTGGGTAAAATGAGTGACTCGAGTATAAGCCGAGGGGGGGGGGGGGATGTGCTGTCCCCTGTGTCCCTCTTGTGCCCTCTTTGTCCCCCTCTCTCTCCGTGTCTCTTCTACCCTCTCCCTTCCCTGTGTCTCTTCTGCCCTCTCCCTTCCCTGTGTCTCTTCTCCCCTCTCCCTTCCCTGTGTCTCTTCTCTCCTCCCTTATCACCCTCTTCAACCCCACTCCTCAACCTCCCTCCTAATCCTCAACCTCCCTCCTCAACCTCCACCTCCCTCCTTAACCTCCCTCCTCATCCTCCCTCCTTATCCCCAACCCCCTCCTCAACCTCATCCTCCCTCCTCAACCCCCCATCCCCATCCTCTCTCCTCAAGCCCCCTCCTCAACCCCTCCTCCTCATCCTCAACCTCCCTCCTCATCCTCAACCTCCCTCCTCAACCCCCTCAACCTCCCTCCTCATCCTCCCTCCTCAACCCTCCATCCTCAAACCTGTCTCCTCAACCCCCCATCCTCAACCCCCAATCCTCAACCCCCCTCCTCAACCTCAACCCCCCTCCTCAACCCCTCTTCCTCATCCTCAACCCCCCATACTCAACCCTCCCCATCCTCAACCCCTTCCTCAACCTCCTTACTTAACCCCCTCATCCTCAACCCCCCTTAACCCCCCATCCTCATCCTCAACCCCCTCCTCAACCCTCCTCAACCTCAACCCTCCTCAACCTCAACCCCCCCTCAACCTCACCCCCCCCTCAACCCTAACCCCCCACTCCTCAACCCCCCTCCTGAACCCCCTTCCTCAACCTCCCTCCTCAACCTTTCCTCCTCAACCTCCATCCTCAACCCCCCCATCCTCAAGCCCCCATCCTCATCCACTCTCATCAACCCCTATCCTCAACCCCCCTCCTCAACCCCCCTCCTCAACCTCCATCCTCAACCCCCCCCATCCTCAAGCACCCCATCCTCATCCTCTCTCCTCAACCCCCCTCCTCAACCCCCCTCCTCAATCCCTGCTCCTCATCCTCAACCTCCCTCCTCATCCTCAACCTCCCTCCTCATCCTCAACCGTTTCTCAACCCCCTCCTCAAACCCCCCATCCTCAACCTCCCTCCTCAACCTCAACCCCCCTCATCCCCAACCCCCCTCCTCAACCCCCTCCTCCACCTAAACCCCGCTAAATACCTCCCCCTCTTCCCTCACTTACCTGCTTGTGCTCCGGCCTCCGCTCCTTGACCCGGCTCCGGCGCGCATGTGACGTCACATGTGCGCCGCGTCATTAGCATATCTGTCAGCATATCTGTCAGCTACTACCATGCTGAACTTCCTCAAGCTTATGTTTATTGCTTCAATGACTTCATTTATCCATCTCTGCTGTCCCATTCTTCATATGCTTTCAATCTTTCGCAGCATCAGAGTCTTCTCTAGGGAATCCTTTCTTCTCATGATATGACCAAACTATTTTAGTTTTAGCCTCATGATGATTGTTACAATCTGCTTCCTTCAGTTGGGCTTGATAAGGCTGTTATAGCCAAACTTACCCAGCAGATATACCAGATTCTTTTGATCCCTTCACCAAGACCGCCAATGTCTCTTAAAATGCCCGAACTGCTTTAAATGTTGTAATTCATAACAGGTTGAATAGATGTATATTAAAGCTTAAGCTGATAACAGTCTGTAACAGATTTTGTGTCTTCTGGACTTTGTATAAATTAATATTGACAAGGTTTCATCTGCAAGGCATCATAACATCCACTTCAGTCATACAGTAATAGCGCTTATTTTCTCTAGTAATGCTGACATATACAAATATCTTCTAGATATGTTATCTTATAGATATATTACCTCCCTTTTCTTTAGGAGCATATGACTTAAAGATACGTCACCTCCCTTTTCTTTAGGAACATATATCTTCTTCAAGACATACAACACAGCAGTATCTCAACTGCCTCACTTTTCTTTACAAACTTCTTCACAAGCATCACAGACTGCCTTCAGACTGCCTTGTTCTCATAGACACCTTCACATCTCACTCCATGTAACTGAAATCTCAACTGACTCTCTCCAACAGTTACAGCCTGACAACACACCATTCTAAATTATTTAAACCTTCATAAACCATACATGCAACATACAAAATCAAACATCACAAGTCAATCACATAAATAGGATAATCAACTTAACATAAAATATATATTAAATAACAATAACAATTACTAAATCCAAAAGATGGTCAGGGGAATCATGACAATTATGTCTTCCAGTGAACAGTTTATCTTGATTTCCCGTAGTATTGCTTAATTTGATTTTATTGAAGTCCACAAAGGCACAATAAAACTTGTTTTGTTTTTTTAGGCAAAATGGATTTATTATAAAGGTGGGAGGCCTTTTACAAAAGTAGATTGCCTCAATGCTCTTGTTCATGAAATCTATATAATTCAAGAAAAAAGAGTTTACAGCAGTTCCAAAGTCATAAACCTAGTGTAAATATGCATAATAGACACAAGAGGATATTGCTTATTAAAGCTCTTCAGAACTACACTTGGAAACTTATTAGATACATTGCAATGTAGGAAGGGAAAACATAAATTCCCTCTAGACAAATCAATTAGTCATTAATATGTAAATAATTATAATATTTTTTCAAATATTTGTATTATAATTAAAACTAAATACAAGTTGTCATGATTTAATTGTTTAAGGACTCATATTGTCAGTGGTTTGTGAGTATGTCCAAGGGAGCATGACATTGTTGCATTGGGATTATGTGTTATTGTGTGGTTATATGTTGCCTGTACATGGTTATTATGTATCCTAGGTATAATATATTAATGGGGAAATATGTTATAGGTTATAATATGTTAGTATTATATTGTATATTGTATTATGGAGTGATAGCTATGTTTTGATTAGTCAACCCTCCCCCATTGTATAAACTCTCAGTCAGGAGTTGCCCATATGGTCCTGAAGGTAAACACTTGAAATGATAGTAGTCAGGAACAAAGGGATCTCCATAGACACAGAGGCACCATAACCCCAGGGGGTCTACAGGGATTCCCACTCAGAGAATCAGGGCAAAGTCCAGAGGGCAGTGAGATGTTTCTCCCTTGACGGCCAGAGACCAAATAAATTAGGTAGCCACACCTAGTGGGCGGACCTGGGAGGAGTCTCATGGTTCCCACGTAGGGACCCTGCCTGATTGGCCAGAGGCAGTTAGGGGCTGGCTAAAGGTAGCCCCTCCTGGTAATTTTGTATGCATGTTTAAAAGATGGTGTTTTCCAAAATAAAGATGGTTGAGAGATAGTTTTCACATAAACAAGGTGTGAGACTATTTCTGTGTGTTGTATCCTGACTTGGGTAGTGGTCTTGCTATGGTCCACTAAGTAACCTGGATCCAGTATTCTCTGCCTGTAGCGGTTGGGCCTTGCCCTCTTCAGAGGCCATCTTTTGTGCCACAGAGAACAGGAACTACATGATTCTGCTGGGGTAGGTTTGAACTAGGTTCATATCAAGCCCCCAAGAAGAAGCAGATCGTGACACAAATAATTAAAAACTATGAGGTAGATGTTCTTTTATATATTTTTTTCATAACATTCACAATGATAAAGAAAAAAAAGAAAAAAAAAGAAAACAATTCTCCTTTTTATGTCTCTTCCTTCCTTTCTACTTGTCTTCTTCTTTCCTTCTTCTTCTAAGTTATGTAGGTTCCTATGTTATTAATTTATGTAATTTTGTCTATTTTAAGTGTCCAAATTTTCATACAGGATATCCATTTTTCAAAAAAAATTATATAACTGCCGATATCATAAACATTGTGTGTAGATATTAATTTTTTTTATCTCTTCTATTGTGAGTTTATCTGATTTCCAATTTTTAGTTATGTTAATGCTAGTAGCTAAAAACATTTGATTTATTAGGAATTGTGTGTCTTTTGATATATTTGATATAGGTAATCTTAATAATGCCTCTTCTGGTTTTCTATGTATAGGGAATCCTGTGAGTGTTTCTAATAGTAAATATGCTTCTTCCCATAGTTGTGAGATTTTAGGACATCCCCAAAGAGCATATTTTAAAGTTCCAGCTACATCACAGCCTCTATCATTAATTGATGGGTTTAATGTTTGTAATCTTACTGGAGTAAGATGTCATCTCATTAATGTTTTGTAGGCATTTTATCTTAAATGTATATTAAGTGAAGGTATATTAAGTTCCTTTTCCCAAAATGTCTGATATGGTAATTTAGTTACTGTATTTTGATTGATCAAATAATTATAAATAATAGAAATGTTTTTTCATAATGTAATCCATAGTTTTTTTTTATCTGTCAAAACCCAGGGATGAGGGAACCAGGTGCACCCCAAAGCATTCCTGCTTCCAGCATCCTTGGGATCGTAATGGGTTTGAAATCTCAGGACCTAGCTTGCTTCTCTGGGTATCAGGAATACAGGATGAGAATACAGGAACAATAGAAGCAGGTGTACATCCCTTTAAAATATGACCTAGTAGGAAAAGTATCAGGATACCAGCTAGTTATTTAGCTCAAGCTTTCCCTCAAGGATGACAAGTACACCCTAGTTATTTACAGCCAAACTGAGCATAATTTATTGGAGAAACCTACAGGATATTAATAGCAAACTGAACAATTGGGGAAAATCCTGCATTATCATGAACAGGGGAGTGAACCAACTGTGAATTTCTCAGCTCACTGTGAATCTACCAATGAAAGGCCAAGCTGCCCTGATTGGATTATCATGAGCCAATAAGAGGAGACTTGTCCACGTAGGACAGAGGTGATATCATAGGAGGGTCAGCCCCTCCTGGGAGGTTGGTCTTTGTCACCTGATCTGCTGCACTTAGGCAGCCAGACTGTCTGAAGCCGGGACGTTTGCTAGATAATGGAAAGGGCTCAACAGTTTACCCACAGAGGCCGCCATCTTATGTAGCAAGATACTGGCCCAAATACCATTACAAAGTGAATACAACATACAGTGGTGATACAGAATAGTTTTAAACTACATTATGGATTGTTCCTTATAGGGAATAATCAAATATAGTATTTATACTGGACCAGTATTAGCAACCTTTTTCTCCTGCGAGTATAACAACAGTAGTGGAGACACCATTTTAGTTTTGCTGAGGGAGTGTAGTCCCTCTGAGCCCTAGTCTTACTCTGGTTGGAACCTGTTTGAGTTACCAGCAACAGCGCCATCTTGTGGAATAAGATGGTTGCCCAACATCTAGTAAAATATACCATGTCAGCAGAGAATGTGTAATATTAACAGTGGTAGGGACATTACAATAACTTTCAACACAGTAAGGGAACACCAACATCCCTAGGTAAGATCCCTATTAGCAATATACACACCGGTTTCCCAAGTCAATACAAGTATTATCGCTACTAGTCTAGTGTCACAATGGTGCCATTCCACACAACACAGTTCTTTTGGAACACTGACAGATTGTGAGGCATAAGACTCATAATAATTTGTACAGTGATAGCATAATATGGTCGGAAGAACATAAAATACATACATCAAAAACAAGTCACAGCTCTTTTGTTATGCTATTCGGCTGCAATAACAGCCTGTGGGGTAAAAAGTCAATTGGGATGACTATTATTGGCCACAGGCTCTGTGCCCACCAAAGGGCCAGTCCTTCCCCTTTTTTCTGGGCTAGGTGCATGCTAGTGGGCATAAGCACCTCCAGTAGTGCAGATAACATATTTCACATAAAATCTGCAATTCTAATGGTCCATTTAAAAATAGTCAGCCTGCTGATTGGCTGAATGCCAATCCTAGTACCAGAACTGAAGCTTTAGCTTAGTGTTTCCCCAGGCTACAAAAGGAGCCAGTCACAGAAGGGCCTATTTGCCCAGGGAATTTGAACAGGCCAATCAGCAACAGGCCTACAGTCTATGTGATTTAACATGGAAAAAAGTCTTCCTTGTAGACTTTCATTGGAACAGTCCCATATGAAGTGATACAGTTCTTGCTGGACCTTAACTGGAAAGATTTTTGGCCAGGCAAGGCCTTGATCCCCAGAATCCATTTGTTACAGTATCTAACTTTAAATATTCACTTGTGGAGATTTAAACTGTTCTTTGTAATAGTTGTGGAGACCATGTAGAAATTTGTATAGTTCACGTTATATGCCGGCTAATTTTTTGGATATAAATGCCTAGGTATTTTATGTAATGTTGTGACCATTTAAAAGAAAACAAATAGTTCTATTCATGTTTTAATTTCCTTTGGGAGTGAGATATTTAAGGCATTACTTTTATTTGTATTTACTTTAAATCCTGAAATGTTTCTGAATTTCTTCAATAAATCTAAAAGGTTAGTGTCAAAAGCCCCTGCCCACCAGTCCTTTGGATCCGCACAGAATGATTAGGATTTTGAGGCTGGCCATTACTCTGGCTTCATAATGACTCATTTCTGGTTCCTGGGAATATGTGGTTGTGGGACTGTTCTCATTAGTTTTACAGTATGTTTAATAGTTATTTAATATGTTATGTTGATTATGTATGTTAATTACTGTATGTTATATTGCTTCTCTTATGATGGAAGATTATGTATGCTGCATGTTCATTTCAATAAGAGTTAACTGATTTAGAATGCGATGGTGTAATATGTAACAGGTTGATAATCCTGCTCTGTGGTAACGTTTGTTGTGACTGAAGTGTGTATGCTTCTGACTTGATTAATATATATATATGGAATAAAATATCTAGAAGATATTTATGGGTCAGAATCCCTATAGAAGATGAAAGCAGCTATCACTGTCTGACTGGATTAATATTTGTATGGAATAAAATACCTGAAAGATATATTTGTGGCAGAATCCATAGTGAATATAATATCTGCCCAGGTCCTGTGCAACTAGTGAAATGGATGTTATGATGCCTTGAAAATGAAACATTGTCAATGACTGTATTAGCAAGGGACAGAGCTTATCCCTGAGGAGTCTAGCTCCCTGACAGTGGTTATCAGCTGGAGCTCTATTGCTGGTGCACAGTCCAGGTTTGGTTCTTCCAATAACCTGGGGGCATGGTGGCTCCAACAAACCCTCCCCTTGGCCTGATTTCTGCAAATGATCCTCTGTTTCTTCCACTGCCTTGTCATTAGAAGTGGGATCCCCACTGACTGTGTAGGGTTGTGCCCCTTGGTCTGCCAAGGTTCAAGGGTTGCTTTCCAAAGAATTAGTGCTCTCTGATGGCAAACAACAATCAAAACTGCTGTATGCTTCTAGAGCCTCCTGGTGGCATCTTCTTCACCCTTATGATTGGCAGGGCTCCTTCCACCCCTTGAGCACGGTCCTACTCAGAGTTGACTTAACAAGCAGCTTCATATAACTGGCTTGCAGCTCCAACTCTTCCTGAATTAAGGGTTTAATCAACGCAGCCTCCTTGGACCCTGATTTTAGTCCCAATTCTTGTCCGAGCTGATTATACAGGATCACCCTCTGTTCTATTAGCCCAATGTCACATGATGGATCACTCTGCAGTACACCCTGGAATCCTTTCAATAACTCCAGCCTGAATTTAGGAGGGCCATTGCAATACAATAGTTGCAATTGTAAAGTATTTCAGGTATTAGATTTACCACAAACAAACATTGATTAATGATTACCTGTGAATATGATTTGTATGGTCTATTTAAATTAATATGAAACAGTGTTGACAACTGTTTACTGGATTTTCATGGAAGCATTTACTTTTGAAGTTTTCTCCTACATACCTCTGTAGGGCAGTCTTTTTGCTGTCCTACTGCTCTGTAGAATGTTTTTCCTTTGAGGACTCATAGACCCATTTTTGCCTATGGTCCATAACAGAGAGAGTTACCCTCTCTCTGCCTGTAATAGGACTTTGTAATAAATTGGTGTATAGTCTCAAAGCAATAGAGTCCCTGAAAATGAGAACATGCATATATCTGAACATGTGGATCTGCTTGCAAACAATGAGATGCTAGAATGGCTCCTTATGATAAGAGAACAATGTTATTTGTGGAAATAAGCCTACTTACCCACTTCTTTGTGTTTTGAAATCTGATTTGGACCTTAAGAAAAGTTGCCACATATGCTCTGCACCAGTTGATTAGAGGGTGAAAAAGCCTGTGGTAATAAAAGTCAGGCTATTTCAATGTTTTGCCTCTGCCTGAATAAATAAATACTTCTGTACCACACAGAATGTAATGAATATTAATTAGATTCAAATGTAGAAGCTTTGAATAAGACAGTGACTAAATAATGTGTAACTATTTGTACTCCAGAGGGTAGCATAGCAATAGAATGGATACCACACTAGCAGCCACAATAAATTAGAAGCCCATAGCGGAATCAGGAAGCTCGCAAGGGCTGCGGGCTTGAAATTTGGCAGAGTTCCAGAGCTATTAAATTAGAACATGCTGCCAGTCATGGGCTTGAGACGCAAACCCGTAAACCATTTGTTGAACATTGGATGCAAGTGATCAATTACTCAAACCGGTAGCTATGGGTTTAGATGGAGCCAATGGCAATTGAAATTGTCATAATTACGTCACTGAAAAATGGAGGTGGGATTTCAAAGTCTTACGGTTTTCAGTTGCGAAGTACGATCTCACCCACATTCCATAAATAATGCAACATTGATAACGCCGTAAATATGATATTCTATTACATGTGAGTTCCATTATATGTATTTACACATTGATTGCCGGGATCGAAAATAAAAGTGAAAATAAAGTATTTTATGTTGCCCATGTGCAAGCTTGAGAATGTTGTGCTATTAATTCTAAGACCTAACATTACTTTCCCTGTTAATAAAAGTACAGTAGTGTGTGTATATGTGCATTTAAAGTGCTACAGATTGGACTTTACCTATTTTATAGCAGTGCTATTAAATTACCTAATGTGTTAAACCGTAGCTCGTAATGTAGCCAGTTAGACTTACGGCTATTAAATTGGCCCAGTGAAGCCGCTGTTGATCTGCGGGTTTGGAGCAAAAAAAGCCTACGGGATGTGGGACGTGAAATTTCGCAACCGCAAATCGGTTGTTTTCTCAAGCCCGTAACTGCTACGTTTCCAATCATGCTATTAAATTGCAACAATTTCACTTGCCTTCAACCCTGTAACATGCAAATGGAGCCAAGAAGTCAATGAGTGCTAGAGAGGACCCACAAGGGGGGTAAAGTCCAATCTGTAGCACTTTAAACGCACATATACATACACTACTGTACTTTTATAATCAAGGAAAGTGATGTTAGGTCTTTATGTTAGCACAACATTCTCAAGCTCGCAAATCGGCATTATAAAATACTTTATTTTACGTTTTATTTGTTATATTGATCCCGGTAATCAATGTGTCAATACAAATAATGGAACTCACATGTAATAGAATATCATATATATAGCATTATCAATATTTTGTTATTTCTGGAAGTTGGGTCCGATCGTAACTCGTATTTGAAAACCGTAAGACATTGTAATCCCACCTCTATTTTTCAGTAACTTAATTATGACAATCTAATTTGCCATTGGCTCAATTTAAACCAGTAATTACGGGTTTGACTAATTGATCACTCGCATACAACATTCAACAAATGGTTTATCGGTTTATGTCTTAAGCCCGTAACTCACAGCATGTTCTAATTTAATAGCTCTTTAACTCTGGGAAAATTTCAAGCCTGCAGCCCTTGCAAGCTTTCTGATGCTGCTAGGGGCTTTAAATTTAATGTGGCTGCAGGTCAAGCTGCAGACTTTGGTGGTGAGATCCTTGG
The DNA here is from genome assembly GCA_027410445.1 of Discoglossus pictus. Classification (NCBI taxonomy): domain Eukaryota; kingdom Metazoa; phylum Chordata; class Amphibia; order Anura; family Alytidae; genus Discoglossus; species Discoglossus pictus. Next base: position 129,575,989 of record CM050165.1, on the reverse strand, counting down.
TTCAAATCCTCATACAAACTATTTTATTCATTAATTAGAAATAAGTCCTTTAAATTGATTTTGTCTTGATTTTAAAATCACTAATTGAATAATAATGTAAATTAGTTGTGACTTCCTTCCCCCCTCCCACCTCTCCTTGCTTCTTTTATTGCACCCTCTTCTGTTCCCTGTATTGCTAGCCTGCCTTTTGCTTCCTGCTCTGCCCTCCACTGCTGCACATTCTTCTTTGTCGGACATTACTTTCTCTGTCTCTCTCCTTCCTGCTTTGCCCCCCCTTCTTTATTGGCACCATTCGCCACTCGGTCTCCTCCTCTCCTCTGGTCCTTTCCCTCTCACCTGTTAGCGTTATAAGCCACTTCTTCCATTCCTGTCCATTGGGATCTTCTCAGGTCCCTTTTCAATTTTTGGCCACTCGCTCCATTGGTGTAGTTTGCTGGCTTCTCTGCAGCTTGCAGTAATCTGCTTCCTCTTGGGCATACATGTATCTATGCTGTCCATGGCTGCAATCTACTGCTATTCCATGTAGTCTGTCTTTCATATTATTAACTCCTTTAAAACTCTAGTGTACTTTTCTTTCCATGTTTTTTTCAGCAGCTTACTACCTAGTCCACTACCCCTCTATTTTGACTACCCCTGTAACAACCTACTCTTCACTGGGCTTGAAAAGGTCTCTAGACCAATCCTACCCGCAGGTTGTCTTTGTTCTGTATCACCTCACAGAGCATTTGACAAGCTACAGATTTTCAGGCCAAATTACCGGGTCTCAGTTGAAGCTGCAGAAATTATTTGTAGTCTAAAAAAATAAATAAAGAGAAGCATTTCCTGTAAATGAAAAACACATGTATATGTGTCCCAAACAGAGCATGATATTTATTTTTGTTTCACCTTTGTTTCAGGCATCTGATTTACTCAAGTTTTTACAAGTAAAGTGTGTTCATTTCCTGTGTGCAGTGATTTGGTACAGGTGAGAGGGGAGTGCTTTTGCCTGGGTTAAACTTGCATATAAGTTTGGGCCTTGTGTATGACTGTTTGCAGGAGTGAGTTCAAAGAAAAGGGTAAAATTGTAGTATTTTTTCTCATTCGTAATTATGAGTCAGTTCGGTGGCAACCTCTATCAGTGTACATCCTGTCACATTTATGAACCACTGGAGCAACTGATCAAGGGCCCATACCTCTGTGAGAGGTGTAAGCATATTGCGTCTCTGGAACCTCAAAGTGGAAAACTGGAGAAGAGAATGGCAGCACTTAGTGATATTGCTCCACTGGAAAGGGAGCTGGTGCCCACTCAGCACAGTTTAGCTGGGCCTAGCATGGAGGGTGGAGCTGGGGATAGTGAGGATGTCCACAGAGATAGCTGGGTTACAGTTACAAGGGGAAACAGGGAGAACAGGAGGAGGAGGCAGGCCAATACTGAGTTGACAAGCACCAACAGGTTTGCCAGATTGAGTGAAACTGTTGGGGATGTCCATTCAGGAATAGCAATGCCAGATAGAGCTGTTCCCTCTAACAGCTGGGAGAACAGTTCTACTGGAGGAGTCGGAGGGCAGAATAGGCAGAGAAAAAGACAGGTTTTGGTGGTAGGGGACTCTATTATTAGGAAGGTAGGAAGGGTGAGTTATCACCCAGATTCCAGCAATCAAACGGGTTCTGCATGTTGTAAATTGGGTAGATAAATTAATGGGAGGGGCTGGAAATGAACCAGCAGTCTTGGTACATATTGGTACCAATGACAAAGTTTGTGGAAGATTGAGGGTCCTAAAGAATGATTTTAGAGATTTAGGAAATAAGCTTAAGGGAAGACCCTAAAAGGTAGTATTTTCTGAGATACTACCAGTGCCACATGCTAGCCCAGGGAAACAGATGGAGCTTAGGGAGGTTAATGCGTGGCTAAAAAAGTGGTGCACTAAGGAGGGGTTTGTGTTTTTAGAGTACTGGGCTAACTTCTCACTTGGGTACAATCTCTATAGCAGGGATGGATTGCACCTTAATGACGAGGGAGCTGCTGTGCTAGGGGAAAGGATGGTAGAACATCCGGGGGAGTTTTTAAACCTTTAGGTGTGGGGGAGACTAGATAGAAGTAATGGATTAGTAAGTGTAGAGGGGGTAAGGAATGAATTAACTAGTCATGTTGGAGAAGATGGGGGAGGGTTAAGACAGAAAATAGAGAGATACTGTTAAGCAACTCAAGTATAGTGGCAGGCACTCCAGAACTACAGATGCTTGCTAATACCAGAAGCTTGCCATGAAAAATGGGAGTGTTAGAATTAATAGCAGATAAGGGGAATGGGATTTAATAGGCATTACTGAAACATGGAAAGATAGGGGCAATGGTTAAAGGTGAGAAGGGATTTGTCTGGATGGCCAGTCTGAATTTAAGCCTATAGTTAGAGAAGATATTTATGCTGGAACTAGTGATAATGTTGAATGTTTATGGATAGAGTTAAATAGCGGAGCAGAAAATTCATAAAGAATATTGGTAGGAGTATGCTATAAACCTCCAAATATAATTGAAAGTGAGGAAATGCAATTGTTATTACAGATTGTAAATGCAGCTAAGCATGCAAGTTCTGATAATGGGAGATTTTAACTACCCTGAAATAAACTGGATAAATGAGACCAGCAGTTCAGCTAAGGGGAGCCGGTTCTTGAATACACTCATAGATCATTATCTGGCCCAGGTTATACAAGAGCCTACTGGAAATTATTTATGGGGGGTCAGGAGCAATGGCTAAGGAGAGACAATAGACCAAAGGGACTTGACATCACTTGACCCTTTTCCCAATAGAAGTCTATGGACCCCTTTTTACCACTTACCGCAAGTTCGAATCCACCCAGAAACCTAGCCCAGCCCTGGGACTGGGAACAAACTGAGTATTGTGGTTGGCTACTGATAGTGATTACTTGTTGCCCTTAAAGTGATACCACCCAAGTTTGGGCTTAAGGAAGTAAATTGTGAGCCTAAGTCAGTAGAATACTTCTAAACATTTCGAAAACATACACAGACACATTTTGAGTTCAAGGCATTTGCGGGCTTCTAATAGAATAGGGATCCATGTTTTAGTCCAAGATAAAGGGAAATCCATAATGTGAAAGCATTATATGCTGTGTTTTATAGTCTCTGTTTGAGAAGGAACCACACATATTTAGACTTGACATGAAAGATTAAAAGGTAGACATGAGTAGACATGTATGTGTGAATGTATATATCTATATAGGTGTAAAGAAGCAAGGAATGCAAATATAATGCTTCCACTATATAAATCCTTAGTATGCCCCCTTTTGGAATATGGAATACAACATTGTAGAGTTGGAAGGACAAAAAAAAAACAAACAAGAAGAACGGAGTGTCTTAAAATTATCTTTCTCTGAACAAAGGTGCCTACGAGGAGATATGATTATCTCAGATAAATACAGGGAGTGCAGAATTATTAGGCAAATGAGTATTTTGACCACATCATCCCCTTTATGCATGTTGTCTTACTCCAAGCCGTATAGGCTCGAAAGCCTACTACCAATTAAGCATATTAGGTGATGTGCATCTCTGTAATGAGAAGGGGTGTGGTCTAATGACATCAACACCCTATATCAGGTGTGCAAATTAAGTAATTATTAGGCAACTTCCTTTCCTTTGGCAAAATGGGTCAAAAGAAGGACTTGACAGGCTCAGAAATGTCAAAAATAGTTAATATCTTGCAGAGGGATGCAGCACTCTTAAAATTGCAAAGCTTCTGAAGCGTGATCATCGAACAATCAAGTGTTTCATTCAAAATAGTCAACAGGGTCGCAAGAAGCGTGTGGAAAAACCAAGGCGCAAAATAACTGCCCATGACCTGAGAAAAGTCAAGCATGCAGCTGCCACGATGCCACTTGCCACCAGTTTGGCCATATTTCAGAGCTGCAACATCACTGGAGTGCCCAAAAGCACAAGGTGTGCAATACTCAGAGACATGGCCAAGGTAATAAAGGCTGAAAGACGACCACCACTGAACAAGACACACAAGCTGAAACGTCAAGACTGGGCCAAGAATTATCTCAAGACTGATTTTTCTAAGGTTTTATGGACTGATGAAATGAGAGTGAGTCTTGATGGGCCAGATGGATGGGCCCGTGGCTGGATTGGTAAAGGGCAGAGAGCTCCAGTCCGACTCAGACGCCAGCAAGGTGGAGGTGGAGTACTGGTTTGGGCTGGTATCATCAAAGATGAGCTTGTGGGGCCTTTTCGGGTTGAGGATGGAGTCAAGCTCAACTCCCAGTCCTACTGCCAGTTCCTGGAAGACACCTTCTTCAAGCAGTGGTACAGGAAGAAGTCTGCATCCTTCAAGAAAAACATGATTTTCATGCAGGACAATGCTCCATCACACGCGTCCAAGTACTCCACAGCGTGGCTGGCAAGAAAGGGTAAAAAAGAAGAAAATCTAATGACATGGCCTCCTTGTTCACCTGATCTGAACCCCATTGAGAACCTGTGGTCCATCATCAAATGTGGGATTTACAAGGAGGGAAAACAGTACACCTCTCTGAACAGTGTCTGGGAGGCTGTGGTTGCTGTTGCACGCAATGTTGATGGTGAACAGATCAAAACACTGACAGAATCCATGGATGGCAGGCTTTTGAGTGTCCTTGCAAAGAAAGGTGGCTATATTGGTCACTGATTTGTTTTTGTTTTGTTTTTGAATGTCAGAAATGTATATTTGTGAATGTTGAGATGTTATATTGGTTTCACTGGTAAAAATAAATAATTGAAATGGGTATATATTTGTTTTTTGTTAAGTTGCCTAATAATTATGCACAGTAATAGTCACCTGCACACACAGATATCCCCCTAAAATAGCTAAAACTAAAAACAAACTAAAAACTACTTCCAAAAATACTCAGCTTTGATATTAATGAGTTTTTTGGGTTCATTGAGAACATGGTTGTTGTTCAATAATAAAATTAATCCTCAAAAATACAACTTGCCTAATAATTCTGCACTCCCTGTACATCCAAGGTTAATATACGGCTTTGGACAGGAAACTTCTTGTGCCAATAGGTTTTCAACTAACAAAAGGTACTTTCTTGAGGTTTGGAGACAAACTATTTCACTTTAAAGAAAGGGCAGTAAGCTCAGTAAGACTGTGAAACTCTATAAAGGATGTTTAAAATGTAAAAGACAACTTAGAGGATAAAAGACATACAGGATCATTTTGGATAACTAGAGAAGAGGGGGCATTGATCCAGCGAGTAATTAAATTGCTAGTATTTGGGGTCAGAAAGAAGATTTTTTTAGCCTTATGAAACAAATGGGTATGTTTCAATAGGGTTTTTTGTTTGCCTTTCTCTGGATCAATTAAAAAATCACATAATACAAGGATTAGATGAGATATGAAAAAGTAGAGCTTGTTGGTCTAAAAATCTCTTTTTTTCAACCTAAATTACTACATCATTATGTTACTATGTTAAGGTTGATTCTTGCAGGGCATAATAACATCATGTCTTGTCTATGGACAGACTTTGAAAGTTCATCTGGACAAGTATTTTTTATTTTTTTCCCCAGGGGCAAACATGAAGTTAGGTTTTGAGGATTACCTCACCTAAACACAATACTGTTGTGATTGATTTATTAGCGGATCTGCACTCAATCACAGATATTGGCAAATACTGGACAGTTTGGTGTCCCCGAGGACAGGTTTCAAAACCTCTGTTCTAGACATCTGCAAAGAATATAATATACAACACATCTCTGGAGAATTTAGAAAAAATATTTATACATGAATTGATGTTTAGAGAACAAAAGACCTTGATACCAGGGAATATACTGTTTTCTCAATGCTATCAACCTCAATACCAGCTGGGACTCTCCAGATATGTTATTACTCAGATAATTTTTTCACTAATGCAGGACCTTCAAAGGTTTCTTAAGGCGGCCATAGATTTAATTCCCTATTCAGATCAGGCTCTAGTTACTTTTCATTTCAAAGACAATTTCTCAAAAAGCTAATTTCTTGTGAAAACTCTCCAATAATATCCATCAAAAACCAGGATTCTAGTAATAATATATATATATATTTTTAAGATGAACATCTCTCTTGCAGTTTCAGATTGTCATTGTGAAGGGCACCTATGTGTCATATAAGGGGAGTGTTTATTTCAGTTGAGACATTTCTAGGAAAAACATAGGCAAATTAATCAGTGATGTGTACATAGGTTTGATTAGACACTAAGGGCCTCATTCAATTGAGATTTGGCCAATTGAATAGGGCTCTAAATAAGCACATAACATATATTTCTTTAAATAAGTTTTTAGTTAGTGAAAACCTTTTCTTTTGGATAGATGCTTACTAACTAAAAACTTCTTTAAAAAATATATGTTATGTGCTTATTTAGAGCCCTATTCAATTGGCCAAATCGCAATTGAATGAGGGCCTAAGAATATAAACAATAAAAATCCCTTGCAAGGCCATTTATGAAAATGTACTAAAGCTTGAGGTGGAGATTTATAAATGTCTATAGAATTGTCTGAATTTCCCCTTCAAATAACCCAATTGAAATATTACTACACAGGTAATAAGGCAGATCCAAGTTTGTGGTATATAGAAACAAAGAACTGAACATTAAGAATTATGAATGATACTGCTTGTCAGGTGAGTGACCCTCAGTGAAATAGCTAAGGTTTTTCAATGGTACTATTTATCATTATAATGTACAGCTTTAATAAACCAACAGATACAATACCTTTAATATTCCCATTAAACATATTCAGCGATTTCTAAACCTATTTAGTGTTTCTACTACCTAAAAAAAAGAAATTCTGGATATAATCATAGGTTTACAACAGAAACAGAATCTGGCTCTTGATGGTTTTATAAATTCCTGTTATAAATACAAAAAAAAAAAGGAATGAATGAAAATGGAATTTGTTTAAGACATTGCCAAAGATTGTCTTCTGCTATAATCACTCATTTTTGAAAAATAACAACAACATACTATTTTTAAGTCTCTTTGGTACTAATACAGAGCTCATACTTCTAAACCACATAAACAGTTCATATAACTATTTTCCTTACTATTAAATGAATAATGGAAAATCCTTGGAAAAACAGATTCTCCAAATTTGTTGGTTTAAAAGACAATTAAGATCATTGCTTAAAGAGAGTTTTTAAATAAAGTTGGGTTCACTGCAGCTAATCCAACTGATTATTCCCAAACTCATTGTGACACATTACATTATGATTGTTTACATTTTTAATTGCATTTGAACAGAATCTTAATTTGAATTTAGTGTGTTTTTTACCTAGTGCTTCTTTATTATGATGTTTGTATCCTATGCAAAAGGTTGTATTTCTTCCTACCATATTCATGTACACAAAAATAACAGAGCATTAATCATACTCTTTGTATTTCAAGAATGTTGACAATGTTAATTAATTTTAGCATAAAAATGATGGGCAAATTAATTAATTACATATTTAGTTTCATTAATCTAGTCTTTCTCTATTAAGCTTTTCTTAATAAAGAAAATATGACAGTAAATTAACAGTAAGATAAACGTATGAGAGTGAAGAATATGTACAATTAGTTTGTGGAAGGAGAGAATAATGGAGGAAGTTGAAAAAGTTATTACTAAAAGTTATTATTCATTCTTTAGGTCAAATAGAAAGTGAGAAATATGTTTTGGACATGTACAATAATTAGAAATTATCACAGACAACCAATATCTACTGAGAATAATTTTACAAAAAGCACTAATTAAATTTTAGTTTATAGTGGGAGTTATCGATCGCCTGCATCTTTTCATTATACAATAGCTTCAGCAAATTAAATATTAAATCCAATGTGCTCATACTCTTTCTAACAACTAACTCAAAGAATGAAAATGTATGCTGCATAAGTAGATTTTTCCTGGTTCAAAACTGAATAATTATTGGATAGGTCTAGTACATTGCATGCCTGTCCCTGTTTAAACACAAAGCAAAATAAATGGTTATCAGATAAGAAACAGTCTAATTCGCTCAATTTGTTTAGTCTTCGGAATTCTATGAATTACTTTTCATTGCTGTTATTAGCCATTTTATTAAATGAACAAATGAAACATTACAAATGGTCCTTGTCACTTTTTCATAAAAATCTATATTTTTTATTACTTTAAAATCTCATATGTACTGCTTTGCAACTATACATTTTAATATATTTGTAATAATATATATTTAATATAAAACAAAATTGCAATAAAATTAGGTTTATTAATGTAGATATGGTGACAAAGCTGTGCAGGAATAGAGATATGGAGAAATAATCAAATGCATATATGTTAGGACAAGGCTGAATAAGACTGTATGCAAAGTCCACATGGTAGTAAGTAACATCCTTCAGCATCACAATACTGAGGCAGCAATTGATAAAGGCTTTGGCAGAACTACTCAGGGTCAGGTGTACATGCACCTGAGGAGGAGAGACATAATTAAGGATTCTGTCGAAATTATAGTCTTTGAAATTCAAAATATCTAAGAAAGATGCTTCTATTTGAAGTATTCAGGAGAAGAATGTGTCCACAATTATAAAAGATTGCAAGCAGGACAGCTGTGACAGCCGTATACACTTGTATGTGGACATTACTGCAACAGCTACTGGTCAGAGTAAGGTGGCCAAAAGTAAAATTTCTACAGGCACACCTAGAACTAAATAGAACACCAGAGACTTTATTGAAGCTTCAGTGTTTTTTCTACCTGTAGCAAACTACATGTAGCGGACAAGCTGCATGTGGTGTTCCTTTAGTAAAGTTAGCTTGTTTACATAGATGTTTCTTCCCAATTTCTGTAACACTGAGTTTTATAAAAATTGCTTGGGTTTAAATTTTGTTTGTGTTTATGCCTCAGAAGAAGTGTCTTTTGACAGGGGAAGTGGGATCTGAAGAGCCGCTTTGCCACAATACAAGTGCTGGAGCTTGAGTAGAGTAGTTGGGGCATTCAGGACCCCTGCCAGAGAGGAACAAAAGTTAGCAGCACGGTAGGATACAGCAGCTGAAGTAGTGTCAAAAGCACAACCAAATTTTCAGCATGATAGCACAACAGTCTTAAACTGGCACTTTAGTGTGACCTAAGCTAAATCTTAAAGGTCTCACTTGATATGGAATAACTGAGCCCTAACACCTGTCAGAAAATATTGGGTGGAGTTAAGACACACAGAAGCAGACCCATCTTTCCCAGGTCTCTACTCTAGTCTGTGAGTCACTACCAGCCATGTATTTATAGAAACCACCAGTGGGGCCTACCTTGGCCTACCCGAGACATTCCAGAACAGGTACATATATATATAATTAGAGTATTGCAGTAAATAGTGGTATCATAATAATTATGACAAGTTTTGAGAGCGACCTCACTTTGTCAAGTCAAAAGCAATACTAATTTTACGTTCTCATTGAAAGAAAGAAATCCCAAGTGACAAGCTTCATAGATAATGTTGTGTTCAGTCAACTGTGCACAAGCCTGCATAAGTGAAGATCAGAGTAAATAAATGGGATTGTAAATTTCTTCACATCTTAAGGAGAACAATAAAACTGGAAGAAAAAAGAGAAAAAAAATAAAACCCAGAACGAAAACAGTGTTAAAAAAAAAAATGATAGTTGGAGGTTACAATAAGTTTTGGTAGTGTGACAAAAATTCCACATCTAAATTAAGCCCTGTACTTTTAGTATTAAAGGTTGTTGTTATTATTATTATTATTATTATTATTATTATTATTTATTTTTTTTAAATGTCTTTCTTTCCCTTTTTTTTGATTTTCAGGTTTTGGAAAGGATGGTTATTTTGTGAAAAATTGTGTCCAACTGGGGTACTATAGCTTTCCTCGTGCTTTTTTAAGGAAAATATATGCAGGTTCATCATCAGGTGCAGTTTTTGGCCAATTTCAAATGCAGTACATGGTATTATGTAGACAACATGGGAGAATATATATATATATATATATATATATATATATATATACAGTATATATATATATATATATATATATATATATATATATACTGTATATATATAAATATATATATATATATATATATATATATATATATATATATATATATATATATTGTGGTTGTTTGACCTGCTACCTTCTAGATTAACAGCAAGAAGTGAATGTATTCTTTTAATCTTTTTATTAAAAGTCCAAAAAGTACACCACATTATGGATTACATCAGCCAAAGGTATGACAAAACACACAGTTCTCTTGTATATATCTTACTCAGTAGAAAAGGGGAGCATTCGGCCCGCCTGTCTCTCCGAAATGCTCCAACCGCCAGGGACCCTTAAACAGTCTTTTGAGAAACTCTGTCCAGTTTGCAGTTAGACTGCTGCCTTCACCCTGGGGTTACTTTACACAGATTCTTGTAAGGAAAATCTAATCCTTGACTCACAATCTCTGGGACACAGCTTCCTCTGGGACACAGCTCCCTCTGGGACACAGCTCCCTCTGGGACGTAGCTCCCTCTGGGACGTAGCTTTCTCTGGAACACAGCTCCCTCTGGGACACAGCTTTCTCTGGAACACAGCTCCCTCGGGGACACACAACAGTCTTCTGACTGTAATCATCAACAGGCAGCAAGCTTCTCTCTGTAGCTTGCTCTTTTGCTGCTAACAGCAGCTCCCCAACAGGAGCAGATTCCTCACACTGCTTAGGCCCAAGCCTAAGTGAGAGAGACTCCACCCATCTCTCTGCTGTTGTCTTCAAGGCAATCCACAGCTGGGCTTCAATTAGCCTCTGATCACTGCCCGGAGTTATCTCTTTCCTTCTCCAGATAAATCATCCACCCTCTTTAATTAAACCCACCTCTAGGGGCATTCTTTGCTTCACTCTTTTACATATATCCCCCCTTAGCTCAACACTATGTGGTTGAGCTACATGAGCCGAGAGGCTGTAAACGCTCACTTGTAGCTTTATCTTCTCCTTGTCCTCTTGTTTAAGGAGCTCCCCTTCATAGTGTATTACAGTATCTAGAGGAACTATGCAGTATGGGCTTGGGTCTTTCTCTACCCTCTTGAGCTCAACAGCATGCATACTTCCATGAACCAGGAGAACTTCCCCTTTTTTCAATTGATCCATCAGCTTTAATGAAGTAAGGCTTTAGATACCCCTCAAATCGACTATCAGGGGTTTCATCCACAGCATCATCTATGGGGAACAAACAGTTTTGTTCACCTGGACTTGGTTGGATACCGATAGTATCTCCAAACCACACCCTTAGGTTGTTACACACAACTCTGTTCCTCCTGATCTTCTCACCTGGGCAGGTGTCATCTACAAGAACAATGCACACAGTTTTCTTTCTCTTTTTTCTTTTCAGAAGAAAAGGTTCTCCTAGGTACAATAGAAAATCATCCATCTGGGCCGGATTCATCTACATCACTTTGTTCTCTTCACTGATGCCTTCATCTACAATTAACCAGTTTAAAATTTGTGGCGGATAGATCATCTGCTTCGGAATCTGCCCCCAAGGACATGGTCCTGACCCGGCCAGTCTCTCTCAGTGTCTGTCTGTCACTTGCTGGTGCCTCTGTGCTCTCCATGACTTCTGGACTCTCTACTTCTGTCTGTCCCAGGTCCATCTCACAAACCATCTTAGGGAAACCCTAGGAACACTGATTCTGTATGAAGCTTGTGACTAAAGCATGTTGGTTGGAAGGTTTCTTCTGCAGCTCTTCTTGTGCTACAGTATTCCTCATAGACTGTGAAGGTACGTCCTCTCTCAGGGCTGCTTCTTGTGCTTGGATCTGTGCCTCATCTTTCATTCTGCTTACAGCAGACATACTCTGTACCATGCAAGGTATGCAATTACCCATCTCTGCCAGGACAGATCTCCCAGACTTTTGGCCTTGCTGGAATGTCTCCAGCTGTTCCGCAACTTCAGGCTTGCACTCCATAAATAGGCTAGCACCCATCTTTGCAGCCTTGTTGATTTTGGGCTTCTGAAAAAAACTTGTGATTATAGCTCTCACCCATTTTTCTTTTTCTTCTCGCTTTGCTTCTAAGGCTTCCAGCTTTTCATTTTTCTTTGCTGCCTTTAGCTGCATCTTCTCCTCATTACCGATTTGCAAATCCAGTTCACCCTGATGATGCTGGATGTTTTGCTGCCCATTTAGCTGAAGAATCTCCTTTATCTTTTCCATCAGGTCTTCTCTGAATACCTCTGGTGGCCCAGTCACTAGTGATGTCGCGAAAATAAAATTTTCGGTTCGCGAACTGCGAACATCGGCTAACCGCCATAGACTTTAATGGGCAGGCGAATTTTAAAACCCACAGGGACTCTTTCTGGCCACAATAGTGATGGGAAAGTTGTTTCAACGGGACTAACACCTGGACTGTGGCATGCCGGAGGGGGATCCATGGCAAAACTCCCATGGAAAATTACATAGTTGATGCAGAGTCTGGTTTTAAGCCATAAATGGCATAAATTACCTAACATTCCTAAATTGTTTGGAATAACATGCTTTAAAACATCAGGTATGATGTTGTATCGATCAGGTAGTGTAAGGGTTAGGCCCGCTTCACAGTGACAGACCAAACTCCCCGTTTAACGCACCGCAAACAACCACAAACAGTCCATTTGCACAACCGCAAACTCCCCATTTGCACAAGGTTGGATACCAAGCTAGCCATGTCCCGTTCCTTGTCCTCACTGATGTCATTGAAGGTCTCTTCCTCCACCCAGCCACGTACAACACCAAGGGGCCCCGAAAGGTGACAAAAAGCCCCCTGGGACGCCTGCTGTGTTTGGTCTTCCACCTCCTAAAAGCCACCTTCCTCCTCTGACTCCTCTTCTTCAGACTCCTCTCACTGCATTGCCTCTCTCTGCATTATTATAAGGTGTGTTAAGTAGTACTACTCTTATCAGTTTAAAACCTGTTTCAGCACATATCAGGGGGCGTGTATAAGGCCTGGATTTTTAGAACCAGGAGATGGAAAAAGATGCTTTGTTGGTCGTATCACTTCAATTTTGGGGCACGGCACGTGCAGTCAAAGGTGCCACCAGATAGGAGTGGCGTGTTTGTAAGTACTACTCTTATCAGTTTAATACTTGTTACGTCACCTATCAGAGGGCGTGTATAAGGCCTAGATTTTTAGAACCAGGAGATGGAAAAAGATGCTTTGTTGGTCGTATCACTTCAATTTTGAGGCACGGCACGTGCAGTCAAAGGTGCCACCAGATAGGAGTGGCGTGTTTGTAAGTACTACTCTTATCAGTTTAATACTTGTTACGTCACCTATCAGGGGGCGTGTATAAGGCCTGGATTTTAGAGCCAGGAGATGGAAAAAGATGCTTTGTTGGTCGTATCACTTCAATTTTGGGGCACGGGACGTGCAGTCAAATGTGCCACCAGATAGGAGTGGCGTGTTTGTAAGTACTACTCTTATCAGTTTAATACTTGTTATGTCACCTATCAGGGGGCGTGTATAAGGCCTGGATTTTTAGAACCAGGAGATGGAAAAAGTTGCTGGGTCGGTCCTCCTACTGTCACAGGGCCGGGGGGCGCCCCCTCGTCGGGCTACCTGGTTTATCCTGCCTCAAAGATTAAGCCATGCACGTTTAAATACACACAGCCGGTACAGTGAAACTGCGAATTGCTCATTTAATCAGTTATAGACTGGTTCCTTTGATCGCTCCTTCTGTTACTTTGATAACTGTCGGAATTAGAGAGCTGATTCATGCCGACGAGCGCTGACTCCCCGGGATGCGTGCACTTATCAAAAATTAGGTATTGTTTCCTCTTCACTATACGTGACACTAAAAGAAAACTCTTTTAAGACAATAATGAGGTGGTACCTTACACCAGCAAAACTCCATCTTCTGAACAAAACACACCCTGACACATGTTTTAGGGGCTGCACAGACACTGGTACACTGATTCACATGCTGTGGGAGTGTCCGAAAATAAGACCCATATGGACAGCAATACGACCTATTAGAAACACTTTTGGGGACAACAGTAACACAAAAGCCTGAGGAAGCTTTGCTAGGCCTTCCAATTACGGGGCTATTCAAATCAGAACAATGTTTAACAACACAGATATTTTTGGCCACGCGATGCTAAACACTGGAAACTTACCTCCCCTACTCACACTGAAGTACTTCACAAAATCAGGTTCATTCGGGCTATGAGCTCACTTTCAGCTGAAATTGATGAAAGATACCGTTGATGGGCCTCCTGCTGGGACTTATGGACTCTACGAGGTCCACAATAAGGTTCGTGTGAACTACTTTTATGACCTGATGTTTGATCTATGGTTTCACCTTACTGTACCTCCTGGACACATGTCTGCTTTGAGGAATGTATATATGTTCAAGACCTTGTGTGACTTAATATATATGTTTTACATGGTCATGTGTTATTCTAACCAAAAAAGAAAAACTTTGAAAGAAACTTTTTGATATATCTTGTTGATACTTGAGAGATTTGTTATATGATTTGCTGAACTTATGATGTTATATTTGTTTATTCTTTCAATAAAAAAGTTAATTATAAAAAATAAAAAAATTAGGTATTGTTGACTCCGGCAATCGACAGAGCGCAGCTAGTGAGGAAACGTTAGCACCGTGCAAACATGGCCACCGCGATGTATCTGGAGCATTATCTGGACAGTATAGAAAACCTGCCGTGTGAGCTTCAAAGAAACTTTCAGCTTATGAGTGACTTGGATCAAAGAACAGAAGATAAAAAGAAAGAAATAGATAAGTTAGCTGCTGAGTACATTGCCACTGTACGTGACCTCTCACCTGAGCAGAGAGTGCAGCACCTTCAGCGAATACAGAATGCCTACAGCAAGTGCAAAGAATACAGTGATGATAAGGTGCAGCTGGCCATGCAGACCTATGAGATGGTGGATAAGCACATCTGGAGGCTGGATGCAGATCTTGCTCGTTTTGAAGCTGACCTGCAGGATAAGCTTGAGGGAACAGAGTTTGACAGCCCAACAGGACGTGGAATAAAAAAGAATCGTGGTCAGAAAGAAAAGTGAGGATCTCGGGGCCGCAGAGTATCTGAAGAAGACACTGTGAAGAAAAAGAAACTAAAAAGGAGGGCCGGTCTTTTCAGAGGCAGTACTGTCTGTCCATCCGTCAGACGTCCTGGATATGCCAGTGGATCCTAATGAGCCTACATACTGCCTGTGTCACCAAGTGTCCTATGGAGAAATGATTGGCTGTAACAACCCAGATTGCCCAATTGAATGGTTTCATTTTGCTTGTGTGGATCTCACCACAAAACCTAAAGGGAAATGGTTTTGTCCTCGCTGTACCCAGGAGCGGAAGAAATGATTGCTCTGTGTATAACTGTGGTGTCTTTATTACTTCCATGTGCATCAATTCTGTTTGTATCTTCCCTGTTATGTCCCCCCCATTGGAAGGTTTTCATATTGGAGCACAAAGACAGTTGATTGTGCAGATCATCCAGTGCTGGTAGTAGAAACATCACTTCTAGTGGAGGACGGGTATTGCACTTTAGGAATGGTACTACAGTTCTTCAATCGCCTCACTCAATTTATTTCCTCCAATTCCCTACTTGACCCCTTCCAATCTGGTTTCCAGGCCCAACACTCTACAGAAACAGCCCTTACAAAAGTAATCAATGACTTGCTAACCGCCAAATCAAAGGGTCACTACTCTATTCTAATTCTCCTGGATCTCTCTGCTGCCTGCGATACAGTTGACCACCCTCTTCTAATCCAAACTCTCCGCTCTTTTGGCATCCAGGACACAGCTCTTTCATGGTTCACATCCTATCTTAAAGATCGTACATTTAGTGCCTCCTTCTCTGGCACCTCTTCTTCACCTCTCCCTCTGTCTGTTGGCATTCCCCAAGGTTCTGTCCTAGGCCCCCTCCTCTTCTCCATCTACACCTCCTCCCTTGGCACCCTTATAAAATCCTTTGGATTTCAGTATCATCTCTATGCAGATGATACTCAAATCTACCTCTCTGCACCCGATCTATCCCCCTCTCTTTTAGCTCAAGTTTCCAACTACCTCTCTAGCATATCCTCCTGGATGTCCACCCGTCAACTCAAACTCAACATGTCTAAGATTGAACTTCTAATCTTTCCACCCTCTACTACAGCTTCCACACCTCAAATATCTCTCACTGTTGACAACACCATCATCACCCCTACCTCCCAGTCCCATTGTCTTGGGGTTCTACTGGATCCCGCCCTCTCTTTTATTCCTCACATCCAAGCAATAACAAAATCATGTCAGTTTCACCTAAAAAACATCTCCAAAATGTGTCATTATCTTACAGAAGACACAGCTAAAATTCTAATTCACTCTCTCATCATCTCTCGACTCGACTACTGCAATTCCCTCCTTGCTGGCCTCCCCATCTCTCATCTGTCTCCCCTCCAATCCATAATAATCGCCTCTGCTAGACTCATCTTCAATACCAAACGATCAGTGTCTGCAGCTCCTCTCTGTCAATAACTCCACTGGCTTCCCATAGCTTCCCGAATCAAATTTAAAATCATGACCCTAACATATAAAGCCCTCAACAACAGTGCACCCCCTTATATCTCTGCTCTTGTTTCAAAATACTCTCCCAACCGGCCCCTTCGTTCTGCTAACGACCTTCTTCTTTCCTCCTCTCTCATCACCTCCTCTTACTCCCGTCTTCAAGACTTTTCTCGTGCTTCCCCATCTATTTGGAACTCCTTGCTCTACTCCATTATATTATCTTCCTGCCTCAAAACCTTTAAGAAATTATTAAAAACACACCTGTTTAAAAAATCTTATCAGCTTCAGCCTTAACATGTACAACTGAACATTCCATAGCTTAATAAAACTCCCACCCACAATCTACAGTACAACACACAGACCCCTCCACTTTACTGAACCAATTGCTTTCAATTGCATTTGTCACCCTCTTGTATCACACATAAACCCATAGATAGTAAGTTTGCAAGTTTTCAATCTTGTATCAGTGCCTTAGAAACAAGCTCTATGTACATTTAATTTTATGCTCAAAAACAGTGCCCTCCATTCTTTACAAGGTGTTTAATTTTTTCTGCTATGTACTCAACCCCTGTACAGCGCTATGGAATATGTTGGCGCGATATAAATAAAGATAATAATAATAATAATAATAATAATAATAATATGCCACATCCCATACACCCCATCCGAAGTTTATACATCAACCAAAGTTGGAAACATTTTTAATGCATTTCCTATTTGATTATGTTCAGTCTTTCTATTTGCTAATGCCCTTTTGAAAAGGCATTCATACGAAGGACCAAAAAAATTAACTAAAGCATATGATGTGGGTTAATTGCAATTATGTGGTTGATTCTTTCAAGAAAAAAAAAATCAGACAATTTTATGAGCATTTTAAATCATTTTGAAATTGATGCATTTTGAATTCTTCATTGAGTCACTGTATCATGTTGGTTTAGCATGCTGAAGAATAGTAGATATGTATCTACATTTGTCAAGTAATAATCTTCAAGAAAGCACATTCTGGCTTCCTTTAAATAATCTTTTGTTCAAGACCAAATACATTCACACACAACATATATGTCTGCATACATCTTATTTGCATGCACCATGTATTTTTTATTTAGTTTTTCTGGTTCTTGTTTGTAAAACAGATAAACCCTTGTAAAAGTTTATTACACTATGTATCTGTTTTAGGACTACTGAATCAATAACCTATAGTAAAATGTGGTTAGACTGGCTAAATTGTTGCTCACAGAACTACTAATCGAATCTGGGTTCGGTTGTCTGGTCCTTTGCTGCTATCTCAGTGATGTTCCTTTTAAACCTGTAGACGCAAACCTGCATTCATATTTTTTTTCACTTTTATTTTTCATTTACAACTAACTGCAGTTCAGCTGTGTATTTGAAGGTAGTAACCTTTAGCACAATGCACAGTCAGAACAGGATCATTCGTGGTGAATTTCTCAACGCACATCTTTTCCCACCTTGACAACATTTAAAATATTACAGTCCAACTCTACGTTGAGTTAAAATAATTTCTGTTGTGAAGAATGTAGAAATATTGTATGTTTTCACTGTTGGTCAGACCCTTTCTAATAGTGGAACTGGTAGAAAATGCCACTTTGAAGAATGTTTATTGATTGATCTAATAAAGCTAGACTGAGAAATCTTTAAAAAAAAAAAAAATAGGCTGCTGTTGCAGCGACCAGAAAAATTTACGTTTGTTTCCCAGGCAGAAACTGCCCTAAAACATTGCATCTTGAACCCTAGTTGTTGGCGGATAAGTCACGTAAGTCATGCGGCATTCAAAGATAAAATACTGCAGCTTGTGGACCATTTTTAGCTGAAGGCAGCTCATCTCATCAGTCCTTTTTTAGTCTAATGTATCGCCCAGTGTCAGTCCGTTCGGGATCCATCCCTCATTCATCTTTATAAAGGTGAGGCAATCTAGACTTTTTTGACCTAGACGACTTCTCTTCTCGGTGACAAAACCTCCTACTGCACTGAAGGTCGTTTCTGACAGGACACTTGAAGCGGGGCAGGCCAGAAGTTCAATTGCAAATTGGGATAGCTCAGGCCACAGGTCTAGCCTGCATACCCAGTAGTCAAGGGGTTCATCGCTCCTCAGAGTGTCGATATCTGCAGTTAAGGCGAGGTAGTCTGCTACCTGTCGGTCAAGTCGTTCTCTGAGGGTGGATCCCGAAGGGCTGATGCGATGCGTAGGACTGAAAAAGGTCTGCATGTCCTCCATCAACAACACGTCTTTTAAACGTCCTGTCCTTGCCGGCGTGGTCGTGGGAGGTGGATTACTTTCACCTCTTCCCCTGTTATATTGCCCTTGTGCTGTGACATCACCCTTATATGCTGTGTAAAGCATACTTGTTAATTTGTTTTGGACCTGCTGCATCCTTTCTAACTTGCGGTAATTTGGTAACAAATCAGGCACTTTCTGCTTATATTGGGGGTCTAGTAGCGTGCACACCCAGTACAGGTCGTTCCCCTTCAGCCTTTTTATACGAGGGTCCTGCGACAGGCACGACAGCATGAAAGACCCCATTTGCACAAGGTTGGATGCCAAGCTAGTCATGTCCCGTTCCTCGTTCTCAGTGATCTCGCTGAAGATATGTTCTTCCCCCCAGCCACGTACAACACCACGGGTACCAGATAGGTGACAATGAGCACACTGGGATGCCTGTTGTGATTGGTCTTCCTCCTCCCCCTCAAAGCCACATTCCTCCTCTGACTCCTCTTCCTCACAATCCTCTTCCAGCGTTGCCGCAGGTCCAGCAAGCGATGCTGATAAGGATGTTTCTGGTGGTGATGGTGACCACAACTCTTCCTCTTCCTCGTCACGCTCATCTACGGCCTGATCCAGCACTCTTCGCAGGGCACGCTCCAGGAATAAAACAAATGGTATGATGTCGCTGATGGTGCCTTCGGTGCGACTGACAAGGTTTGTCACCTCCTCAAAAGGACGCATGAGCCTACAGGCATTGCGCATGAGCGTCCAGTAACGTGGCAAAAAAATCCCCAGCTCCGCAGAGGCTGTCCTAGCACCCCGGTCATACAAATACTCGTTAATGGCTTTTTCTTGTTGGAGCAGGCGGTCGAACATTAGGAGTGTTGAATTCCAACGTGTGGGGCTGTCACAAATCAAGCGCCTCACTGGCATGTTGTTTCGCCGCTGGATATCTGAAATGGCCATGTAGGAACGCCTGAAATGGCCACACACATTTCTGGCCTGCTTCAGGACGTAAGCCTGGATACTTATGGACAAAGCGTTGTACGATCAGATTACACACATGTGCCATGCATAGCACATGCGTCAACTTGCCCAAATTCAATGCCGCCAACAAATTTCTTCCGTTGTCACAAACCACTTTGCCAATCTCTAGTTGGTGCGGTGTCAGCCATTGATCCACCTGTGCGTTCAGGGCAGACAGGAGTGCTGGCCCGGTGTGACTCTCTGCTTTGAGGCAAGTCAACCCCAAGACGGCATGACACTGCCGTATCCGGGATGTGGAATAGTATCTGGGGAGCTGGGGGGGTGCCGTTGATGTGGAGCAAGATGCAGCAGCAGAAGAGGACTCAGCTGAGGAGGTTATGGAAGAGGATGGAGTAGCAGGAGTAGAGGAGGTGGCAGCAGGCCTGCCTGCAAGTCGTGACGGTGTCACCAACTCCTCTGCAGAGCCACGCATTCCATGCTTGGCAGGCGTCAGCAGGTTTGCCCAATGCGCAGTGTAGGTGATATACCTGCCCTGACCATGCTTTGCAGACCAGGTATCAGTGGTCAGATGGACCCTTGCCCCAACACTGTGTGCCAGAGATGCCATTACTTCCTTTTGCACAATTGAGTACAGGTTGGGGATTGCCTTTTGGGCAAAGAAATTTCGGCCGGGTACCTTCCACTGCGGTATCCCAATCGCTAAAAACTTTTTGAATGCCTCAGACTCCACCAGCTTGTATGGTAAAAGCTGGCGGAGAGTTCAGACAAGCCAGCTGTCAGACGCCGGGCAAGGGGGTGACTTTGTGGCACTGGCTTCTTACGCACAAACATGCCCTTGACAGACACCTGACTGTGGGGAGATGAGCAGGAACAGCAAGAGGCGAGAGACGGAGTGGTGGAGAGTTGAGATGGGGCAAGGAGGACAGCAGTGGTTGATGTGTATGAAGATGCTGGACCAGGAGGAGGATGGCGGCTTAGACTTTGTGTGCTGCTTGTACTCATGTGTTGATCCTATTGGTGTTTGTGATGTGACATCATGTGCCTTCGCAAAGCAGTTCTACCTAAGTTGGTGTTGGACTTCCCACGACTCAGTTTCTTTTCGCACAGGTTGCAAATGGCATCGCTGTTGTCAGAGGCAGACACACACAAAAAATGCCACACTGCTGAGCTCGGCAGTGACGGCATTCTGGTGGTGGCAACAGCATGCGTTGATTGGCGTGCTGTCTGGCTGACCCCGGGTGCTGATGCATGCTGTCTGACTGTGCCACTAGCTCGTTTCGATGACCTCCCTCTACTTCCAACTCGTCTCCTCCTCCTCTCTGTCTCCCCATCTGAACTTTCCCCCTGTTCTTCTTCTCTTCTAGCAGGCACCCACGTGACATCCATGGACGCATCGTCATCATCATCACCCGCCTCACTTGTATATGACAACTGAACAAAGGAAGCAGCAGCGGGTACATCATCATCATCATCATCATCATCACATCGTACGTACATGTGTGTAATGCTGCCTGACTGAGACATATCCCTGTTATCTACATTCTCTGGCAATAATGGTTGCGCATCACTCATTTCTTCAAACTGATGTGTAAATAACTCTTCTGACTGATCAATTGAATTGGCTGTGGTACTAGTGTTGGTGGTGGCGGCAGGCGGGTGAGTGGTAACTTGAGAGGTGCCCGAAGCTAAGCTGGAGGAGGATGGTGTGTCAATGTTCCAAGCGGAAGCTGTAGAAGATTGGGTGTCCTGTGTTAGCCAGTCAACTACGTCCTCTGAACTTTTGAAGTTCAGGGTAACTGGCCTCTGAACACTGGGCATTATTGTAGGGCCAAATGGAATCACAGCACCACGACCACGACGGCCTCTGCGGGGTGTCCTGCCTCTGCCTGCCTTTTTTTTTTTTTAAATGTGGACTTTTGGTTCCCTAAACTAGACTGGATTGGTTGAACTTGGCACAGTACTTGTAAGCAAGACACACACTATGGGTAGCGGTCAAGCAAATTAACTTTGATTGACGGTCAGGCAAATGCACTTAGATTTAAGAAAATAAAAGTTTGTTTTTTTTTAAAGTAGACAACTAGTAAACAATATTATATTGTATGCGTTGTGCACACACAGTATAAGCTGTGAGCCTGACACACACACTTGCAAGCAGGGGCTAGCAGGGAGACAGGCAAATTAAGTTAGATTACACAGAAAAAAAACGAAGAAAAAAAAATGATGTTATAGCCCTAAAAAGGGCTTTTTGGGGTGCTGTGTTTACAGCAGAGATCTGATGAGTCCTTCAGCACTGGACACTGAATAAACTTGCCTAGCTATTGATTTCCCTATTTAATCAGCAGCACCTACACTCAGCCTCCTCTCAGTAAGACTGCAAGTTAGTTATGATTCCAAAATGGCTGCTGTCCATGAGGTAGAAGGGTGTGGAAGGGAGTGTATGCTGCTGATTGGCTGGAATGTGTCTGCTGACTGTGACATGCAGGGTCAAAGTTTGCTCAATGATAAAGTATTGGGGCGGGTCAAATCTCGCATATGTTCGCTGTTCGCCGCGAACGCGAACATGCTATGTTCGCCGGGAACAATCCGCCGGCGAACTATTCGCGACATCTCTAGTTTTAATCCATAAAGGGCATAAATAACCTAACATCCCCCTCCATCATCATCCTCCCCTGTATCTCTTTACCCCCTCCCTCATCATCCTCCCCTGTGTCTCTTTCCCCCCTTCCTCATCACACTCCCCTGTGTCTCATCCGCCCTCCCTCATCATCCTCCCACCTCCCTCATCATCCTCCCCTGTATCTCTTTACACCCTCCCTCATCATCTTCCCCTTTGTCTCTTCCCCCCTCCATCATCAACCTCCGCTGTGTCTCTTTCCCCCCGCCCTCATCATCCTCCCCTGTGTCTCTTTCCCCCCTCCATAATCATCCTCCCCTGTGTCTCTTCCCCCCTCCCTCATCATTCTTCCCCCTCCCTTGATGATAAGGGATGAAGAGACACAGGGTTAAGTGTGAGGGGTGTTAGGGTAAGGGGTGTTAGGGAAAAGGGTGAGGGGGTTAAGGTGTTAGGGTGAGGGGTGTTAGGGCTAAGTGTGAGGGGTGTTAGGGTGAGGGGTGTTAGGGATAAGTGTAAGGGGTGTTAGGTCTTAGGGAAAAGTGTGAGCATGTTAGGGTTAGGTGTTAGGGTAAGGGCTGTTAGGGATAAGTGTAAGGGGGAATTAGGGTTAGGTGTTAGGGTGAGGGGTGTTACGGATAAGTGTGGGGGGTGTTATGTCTTAGGGATAAGTGTGAGAATGTTAGGGTTAGGTGTTAGGTTGATGGGTGTTATGGATAAGTGTGAGGGGTGTTAGGGTTAGGGTAAGGGGTGTTAGGGATAGGTGTGATAGGTGTTAGGGTAAGGGATGTTAGGGTTAGTTGTTAGGGTAAGGGCTGTTAGGGATAAGTGTAAGGGGGTATTAGGGTTAGGTGTTAGGGTGAGGCATGTTAGGAATAAGTGTGAGGGGTGTTAGGTCTTAGGGATAAGTGTGAGAATGTTAGGGTTAGGTGTTAGGTTGATGGGTGCTATGGATAAGTGTGAGGGGTGTTAGGGTTAGGGTAAGGGGTGTTAGGGATAAGTGTGATGGGTGTTAGGGTAAGGGATGTTAGGGTTAGGGTAAGGGCTGTTAGGGATAATGTAAGGGGGTATTAGGGTTAGGTGTTAGGGTGAGGGGTGTTAGGGATAAGTGTGAGGGGTGTTAGTGTAAGGGGTGTTAGGGATAAGTGTGAGGGTTGTTAGGGTTAGGTGTTAGGGTGAGGGATGTTAGGGTTAGGTGTTAGGGATAAGTGTGGGGGTGTTAGGGTTAAGGTAAGGGGTGTTAGGGATAAGTGTGAGGGGTGTTAGGGTTAGGGTGAGGGGTGTTAGGGATAAGTGTGAGGGGTGTTAGGGTTAGGTGTTAGGGTGAGGGGTGTTAGGGATAAGTGTAAGGGGTGTTAGGGTTAGGTGTTAGGGTGAGGGATGTTAGGGTTAGGTTTTAGGGATAAGTGTGGGGGTGTTAGGGTTAAGGTAAGGGGTGTTAGGGATAAGTGTGAGGGGTGTTAGTGTAAGGGGTGTTAGGGATAAGTGTGAGGGTTGTTAGGGTTAGGTGTTAGGGTGAGGGATGTTAGGGTTAGGTGTTAGGGATAAGTGTGGGGGTGTTAGGGTTAAGGTAAGGGGTGTTATGGATAAGTGTGAGGGGTGTTAGGGTTAGGGTGAGGGGTGTTAGGGATAAGTGTGAGGGGTGTTAGGGTTAGGTGTTAGGGTGAGGGGTGTTAGGGATAAGTGTAAGGGGTGTTAGGGTTAGGTGTTAGGGTGAGGGATGTTAGGGTTAGGTTTTAGGGATAAGTGTGAGGGGTGTTAGGGTTAGGGTAAGGGGTGTTAGGCATAAGTGTGAGGGGTGTTAGGGTTAGGTTGAGGGGTGTAAGGGATAAGTGTGAGGGGTGTTAGGGTTAGGTGTTAGGGTGAGGGGTGTTAGGGATAAGTGTAAGGGGTGTTAGGGTTAGGTGTTAGGGTGAGGGATGTTTGGGTTAGGTGTTAGGGATTAGTGTGAGGGGTGTTAGGGTGGGTGCTAAGGTGAGGGGAGGATGATGATAAGGGGGAGAAGAGACACAGGGGTGTCCTTGCAGCAGAGATCAAAAGAGTCCTTCAGGATTGTATTGCACACTGTGTACAGTAGCCTAGCTATGGTTTTCCCTATTGATGCAGTATCACCTACACTCAGCCTCCTCTCAGTAAGACTGCAAGTTAGTTATGATTCCAAAATGGGTGCTGTCCATGAGGTAGAAGGGTGTGGAAGGCAGGGTATGATGTTGATTGGCTGGAATGTGTCTGCTGACTGTGAGTTGCAGGGTCAAAGTTTGCTCAATGATAAAGTATAGGGGGCGGGTCGAATATCGCATATGTTCGCAGTTCGCTGCAAACGCAAACATGCTATGTTCGCCGGGAACAGTCTCCCGGCGAACTATTCGCGACATCTCTATTTATGACCAATTTGTGCAGAAATCCATATCATAGGATGGGAAAGGGTTCACATACTTTTGCTTGCAACTGTATATCTTCCTCAGTAAAAAAGGGGAGCATTCGGCCCGCTTCCTCTGGGACACAGCTCCCTCTGGGACACAGCTCCCTCTGGGACGTAGCTCCCTCTGGGACACAGCTTTCTCTGGAACACAGCTCCCTCTGGGACACAGCTTTCTCTGGAACACAGCTCCCTCTGGGACACACAACAGTCTTCTGACTGCAATCAGGAACAGGCAGCAAGCTTCTCTCTGTAGCTTGCTCTTTACTGCTAACAGCAGAGTGAGTGAGAGAGACTCCACCCATCTCTCTGCTGTTGTCTTCAAGGCAATCCACAGCTGGGCTTCAATTAGCCTCTGATCACTGCCCAGAGTTAACTCTTTCCTTCTCCAGAGAAATCTTTCAGCCTCTTTAATTAAACCCACCTCTAGGAGTATTCTTTGCTTCACTCTGTTAAAATATATATATATATATATATATATATATATATATATCCACATAAACACTTCTCAAGAATAAAATACTGGACAAATGTCAATTTGTGATACAATCTTATAGTAAAGAGGGGCTGAAGAGTATGGAAAATAATGGGGGAATGTGCTAAGCATTTTCTCACCTGAGGGGAGTAGGGCTGTTTTTCTACATAGGAAATAGTGGGTAGTACAGTGAGGGATAAAGTGAGATGCACTTGAGATGTTCAGCAAATTCATCCAGTTATTGGTATATTTCAAAATATAGATATTAGAAAATAGGGAATAGAAGGGGAACAAAAATTGAAAAGAGAAGGAAAGCATTTCTTATAATAAAGATGTATGTTGCCTATCTGGATATTATTTTAAAATGTTATATAATGTAAATGCACAAAAGTATAACAAGAGTTAGTTTTATTCTTATCACCCCATTACTGATTAGTAACATACTGATAACATAATATCCACACATCTCTTACCTTACAAACACTGCTTCTGACCTGGAACTATGCCCCTCGTCTAAGGACCTGGACACATCTCCCCACCTCTTACTGTACAAACACTGCCTCTGACCTGGAACTATACCCCTCTGTTATGGACCTGGACACATTTCTCCACCTCTTACCTTACAAACACTTCTTCTAATCTGGAACTATACCCCTCTGCTAAGGACCTGGACACATTTCTCCACCTCTTACCTTACAAACACTTCTTCTAACCTGGAACTATACCCCTCTGCTAAGGAACTGGACATATCTCCCCACCTCTTACCTTACAAACACTGCTTCTGACCTGGAACTATACCCATCTGCTAAGGAACTGGACATATCGCCCCACCTCTTACTGTACAAACACTGCCTCTGACCTGGAACTATTCCCCTCTGCTAAGGACCTGGACACATTTCTCCACCTCTTACCTTACAAACACTTCTTCTAACCTGAAACTATACCCCTCTGCTAAGGAACTGGACATATCTCCCCACCTCTTACCTTACAAACACTGCTTCTGACCTGGAACTATACCCCTCTGCTAAGCACCTGGACATATCTCCCCACCTCTTACCTTACAAACACTTCTTCTGATCTACTTTCTCTGTCTGTGTAACCATACCCTCCCCACATCTGCCTTTTTCTCCTACACCCCCTCTGTATTCTTTTGATAACCCCTTTGCTTACACCCTTACTTGCTTTTATTTTCATACCTAGGACTTGGACACATCTTCCCACCTCTTACCTTACAAACACTACCTTTGACCTGGAACTATACCCCGCCTTTAATTGTGCTATGCTAAATTCTTCCTGAATCAAGATACCACTTCCCTCCCATCCACCTCTTAACTGTTGCAGCTATATAGCAGTCAAATAACTATCACCTGACTTTTTTACTATCTGACCACTAGGGACATAGAGCATATTGTATACTAAAGCCATTCACCTCAAATGACTCTGTTAGACCCGTTCCATCTCGCATTTAATATAAAAAAAAACTCCTCACCACCTTAGCCAGCTTTCACTTCCTTCCTATTCTTTACCTTTCTTCCCCAGTTTTTGCCTCTTTCATTCTCTTTATATTGTAAGTAGCAAGTATCTAACCAGTGTAGGGTGCTTTGGGAAAAGCACTTTCTGCAAAGATTTTAAGCTCAAAACAGGGCACTTCATCTTCTACAGTTTGCTAATATTGTATTTCTCCTTGTTCTTATACCCTGTACAGCACTACGGAATATGTTGGTGTGATACAAATAAAAGTAAAAAATAATAATAATAGTTTTTTTTTATTATAAAGATATTATTGTACATTCAATTTATAACAAATGTATACAGAAACTAACCATACATTTACACATCCTTACAAAAACATACTACAAATAACAAGTTAGACAGGTCAGAGCGCTACCAAAGTTCATTTTTAAACTGCTCCTATCTTTCCCATTTACTCGAATGTTTATTGTTTGTAGTATTTCCATCAATGGTACTAATATCTATTTCGATATTATATGATCTTTCAATATTAAGATATTTCGTTCCATGAAGGAAGTTTTCCTTGTTCCCAATATTTGGCTATGAGCCATTTTATTATTAACAAAATGTCAACCACCAAATATGTTTCACTTTCTTTAAAAGAGTTAGGGAAGATGTGCAACAGTACTAGTCCTGGGTTTTTACTCAATGGAGTTTTAATAATGGATGAATTTTTTCCCAAACACATGACCAAAAATGTTCTACTTTAGGACAATCCCACCATATATGTTCGTGAGATCCTTGACCTTTACATCCCCTCCAGCAAATCCCATTAGATGTTTTTGGATAAATCTTCTGTAAAAAAAATGGTACTCTGTACCATCTTTGTACCAATTTAAAATGTGTTTCTCTTAATGTAGTACAAGATACAGCTTTATAAGTTAAGGCACATTCTTTTAACCACAACAAATTATCCCACCAGGTGTAAAAATCCATCATCTACCAACTTTCAACGTAGAGAGATTTCCCAGAATGGGTACTACGTTTCCTAAAGTTTATACAATCTGAGATTCCAATCTTTTTCCCTTTTTTATTGGAACATCTCCTCTCAAATATAGTAAGATGTTTTGTATAAATTAGGTCAAAATTTGATTTTTTAATGACCTCTTTTATGGTGTTGCATTCCATCCATTTAGAAGATGGTATATTAAAATCAGCACATAAACCTTCAAAAGATTTAAATCCATTCTTGTCATAAAGGTCGTTCAGCTTTACTAATCCCCATCAATTCCAAAAATCTGCTGGCTCTATTATATTCATTTTCAAGATAAATATAATCGGAGTAGCAGGGGAAGGGTACTCTTTAAATTTACATTTCCTATTGATTTTAAACCAAGATTTTACATTTATTTTGGTAATCCAAGGAAGATTAGTTAGTGTTATTTTCCCCGGGTTATACCAAATAAAATCTTCTATATTTATCCTCTAGTGTAGTGATATTTCTATATCTCTCCATTTGGCTGAATTATTACAGAACAATAAATCCAATATTTGTGCCATTTTCACTGCATTGTGATAATCTTCAATCAAAGGTGTTGCCAACCCACCCTTATTAAATTCCCGTTTTAAAATATTGTTGTTAAGGTTTTTTATTTAAATATATAAATGTGTATATCTATATTTGCATGGAATGTATAATACTCTTTGGGAAAGTTAACGGAAGCATCCTCATTAAAAATAAATATTTTGGGTAAAATTAACATTTTCACTACAGCTATTCTGCCTTACCAACATAGTTTCAGATTTTCACAACTACACATTTTTTTTTTATCTCTTGATGTAGAATTTAAAAAAATGTATCCACTAAATTATTAAGATTGGAGGAGAATCTAATTCCCAAATATTTAATTTCATTTTTTGACCATATAAATTGATGTTGTTCCATAAGTAAGTCTTTCAAATCCGAGGTCAGATTTAACCACAATATTTCATTTTTTTATAAATTAATTTTATAGTAAGACATCTTACTGAACATCTCTAGTTTATCATATAAAAATTATAATGACTTTTGTGGACTGGTTAGAGTCAGCAAGACGTCATCAGCAAATAACATCAACTTATTCATATGTTCCTTTATATTAATTCCCATAATTTCATTGACCAGTCTTATACTTTTGGCCAAGGGTTCCATAAGTGGAGAGAGAGGGCAACCCAGGCGTGTCCCATTAGTTTTTCTTTTAAATATCTTTGTTTTATAAACATATAAAAAAAGAGTCTTACAGAAAACATACATTACATCCATACATTAAGCCAGATCTAAGGTTGATCTATTATATAATACATAAATAACATTATTCAAAGAGTGTTTTATAGACAGTAACAGGATATGATCATAAAATACAGATGAGGATAAAAACCTAGTCATAGGTGAGTTTTGTATCTATGATTTTTTTCCCCTTAATATAGTGAGCCCATATATGCCAATGTGCCAGCAGACCCTTCTTCTTCCTTTTGTCAGAATTACCTTGATCTTGATAATCAAAATCTCTATTTCTATTAATATATCTAACTATTTCTGGTATCATAGGGAGCGTATTTAGCATCCAATATTTACATAGCATCCATTTTGTAATCAGCAAAATATGAGATATTAAATAATTACATTGAAGAAACCTCAAAAGTTAGGTTTATATGTAAGATTATAGTTTCTGGACTAAAGGGAATTTCTACCCCTGTTACAGCTGCAATCCATAATATATCCCACCAGACATGTAAAATATCACCCCTTAGCCCACATTCTTTTTCTGAAAATCTATTTATGGATTCAGGCGTGAAATGCCACCTGTTAACAATCTTAAAATATAACTCTAAGTAGAAGGTTGAACCTGCAGATTATTTTACCATTTTTATAGCTCTGAACCAGGCCTTTTCATGACATGTAATTGTTAAGTCTTTTTCCCAGGCTAGCATCCCAATAGTTTTGTCTCTCTGTTAATTTAATGAGAGGATCATTTGACATTTAGAAGGTTTTATATTATAAATTAATAATTCAAAAGTTGTCATCGATTTCAATTCCCCCCCACCCCCCCAAAACCTCTTTTTTTCAGGAAACTTAGAATGGACATAACGTGCAACCACTTGTTTTCTGACTCAAACATAGTATGTCAATAGGAGTGCCCAATGAAGGATATTCTGACAATCTCATTTTACTCTTAATTTTCATACAAAATTTTAATAAGGATTTAACTCTTCTGGGGAGGAAGTTGTTTTTTATTAGATCCAAATTTGGAATCCACATTAATAAATTAATAGGAATAATTGACAGAAACATTTCTTCCATTTATTTCCAATTAGGATTCAGATATGGGGCACCCAACACCATAATTTGAAATAAAGCAATTGATGTATAAATATCTTTTATACAAGGGGTAGATAAGCCTTCTGCATCAATCGTTCGCTTAGTAACCTCTAGAGGAATTCTGGCTTTTTTCCATTCAATATAAATGAGTCTATACATTTCCATTTCTTTTTTAAACCAATATGCAGGAGGCACCTCAGGTATAGACCTGAAAATATATGTCAGTTTAGGAATAACTATCATTTTCATTACTGCTATTCTTACCATGAGAGGTTGATTTGTTTCCACTCTAATAATGTTAATAAAGATGTTTTATATATAATATCTAAGTTTTCCTTCTGGATATTTTTTATTCTGAAGGAGAAAAATATGTACCTTTTAGAACTTCAATTATAAGGATATGTATTTTTCAAATTGGACTTTACTTCAAAAGATAATCCCCTTGTAATAATCTCTGTTTTCTGTCTGTTTACCTTAAAGTATGATATCCTACCGAATTCACTCCAGCTGACCCTGTCAAATGCTTTTTCAGCATCCAAGGACAGGGCCAGCTTGGGACCTCTGCTTTTTTGAATGATAGGATATTTAGGAGACTTCTGTTATTATCAGTTCCTTGTCGTGTCTTCACAAACACTGTCTGGTTAGGGTGTATCAATCTTGGTATTATCAGGGCGAGTCTTATTTGTTAGAATTTTTAAATAGATTTTTATATCATAATTTATTAAAGGAAATGGGTCTGTTACTCCTTCTTTCTTCAGGCTCTTTACCTTCTTGTAGAATGTTTATTAATTTTTCTTCCTTTAATTCAGCTAATATTTTCCCACTGTTCTTAATTTCATTATACATATTTGCTAACTGCATCTTCAATGCATCTAAGAATGTCTGATAACAGAGTTTATCCAATCCGTCAACTCCAGGTGCTTTATTGTTTTTACTCTCCTTTATTAATTCTACAATCTCATTTTCCTTTATATTTTTATTTAGCATATCTAATTCTTATTTTACATTTTTTGGGGAAGTTGATATCATTCAAAAAACTTTCCATTTCTATCTTAGTCGGTTTATGAAAATCTGTTTGCTTTTCTAAATTGTATAGTTTCAAGTAGTACTGGTAGAAAATGTTATCTATTGCTTTGATATGTTTATAAAGGGTATTATTCTCTCCTCTAATACTTTGAATGGAGTTCTGAATTCTCTGTTTTTTCATTTGATTTGCCGGATAGTGATTTTAAATAAATTAGGTTTAACTCTTAGTCCCCTCACGATGCTGAAGAATTAGCATACAAAGCTCTCACAGATCGAGAGCCAGACTCATTCAAACTAAACACTTGCAGTACCTCTTCAATATATTCCCATGACAGGGCCAGCATTGGGATTTTGCACTGTTTATTATTATTTTTATTTATATTGCGCCATCATATTCTGTAGCGCTGAGCCGTTTAGCATGGGATAAAACATTTTTAAGAATCTCCTTGCATTAGCTGAAGTTTGTTTCTTTTGGATAAAACCTGTTTGGTCCGGATTAATTAAGACGGGTAATAAGATGTTTAATCTAGAGGATAATATTTCTGAATATAACTTGATATCGGTATTCAAATAACGATATTGGCCTATAGTTAATAATTATTATGAGCCTTCCCTGTTTTAAGTAGGGTAATTATAGTGGCTTCAAGCATTTCAGGTGGAGCGTAACCTTTGGTTTTAATTTCATTAAAGGTTTTGCTCAATTTATCTTATAAAATAGAGGCAAATAGCTTATAATATTGATTTGCAATACCATCTGGGCACAAAACGCATTTGTTTTTTTGTGATTTTATTTTGTGCCATTTTCTGTATATATCAGCATTCAATATACTATGGCTCTTTGGATTGTCCAACCAGCAGGCTGCCATCTATTTTTGGACTTTACTCATATGGACACCTGAGATTTCAAATGAGAATTGCCTTCTTTTGGAACTACATCTGAGCTTGACCTATAAGGACTATAGCTGATATATAAGCGATACAAATACCTCATATATGATTGAGGTCTTCAAATGTGAATGCTTTGGTTGTTTTTTATACTATTTCCTGATTAAACTCGTTTTATTGCACCATCTGGCAGTGTGCATTTCTCTCTCTCCCAATTCTTTTTTTTATTGTTTCATATCTTATTGCATTTCCATGGACGGTGCCTGTTTTATTTGAGGAGCAGCAGATACCGCCAGGGTTTGATCGGACAACAGAAGTGTCTATGGACATTACGCTGGACTGATTTGTTTGAATTTATTATCATTGATCTTTTTAACATTGTTATATATTTTTATGTTTTTTGCTTTGCATTCACATATCTAATTTCTATGTGATTAGATGGTTAATTAATTTTGCTCGCCTATCATTATAGACACTATTCTCATATTATACACCTTTACAGACAAACTATGGTAGAACCCTTTTTACTTCCACACACTCTTTTTGTGATTGTTAGGTGCTTCTTAGCTGTCTACAGATTGCATATTCCTCCCCTTCTTTTAGGTTGGTTTATTGATCTATTAGACTGTGTTTTATTTGCCCAATATAGTATAGTAATAATTGCTTCAGAGGCTGCCAGATCGAGGAAGACTTTATCCAAACTTGGTGGAAGTGCCCAATAGTTCAGGATATCTGGAAGGAAACAATCCAATTAGCTTCCAAAATACTGAATTTTCCAATCACTCCTAAAATCAAATCTTGCCTCCTAGGCATTCACATCGACAACTTAAATACTTCACAAACAAACTATTTCAATTTATAACGTTGGCTACTAAAAATATTATAGCTAAAAACTGGAAAGCCTAGTCTCTCAACTTCCGCATCATACATAAAGTCAACTTCATACTGATTAATGAAAGGCTAACACACATTTTGACAGACTCCTATCCCATATTCTTACAAATACGGGAACCTTGGATAACATCCTGAGATTGCATATCTCTTCCATAAGTCTTTTACTAACTACCAAAACCTCCATTTTGGCGAGGAGCAGGAGACAGAGGGAACCTGGACCTCATTTCTGACTCGGGAGATGGAGATTAAGGTAAATCAAACAATTCTAACTGATCCTTCTTAAGGGTTCCCAATTAGCATCTTGTACGGAGGACGCAACTTTGCCACCCTATTTCTTTCCCCTTTTATTTTCCCCTTTTTCTTTTCATTTCTCCCTATTTTATTTATTAATTGAATTCACATTGATTAAATACTTAGAGAAATTGCCCCCTCAGTCCTAATATAAACAATGGCTTATGCTTATTTGAATTGGCAGCCCGATAGAGACAAGCATTAATTTTTAATCTGCTATATCCTTGCTTATATCCTGTGAATTTAATATGGGCAGACTAAATAAAATATTTTAATAATTTAAATATGAGAGGAGAAATAAAAGTTAGAAAATGAAAAGATTAATAAGTTAATTTAGTTGACAATTGATTTTTATAAATCAAACTTGAAAATCATTTAAAAAAGGAATAACAATACAAACATTATTTTCCTGATACAATATTATTATTTTAAACAATCAAGAAAATTTATACAAACGGCTTCAAATATATTACATAGTAATTTAGGTTGAAAAAAGTATTTAGTCCATAAAGTTCAACCTTTTAAGATTTTAATTTTTAGTTTAATTTCGTAAGTCTTTATTCATAACTAGGCCCCTCCTTTCCCTTTATTAGCTTTGTTGCCCTTTTCTGTACATTTTCCAGCTCTAAAGTGTCCTTTTTATGTAGTGGTGCCCAAAATTGTACTCCATATTCCAAATGTGGGTGTACTAGGGATTTGTATAGTGGGAGAATTATATGTGCTTCCCTTGCGTCTATACCCTTCTTAATACATGCTAATATTTCACTTGCCTTTGCAGATGCTGCTTGGCATTGAGCACTGTTACCTAGGCGGTTGTCCACAAGTACTCCCAAATCCCTTTCAATATTTGATATCCCTAGATCTGCTCCAGTAAGATTATAAATTTGCATGGCTATTTTTCCTTCCCAGATGCATAATTTTACATTTATTCATATTAAATCTCATCTGCCACTTAGATGCCCATTCCGCTAATTTCTGCAAATTTCTTTGGAGGGAAAGTACATAATTTTCTGATTTAATTACCTTGCACAACTTTGTATCATCACACTCCAATCCCACTTCCAAGTCATTAATAAATATGTGAAAAAGGAGGGGACCTAATACTGAGCCCTGAGGAACCCCACTTACCACATTAGTCCAATCGGAGTATGTTCCATTTACAACAACCCTTTGCTTCCTGTCTTTTAGCCAGCTCTCAATCCATAAGCAAATATTTATGGCAATTCCTGTATCTCTTAGTTTGCTCAATAGTCTCCCATGTGGCACTGTATCAAAGGCCTTTGCAAAATACAAATAGACTACATCCACTGAGTTGCCTTGATCCAAGTTCCTACCAACCTCCTCATAGAAACTAATTAGGTTTGTTTGACATGACCAATCCTTCATACATGCATGTTGGCTCCTACTTTTAGTCCTTTTTGAATAGACATATTCCTGTATATTATCCCTTATTAACCCCTATAAAAGCTTTCCCACTACCGAAGTGAGACTCACTGGTCTATAATTCACCAAGTTTGCTCTTGCTCCCTTTTTAAATATAAGTATCACCTCTGTCTTTCTCCAGTCATCTGGTAGAGACCCTGTGTTGAGGGAATCCTGAAAAATTAGATATAATGGTTTTCCTATTACAGAGTTCCCTCAGTACCCTTGGATGTATTCCATCAGGACCTGGGGCTTTATTTACATTTATTTTTTCCAACCTCTTTTGGATTTCCTCCTGCATTAACCAGTTATTTGGTGAAGGTAGTGTAGGCCCATTATTTTGCAGTGACCCAACCACTTGTACCTCCCTTGTGTATACCGAAGAAAATAACCTATTTAGCTCATCTGCCTTTTCCTGGTCACTAATTATCAGACAGCCTGTGTCACATTGTAATGTTCCTATAGCTTCCTTCCTGGCCTTATTCCCATGAATATTTTTCAAAAATATTTTAGGGTTAGTCTTACTCTCCTTTGCCAATAACTTTTCATTTTCGATTTTAGCCAGTCGAATAGCCCTTTTGCAAGCCTTGTTGATTTCCTTGTACTTGCGTAAATATATGTTTTGTTTGATTCAAAATGTGATACAAACTGCTGTAATAATATTATCAAATTGTGTTTAATAAAAACATTGAAACAAACAAAATAAAAGACAGCGGTGAATGGCCTGACTCGCACGTTTTGCGTGCATAGGCTTGCACAGAAGACGGAAAGGGACCTTTGTCGTTCTGACATAAAGGAAAGTCTAATGGTAGTATCCCTATGCTATGAACTCTTATGTTCCTTTCTAACTGCAGATGTAGTTTGCGCAGGCATTGTATGAATGCAATACTTAGATACAGGAATTAAACTCAAGCGCTTGTACTAATTTTATCGCAATTATGCCTTACAAATAGAACTATAGAATTACTATGTGTAAGTATGTGAGTGTACACAGGAACAAAAATAGCTACTAAGTTGAATATTCTACAGACATATTTGTGTTAAATATAGAACTGACTAAAACTAATCTCAAAAAAAGAAAAGAAAGAGGTATCTTATATACTGTCTTACAATCTATGTGCCTTTATGAAAATTTTAGATATACTCAGTTCAGTGATCTGATGCATAGTGTATCTGAGTGAGCAAGAGATCAAATAGTGGGTCCTAATAGATTAGTTTATGTTTTCAGACAGGGAGCTCCTCTATACATATTTAACTGGACTACCATAAATACTAGATACACTCAATTCAGAGATTTGAAGTCAGTGTATATGAAGAAACTATAAGGTGCTGTGAAGCACAATAGGTGTGGACATATATCCAACCTCAAGGAAATCATATCTGGCTATTGAATTGATTAGTCTTGTATGATGGATGTTGGGAGTGTCAGTGATAAGTCTTGTCTAAATAGATTAGTAGAGAGTGTTAAAATAATTTTTTTGAAGGTTGTGCTATCTATGGTTTGGTGTTGTGGTTTCGAAGGTAGTGCTCTGTGGTGCAATCCTATGAGAAATTATTTGATTTGTGGAGAAGCTAGATGAGACTTGCCCATTTGAAAGTGTGATGTGAGGTTTAACTGAACACCGACTATGTTTTTATTCTGTGGGAATGTAAATGGAGGTAGCAATTACATTGAGAGGCAAAGGCTATGATGGTGGAAAGTATCATATGGAGGCTTTAATTTGTAGTGTGAAGTGGCTCTTAGGTAAATGCGCTGAGTGTTAGCTGTAAGTCCTTTGCTCATAGTCTTCTGAGCAACTTGAATAAGTGAAGTTAAATCAGAGCTAATCGAATCTGAGGCAATGGTCGATTCATGAAGTGAGGCGGGATTGATCCAAAGTCCTGTGGAGAAAAGCCACAAATAACGTGATCTGTTTGGCTTGAATAGGGGTAGATATGGTATTGATTTGTCAAGCATAAGTAAGCTAGTTCATGGAGAATGGGACATTGTGGAAGTAACCTCAGATTTATTTGGATTGCGTATGGTACGTTGGTTCATGCTAGGTGTATAAACTGATAGATAGTCCCAGCCAGAGTTCGCTCCAGGATGTCAACGCGAGATGAATCGGTATGATGTTTCTTGCTGAAAGAGAATCTGAATAGGATTGTGGCTAAGTTGAAGTCATCATTTCTTTTTGGTACAATACTTTGAAGGGTGTATGAAAAACATATATGAGTAATATTGTTGAAAGGGCTATCGGGTCAGTGAGGAAGAAAGATCTACCATTCCACTGGAGCAGGAACTTGGTCCACAGTTGGAGATCGGTTAGGGATTGGTCATTGGTTAGGTTCTTTTCTGGTGCATCTTTTGGATTTTTGGAAATTCTCTAGGATATGTTGAATACATTTTGATTTGATATTAGGGAGGCTGGCTGCTATGCATTTACAGTCAACCACTAACCACGAGTAGTGATGTCCCGAACAGTTCGCTGGAGAACTATTCGCAGCAATTTTGGCATGTTCGCGTCCGCCACAAGCGGCGAACACATGCGCTTTTCGGTTTGCCCCTATACTTTATCATTGAGGAAACTTTGAACATCATTTATTTTATTTTATAATTTTTTTTGTGTAATCTATGCCTGCCTGCTACAGGTGTGTGTGACAGGCTAACACCTAACAGCTTATATTGTACTTATTTTCACTACTCATACCTGGTGGTGTAACATACATTGAAAACAACCATTTTTTTCCTGTAATCTAATTTCAGTTGCCTGCCTGTGTCAGGCTCACAGCTTATATTGTGCTCAGTGACATAAAACAACACTTTTTTGACTGTAATAGATTAAATAGCAATTGCCTGCCTACAGGCATGTGTGTGAAGCCTATTGCATCTACTCTGCCTACTTTTGCCAGTGCGCAGTGACACTCATATCTGGTGGCACCTTAGATTGCACGCGCAGTGCTCCAAATTTGAAGTGGGAGGACCGACCAAGCAACTTTTTCCATCTTCCGCTTCCAAAAATCCATGCCATATACACGTCCCCTGATAGTGGACATAACAGGGATTAAACCAATAGGAATAGTACTACTTAACAGTACACACCTTATAATAACGCAGACACAGGCAACGCGTATAATCTTCCATGCTGTGCAGTGGAAGCCCCCAGACTCTGACCTGTGTATAATCTTCCATGTTGGGCAGTGGAAGCCCCCAGACTCTGACCTGTGTATAATCTTCCATGCTGTGCAGTGGAAGCCCCCAGACTCTGACCTGTGTATAATCTTCCATGCTGTGCAGTGGAAGCCCCCAGACTCTGACCTGTGTATAATCTTCCATGCTGGGCAGTGGAAGCCCCCAGACTCTGACCTGTGTATAATCTTCCATGCTGGGCAGTGGAAGCCCCCCAGACTCTGACCTGTGTATAATCTTCCATGCTGTGCAGTGGAAGCCCCCAGACTCTGACCTGTGTATAATCTTCCATGCTGTGCAGTGGAAGCCCCTAGACTCTGACCTGTGTATAATCTTCCATGCTGGGCAGTGGAAGCCCCCAGTCTCTGGGAGTCTGAAGAAGAGGAGTCAGAGGAGGAAGGTGGCTTTGAGGAGGTGGAAGACCAAACACAGCAGGCCTCCCAGGGGGCTTGTTGTCACCTTTCGGGGACCCTTGGTGGCTGGGTGGAGGAAGAGACCTTCAATGACATCAGTGAGGACAAGGAACGGGACATGGCTAGCTTGGTATCCAACCTTGTGCAAATGGGGAGTTTGCGGTTGTGCAAAGGGACTGTTTGAGGTTGTTTGCGGTGCATTAAACGGGGAGATTGGTCTGTTACTGTGAAGCGGGTGTAACCCTTACACTACCTGATCGATACAAAATCATACCTGATGTTTTAAAGCATGTTATTCCAAACAATTTAGGAATGTTAGGTGATTTATGCCCTTTATGGCTTAAAACCAGACTCTGCATCAACTATGTAATTTTCCGTCTGAGTTTTGCCATGGATCCCCCTCCGGCATGCCACAGTCCAGGTGTTAGTCCCCTTGAAACAACTTTCCCATCACTATTGTGGCCAGAAAGAGTCCCTGTGGGTTTTGAAATTCCCCTGCCCATTGAAGTATACGGCGGTTCGCCGGGTTCGCCGGTTCGGGAACATTAGATGGAATTTGATGTTCGCGACATCACTATTTAGAATGTTTACTTTACTATGTTTTGTGTATGTTTATGTATGACTAATGGGATGTTTCTTTTTTTCCAGGGTCTGAGCTCAAGAAGAAACAAGAAGAAGGATGGGGACATGGTGGAAAGGTAAGTTTAATATTTTGAATGTGTATTTCTTTAGGCTGTGTTTATTAGGCTGTGTTCATTCTAACCCTCACCTACATTTTTATGAACAACATAAATTGTGGAACAACATATTAAAAAATGGCATGAATCAGACGTTAGTAAAAGTATCTTTTACACATAACACACAGACATTTCACATATCCCCCATAGTTGGCCACACAATACACATATAGGGACAATAGGTGGGTCACACCTCCCTGAGGCAACTTTGATACAATCAGACATGGATTAGATCATCCTTCTTTGTTCTTATGCCTGAGAATTAAAACACTTCATACAATAGACTTCCTTATCTTATGAGGAGTCTCTGTAATAGGATTATCTCTTATGCCAAGGTCTGCACTAGTCTGGGCTAATATTCTGCAGAGCATAAACCAACATACATACAGTATAATAGTAGGATCATATTTTAACCATAATAATAACCATAAAACAGGGTAAAACAGTGATGGGTTCCGTTACATCTATATAGAGCCCTATTGGACTGAGGGGGTTACTTTTAGTCTCATGATGATCTATATTGACCCCCGTGAGTGATGGGGTTAATTTTAGGTGCTGGGGGGTACCAATAGTATACCTGCAGCTTCGGGGTAACCATTAGTGTTCTGTGGGCCCTTTAATGACCGTCGGTGGGAAATTCAAAACCCGCAATTCCCCGGGGTTAATGTGGGAGCCTGCAGGGGTCCCGATCTGACCCCTGCAGCAAGGGTTAATGTGTGA
Organism: Discoglossus pictus; assembly: GCA_027410445.1. Taxonomy (NCBI): domain Eukaryota; kingdom Metazoa; phylum Chordata; class Amphibia; order Anura; family Alytidae; genus Discoglossus; species Discoglossus pictus. Next base: position 129,536,434 of record CM050165.1, on the reverse strand, counting down.
ACATTGCAGGGGTTCCAATGGAGACCCCTGCATTATAGGGTTAATGTGTGCACCCTGCAGGGGTCTCGATCGGACCCCTGCATTATAGTGGTGATGTAGGGACACTGCAGGGGTCACGGCCACCAGCCGGTCGGAGCTGTCAATGAAATATTCTTTAGATTCTATGTAATAAATTAGAGAAGCAATCACATGGATGTATAAGGGCGATGAATAAGGGCTATAGGTTTTAATTGTGTACATTTTTCATGTTCTTTCCACTATGCAATTATTAATGCAAATTAATGCAAATTGTTAATGATTGTGTAACATAATTGTCTGTCTCAGGCATTTATTTATTTATTTCAAGTTTGAGGCATATAGGCCGTATATGCTCGAGTATAAGCTAAAAAGGGCCCCCTCGGCTTATACTCGAGTCACTCTCCCCCCCGTGTCTCTCTACCCCCGTGTCTCTATAACCCTCTGTGTCTCTCTGCCCCCCGTGTCTCTCTACCCCCCATGTTTCTCTACCCCTATGTGTCTCTCTATCCCCCATGTCTCTTTCCCTCCCCCCTCCTCATCCTCAACCCCCCCTCCTCATTATAAACCCCCCTCCTCATTCTCACTCCTCAACCCCCCTCCTCAACCTAAACCCCCACCTCATTCTAACCCCCTTAAATACCTCCCCCTCTCCCCTCACTTACCTGTTTCTGCTCCGGCCTCCGCTCCTTGACCCGGTGACGTCATATGCGCGCCGTGTCATTAGCATATACCGGGTGCCGGTACCGAGTTTAGGTTGAGGGGGGTTTAGGTTGAGGAGGGGGGTTGGGGTTGAGGGGGGTTGAGGGGGGAGGTTGAGGGGGGTTGAGGTTGAGGAGGGGGGTTGAGGTTGACGAGGGAGGTTGAAGGGGGTTGAGGTTGAGGAGGGGGGTTGGGGTTGAGGGGGGTTGAGGGGGGATGTTGAGGGGGGTTGAGGTTGAGGTTGAGGAGGGGGGTTGAGGTTGAGGAGGGAGGTTGAGGGGGGTTGAGGTTGAGGAGGGAGCTTGAGGATGGGGGGTTGAGGTTGAGGAGGGAGGTTGAGGAGGGGGTTGAGCATGGGGGGTTGAGGAGGGGGGTTGAGGAGGGAGGTTGAGGAGGGGGTTGAGGATAGGGGGTTGAGGAGGGGCGTTGAGGAGGGAAGTTTAGGAGGGGGTTGAGGAGGGAGGATGAGGAGGGAGGTTGAGGATGAGAGGGAGGAGGAGGGGTTGAGGAGGGGGGTTGAGGAGGGGGGTTGAGGAGAGAGGATGAGGATTGGGGGTTGAAGAGGGGGGTTGAGTAGGGAGGATGAGGAGGGGGGTTGAGAAAGGGGGTTGAGGAAGGGGGTTGAGGAGGGAGGATGAGGGGGGTTGAGGTTGAGGGGGGTTAAGGTTGAGGGGGTTGAGATTGAGGAGGGGGTTTGAGGTTGAGGAGGGGGGTTGAGGAGGGGGTTGAGGAGGGAGGTTGAGGATGGGATTGAGGAGGGAGGATGAGGGGGGTTGAGGTTGAGGGGGGTTAAGGTTAAGGGGGTTGAGGTTGAGGAGGGAGTTTGAGGTTGAGGAGGGGGGTTGAGGAGGGGGTTGAGGAGGGAGGTTGAGGAGGGGATTGAGGAGGGAGGATGAGGAGGGAGGTTGAGGATGAGGAGGGAGGATGAGGAGGAGGGGTTGGGGGGGTATTGAGGTTGAGGAGGGGGTTGAGGATGGGGGGTTGAGGAGAGAGGATGAGGATGGGGGGGTTGAGGAGGGAGGTTGAGGATGGGGGGGTTGAGGAGGGAGGATGAGGAGGGGGGTTGAGGAGGGCGGTTGAGGTTGAGGAGGGAGGTTGAGGGGGGTTGAGGAGGGAGGTTGAGGGGGGTTGAGGTTGAGAAAGGGGTTTGAGGTTGAGGAGGGGGGTTGAGGAGGGGGTTGAGGAGAGGGTTGAGGATGAGGATGGGGGGTTGAGGAGGGGGGTTGAGGAGGGAGGTTGAGGAGCGGGTTGAGGATGAGGAGGGAGGTTGAAGATGAGGAGGGAGGATTAGGATGGACTGAAATGGACTGAAATGGAACATTTTTTACATCGGACATCCACCAGATCTTCTCCTGTAGTCAAGAATCCTGCAGAAGAAATGGAGTAGCCCTCATAGTCAATCAAAGGATGGCCAAAGGAATGCTTGGTTACAACCCAAGACATGATTAAATGATTTAAGTTCAAATTCAAGGCAAAAGCCATTTAACATCACAGTGATCCAAGTCTATGCTCCAACCATGGATGCTGAAGAGGCTAAAGTTGTCCAGTTCTATGAAAATATTCAACACATCATAGATATAAAACCAAGAAATGATGTTACTTTCATCATAGGGGATTGGAATGCTAAAGTGACAACCAAATAATACCTTGAATAACTGGCAAATTTGGCTTTGGAGTACAAAATGAAGCAGGTCAATGATTAGTAGAATTCTTTGGTCATAGCAAACACACTCTTCAAACAAGACGACTCTACACGTGGACACCAGATGGACAATATAGAAATCAGATTGACTATATATGTTGTAGTCAAATATAGGGGAGCTCTATACAGTCAGCAAAAACAATGAGCCTCTTTTGAGAAGTTCCAATTTAAACTGAAGGAAAGAGTGAAAATCATCGGGCCAAGTAGATACAAAATAAATATTATACCTTGTGAATATGCAGTGGAGGTAAAGAATAGATTTAAGGGTCTAGACATGAAAGATAGAATGCCTGAAGCATTTGCAACATTATTCAGGAAACAACAATTATATGATGAGGCTTTGAAAGTAGCCCAGGAATGAAGGAATGTGAAAGGTAAAGGAGACAGGAAAATATTTGTCCAACTGAATGCAGAATTCCAGAGGGTAGCAAGAAGAGACATGGAGATATTCTATAATGAGCAATGTAAAAAGATTGAAGAAGTTATCTGAATGGGCAAATTAAGAGATCTCTTCAAGAAAATGGGGGATCTTAAGCCAAAGTGGGCATGACAAAATACGAAAAATGGTAGGTACAGAAGCATATCAGAGAAAGAAGAGGTGGCAGGGATATACTGAAGATCTTTGCAGGAAGGCTTCAGGAGTTGATGGAATCATAGCTGAACTATTCAAAATCCTACAAGATGATGCTGTGAAAGTGTTGCTTCCTTCATGCCAAAAAATTTGGAAAAGTCAACAGTGGCCAATAAACTAGAAAAGGTAAGTCTACATCTCAATCCCAAAAAAGGCAGTGCCAAAAAGTTCTCCAACTGTAGAACAATTGCACTAATTTCACATGGAAGCAAACAATCAGATGTGTTCCGCAGAGGAAGAGACACAAGAGATAAAAAATTGCCAATGTCCGATGGATAATAGAGAAAGCAAGAGAGTTCCAGAAAAACATTTACTTCTCCTTCACAGACTATTCTAAAGTCTTTGACTGTGTGGCTCATAATAACATGTGGCAAGTTCTTAATGAGATGGGAGTACCAGAGCATCTCATCCGCCTCCAGAAAAATATGTATGTGGACCAAGAAGCCATGGACAAAACCGAACACGGGACAACAGAATGGTTCAAGATCAGGAAAGGTGTGTGACAAGGTGGGATTTTGTCACCTTATTTATTAAACAGGATGAATCCAATGCCGGAATTAATATTGGTGAAAGAAATATTAACAACCTCACATATGCGGATGATACTACTCTGATGTCTGAAAGTGAGGAGGAAATAAAGAACCTATTGATGAGAGTGAAAGAAGAGAATGCAAAGACAACCTGCCTGTTCAGAGTTAAAAAGATGAAGATCATGGCAAACAGCATTCTCAGTTCCGGGCAAATTAAGGGGGAAGAACTGGAGGTAGTGACATATTTTATTTTTCTGGGATCCAAGATCTCTTCAGATGGTGACTGTAGCCATGAAATTAAAAGACATTTGTTTCTGAAGAGAAAGCTATAGCAAGTCTGGACAAGCTAGTATAAAGCAAAGATATCACTCTATCAACAAAGGTCCGCAAAGTTGGGACTTTAAACACAAATGTGAGAGTTGGAACATAGAGGCTAAGCATGGTAGAATACATGCCTTTGAATTTTGGTGTCAGTGAAAATTGCTTAGAGTCCCTTGGACTGCAAGAAGATACAATAAATATGTACTACTGAAAATCAGGGTGGCCAGTAGCTAGGATGCAGGTGCTTTCACCACAGCATCCTGGGTTTGAATGCAGCCAGGGAACCAAGAGGTCATACTGGTCAGTACTTTGACTGGAAGACAACCTGGGAATACCAGGAGCCTTGGCCCACTGGAGAAGGAACTAGCAACCGACTCCAGTATCTCTGCCATGAAAACCAAGTGGATCAGCATGGTGTGTTGTCCATGAGGTCACAGAGAGTTGGACATGACTGAGCAACGCCATTTACATTACAGAAAATCAAGGCTGTTGATTGGAAGGTATGATCATGAGGCTGAAGGTCAAATATTTTTGCCATATCATGAGAAGACAGAATTCCCTAAAGAAGACTCTGATGCTGGGGAAGAAGGGGGCGACAAAGGCTGAGGTGGATGGATCAGGTCACTGTAGTAATGAGTCTGAGCTTGATGAAGCTCAGCAGGACAGTGGCTGACAGATCTGCCTGGCGTGCTGCCATCCATAATGTCACTGAGAGTCAGACACGACTGAATGACTAAACAACAATAACAATTATATGTTTTAAAGAAGATAATTGCTGAATATCACATATAATAGTTGTCACGCTTGCGAGCCACGCAAAGGCATTGATGAAGCTCAGCAGGACAGTGGCTGACAGATCTGCCTGGCGTGCTGCCATCCATAATGTCACTGAGAGTCAGACACAACTGAATGACTAAACAACAATAACAATTATATGTTTTAAAGAAGATAATTGCTGAATATCACATATAATAGTTGTCACGCTTGCGAGCCACGCAAAGGCATTGAAGTCTTCCGAGCTCGCAGGACTTAGGCAACAAGTGCCGAAAGAGCTCATTGCCCTGCGAGCCTCGCAAAGTGAGGCGAGCAGTTGAGGCACGCGCGACTTAGGCTGCAAGCAGTTGAGGAATGCGGGACTTAGATAAAAAAATCTGAACTCAGAAATCCGACCGCTGAAAAATACGAAGTTAACGGCCGACACGCGGAAATCAAAACGAAAAACACAAAAAAAATAATAAAAAATTAATTAAAAGACACTCACAGACAGCACAGGGGGAGAGCCAGGAAGACTGGGAGTGAGGTTGCAAGCGATTTTGAGCCTTCTTTTCTGTGTTTCGTCACTCGAAAATCAGCTAAGCGAGAAAAAAATGGCAGATGAAAAACGTAAAAAAAAAAATCTGAAACTGGATGAAAACGAGGCTGAGCAAAGCCAGATACACGGGACTTAGAAAATACATGACGGCAAAGACAGTAACACTTACACAAACAATGTCAGGGACGCGGGACTTAGAAAATATACAACGGCAAAGACACTGCAAGCAGTTGAGGATTGTGGCACTTACGTAGGCTGCAAGCAGTTGAGGAACGCGTGACTTAGGGAAAAAAATCCAACCTTGGAATCTCGGGAGGAAAAAATCCGACAGCAAAGTCACTAACACTTACACCAACAACGCCAGGAATGTGGGACATTGAAAATAAAACAAACGATATTCAGCCACACAAACATTCAGCAGACACACAGAGGAGAAACACACAGAGAAGGGACAGGGGGGAGATGCTGAAAAGAGACACATTGCATTCCCAAGCACAAAACTTGCAGGTTAATGAACCCTGCAATGAGCGGCCCGTAAAGTAGGATCCAAAGGCGCTCATTGTGAGCCACGCAATGAGCGCCGAAGGTGCTCAGAGAAGCAAAAGCATCACATTGTGTGGCAAACAGCATTGCGTGGCTTACAATTTTATTGCCGTCATTTTTGACGGGCAAGTCCCTAGTTAGGTCATATTTGACAGCACAATCCTTTTGAAATTAGGTTTTGTTTGTGTTTCTATTTAAAGGAAAGAACTAAAAATGAAACTGATAAATGGGTTTGTTCTGGTAAAACTACTAGAGAACACTGGAGAAATTGCTGAAAATAACTAAAGAAATGTGGGCATTATTAGTTATTTTTTAAGAAAATGTATTAAGTTTATTAAGTGTAATTTTATATTTTTTAATTAAGTGTTTATATTTGTAGTCAATAGAATTATGCATTGCTTTTATAACTAAGGCCTCCATTACATGGATCCCATAATAAATAAACCGAGGTATTAATACAACTGTGCAAGTTGTTAAAGGTTGAAAAGTACCAGAGCTATCCTATGGCTCTAGGAAAATAGAAGCCCATAAAACTTATGACCTGCACCCAGGGAAGTTTGACTGGAGCTCAATTATCCCAAGAGTCTAAAAAACAATAGACAGAATCATTAAGGTAATATATAGTTTAAGAAACAGCATAATCAGGAGTGTATACATTTTTAAAAAATAGCACAGCATTAGCACTATAAATGAATAAGGTAAAGTAGTGACTGTGATAGACTAACAGTCAAGAGGTAAAAGGGTAATATAAGAGGAAATAAGCACTAAGTCAAATAGCACAAGCACTTTAAGATAAGAATTTTTGAATAACACAACTTGAATTATAATGCACTTTAAGTAATAGAATTCTGAATTAACATAAATCAACAGGATAAAAGATTAACACAAAAGAAATGCAAAGGCACTTAAAACATATACTCCAGGGAAGTGCTGTATGAATAAACAAAACTATACAACAGACAAAAGGATTATAAAACCTTATCTTAATCTTATGTAAATAATGTAATCTTATGTAAATTAAAATCCAGGGTACCTGATAAGGATTTGACTAAGGAAACATAACCAAATTACACAAATACAATTGAATTTAAAAACCAAATCTTTTATTGACTTGAGCATAATAAAGTAATTAAATAAAAAAGCTGTGATCAAAGCAAAGAACATAATAATAACAAAAATAAAACTTTAATAAACCACTAATAATTTGCTGGACGTCAAAAAACCCAAAGGATTAAACACCTTGGGTTTAACATGATTTTTTTAATCGTTGCATTTTTAACAACATTTTAAATGTACAAATAAATATTGAATTTTTTAAAATTAGTATGTGGCAATAATAATTAAAATAAAGGCTGCATAAAAGGTGTTTCTGTACAACCTTGGTTGGTTGTTCAAGGATTCCTAAATAGAATCCACAGGACAATATTTTGGTACGCACTTAAGTAATAACACCTAGGCCTAAAAAATAAAAAAGATCATTTTTTTGAGTATTATAAGTAACTGCAGGGAGAAAATCCCATTCTTGATCTATAAGATATAAAATGAATTCAGAAGGAATGTTTGACTTTGGCCTACTAACTGCAGAGGCAGAAGAGGTATTTCAAATGAACTTAACACGAGAATATAGAATAAAAGATTTAACATTTAAAGAAATACAAAGCCAATTATTACATAAACAAAAAATACAGTTACAAAAGTGGTGGGAAATTACAAGTTTAAGTAACTACATAAAAAATGCAATAGTACCAAGAGGATTGAGAGTAAACCCACCTAATTATATACAAGATAGTGAATTCACACAACAATGGGAAAAAATAATGACAACATGCTCTCTAGAGCTAATGAGGCTGATTATAACCAAAGAAAAAGTACTGTTGGAAGAAACTAATAACAACATTCTAAAATTAAAAGAACAATGTAGAAAATATGAGACACAAAAAGAATTTATAGAGTTACAAGAAAAGCTCACAAGAGAAATCAATGCATTCAAGGATGAGTTAAAAGAGAGAAAAAGGAAAAACTTTATAAGAGACACAAAAGACTTTGAAAATGGTAAAGCTTACCAAACAGTGCAAAAAAAGATTTATTCACAACAAAGATACTCACGTCAGAGTAGTGCAACTGACACAGAACCTTCTGACAATGAAATAAGTGATACCTCCTCTAAAAAAAGAACTAATGCCAATAGAAATGAGAGAAGTTTTTTATCCATAGGAACCAAAAGAAAGAACAATCAAATGCCACTCAGAGAACCAAAAGACAAGAGAGTTTGGAATCCTCAACAACCACAATAAAGACTAACCAATATGATAACTTACAAGTATATAATTTATCCAAATCTCCCTTAAATAAAGAACAAACAAGAGTATTAAGTCTAGGCCTAACATTCTCACCAACAGCGAGATTTCAACTGTTTGAACAAGTAAAAGATCTTAATTTATTTGCCCGAAAGTTGGCAATTCACAAATATCACAATTCAACAAGACAGAAATACCTAAGTCAAATAGGTTTAACAAACAGAGAACAAGAATGCCTAAAAGACTTTGAAAAACAACAAAGAGAAAACGAAGAGAAAAAAGGGAGAGTGTATATACCTAGTAAGTTTACATCAAAACTTCTCACTCTGTCCACCACTAGAAATCTTTGTAGAACTAGTAACAAAAGAACTTAAAGAATTGGATAAAAATACTCCTAAATATACATCAAGTAATAATTTGAGTAGAAAAGAACAACAAGCATTAAAAGAATTACAGAAAAATGAAAATATCATTATAAAGCCTTCAGATAAAGGAGGCAATATAGTGGTATTAAATACCACAGACTATATAGCAACAACTCAAAAATTACTAGATGATAAAGAATGCTATTTGAAACTTAAGGAGGATCCAACAGATGAATGTATAAAAAGGTTAGAAAGAATAGTGGAAGAAGCAAAAGAAATGGAATTAATAACAACAATAGAAAATAAATTCCTTATAAACAGAAGACCAACTATACCCACATTCTATTCTATACCAAAAATACATAAAAGCCTAACAAATCCCCCCGGAAGACCCATTGTGTCAGGGATAAACAGCATAACCCAAAATCCAAGTGTATATATAGATGAAATTCTAAAGCAATATGTAACAACTCTGCCATCATTTGTCAAAGACACAAAAGACACATTGAGGAGAATAGATGGAATAACAATACAAAACAATTCCCTACTGGTAACAATGGATGTAGAATCACTCTACACAAGCATTAAACATGAACATGGATTACAAGCGGTGAAAGCATACCTAGATTCTAAAGGAGTGGATTATGAAAATCAAAATATATTTACCATAAAACTATTGGAATTTGTTTTGGATAACAATTATTTTATCTTCAACAAACAATGGTATAAACAGATTAGGGGCACGGCAATGGGGACGCCGTGTGCCCCTAACTACGCAAATTTGTATTTAGGCCACTGGGAAAATAATATAGTATTCTCAGAAAACAATGAATCTTATACACAAAAAATAGAACTATGGATAAGATTCATTGACGATATATTGGTCATATGGTCAGGCTCTGAAGAAGAACTCAAAGAGTTCATAAAAAAATTGAATAATAATGAACAAAATTTTAAATTAACATATGAGTTCAATAAAGAAATAGTGACATTCCTTGATTTAAGCATCTATGTAAATTCCAAAAAAGAACTAGCTACAAGAACTTATAGAAAAACAACAGCAACAAACTCGTTGTTACACTGGAAGAGTCACCATCCAATTTCAACAAAGAAAGCCATACCAACAGGCCAGTATCTACGTATAAAAAGAAACTGTAGCAGTCAACAAGAATTCAAAATACAAGCTAAAGAACTACAGGAAAGATTCATTCAAAGAGGATACAGAAAAAAAGTGTTGAAGAAAGCATAACATAGGGCCTTAACACAGGATAGAAATCAACTATTGGTTGAAAATAAAAGAGACAAAAAACAACAACCTATACGATTCATCACAAACTTCTCAAGTCAATCCCAACAAATAAGATCTATATTGCAAAAACACTGGAACATCTTGAAATTAGACAGAGATCTGGATGAAGTACTTACAGAACAAAGTACAATTACATACAGAAGAGCAAAAAACCTAAAAGATCTCCTGGTACATAGCCACTATGAAGAAAAGAAAAATAGGAGGAACTGGCTAATAGAAGGCCAAAAAGGATGTAAAGCATGCGGCAAATGTAAAGCATGTCCATTTTTATTAAAAACCACAGAATTTCAAGATGCAACAGGATTAAAGAATTATAAGATAGGACACAATATAAATTGTCTAACTGAAGGTGTTATCTACCAAATAATTTGCTCATGTAATAAAAAATACACAGGCAAAACCAAAAGACAGTTAAGACGCCGTGTATTAGAACATGTCAATGATGTTTTAAATTTAAAAGATACCTCAATAGCAAAACATGTACGTCATCATCACAACAATAATCCATACTGCTTGAAATTCATAGGTATAGATCACATACCAAAAACAGCAAGAAGAGGAGATTGGGATAAACACCTAGGGCCTCATTCTATTATCGGCCGTAAATCGGCCGTAAGGCTGCGATTCCTTGCGAGGGTTCAGTTAACTCGCGATTCTATTATACGGCCCCGCAAGGATCTCCTTTTACGGCCGGCCGCATATCTTGGAACCGGCCGTAAACTGTGAAATATAAAAACTCAAAAATAAATTCAAGCCTGCACTGTACAGCTCTGTAAATGCTAGGGATCATATTGGGGGACATGAGGAATAAAAGGAACCCACTCTCAAGCTTGCACATCTGCCCAAACCCGAGTTCAAATTAACTGTTTATTTGCCGGCTGCGGCGTGGGCGTGTCTGAGGTGCTCCAAGCACTCTGGACTTTTTACATGGATATTTTACGGATATTAAAAATGAAATATTTTACGGATTTGAGTACAGGATAATTATGTGCTATTTTTTCTAACACCTAAAATCCCTTTATAGTCTTCTAAAAGTGCAGGATGGCTTTATTTGAGCTATTTTATGTGCTTAATTGGTGCTAGCGAGACCTTTTTCCTGCAAGTAACTGCGGCTCGTTTTTAGCCTTGCAGAGAGGTTTCCCGGAGCAATTGAATTGCAAATCTCTTGCGGCCGTTTTAGATCAAAGGCTTTCCTCCGGCGCGATCGGCCGCAAGAGATAGCAAGGCACCGGCCGCAAGCCTGCCGGAGCCTACGGCCGTAAGGGAAAAGAATAGCAGAATAGCTTGCGGCCGGTCCTTGCGGCCCCGCAGCGGCTGCGGCCGATAATAGAATGAGGCCCCTACTGTGTCGGGAGGCAAAATGGATATTTCAATTGGATACTAAAAAACCACAGGGTTTAAATGAAGAATTTACATATACAGCATTCATTTGAAAAAAACCTCTTATGAAAAATACCTAGATCTAATATATGAATAGGATACAAAAGTTTAACAGAAGAATCTATATATATAGTATTCATTTGAAAGAATTACTAAATAAAACAAAATACCCAATTTTTTTTTTTTTTTGAAAACAACTTTTGATCAAAGATAATAAAACTTAAAAGAAGTAATTAGAATACCATCTTTATCTAAAAAAGTCATTAATATAATAATAATAAATATAAAACATAAATAAAATAAATACATATAAATAAATAAGTAAATAAATAACATATACACATATATATAGCAAAATAAAAAATAAAAATAAGTATCCGGATTAGATAAAAAATAAATTAACATGGTATGCAAAATAATTATAATTTAAAATCAAATAATATGTTTAGCAAAGTTAAAATAATACAAAGGCATACTAATGCTAGCAAGTTAAAAGTATTACTTTGAAAGTAATTTCCTTATTTAAAATCATTATACTTATTTAAATAATATAAAGATAATACAGTAAAAAAGAAAGTCAAAAGCAACATATGAAAATAAAGCATGCACAAAAACATTCAGGAACACAAAGAGTTAACTAACTGCCATAGAAACTACGGAACACAAAGAGTTAACTAATTGCCATAGAAACTATAAATAGCTCCACAGAGGAGGCAGCACTGTGCCCCTGATGAGTGAGAGACTGATAGAGCCTCACGAAACGCGCGTCGGGAGATTGTGATGTCATCAGTAAGCGCGATCACAGCGCAGACCACGCCAATATAGCGTGGAGCATGATAGATACAGCTCTAAAGCTCCAGGTCCACTACTAACTTAAAAGAAAGATAGAAAGCCAATTCCTTCACCACAAAGTCTCAATATAGTTACAATAGAGTAATATACAAGAATAAGGAAATAGAAAAGAAAGAAAAAGGAAAAAGGAGTAAAAGCCTAATTAAAGCAAAAAAACGGAAGAAAAAGGAGGACATAACCTCCTTCTAAAAAACAATAGACAGAAGCATTAAGGTAATATATAGTTTAAGAAACAGCATAATCAGGAGTGTATACATTTTTAAAAAATAGCACAGCATTAGCACTATAAATGAATAAGGTAAAGTAGTGACTGTGATAGACTAACAGTCACGAGGTAAAAGGGTAATATAAGAGGAAATAAGCACTAAGTCAAATAGCACAAGCACTTTAAGATAAGAATTTTTGAATAACACAACTTGAATCAACAGGATAAAAGATCAACAGGATAAAAGATTAACACAAAAGAAATGCAAAGGCACTTAAAACATATACTCCAGGGAAGTGCTGTATGAATAAACAAAACTATACAACAGACAAAAGGATTATAAAACCTTATCTTAATCTTATGTAAATAATGTAATCTTATGTAAATTAAAATCCAGGGTACCTGATAAGGATTTGACTAAGGAAACATAACCAAATTACACAAATACAATTGAATTTAAAAACCAAATCTTTTATTGACTTGAGCATAATAAAGTAATTAAATAAAAAAGCTGTGATCAAAGCAAAGAACATAATAATAACAAAAATAAAACTTTAATAAACCACTAATAATTTGCTGGACGTCAAAAAACCCAAAGGATTAAACACCTTGGGTTTAACATGATTTTTTTAATCGTTGCATTTTTAACAACATTTTAAATGTACAAATAAAGATTGAATTTTTTAAAATTAGTATGTGGCAATAATAATTAAAATAAAGGCTGCATAAAAGGTGTTTCTGTACAACCTTGGTTGGTTGTTCAAGGATTCCTAAATAGAATCCACAGGACAATATTTTGGTACTCATGTAATGGAGGCCTAAATCTGTAATACATTCATCTTCAAATCATTTCACATTTTAATTTGAAGATTTCAAGGACCTAGTTACATGGCTCCTATAGGAATTCTTGCTGGTGAACATTCTACATAAGAAGCTATGTAGCTATTACATTCGTCCTGCAGCAACCCCTTATGAGTAAACTACCTAAAGTACTATTACATGGCTCTTGTAAAAGCTTACTGAAAATTATATGTGTACTCATTAGGCTCGCAGTGACATAAATCCCTACATGTAAAATCAATCTCTGCAAGAGCAGATAAAACCCTTACAGTATGAGAAAACTTACAAGACACTTAAGGAGCTATGAGTGCCTCAGTAATAGTGCCTCATATAAAATGGGAGTTTTACAGCCCTATTAAATTCCAAACTACGTGTAAAACCGTAGCTCGTAATGTAGCCAGTAAGACTTAGCCCTGTAAAATCAAGCCGCTGCTGATCTGCGGGTTTGGAGAGAAAAAAGCCTACGGCATGCAAAACGTGGAACTTCACAGCCGCAAATCCTTTGTTCCCTCAAGCACATAACCGCTAAAATTCCAATCATGAAATTGCAACAATTTCACTTGCCCTCAACCCCATAGCCAAGAAGCAGAGTGCTAGAGAGTACTCGTAACCAATCAGTAGCACTTTAAATTCACATATCCACACTCTACTGTACTTTTATGAACAGGGAAAGTGATGTTGGGTCTTAGATTTTATAGCACGACATTCTCAAGCTCGCATATCGGCCCAGAAAAATACTTTATTTTATGTTTGATCTCTGTGTTATCTTGATCATGTCAATCAATGTGTTAATACATATACTGTAACTCGCATGTAATAGAATATCATATTTACGGCTTTATTAATATTGCATTACATCTGGAATGTGGGTCAGATTGTAACACGTAATTGAACCCTGTAAGACGTTGAAATTCAACCTCCATTTTTCTGTGACGCAATAATGACGGTCTCTATTTCCACTGGCTCCATCTAAACCCGTATCTACGATTTTGACAAACTGATCACTCGACTCCAACCTTTAACAAATGGTTTACGGGTTTGTGCCTTAAGCTCATAACTCTCAGCCCATTCTAATTTAATAGCTAGGTGCCAAATTTCAAACACGCAGCCATTGCAGGTCTCACGTTGCACTTACTGGCTTTGAATTTAATGTGGCTGTTAGTGAGGCTTCCTGATTGAGGACTATTGGTAGTTTTACTTAATTGTTAAGTGCCCAGTAGTTACAGCCTGCTATCACCTATTGCCTAGATTATCCCTTACTAGGTGGGGTAAATAGGGAAGTTTAAGTTCAATTGTAATATAGTGACAACTACTGAGTTAAGAAGGAGTAACTCAAATTCCATGATGATAGGAGACTGTGATTCAGACTATGACTTGAGAATGGTTCTTTATTATTTAAGACTATAGTAAGCCTAATTGGAAAGCATAGTGCTCTTTAGAAAAAATATTCTAAGGATACTAGACTGCTTATGTGTAAAGTAACTTTCAATAGATATTCTAAAAATGAATAGTCAATTGAAGTAACTTTCTGTATGAAGTGACTTTCAACAGATTTCCTGAAAATGAATAGTCAATTGACAATACCCCCATTTTATTAACTAGCATCATCGTTTTTTAAAGTTTACATTTTCATCAAGAATATGTATTAAGTATTACAGTCTCATTTATAATAAATTGGGTTCTAATGAAGGAAATTTAGGATGTCTTCTCACTGGATTTGGTCAATACAGATGGCCATCAAATAATTGGGTCTAATAACTTCTATGGATCACTAAATTGGCTTTCCATTTAATAAATGAAGTCTGCATAAGCACTAATTTCATCAATTTGAATGATATGGGATATAAAAAATAATATAAACCTCTGTATTACTAAGTTCTGGAATAATAATATATATCCAAGAACCTCATAAGTGATTATACATCTTTACCTTTATCCCCCTTGATTTCCTTTTAATGGGGTGGTATGAAGTGGATGGTACACAAAAGCAAATACAAATTAAGGTACTGAATGATAAATACATTTAGTTATATGTTAGAGTATTGTCCCCTGAAGAAATATAATACAAGCCCAAATATATAAATAATTGGAGACTGTAAATTATACATTACACAAGCTCTTTTAAAAGCAACTTATTTTTGAGAGCACGTGTCACTAAATTTTTCCATTGTTTAAATAATTTTGTTACCACTGTGGTGTTAGGCACCGGAAAAATGTATCTTGTAAATAAATAAAATCAATCTCTGCAAGAGCAGATAAAACCCTTATGAGAAAACATACAAGACACTTGAGCTATGAGTGTCTCAGTAACAGCTTTCCAGGACTCTAATAAAATAAAAATAATGCTTACACATTCTAAGTCATAAAAAAAAGTATTTCTAAGATTAACACTGCCCTAAACAACAAAAATAAAGAACAATCAACTAGGCATTTCATTCCAATGTGACATGTAGCAGTGAGAATTTTTTTTGTTTACTAGGATGCAAATTCCTTTGCTGCTCTCCTAAAACTGTCACTCAGCATAGCTGAAAGGGCATCTAGACTGTTCCCACATTGCTCTCTGTCCAACATAGTGTGCAAGCAGCCTGCACACAGCAGACTCTGTGTCTAAAGTTCAATAATCTCTATAGCTATGTTATACAGTGGTACTCACACTAAAATAGCATTAATGTATCCCCTTTCCTCTATCTATGCATATAAACCTCTCCCCATGGTAACAAAGGGGATGAATATTAATAATAACCTAATGCAGGGGGTTAACAGCCCTTCTGATTGTAACCCTCTGGATCCTCTGGATTCTCCCCAAAACCTGCTATACACAGGAGGAACCACATTGTTTTCTCCTGCCTATGCATTATGACCTTGGACAACCCCATGGATTCCCTTTTTTTACATACTATGAGTGAGGAACCCAGAGGATTTCCACTTCCCAAACTCTGTACACAGGGATCTGCCCGAGCTGAACTATTCAAAATCCTACAAGATGATGCTGTGCATATGTTGCCTGCCTTATGTCAACAAGTTTGAATAACTTAAGTGTGGCCAGTAGACTGGAAAAGGTCAGTGTCTATACCAATACCAAAGAAAAGCAGCCCAAAAAATGCTCCAATTATTGAAAAGCACTTGTGAACTACCAGATGTTCAAGCCGGGTTCAACAGAGGAAGAGGCACAAGAAATCAATATTTTCCTTGGCTCCAAGATCTCTTCAAATGGTGACAGCAGCCATGAAAATAAAAGATGTTTGCATCAGGGGAAGATAGCTATGAGTTGCCTGGACTGCAAGAAGAAACAATAACTCAATACTTCAGGAAATCAAGGCAAACTTTTCACTGAATGGTATAATCAAATATGTTGTCTATATGATGAGAATACAGGATTTCCTAGAGAAGACTTTGATGATGGGAGTGATTGAAGACACACAAAGAAGAGGGCAGCAGAGGTGGATATGGCTAGATGAGATCATTGAAGCAATGAACATGAGTTTGATGGAACTCAGAGGGGCAGTGGCCAACAGATGTGCCTGCACTACGGTCCATTGGGTCACGGATAGTCATACACGACTGAACAACTGAACAAAGAGAACAGCAAAATATAAATTGCAGCGTCCATGTGCAATAATTAATAACATCATATATGTGTTGTCAATCAGTGTGTGATAATGAAAACCTTAACATTTGACATAATGCTCAATACATTAGTGGTAAAGTAAGTGAAATGAGTGCCAATATCAATCCAGGATAACAGTAGTATTCTGCTTATGTTTTCAGGTTTACACAGGTGGTGCCCAGGTGCATGACTACAAGAAATATCATAGTGTTAGGGCAACATGATTAGAAATTCATGGTCATCAGCTATATTTTATATGTGATATTTATATTTCACTTGGTTACAGTGTTATTACTGTTTGATGTATGCCATATCAGTGAGTACAATTGTATGTTTTGTGAACTAGATCTATGATTCTGTGATTGGGGGTACTCAACTTGCAAGGTCTTAGACAAATTTGTGTCCAGCAATCTGGGGATTCCAATAACAGTGACTGTGAACATCCTGCACCTCAGGAGTTGCTCCCAATAATAAAACGTCATGACTGCTAGGAAACTCCAACTGTGGCTCCTGCTCTGGCTGCTATCTCTGCTATCTTCCTCTTTGCTATGGCCTGGTATTTATCATAGTGGTGTTTCACACTCTTAAAGATATATGCAAGTGAGCTGGGTAATGAATGCATCTAATAGAGGATAATTAGTAGTATATGAAAACATGTGTATTATAGAAAAGTTCAGTTTACTTACAAAGTTATTTGCACAAAAGTCAAATTCAGCTGTTCACACCCACTGGAACGCTTACATAAGCCAGGTACACAGAGGAAATACAGCAGTGTACCCATAGGAAATAAAACAAGATACAAATTTTAACCTTTCTGGTACAGAGCACAGGAAGTAACTGTTGCATTTCTTGTACTGAGCACATCACTGAGGTGAAAAAAAATACAATGCATTATTCTGATTCCGAATTTGAATGCTAACTGAGGTGGAGTTTTCTAGGGGTGTACATGATAAAAAATGCAGATGCCAAAAAACATAGGAAGTTTTGCTAACTTCAAGGTAAGCTAATTAATGTTTATTTTGGGATGTTTTCATGCAAAAAAAATGTTTTCATACACTACTAATTCAACTCTAGCAGATGCATTCCTAATGCAGCTCACTTACATATCCCTTTAACATCCATGGCATGCACTCCAATGACACTAAACTCTGTTGCCACCTATCTCCATATGCTTGCCCTCTGATATCTCACCGCTCTAACCGCTAGACATCTATGGAGGATAAGGGATCTATTGTGGATAGCAATTTGGAGGATGTAACGGAACCCATCACTGTTTTACCCTGTTTTATGGTTATTATTTTGGTTAAATATGATCCTACTGTTATACTATATGTATGTTGGTTTATGCTCTGCAGAATATTAGCCCAGACTATTGCAGACCTTGGCATAAGAGATAATCCTATTACAGAGACTCCTCATAAGATAAGGAAGTCTATTGTATGAAGTGTTTTAATTCTCAGGCATAAGAACAAAGAAGGATGATCTAATCCATGTGTGATTGTATCAAAGTTGCCTCAGGGAGGTGTGACCCACCTATTGTCCCTATATGTGTATTGTGTGGCCAACTATGGGGGATATGTGAAATGTCTGTGTGTTATGTGTAAAAGATACTTTTACTAACGTCTGATTCATGCCATTTTTTAATATGTTGTTCCACAATTTATGTTGTTCATAAAAATGAATCCTATTACAGAGACTCCTCATAAGATAAGGAAGTCTATTGTATAAAGTGTTTTCATTCTCAGACATAAGAACAAAGAAGGATGATCTAATCATTGTCTGATTGTATCAAAGTTGCCAGGTAGCATCAGGGAGGTGTGACCCATCTATTGTCCCTCTATGTGTATTGTGTGGCCACATATGGGCATGTGTATTACCTGTGGCCAAAGAGATGTGTATATATATTTCTGCACATAACAAAATAAAGTCAGTAGTCTTGAACTCCCTATTGAGTGTCGTCCAATATGGGAGGTTGGGGATGTGAGACTGTAGTGCTTCTTGGGTATTTTACCGTATACCAGCGGAGATATTGGATTCGTGTTCCAACTCCGTTACATTTGGTGGCAAGTGGCGGAATTGTTCCCACGGTCAGAAGGACAGCTACAGGAGACACCATTCCGTGGAGTACAAATTGAGGGCAACGCTAGTATCTGTACAGCGCCCCTGGCTACAGCAGGATGGAACTGGCTAGTTTTCGGACAGCGTTTCATGATGAGGAGGAGGAGGCAGCCTCGGACTACAGGGATGCAGACAGAAAGGAACTCATGGAGGGAGACCGGGCAGCGGTTACAGTACCT
This sequence comes from Discoglossus pictus, assembly GCA_027410445.1. Taxonomy (NCBI): domain Eukaryota; kingdom Metazoa; phylum Chordata; class Amphibia; order Anura; family Alytidae; genus Discoglossus; species Discoglossus pictus. The sequence goes on along the minus strand of CM050165.1, from coordinate 129,517,526 downwards.
CTTACGGACAGCACACAGACTGAGTTTGGAAGAGAACTCCAAAGCAGACTGGCCTTTTTCCCAGGTACGCACTGCGTCCGGGTGGTGGGAACTACCAAACCCCTCCACGGTACATCAGGTGCCACACATGTAACCAGCAGGGCCACATGCAGAGAGACTGTCCCAGAAACAGAAACCGCTCCACGTGGAATACTCCAACTAATTCCCCTCCCCAGCGACAGGGTGTACCCCAGGGAGCAGAAGGTGTCATCCTTCCTCCCCAGCGACAGTGTGTACCCCAGGGAGCAGAAAGTGCCGTCCTTCCTCCCCAGCGGCAGTGTGTACCCCAGGGGGCCGAAGGTGTCGTCCTTCCCCCCCAGTGGCAGTGTGTACCCCAGGGGGCCGAAGGTGTCGTCCTTCCCCCCCAGCGGCAGTGTGAACCCCAGGTAGCTGAAGGTGTTGTCCTTCCTCCCCAGCGTCAGTGTGTACCCCAGGGAGCTGAAGGTGTCGTTCTTCCTCCCCAGCGACAGTGTGTACCCCAGGGAGCAGAAGGTGCCGTCCTTCCCCCCAGCGGCAGTGTGTACCCCAGGGAGCAGAAGGGGCCGTCCTTCCTCCCCAGCGGCAGTGTGTACCCTAGGGAGCTGAAGGTGTCGTCCTTCCTCCCCAGCGGCAGTGTGTACCCCAGGGGGCCGAAGGTGTCATCCTTCCCCCTCCCCAGCGGCAGTGTGTACCCCAGGGGGCCGAAGGTGGTGTCCTTCCCCCCCAGCGGCAGTGTGAACCCCAGGGAGCTGAAGGTGTCACCCTCTCCTCCCAGCGACAGCTTACCCTAACAAGGGGAGACACCAATCTCCCAGACGGCGCAGATGGGACCGTGGTATCTGTGCCTGACCTACCGGGATGCTGGACAGCCTGTCCAGATCCCCAACTACCCTCATTGGGACAACTGGAGGAGGGGGTAAGTACAAATTCCCCTCCCCAGCTAACTCCTAATGTGGCCCCAGGGTTAACAGAGGAAATGTTAAACCCGACTGACCCCGACCTTTCCATGGCTACTGAGCCGGAATATGTCCCAAGTACCCCAGCAGAAGAGCTGACAGCAGGGCAGAATGCAGTCGGCCTCTGCCCTCCCTTTGTCCCTTGTACAGCGCAGAATGTCCTGCAGGTTATACCAGCAGAAGAGCTGGCATCAGGGCAGAGTGCCGCTGGCCTCTGCCCCTCAAGTCCCCTCAGCGTGTTGCCCCATCACCACAGCAAAATATCCAGGTGCCTGGTTAGACTTCCCCCCAAAGGGGAGATGGGTGACGAAGTGCCTTTTGCCACTTTGTCCTGGAGAGGACTTATTGCCAGCCTCCTGCCCTGCGACTATGGCCCATGGACATATTGCCCTTTAAAAACAGTATTCGGTCATACCAGAGTGTATGTCACTCATTCTGGCCCTTTAAATACAGGGGGGTCATTTGGTACTTGCCCTGTGGGAGCGGTGACACCCCAGATAGCTATGCCATGGAGCCCATTCATATAATGAAAGACTATGGGAAAGACTTTAGCTACATGGCAATTGAACTGTGTGAATAGGATCTGAGCGCTATTCGGTAGTTTTGTGCGCTCAGATCCCAGCTATCTGGGGATATGTGCAATGTGAGTAAATGTGAATTCCAGTAATTCTGATGGGTAGTCAAACTAGAGAATTGACCAACAAATACTTTTGTCCGGACATCCCCAGGCCGATCCGTTGGGATCAGACCGTGTATGCTGGCTTATAGTCACGGGGGAGGTGTGTAACGGAACCCATCACTGTTTTACCCTGTTTTATGGTTATTATTATGGTTAAATATGATCCTACTGTTATACTATATGTATGTTGGTTTATGCTCTGCAGAATATTAGCCCAGACTATTGCAGACCTTGGCATAATAGATAATCCTATTACAGAGACTCCTCATAAGATAAGGAAGTCTATTGTATAAAGTGTTTTCATTCTCTGACATAAGAACAAAGAAGGATGATCTAATCATTGTCTGATTGTATCCAAGTTGCCAGGTAGCCTCAGGGAGGTGTGACCCACCTATTGTCCCTCTCTGTGTATTGTGTTGCCAAATATGGGCATGTGTAATACCTGTGGCCAAAGAGATGTGTATATATATTTTTGCACATAACAAAATAAAGTCAGTAGTCTTGAACTCCCTATTGAGTGTCGTCGAATATGGGAGGTTGGGGATGGTGAGACTGTAGTGCTTCTTGGGTATTTTACCGTAAACCAGCGGAGATATTGGATTCGTGTTCCAACTCCGTTACAGAGGATAACATATTTCTCCATGGAGTAATTTGGGGCTCTGTGTTTCCTGTCATCCTGGGTATTAGCGCAGGGTGGGTATGGGTTATTAGGTTGATTGGAAAATGAAGTATTAAGTACTATGAATTGTGTCACAAAGTTTTCTAATATAGGGTTATGTAAACTATATGAATGATTTGCTGGTGAATTTAAATGTTAAGAGATATGTTGAAACGAATGACAAACCCAGCCTCTGTCTTTAAACCAAACTCTTATACTCTCTATCCACTCTAAACCTATCCCTTGCTCCTCTTCTTATGCAGCATGGCACAGTCAGTGTTAGGAAACGCAGGCTTATATAGATACAATGTTAGAATGTGTAATGATGTTCTATAACTGTACTGGAGTTGCTGCAGGAAATGTTGTGGGTCCTTAGTTCTGACTCATAAATTTGATCTCTAAACTACATAACGTAGTACACCTAAGGACTCTTGGAAGTCTTGTAAGCTATTTCCCTTATGTGATAACCGCCCTAGCTACATATTAGTAAGCTCTTACTAGGATCAGCCTGTGGGAGTCATGTAAACGCTACTTAAATTCTCTCTTTCTTGCTGTTTGCACATGTAATTTTAATATTAATGGTGACAAAATAAGTAGATTTAACTTTAAAAGCTCCTTAACTAGACATTAAGCAAAATAAAAACCAGCATGGAATTTTTATATTGCTATTCTATAGTGTTTCTAATATACTATGCATTTACTATGTAATCACAATCTTACCTGTAAACTTGTATATAAAATGCAACAAAAAAATTTAAAAAAATTATTTTGTTCCCCTGACTGCAATAAACTGTCTTTGGCATGTAAATATGAGTGCATATTTGTATTAAATATACATACTGAATTATGTATAGCATATTAAAATAATGAATATACTACTATTATGTAGGAAAATTATGTTCTGCATCAATTGATGTAATATATAAAGCCTTTTTAATATAGTTGAAATGCTAACATTTTGAGTAAAATAACATTTTCCCTAAGCTTTTAGTTTGTGTTTCCATTTTGTTTGAAACACAGCTTGATTTTGCTTTAACATTATTTCAGTTTCCACATAGAGGTGACAAAAAATATCTAAACTGTATCAACATTATTTTACTGCCCAACTTCTACTGTATATACTACATTACAACCACTTTCAGTTACAGGTAAAGCTGTTTATCAAATATGATTCTGCATCAATAAGCTAGGTAATGTGACATTAATATATTTAAGGTAATATAAAATATATATAAACATACTTGTATGTTCTTGCGTATGTCTAAAAAACGTAAGATGCAATGTTCCTAATAAAGACCCGTAATGGAGACCGTAAGCTAATTTACTATTCAATTGGGGTTTTTTTGCGAGCTAAAAAATGCTTACTTGTTACGGGCTTAAAAACTTTGCCTTTGTTAAACCCGGAATTTACAGCCTCCCGATATCTTTGATCGTTCCATCTGCAATAGTTCTGATTGCTAAAATCGCAAATCGATATTCAATTGCAAAAATCCCTCAAGACTGCACCCGCAGTTACATATGGCAGATGACAGCCCAAAGATTACGGGTTGCTAATAGGACCCTCAAAGGGATTACAGATTAGTTTGGAACACTAAAAAACACAATAAAAACTCACCAATGCACTTTGATATGGCCAAAGCAATGGATGGGATTCGAAATACTTGTGCAACAATAGTTAATAAAATAAAATTGTATTTTTCTCATATGTTGTAATAGTTATGCATATGCCAATATGAAAAGTCATGCTGCAAGATGCTGAAATCTATTAAAGACATTCTCCCTGATTAAAGTGCAACACAAATACATGAAAATGGCTGACATATTACCCTTTCTCACTCACAGAGGCTCTAAAAATACAAAGATCGTCTTATATAAATCTCACTCATCACATCTACATTGGAAAAATAAATAGTGGCCAAATTACACCGCCACATCACACATATCAAGTACCAGGGGAATATTTCATCTTTGGTTGTTCAGTCCCTCTGTTGTGTCCAACTCTCTGTGACCCTATGGACTGCAATACACTTACTTATGTCTCTGTCTTTGCTTATCCACAAGGTTTACATGGAAAATATACTGGAGTGGATTGCCAGTTCCTTCTCTAGTGGACTGTGATTTGACTGACCTCTCTGCTATGACCTGCCCACCTATAGTAGCCCTATTTGGTATAGCCCACAACTTCATTCAGGTACAAAAGCCCCTTCACCACCACAAGTTAGCAATCCAGAAGGGGAACCGGGAACATACACCACAATAATCTACTCTAACTCATCAGGAAGGACCACGAAAACACATGGAGGCTGTGCAGAGGCACATGGAGCAACAGCCAACTAGCCTCCATCAGGGATATTTTCCGCTAGGGCCATCCTGGAAAGTCCCACACCATTGCTGGTGGCCATGTTCCAAGGTGGTTACATATTATCATTTGGTGACATCCCATTATGTTTTTTGCAATCAATCAATTCACATTGTCACTTGTCATATTGTTATCAGGCCTTCAGGGGAATGTTGATACTCCACAATATCACAAATTGGACTTTGCATGTGTATTAAGCCTTTCTTATTATATATATATATATATAAATATATATATATATATATATATATATATATATATATATATTATATGATATATCATGATATTATTGTTATTATAAGTATTAACCTATTGCATAGTAACTAGGTCTCATTAGTTTACTGATATAGGAATGTGACACAAATGGGATGTATGTGGATGGCCCAACGCCCCAACCATTGAAAACACACTGATACGATGAGAACGGTATAACAATGCCTTATTTCATACACAGAGCACAAGACCGTGCATTTATATCATGGGTGTGGTGTGGGCAGATCCCGGGAAGATTAGAGGCAATTTGGGAAAAAGCGGATACTTAAAGGGGGTAATTTTATAGTCTAGAAAAAGCATGATGCATAGCACCTACCAGGGTCACATGTCATCACTACACCACTGCAACCAGAATCTGATGAAAAAAGGATCATCAGAAATCACTCCATGTAATTGAAGAAACCATTAATGTGCATAGCAGTTACAACTTGTCTATATATGCTCAATTAAACAGATGCTTAAACCTCTGGACTGTGTATTCCAATCTAGTTTCACACATTGGTGTGTTTTGCAAAAAAAAAAAAAAATCTGAAAAAGTACCGTACAGTGCTAAATACTGTAACTGTAACAATATACCAACTCAACTGATTCCCATCTGCAAGCATTACTAACTATTAGCTAGTTCTCAGGATAACTCACTGGCCATGACCATTAATAATGATGTGTCATCTCACAATAAATGCTTAGCTGTGACCAGCATCAGTGGTCAAGATTGCCTTCTCCATATGATATTGTTCATCAACATTGATATCACATCCATCAGATCTACAGACATGTGTTAGCACATGTTAAAATATACTCATGATATCAGCAATAGAGGAAAATACCCATCCATATATAGAGGACGCAAAGGTCAGCAGCAAGAGTCACTGTTACTTACATCAGACCCAAGGATCTGTTCTCAAACTGATATTGAGGTCAGGGTCACATGCTTCACTATTAATGCTGGCTATCATTAACATGCTATTGTAAGACTCTGCAAGTCCACAGCCATAGCAGTATTAGTCTACATTTAAGCTAACAAAAATCATGTCTTAGATATCTGGCTATATGATAGCTTTAAAATTGTGGGAGCTACATGTTAAGTGTGGGGGGGGGGAGGCTGTCATTGAAGGAATGTTTACATGAGAGACACTGTGACATTTTCTCAGTGACCACAGAGAAGAGGATCATGGACTATTTGATGGGAGGTAGCCATCTGCGTACAAAATATCACCATCACATAGACCAAGATCCAAGACTCTGCAGCCAGGCTAAATTAGGTTAGCATTTGGACCAATAGACTGTCACTGAGGAATGCTGTTGAGAAGGTACAGAACATATGTGCAGCCCCTACATCCTCCTCTGCCTAGTATCAGGGCCCCAATCCCTTGTGTTCAGCCGCCATCTCCTTGGTGGTGGTGGATGAGGGGAGCAGGGGGAGGCATCCCACAAGGAGGCAGCAGAAATAGCAGTGGTGGTGGTGCTGGAGGCCTTGGCAGAGACATGGGTGGAGGAGAGGAGCGGGTGAGCGTGGGAGTCCTCCGGGTGGAGAAGGCGGGGCTGGAGACCAGAGCGGGTCGTATGGCATCTGCAGTAACATGCTGGATTGCGCTCTGGTATGCCCCCATCCTGAGCAGCCTGGCAAGGTATGATTCTGTCATAAGGTGGTGCCTTCTCTCCTCCCAATTGCGCCTGGCCAGACTGTGCATGACCTTCCCATGATTGGCAGAGATGGCCTGGATCCCCTGGGGGTAGTCCAGTTACGGGCCAGCATCTCCACCTCTGCAGCCTGGCTTGGTGGTGGGGAGGGAGGTCCCTGGGCCTTTGCCTGGTGAGGAGTTGGTGGTGGCCCAGTGGGGAGGGTCTGGGCCTCAGCTTGAGCCTCGCATCATGGTGGTGGTGGTGGCCAGTCTGCGGCACTGCTTAGGTGAGGAGGAGATGGGGTCAAGCCCCACTGGTCTCTCCAGTAGGAGGGCTCTGGTGAGTTGCTGAGTCTCTGGAGGAGGGGGACAGTGGGGTCAAATGCTTTGATTCTGGCTTGATTCTGTAACTGTATAGGCTGCAGTGGGCACACCAATACATGGACTCTCTATTGGTTGATTATTGTTGTTGTGCCCAGGAATGATACTGATTTGTCAGCTTCATGGATTTAATGACGAATCCATCTATGCCTTGTTAATTCCATAGAGCTGACTTGTCAGTGTCCTTGTTGATCATCATGTACATGTGTAGTGTGTATAATGTTCATGTGGTGGCATGTTGGTGTATGTGATAATCACCTGACATGGAGACTGGATCCTGCTGGGCCACCAGGCCTGCAGCTCCAACGGCGTGCAACTGCCTCAGAAGGTCCTTGGCCACCCTTTCCTATGCATTGTACTTCACAGTGCACCACTTGGTGCTGCAGCTTGCTTCTCCTCCTTTGCCATTATCCTCCTAACCTTGGCCCTGATGTTATCCAAACAGTGCTTCACAGACCTCACATCCCTATCCTCTGTACCCACTGCTGTTACTGCAGCCGCTACCTCCTTCCATGCCTGGGCCCTAGGACCGGGCCTAACTTCCCTCCCCCTGCAAGGATAATGGGGCAGCCATGGATGCCACCTCCTCCTCCACCTCCAACTCCTCCTCCAACTCCTCCAACTGCTCCACCTCCTTCTCTCCTCTTCCACTTCTCATCTCCTCCTCCCGCCTCTCCACTCCTCTCCCTTCCTCTCTCCTTCCTCCCTTAAAATCCCCAAAATAAGATAAGGATGAATAAAAATAAGTGATTCTGTATATGTATGGAGAAAAAAAAATGTGTTGTATTATGTGTATTTATTCACTCTTGTCGGATGGGGTGTGGGGGATGTGGGTGTGTGTATGGAGTGATCTAGCTTTATGTGTATCTATGTGTGTTATTTAATTAATGTGTATTTGTACTATGTGTAATCTGTAAATATGTGTAATTAAAGTTTAACTATAAATTTGTAATTAGAGTAATAGAAATAATAAAACCATAAGATGCTGCTCTCCTAAATTGCCTACTCTCTCTGTAAACTCTTCAAACCACCAACTCTTGGACCTTTGTGCTACTTCGTAAGAATCTACAACACAGTCAACGCATGGGCGTGTGGAACTCAACTTTATAATCTCTCTCTGTCAATCATCTTCGGCTTTTTCATAGCACCTGTAAATTTCTGAGAATGTATACACATGACTTAGGTAACCAACCCATACAGCATTGAGCTGCTCTCTTGGATCTCATCTGTGTGAAGCCAGTTTATATCGTTTGACATATTTTTTTCCAGAATGCATAGGTAACATTTTGGGCTGAAAACTGTTTTCTTACTTGTTTTAGATGTTTAAATATACACACAAGTGTATATTCAACACTCTAAATATTAATGTAGATTACCAGACACTAAAGGCTACCTCACTATCTATCTATCTATCTATCTATCTCACTATATATTAGTTTTTTTTGTTGTTCAGTTGTGTCCAACTCTTGGTGACTATATGGACTACAGCAACCAGGCACATTTGTCTGGATTTCTAGTTGTTCTTCTCCATATGGTTTTCTTGGGGCAAATATACTGGAGTGGGTTGCTAGTTCCTTCTCCAGTGGACTACAATTGGTCTGACCGCTTTGCTATAACCAGCTCATCTTGGGTGACCTGACATAGTATAGCTTACAGTTTCATTGGGGTACAAAAGCCCCGTCACCCCGACAAGGCAGCAATCTAGAAAGGGTATACATATGTATACATATGTATATATACTGTACAGAGATGAATAAAGCATATTGCAGTACATAGCAATAACTTTTTTTAGGTATATACAGTGTGTTTGTATTTTTTTGTTTTTCAGTTCAACAATCCATGACCCTACTTACTGTAACACGTCAGGCACATGTGTTAACCACTGCCCCTCTGAGCTCCCTCAAGCTAATGTTCATTGCTCCAATTGCCTCATCTATCAATTTTTGCCTCTGATGTCCCCTTCTTCATGCATCTTCAATCTCTTCCAGGATCAGAGTCTTCTCTAGGGAATAATTCCTTCACATCATATGGGCAAAATATTTGAGCTTCAGCCTCATGTTCAAACCTTCCAGTGAAGAGTGTGACTTGATTTCCTGTAGTACTGATTGGATCTTTTTGCAGTCCAAGGGACAAGCATTGATTATTTACACTGACAAGCTTTCCTGAATTGTACCTCTCTTTATTAAGTCAGAAGCAATATTGATTAAGGTTGAACATGAGCATTGGAATATATAGAATAGGGATTCTAAGTAATAATAAACCCATGTGGGACACGAGACAAACATCATGAATAAAGTACTTGGTCAATCAAGTGTGTGAGTTGTGTGGATCTATACACAAGAGATAAAAGGAAAAAGAGTATTATGTTTCTATGTGTCCAGATAGGGCCATAAATACCCAGACAAGTTGAAAAGCAACAATAAAACCTGGGGAAAATGTGGCAGTGTCACAAAAATATTGATAATGTAGCAGAAAACCCAAGACCATGTTAAGCCCTATTTGTAGTGTTAAAGAATGTGATCATCTTCAAACATCTATTGGATGTTTTTAAAATGACCTCTGTGTATTTTGATTTTCAGGTTTTAGGGACAAGCATTGATTATTTAGACTGACAAGCTTTCCTGAATTGTACCTCTCTTTATTAAGTCAGAAGCAATATGGATTAAGGTTGAAAATGAGCATTGGACTATATAGAATAGGGATTCTCAGTAATAATAAACCCATGTGGGACACGAGACAAACATCATGAATAAAGTACTTGGTCAATCAAGTGTGTGAGTTGTGTAGATCTATACACAAGAGATAAAAGGAAAAAGAGTAGTATCTTTCTATGTGTCCAGTTAGGGCCATAAATACCCACACAAGTTGAAAAGCAACAATAAAACCTGAGAAAAATGTGGCGGTGTCACAAAAATATTGATAATGTACCAGAAAACCCAAGTCCATGTTAAGCCCTATTTGTAGTGTTAAAGAATGTGATCATCTTCAAACATCTCTTGGATGTTTTTGAATGACATCTGTGTATTTTGATTTTCAGTTTTGGGATGCAGTAACCATTCTGGATATAATGGTTTCCAGTTGGGCATAACAATTACATTAACATTGTGCTTTTTAAAAGAATGTCAGTGTAGATTCATTTTTAGATGCAATTTTTTGGCTGTAACATTGGGGAAGCAAGCTAAATATTGCATCTAATGAGTTGTGTATAACTATATATTGCAGTATTGAATATTCATCTAGATTACTGGACATTCACGACTACCCCATTCATGACTGGTTGAAGTAAAAAAGAGAAACAGACCAATGATATCCTTACAGGTTTTAATCATCTTTTATTATACTGAAATTGAAATGACACTGAACAAAGCAAATCTCTGTTTACAACATTTACAATACTTTCAAAATTTTAATTTAGAAATCAGGTCAATCTTGGGCAAAGCACAAAATGGGTAATTCAAATATTGACCAAGTAGAAAATAGCCATTGCCACCACAAGAGCTCAGAATAAAAAAGCAAGTGCAAATCTTCCTCATAATGCAATACATAATATACACCACCAGTCAAATGTTCACTCAAAAAATTAATTATTAAAATGGCATATCATGAAGTTTGTCACCCAGTCAGCAGGACTCCTTCTTACAAGCCTCAGGTGTTCTGCAGTATGAGAAAGTCTGTTAACTCTTAAGGGTAGAGATACTGACAAATAGTCAACAGATAGTAGATATTAATCAGCACTAGGCACTTCTTCAGGGAGGAAATTGGGAATGGACATTTAACTGGTTTTAATGAAGGATGTCTACTATATACTGTTCTAAGAGGAGGATCTGTCCTTTATCTGTGCATAATTACTCCCTTTATTGTTTTGGCAGTGACACCCAAATAGCAAATAAAATATCAAACCCTAACAGAATTTTTGAACTATTCATATTTACAGATACTGCACAGCTTATATTCGAAGAACAAAGCATGGGACTTGGAGACAAGACACATAAAATAATGTATTAGTGTTATTATTATTATTATTCATAATAAACAGAGTTTATTTGAGATTAAATTAACTGTGGTTTGACAAAGAAGATTTGGTTTGATTGTTAGCAATATTTCCAGTGTATACAGTAGTTCTACGATTTTTGTGATAATTGTTGCAACCGGTGAGGCAGAGTGAAAAAAGCAATAGTGCCAAAACGTCAGAAACAAAAAATCCAAAACACTGTTATGATGCCTGTGTAATTCAATTATCTATGTAGACCTGTACATATTAGGCATCAGAGTTACATTCACATTTAGAATCTTTCTGCATTCTATAAACCTTGTATATAAAATTTCTGTATAGATCTGTGTCATGATTTAATTGTTTAAGGACTCATATTGTCAGTAATTTATGAATATGTCCAAGGGAGCATGACATTGTTACATTGGTATTATGTTTTATTGTGTGGTTATATGTTGCCTGTACATGGTTATTATGTATCCTAGTTATAATATATTATAAAAGGGAAAATGTTATATAGAACATATGTGGAATTGGTAGAAATGCTTTGCATAGAAATTAGCTGCAGATCATTGCACACTCACACATACAGACCTTGGGTCAAGACAGATGCATGTACTTCAAGTAGTCCTAAGCAAACACTTGAGTTTACCATAAAGGTTTGTTCACTAGATATCTGGTGAATTTGATCTCAAGAGCTTTGATAGCCCAAATGTACACAAGGGTGTGGTATTGGAGAGTAGAAATATGTTATTTTTTTTTATAACAATCAGTTTTTATTAGACAATGGTACATCACATTGTGAACATTAAACATTCATATCCGGTAAGTACAAAATACATAAATACAGCTTGCTCTTGCACTTTATATCTGCTAACCTGGCTTTGCATCTTAAAGTCTTCAAATGTTAGATTCTTATTTTTATTAGTTCCCTCCCCGGAAAGCCATCTGCCAATGCCTATTTTTATTTTTTTCTAACAATAATAATACATAAAACCTAAAATTATAAACGGTTTCTTCATAATTTAACCAGTTTAAAAGCAGTTCTTACCATCATCCGCCTCCTCCAGTGCCACCTTCTTCCTTTTTCCCATCTTTGGTTTAGCGGTTTAGTCAGGGTTCTAATGAGATGCTATTGGGCTCCATTGGCCAAGGAGCCCACACATCCATAAACTTTGGAATTGAGTCTTCCAGGAGGTGGGTTATTCGTTCATTGATTAAAATAAAATTTATCTTATTCTCCACTGCCCGAAGGTTCAAGTCTGATGATTTCCATTGTCGAGCAATATGGCTTTTTGTGGCCAGCATCATTAACTGTAAACACCTATTTTGATGGGATGTTAAAAGTGCATTTGAAAGGCCCAAGAGGCCGACTTCAATAGATTTGTGTACTTTGATGTTAAACATTTTCGAGGCTAGCTCAAATATTTGTTGACCAAAGCCCCCTCACCTTGGGGCATACCCACCATATATGTAGGAATGTACCTGGGCGTCTGCATCCTCTAAAGCATTTTGGCCAATTAACACACTGGGGAAAATAAGGAACCCAATAACTAAACACTCAATGGGGAAATGGATATGGGCGACCCGACATCATAATGTAGCCCCTAAGTTAGCTAGTATCTCTCTGATTATCCCTAATCCTTTTCTGACAATACGATTGTCCCCAACATCTAAACACTGGTGGTACTCCAAGGGACTTTTGACTTTTGGGGCCTGGTATCAAGAAGGGGAAATAGTCACCTATGAATACATTAAGAAGAAATATAACTTACCCATAATAGAACATTATACGTATTGCAGAATACAACATTTTGTCAGCTCCATTAAAACTTCTCTAAGAGCCCCGGAAACTAATTGGCTAGTTAGAATTTGTAGAGATATTCCACTGTCGAGCAATATTATAAGCTTACTATATAATGCATTTAATGAACCACTGAGGTCACAAAAAATTAAATACATACAAAAATGGGAAGAGGACCTGGGATACACTATGGACCAATCAATCTGGGAACAAAGCTGGCGCAGTCTAACTAGAGGGTCATTAAACTATAGCGTGCTGGAGACATCAATAAAGTTTCTACATAGAATTTATCACACACCAGTTAAACTTTTTAAGTGGGGCTAACCCAAGATGCAAAATGCTTTAGAGGATAAATATGTTATTTTGATCATTCAATAAAGGGTGAGAGATAGTTTTCACATAAACAAGGTGTGAGACTATTTCTGTGTGTTGTATCCTGGCTTGGGGAGTGGTCTTGCAATGGGCCACTAAGAAACCTGGATCCAGTATTCTCTGTCAGCACCTTTTGGGCCTTGTCCTCTTCAGAAGCCATATTTTGTGCCACAGACAACAGGAATTACATGATTCTGCTGGGGTAGGTTTGAACTAGGTTAATTTCAAGCCCCTTGAAGAAGCAGATCGTGACATTGGCTGGCAGTGGTGGGATCTCTGTATAAAACACAGAAGGATGGCAGCTTATGAACAGATGTTTGCAGCAGAGAAGGAGGAAGTGTCCATATGGTTCCAAAGATGGATGGAGATACTGCCTGCAGGTTCAACCAAGGATCAGCAGAGGGAACTCCGGATATAGATCACACAGGATGTACAGGAGAGGTGGAGAAGGGTAAGCAATGGCCCTGTCTCAGCTCCTGTGGAGGGGAAATGCTTATCCCCAATAGAGACAGAGAATGTTCTGGTGACTGGAAAGGACTGTAGAGGAATGGGCCTTCTAAATAAATGGATGGCATTCCTGGGACTATGGCCAGGTCATGAGCTAAGGGAATGGCTGGAAGAATTAGTATGTGAGAATTAGCAATATGCTTATTGGGTAGGACCTGTTGGGATACCTCATAATTTTTCATTGGGACTGGAAGAGGCACTTTGGGACATAGTACATGGGGATCCGGACTGTGGCTTGGGGACAGAGAAAAGACAGCTGTGTCTGTTTGCCAAGCGCTGTCACATGCTGGGACTGGAGACAGGCTCTCAGACCGCTACCCTACTTTGGCCTTTGATCCAACAGGAGCTACAGCTGGATGTGGATTATATAGACATACTGGATGAAGCATCCATGGATGGTTATTGGCCACCCAGCTGGGAGGGCTCATGCCAGTCAGGCATGGAACAGAACCACCTAACAGGTACTACAGAGACCCAGCTAAATATTGCCAAGGCTGGGTCAGAAAACAAATGTATGGACTGGGGGGAGAATTTTGATATCCATGATTCTCAAAATAACAAGGATGCCTGCATCCATGGGGTTGACTGGGAAGAGGAAGAACTGGTCCCTATCTTTAAGGGGCTGAGTCTCACCCAGTTAGAGGCATGGGGACAGGGCCAACCCACAGCAGTGCTAGGCCCAGGGAAAGAACTGGGGAAAAGTTACCCTGCTCCTATAGTAAAGGAAAAACCTAATGAGCACTGGGCCCTACCAATTGACTGTGGAAATAGTGGAGATGTTCCTTGGATGACCATTGTCCAGGAGCCAGCCACAGACCCTGGAGCAGAAACAGAAAGTAGCCCTGCTCTTCAGCCTGAACAAGAGGCAGTAGCAGCTGCTTCTCAAGGGCTGCCTGTAACTACACACCAGGCAGTCTCAGATGGAGATAGTCAGGAGGTTCCATCTGAGGATCCAGAGACCAAAGAGCCAGAGGGTACCCCAGATTGTTTTTTGTCTCGTGGTCTCCCTACATTGACGCCCCTGCAGCTGCCCAAAGACACTGGTTGTGTACCTCTAACCATGGAAAGAAGTGGCCCCTGGCCAGGCTTGTTGGGAGAGAGGTCGGCTACTGAACCACAACAGCTTGTATCAGAACTGACCATTAATCCAGCATGGATGACACCAGGGAATGTCACTAGCCCATGATGCAACTCCAGCATCCCAGTTTATTCAGGAGAAAGCTCAGGCCTGATAAAGGGGACTTTGTACTTTTCAATCTTACCCATGGGCCTGAGTACTAATGCAGAATCAGCAGGACAGTAGGTCTCCCTAGCCTGGAAGAAGAGGGCTTTGCTGGGTAAGGATCCTCCCAAGTTTATGCTGGACTTACTAGCTGGGATGTACTGTTTCCTCTGGACTACCTTGAAGGGTCCTCCATGGCAGTTGTCTTATAAATCTCCCCAGGGGCTGGGGAAAGTCACTAGTCCACTGGGAAGGAGCGAGTATTTGCCCTGGACAGGGGTAGGCAGGGTACCCAGAGAGCCACTGAGGCTATCACATGAATGGACTTTCTAGACAGGAGAACAAGTAAAAGCACTATAGCTAGAGAATTATCTGTCAGGATGATCCTCTATGCTATACTAGAAAAAGGAAGGGGGAGAATTTGTCATGATTTAATTGTTTAAGGACTCATATTGTCAGTAATTTATCAATATGTCCAAGGGAGCATGACATTGTTACATTGTGTTATTGTGTGGTTATAAGTTGCCTGTACATGGTTATTATGTATCCTAGTTATAATATATTATAAGAGGGAAAATGTTATATAGAACATATGTGGAATTGGTAGAAATGCTCTGCATAGAAGTTAGCTGCAGATCATTGCACACTCACACATACAGACCTTCGGTCAAGACAGATGCATGTACTTCAAGTAGTCCTAAGCAAACACTTGAGTTTAACATAAAGGTTTGTTCACTAGATATCTGGTGAATTTGATCTCAAGAGCTTTGATAGAAGGGTGTGGTATTGGAGAGTATAAATATGTTATTTTGATCATTTAATTCTTTATTGCAAAAATATAAGCAAATATAGCCAATTTTAGTATTTTTGTTATTTTTGTTAAATAATACATGAGTTGCCTAAAAACTGCTAAAAAACAATATATAATGTTCTGTATGAAAATATGAAACTCTACGCTAGAATCATTCTAAAAGAAACAGCAACATTTTTGAAATGTCTGTTAAAAATAATCCAAGCCCATGACAAACAGAGTATTAATTGGACCTGTCCCATATCCTTTTGCCATACAATTATAGTATCTATTGTTGTTTTTTGCATAACCATATACTCAATTATCCAGTATTAGGTATATTATTGTAGCTTAATTGGTAATAAAATATATCTAATATATACTAAAGATGCAACATTTATTATCATGCTAGATTGAAATATTCTTAAAAGTAGAGGACACATTATAAAACCTACCATGTTGAGAAATGTCTTGCTCTTGTGTTGAATGTTATAATACATTGTTATGTAGTTTTTATTTAAGTGTTGTAATACCATCTCTGAGATATGCACTCAGTTCATATATTATTTACATGTAGCATCACAGCCCATGCAATAGCTTAGATTATATCACCCCCATAATGAAGCCCCCCATAGGCAAGACCTGCAGGCCCTTAACAGAGGGGGGCCTTGACACAGTCAGATTTGCCCCGGGTGCAAATTGGATGGTGCCCGCTCGGGTGAGCAGAGCAGGGTGTAGCCTCCTCATGTGGGCTCCATCTTGGATTCCAGTGCAGCCGGACAGTGTGGAGACTACAGTGCTGTGGAGGTGCTCCTGTTGTGTAATGTACTTAACGCTGATAAGCACTGGTTTTAGGTCCCTGTCATGTGGTAGGATCATTTCTGTGTGTTTCTCTTCCCTACAGCACACTTGCCCGTTTTTGTTTGTCTTGTTCTGTGTTCTGTCCTGGGTCGTTTTCTGTGCTTGTGCTGTGCCTTCTTATTGTGGCAGTATGGATGTTTCATATATCTCTACCCTAGATAGGTCTCCTGTACAGGTTAGTGCCAGGATTCTTGCTATGGGGTTAGTGGTCTAGTTGTTTGTCTGGGGGATTGTCACTTAGTCCCTGGGGATAGCATCCCTCCCTCTAGTCCCTGGGAGCCTTCTCTGAGCCCCTGGGGCCATTCTGGTTTGGCTGCTTTGACTGGGGAAGCAGGTTAGACAAGAATGCCGAAGTTGCCAGCCAGAGCGATGGGGCAGTTGGCAACCAGCCAGTAAGGCCCAGGCAGCCCAGTTTTTCCTCAGCTGGGGAGCCTGGCAGAAGTAACCCCTGCAGGCCACTGTTGGGGGTTTAGAGCTACAACCCACTCAAGGGGAGCCTAGGGATCTGAGGAACCATCTGGGGGAGATTAAAGTGAGGGTCCCGGGTTGCACTTGGACAATTGCTCGCCCAATTCCCCCCAAAAAAACCTGATGAGGGGAGAGCTACGGGCAATAATAGTAGGGCTACTGCCTGGGTGCCCCGAGTTAGGAGAAAGAGGAACGCAATTGAGAGGGAGACAAGAGAACCAAGCCCCACATCAGCCGAGGAGGTTTGGGATGCAGTCCAGAAGATGACACGCCCAGTCCGGCCTCGTCGGCTACATCCAGGTACAGTCCTGTTTCCTTTGTGACACCAAGGGGGGGGGGGTAAAACAGTCCGCTTGGCTTGATTGCACTCTTCTCGCCATAATGACAGCTGATAGCACAGTTGAGTGGGTGGGTGAGTGTGACCCCGGGTCGAGTGTCGGTGAGCGCTTAAGCTTACCTAGCAGGGCTGGCCATGATAGCAGGGACTGGGTCGGGGCCAAGTCCTTGAGCCAACGCAAGCGTCATTCAACCTTTAGAGTCAGCAGCAGTGAATACTCCTGGGGTTACCAGATCGTAGATCTTCACGGGCATAGACAGCCATCTTATGGGTAGCTTGGGTAACCTGGGAGCCTCGCTATGGAAGTCAAAGAAAAGACATGGAAATGGGAATTTGTGGACAGATTCTCATTGATTCCCCCCACTCAACAGAGAGAGGTGCTCGAGGCGGTAACGACCTGGGGGGATGTAGACGATGTTTACCAGGTACGCGATAATACACCATCATCAACTGGATGACCTGGAATTATTCACGGGCGCATTAGATGCGTATGGGTTAGAAGCCTTTTTTCAAGTGTAAAATGGTCCATGGCAGATTGGCCGCCGGCATGGCCAGCAGGGCAGGTGGTGTTTGTTGACAAATAAAAGATAGCATCACGGTGGTCCATGCAATTTAATAATATCACGTCTTCTTCCGTGTCGGTAATCAGGCTAATTTGGCGTAGTATCTGCACGGTTTCAGCGTGAGAGGTTCAGACATCTGGCCCCAGGGGCGAATGCGTTAGGGTATCAGTTCTTGCAGGAGCTCAGAGCCGAGAAGTAGTGCCCCCTATAAGGAGGCCGTTAGCCGCAGCCACTTGGACAGCCTACAAGAAATTGGGTTACGGTGGTCGGATATGGTGGCCATGGCTGGGGGTTGAAGGTTGGGAGGAGCAGAAGCTAGGAATTCTGATACGGTTCATCCTGAGCCTATGGATGATGGCATGTCGGCCGTGAAGGTGGGCAGGCAGGTTAGCTTTTACGTCTGAGTTAGCCGGGCAAAAAGGACCAGGCTGGTAAAAGGAAGGGATATCAAGTTGTATGAAGTGGGAACAGATTGTTGCTCAGTGGTTTGTGCCAAACTGTTGCTTGGTCAGCGGCCAGTGGTATCTGGGCCATTTTTTAATGCACAAGGATGGAAGGGCGCCTGAACCAAGTGGAGTTTGGGATGCACTCCTATTTGATAGGAACTGCTATGGAGGCAGCTGGTCTGGGCCTCCCGGTTGAGATGCCTAAAAAAATTGAAAGATGGCCATTGTTTTGTTCAAATCCTACCAGGGGTCATCTATGGTTGCGTAATAATGGTACTATGCCGTGGTAGGCTGCTGGAGGTAGCTGTGGGTGATTGGCTGATCTTATATCTACTGGGTGAAGTGATTTGCTGCAGGGTCCAGAGATGATTGGCGATTGGGCACGTCCACAGAGGAGTGGGGCATATGCTGGTGTGGTCATAGGCGGAAACGTCCTATGCGGTCCACAGTGGCACGCATATAGACGCTGGTTGCTTCGCTCTGTTACACTCGCGCCCTTTCACTTATAATCGCCTTAGAACCCCCCTAAACGAGGTTGCTTTTTCCCACACAGACTGAAAGAACCCCCCGAGATTGCTCTTTTTCATACGAATTGACATAGCACTTTACTCAGTGAATTTCTATAGAAATCAGTTATATTAAGTGTGCCCTAACCACTTTTTATGGTTATGATAAAGGCTCACAAAACTACCAAGCTTTAGAGTAATAGCTTTAGAGTAATAGTGGAAGTGATGGGATGTGTATAGGGGGATTAATAGGTATTTCACTTGTGATAGATAATGGCTATAATGGCTACTTTAAGCGCCAAATAAGAAAAGAAGCAAGCTACAACCTCATACTTAACAAAGTTGACATTAGAGATTGAGATATTGTTTATCCTACAAACTTGGGTCTTTTAGGCCTCATGGAAGGCATTGTTTTTATTGCACCCTTCCCATCCCTGGTTTTAATGTTTTAATCGTCGTTGTGAGGTATAAGTACCTAATAAATGATAAAAATGTACATATTAAACTTTATTCCTAACATTACTTTATAAGAGTTATGGTATACCATTACTAGATTGAAAAACTCATGGGATTTGGAAAATCCATTTTTATTTAAAACTTTTTAAGTAAGGAAAATTCTGTTCCATGCTCAGGTCACTGTTACATTGATGAGGGCTCTCAGGTATCCTTTTTATGAAAACATATATCTATGAGACTGTGAACATATTTACCCCTTTTTAAGCAGATTATTTTAAAATATGTATGCTTCATGTGACAGTTTATGTTTTAAATGGTGGTGATCCGTGAACTGAATGAGATGTTGGACATATTGAATTCTTTAACGGTGTTCCCCTCTTGGAGATAGGGATGGAATTTTAAGGTTTCAGTTTTAGCTGGGAGGTTCAATGGGCCCTAGTTTTGGATGGGGGGAATGTCCCTGTAGAGTAGTCATCCAGGGACACTGTGGCGGGCTGGGGGGAGTTGCTTGGCCCAGTGATGGAAAAGGGGACATCCCTACCCTAGGAGGGTGTGCCAATTGAGGAGTTGGGCCCCTAAGTACGTGCTTAGAGTGGTTAGGGTTTTCCCGCCATGGTCCGGGCTCCTCCTCCTCCCCCAGGTATTTACGATATTGATATGTTTATCAATAAATGGGCTGTGGACAGTTGTACCTCCACACATGTGTCTCATGTGTTTATTCTGATATGTGTGTATTTATTTTGGGGTAGGCACTTATAGACCGTGCAGTGTCATGAAGCCCCCTGTAGGCAGGACTTGCAGTTCCTTAACGGAGGGGGGCCTTGACACTGTTGTGATTTGCTTCCGGCTGCCAATTGGATGATGCCAAGGTGGGTGGAGCAGGGTGTATCCTGCTCGTGTGGGCACTATCTTGGATTCCAGTGCAGCTGGACAGCATGGAGACTCCCTCCCTCCCTGAATGAGTGATAGTATTGGTTCTTGGAGGTAGGTAGTATATGTTCTTTTCTTATTGAGTATAAAAAGGAAAAAATTGTTTATTATCAGTTGGTGTAAATTGTTAAAATGGATATTCACTTTGGGAAAAAATATATATTTATACATATTTAAATATATTGTGAATATTAAGGAAGTTTTGTATGAGGAAATTATATTCTAATTGTATATGTATTCTGTCACAGTGGTTGGCGGGTGGGGAAAGTTGCCAGGCCCAGTGGCGGAAAATGGGGAGTCCCTACCCTAGGAGTGTGTGCCCCTAAGTGCAAGCTTAAGGTGGTTATGGTTTTCCCACCATGGTTCGGGTTCCTCCTCCTCCCCCAGGTATTTACGATATTGATATGTTTATCAAAAAATGGGCTGTGGCCAATTGTACCTCCACACAGGTGTCTCATGTGTTTATTCTGATATGTGTGTATTTATTTTGGGGTAGGCACTTATAGACCGTGCGGTGTCGTGAAGCCCCCCGTAGGCAGGACTTGCAGTTCCTTAACGGAGGGGGGCCTTGACACTGTTGTGATTTGCTTCCGGCTGCCAATTGGATGATGCCAAGGTGGGTGGAGCAGGGTGTATCCTGCTCGTGCGGGCACTATCTTGGATTCCAGTGCAGCTGGTCAGCATGGAGACTCCCTCCCTCCCTGAATGAGTGATAGTATTGGTTCTTGGAGGTAGGTAGTATATGTTCTTTTCTTATTGAGTATAAAAAGGAAAAAATTGTTTATTATCAGTTGGTGTAAATTGTTAAAATGGATATTCATTTTGTGAAAAAATATATATTTATACATATTTAAATATATTGTGAATATTAAGGAAGTTTTGTATGAGGAAATTATATTCTAATTGTATATGTATTCTGTCACAGTGGTTGGCGGGTGGGGAAAGTTGCCAGGCCCAGTGGCGGAAAATGGGGAGTCCGTACCCTAGGAGTGTGTGCCCCTAAGTGCAAGCTTAAGGTGGTTATGGGTTTCCCGCCATGGTTCGGGTTCCTCCTCCTCCCCCAGGTATTTACGATATTGATATGTTTATCAAAAAATGGGCTGTGGCCAATTGTACCTCCACACAGGTGTCTCATGTGTTTATTCTGATATGTGTGTATTTATTTTGGGGTAGGCACTTATAGACCGTGCGGTGTCATGAAGCCCCCCGTAGGCAGGACTTGCAGTTCCTTAACGGAGGGGGGCCTTGACACTGTTGTGATTTGCTTCCGGATGCCAATTGGATGATGCCAAGGTGGGTGGAGCAGGGTGTATCCTGCTCGTGCGGGCACTATCTTGGATTCCAGTGCAGCTGGACAGCATGGAGACTCCCTCCCTCCCTGAATGAGTGATAGTATTGGTTCTTGGAGGTAGGTAGTATATGTTCTTTTCTTATTGAGTATAAAAAGGAAAAAATTGTTTATTATCAGTTGGTGTAAATTGTTAAAATGGATATTCACTTTGGGAAAAAATATATATTTATACATATTTAAATATATTGTGAATATTAAGGAAGTTTTGTATGAGGAAATTATATTCTAATTGTATATGTATTCTGTCACAGTGGTTGGCGGGTGGGGAAAGTTGCCAGGCCCAGTGGCGGAAAATGGGGAGTCCCTACCCTAGGAGTGTGTGCCCCTAAGTGCAAGCTTAAGGTGGTTATGGTTTTCCCACCATGGTTCGGGTTCCTCCTCCTCCCCCAGGTATTTACGATATTGATATGTTTATCAAAAAATGGGCTGTGGCCAATTGTACCTCCACACAGGTGTCTCATGTGTTTATTCTGATATGTGTGTATTTATTTTGGGGTAGGCACTTATAGACCGTGCGGTGTCGTGAAGCCCCCCGTAGGCAGGACTTGCAGTTCCTTAACGGAGGGGGGCCTTGACACTGTTGTGATTTGCTTCCGGCTGCCAATTGGATGATGCCAAGGTGGGTGGAGCAGGGTGTATCCTGCTCGTGCGGGCACTATCTTGGATTCCAGTGCAGCTGGTCAGCATGGAGACTCCCTCCCTCCCTGAATGAGTGATAGTATTGGTTCTTGGAGGTAGGTAGTATATGTTCTTTTCTTATTGAGTATAAAAAGGAAAAAATTGTTTATTATCAGTTGGTGTAAATTGTTAAAATGGATATTCATTTTGTGAAAAAATATATATTTATACATATTTAAATATATTGTGAATATTAAGGAAGTTTTGTATGAGGAAATTATATTCTAATTGTATATGTATTCTGTCACAGTGGTTGGCGGGTGGGGAAAGTTGCCAGGCCCAGTGGCGGAAAATGGGGAGTCCGTACCCTAGGAGTGTGTGCCCCTAAGTGCAAGCTTAAGGTGGTTATGGGTTTCCCGCCATGGTTCGGGTTCCTCCTCCTCCCCCAGGTATTTACGATATTGATATGTTTATCAAAAAATGGGCTGTGGCCAATTGTACCTCCACACAGGTGTCTCATGTGTTTATTCTGATATGTGTGTATTTATTTTGGGGTAGGCACTTATAGACCGTGCGGTGTCATGAAGCCCCCCGTAGGCAGGACTTGCAGTTCCTTAACGGAGGGGGGCCTTGACACTGTTGTGATTTGCTTCCGGATGCCAATTGGATGATGCCAAGGTGGGTGGAGCAGGGTGTATCCTGCTCGTGCGGTCACCATCTTGGATTCCAGTGCAGCTGGACAGCATGGAGACTCCCTCCCTCCCTGAATGAGTGATAGTATTGGTTCTTGGAGGTAGGTAGTATATGTTCTTTTCTTATTGAGTATAAAAAGGAAAAAATGTTTTATTATCAGTTGGTGTAAATTGTTAAAATGGATATTCATTTTGTGAAAAAATATATATTTATATATATTTAAATATATCGTGAATATTAAGGAAGTTTTTTATGAGGAAATTATATTCTAATTGTATATGTATTCTGTCACAGTGGTTGGCGGGTGGGGAAAGTTGCCATTCCCAGTGGCGGAAAATGGGGAGTCCCTACCATAGGAGTGTGTGCCCCTAAGTGCAAGCTTAGGGTGGTTATGGTTTTCCCGCCATGGTTCTGGTTCCTCCTCCTCCCCCAGGTATTTACGATATTGATATGTGTCATGAAGCCCCTTGTAGGCAGGACTTGCAGTTCCTTAACGGAGGGGGGCCTTGACACTGTTGTGATTTGCTTCCGGCTGCCAATTGGATGATGCCAAGGTGGGTGGAGCAGGGTGTATCCTGCTCGTGCGGGCACTATCTTGGATTCCAGTGCAGCTGGTCAGCATGGAGACTCCCTCCCTCCCTGAATGAGTGATAGTATTGGTTCTTGGAGGTAGGTAGTATATGTTCTTTTCTTATTGAGTATAAAAAGGAAAAAATTGTTTATTATCAGTTGGTGTAAATTGTTAAAATGGATATTCATTTTGTGAAAAAATATATATTTATACATATTTAAATATATTGTGAATATTAAGGAAGTTTTGTATGAGGAAATTATATTCTAATTGTATATGTATTCTGTCACAGTGGTTGGCGGGTGGGGAAAGTTGCCAGGCCCAGTGGCGGAAAATGGGGAGTCCCTACCCTAGGAGTGTGTGCCCCTAAGTGCAAGCTTAAGGTGGTTATGGTTTTCCCGCCATGGTTCGGGTTCCTCCTCCTCCCCCAGGTATTTACGATATTGATATGTTTATCAAAAAATGGGCTGTGGCCGGTTGTACCTCCACACAGGTGTCTTGTGTGTTTTTTCTGATACATGCATCTTTAATCCACATCCTGTGACTTCCTTTGCCTAATTACTCCTCCCCGCCTAATTTACACATGTTTGTCTTTTCCAGCTATCCCTAAGTCGGTCTCACCTCTCTGCTAACCTCTGAATACAGTCAGCTATCCCCTGTCTGCCCCAATCCCACCCACCGTTGGTTAACTTTAATTTGTTGAATCACTCAAATAACTTTCACCTGATCTATCAACTGCTCATGATTACTATCCCTACTTACTCCTCTTAATTACTCTCCTAGCCACTATGTTCACTTTCACATTCTTCTTGACCTTAAGCTCCAGCCTGATTCTCAGACTATCCTCCTCATTTTCTCCACATTATGTCTCCAACACCATTTACATCTCTCTTCCCTACTTTCCTCCCCTCTGCTCTGTTCCCTCAAGCTCATCTCCTTCCTTCAATCACTACCTTATTCATGTTCTAAAGACCATAAGCATAAATGCTTCTGCAAGTCCTACACTCATCTCATCTCCCTGCTTATTTTGCTGCTAAAGTTATATCTCTTAACCCTGCCTCATCACTTAGTCCCATCTCTCATCTATTCCACTCAGCCCCAAGGCTATTAACTCTGTCCTTAATCCATGTGTTTCAATTTTCTCCTCTGTGTCTAAAATGTACCCTCCACCATTCTGCAAACTATCCTTTGCAAGTTTTTACATCTTTCCACCTAAGCAAACTTTTACACCTCCTTCCTGAGACTGACATTCCTTACCTTTTCTTCCCCAGACTTCCGCCTCTTCTATTCCCTTTAGATTGTAAGTAGCGACTTTCCAGTCTTGTAGGGTGCTTTGGGAAAAAGCACTTTCTACAAAGACTGTAAGTTCAAACCAAGGCCCTGCATTTCCTTCAGTTGCTAATATTGTATTTTTCCCTGTTCTCTCCCTTTGTACAGTGCTACAGAATATGTCAGCGCATTTCAAATAAACAATAATAATAATAAAATAAATGTTCTACGTTGTCTGCTTTTTTCTCCATTGGATAACATTAAGGTAAAACATTGTTTACTTAACCCAGTGAAGAATTCAGTCACAGAGAATAAGTTTATTTCTCTTTCTGTTGGTGAGGACTTAGCAATGAGATGTTTGTATCTGCTCAATTATCCCACCATAATTGCTTCTGTAGCTGAAAAAATACTCCAGGATACACTAAAAAATGTTATGCTTAAAACTCATTTTTTAATCAATGAATGATCTCTTTGCCAAATCTAATGTGGCCACATCCCAAATGACAAAACAAAAACCCAGCATATCATTTTTCTAGTTTTATAAAAAGTGTGTCTGCTTTTACATGTATTTGTTGTATAGCAGCTATGTGTAGTAATGTTTTCCACATACTATTTCTCTATACAAGGTCACCTGTCTATTAACAAAGTAAATAAACACACTGATGGCTGCATCCAGGACCATAATATTGCACATACTAGTTAAAGAAACACTGTATTTTGGTAAAACTTCTCTGGCTTGTGAAATATGTAAAAAATAACATTAGCAAAAATGTGAGAAAGGTACATAAAATACTTTTTAGAGCAAATATTACATTTAGATGAGTCTGATTGTGTCATGGAGTATTTCATTTTAGACAGCTAGTCTGCTGTGGAATGAGGGGGAGTGTTATCTTATGGGGCCTTACTATTCCATTGGAGAGTGTGGGTTCAACATATCTGAATTTACGTTTTTTCCAACTACTCCCATGTTTCTAATCCTTTTAGGAACAAAGACAACTTGTTCATCATCATTAACACAACATTCAGTACAGTAGTTAAACATTTAAGCCTGTATTTTTTTTAAATTTAGTTTCTAAAATCACCTAGCCTATTATAAAGTGTAGTTCTTAAACAGAAGATGCTATAATTATGGAACTAGACAGTGTTTAAGAAATGTTACGTTTGTACCCAACCATTTCCTTATTCAGAAAACCTTAATATCTATTTTGACCAAATGAAAACTCACATTGTGTTAGTTTTATAAAGCAGAGAGTAATAGTTTTCCCTTACAACGTATGTTATAACTCTAAGTGTAAAAAGACCTTTTAACATTTGGATATTGTGCTATATATGAAGGGAAATGTCAAATCACCTACTCTGTCTTTTCATATCTGTAATTGAACAAAAGTAAAGTGCAAATTCATGCTTTAACAACCTGTCACCACCTACAGTGTTAGTAGTTTGTGAATCCAGAAAAGCTAATGAAGCCAACAATTTCATTGAACACAGCACAGCATAGTCCATAGCTGTTATCTAATCCAGGTCAGATTTAATGATCTAGTAGGCATCCATTATACTGTGTGATCTCAACATGAACATCTCTCTCACTATGTGAGTTACTTATCAATGAAGTTAAACTGTAGAGATTTGTTTTTATAGAACTAAGTGATTAAAATGTTCGTAAAGTTACACCGACATCTATATTGTGCAATTAAAGGGTCACAGCAAAGTTTCCAATTATTGCTAATTTATTTTTTAATATAACAACACAAATAGATATCAGCATCAATAATATAAAATAATGTTTTCTTCTATCAAATTACATACTGTTTCTTATATGTGCTTAAAGCTTAACTAACAACATTACAGATCACATTTAGAGTTTACGCTTATAAATAATTCATATTTTCTGAATATTCTGAAGTACCATGCAATCTTCTCCACAAATACTGCATGCTTGCAGTAAATTATATATATTTCTTCAAAAAAGATATTGTAGTAAGGTTAATTTACAAGGCAAGAGAGGGATCATTTTGTGAGAGGCCCACCCTGGAAGTGGTGCCCAATACTGGTAGACATTTATATTATATACTGAGATTTCTGTCATGCTGGAACTGACACAATAGCACTTCAGGCTCCTCCAATTACAGACAGTGGAGGAAGGCAGGCTAGAACAGATGTAAGAGATAGTGAGACATGACAGAAACCGGGAACAATATCAGAGAAGCAGCCACAGGTAGCTGATTATTAAAATAAAGGGGTTCTGTGCTTTGTGGGGTTGGGGGAGTCGACCTATTCAAAGACTGCATAGAATAAATTTCATGGCCCTACAAATATATGCTAAGAGAACATATAGAGATGTATATGTAACAATATGTGTTAAAGGTAGTCCTGTATAGTGTTTTTAAAATATACATTTGTGCAAAATATATGAGTCTATACATCACAGTGGGGATGGTAATCTTTTCACTATATTGGCATTGCTAACCCCTCTCCAAACATAGCTCTTATGGTTGTGACCATAAAGCTCTATTTTGGTCTCGTCACTCAAAATTACATTGTGCCAGAAGCTGTGAGGCATGTCAAGGTGTTGTCGGGCATATTGTAACCAGGCTTTTTTGTGGCATTGGTGCAGTAAAAGCTTCTTTCTGGCATCTCGACCATGCAGCTCATTTTTGTTTAAGTATTGTTGTATTGTGCTCCTTGAAACAAACACACCGTCTTTTTCCAGAGTAGCCTGTATTTCTCCTGAGGTTACCTGTGGGTTTTTCTTTGTATTCCAAATTTTCCACTTCTTAATAAGTGATTGAACAGTACTGACTGGCATTTTAAAGGCTTTAGATATCTTTTTATATCCTTTTCCATCTTTAGGAAGTTCCATTACCTTGTTACGCAGATCTTTTGACAGTTCTTTTCTGCTCCCCATGGCTCAGTATCTAGCCTGCTCAGTGCATCCATGTGATAACTAACAAACTCATTGACTATTTATACACAGACACTAATTTCAATTTAAAAAGCCACAGGTGTAGGAAATTAACCTTTAATTGCTATTTTAACCTGTGTGTGTCACCTTGTGTGTCTGTAACAAGACCAAAGATTCAAGGGTATGTAAACTGATATGGACCATTTAGGTGATTTCTGTTATCATTATGCTTTAAAAAGGAGCCAAACAAATATGTGATAATAAATGGCTTCATATGATCACTATTTTTCAATAAAATACATTTGTTTGCATGATCAGTCATATTTTCAAAATAAATGCTAACATTTCACAATTTTTGCTAGGGTATGCAAACTTTTGAGCACAACTGTATATATATATATATATATATATATATATATATATATATATATATATATATATGTATATAAATAAAATGTCAGGTTTCTGTGCTGTAAAAAAATGAGACAAAGATAAATCATTTCAAAACTTTTTCCACCTTTAATGTGACCTATAAACTGTACAACTTAATTGAAAAAAAAACTGAAATCTTTTAGGTGGAGGGAAGAAAAAATATAAAAATAAAATAATATGGTTGCATAAGTATGCACACCCTTAAACTAATACTTTGTTGAAGCACATTTTGATTTTATTACAGCACTCAGTCTTTTTGGGTATGAGTCTATCAGCATGGCACATTTTGACTTGGCAAGATTTGCCCACTCTTCTTTGCAAAAACACTCCAAATCTATCAGATTGCGAGGGCAACCCCACAGATTTTCAATCGGATTCAGGTCTGGGCTCTGGCTGGGCCATTCCAAAACTTTAATCATCTTCTGGTAAAGCCATTCCTTTGTTGATTTGGATGTATGCTTTGGGTCGTTGTCATGCTGAAAGATGAAGTTCCTCTTCATTTCAGCTTTCTAGCAGAAGCCTGAAGGTTTTGTGCCAATATTGACTGGTATTTGGAACTGTTCATAATTCCCTCTATCTTAACTAAGGCCCCAGTTCCAGCTGAAGAAAAACAGCCCAAAGCATGATGCTGCAACCACCATGCTTCACTGTGGGTATGGTGTTCTTTTGGTGATGTGCAGTGTTGTTTTTGCAACAAACATATCTTTTGGAATTATGGCCAAAAAGTTCAACCTCGGTTTCATCAGACCATAACACCTTTTCCCACATGCTTTTGGGAGACTTTAGATGTGTTTTTGCAAAATGTAGCCTGGCTTGGATGTTTTCTTCGTAAGAAAAGGCTTTCGTCTTGCCACTCTACCCCATAGCCCAGACATATGAAGAATACGGGAGATTGTTGTCATATGTAACACACAGCCAGTACTTGCCAGATATTCCTGCAGCTTTAATGTTGCTGTAGGCCTCTTGGTAGCCTCCCAGACCAGTTTTCTTCTCTTTTTATCAATTTTGGAGGGAGCTCCAGTTCTTGGTAATGTCACTGTTGTGCCATATTTTCTCCACTTGATGATGACTGTCTTCACTGTGTTCCATGGTATATCTAATGCCTTGGAAATTCTTTTGTACCCTTCTCCTGACTGATACCTTTTAACAATGAGATCCATCTGATGCTTTGGAAGCTCTCTGTGGACCATGGCTTTTGCTGTGGGATGCGACTAAGAAAATTTCAGGAAATACCAACTAGAGCAGCTGAACTTTATTTGGGGTTAATCAAAGGCACTTTAAATGATGGCAGGTGTATGCTGACTTTTATTTAACACTATTTGGAATGTGATTGCTTAATTCTGAACACAGCTACATCGCCAGTTATAAGAGGGTGTGCAGACTTATGCAACCACATTATTTTTATTTTTTATTTTTCTTCCCTCCACCTAAAAGATTTCAGTTTGTTTTTCAATTGAGTTGTACAGTTTATAGGTCACATTAAAGGTGGAAAAAGTTCTGAAATGATTTATCTTTGTCTCATTTTTTTACAGCACAGAAACCTGACATTTTAACAGGGGTGTGTAGACTTTTTATATCCACTGTATATATATATATATATATATTTACAGCTCAAGTGCTATGCAGAGAATGTATTTATTTATTTATTTATTTATTTATTTATTTATTTCTGTCTGTCTGTCTGTCTGTCTGTCTGTCTGTCTATCTGTCTATCTATGTCTGTCTGTCTATCTATGTCTGTCTGTCTATCTATGTCTGTCTATATCTATCTATATATATAGTTCACCACAACAATCATTTCATATATGGTGGGCAAAAGAGCGATAGGAGCCCCCCACCGTACAGTAGTACAGTATATAAATAGTACATTTGTGTTAACATTTGAATGGCTAAAACAAGTTAGAAGAACTTGTTTCCTGCTCAGAATTCTGAGAAATACAGTTATTAAACTGCACTCTGGGAAGCTCAGCAGGGACATGCAAATGTGCCCCAAAATGCTTTTTCTTCTATCCATAACCATTTTAAACATGGCTTCCTTTAAGCTTATGCTCGCTGCATTACACAGATTGTATGCAAAGCCAAGGTTGGATTATACACAAGTAGGGAATCCTACCCATGGGCAGTCGTTTCAAGGTTACTGCCTATCATCAGCGTGGGGCGGGATCCCAGCACAAGGCTTGGCTAAATGTGTAGCATGCAGGAAAAAAACTCCTGCAGCCAATTTTACATTGCATCTCCATTTGCGTTGCTTGAATAGAGTAGGGCTCATAGTTACTCACAGTTACACCCGAATAACAAAGCATAGTGTCATAATTTCTTAAATTATCAGTAAAATCTTATTGTAACAAATTGAATTAAAAGAAAAAGTGATGGCATTGTGAATGTATTTGATTATAAACAGCCTAACAAATATGTGATATTACAAAATAATTGATTTTGGCTGCTAATTTGTTGATAATACAATTCATGAATACATCTATCACCAGTTAATGCTAAGACTAATGCTTTGTTGGCTTATTCAAGTAAAAAAACAAATAGCAAAACTGCATTAGTTCCTACTGCTACATGAAAATACAGAATAATTATAACCCCTCCCACAGTCAACATGACAAAGTGCATGAAGGAGAGCATTTTTAATCAGCAAATTACCCCTGATAAATTTAGGCTAGCTATCTCACACATAACACTTTGGGTCTAACCTGATATGATTTACATAAGAGCAGCAGCAAAGAATGGGCCAAAATCCAATTGTCGCTGTTATATACCCTTTATGGATAATATACTAAACTCACAAAGGAAGGGTCTTAATCCAGTGAACAAGCTAGAATTTTAGACTTCAATGCCATTGTACATTGTATTTATTAAATGGAAGCTTAGATACTATATAGCAATTAGAATGAATCACTGAATCATCTGTAAGGTTATTTCTGTAGGAAAGCTTCTAATTTAAAAAAGAAAGTGAACTACCAACTTGCTTTAGAGGCAGTGAGAACAACCAAAGAGGACTCCAGTGGCAACCTGTGTGGCTCTGGTGAACTCCATGCCCATGAGGATTACAGCATTGCTGGAAAATAATGGTGCCAACACTAAATACTGACACTTTGCCAGTGTACTCACTTTTGTTGCCAACCGTTGAGACATTAATGGCTGTGTTATTTTGGCATTTAGACAGCAAAGTTACACTGATGTACAGGCTGTACACTTACTACTTTACATTGTAGCAGAGTGTCATTTCTTCAGTGTTGTCACATGAAAAGATATAATAAAATATTTACAAAAATGTGAGGGGTCTACTCACTTTTGTGAGATACTGTATATTGCAGAAAGACATTTAATCAGAAAAT